>CM063113.1:39951416-40551416 GCA_031841125.1 Acanthococcus lagerstroemiae | reverse complement strand
GCACTCGTAAACTTAAAATAATTCAGGTTTATGCCCCAGCATCCACCTCAAATGAAAATGAAATTGAAAGCTTTTATAAACAACTATCCGATACTCTGAACCAAAATGGTGCGATAAACGATACATTTATCATTGGCGATTTCAACAGTCAAATCGGTAAAGGAAAAAATTCAGAAGAATATACCATAGGAGAGCACGGATACGGAAAAAGGAATGCTAGAGGGTGGAGACTGTTAAGATTCTTCGAGGAATTCAATTTAAAAATACAAAACACGCTATTCAAAAAAAGAGGGGGTAAAATCTGGACCTGGATATCGTCAAACCAGGACTTCAAAGCTCAGTTAGATTATATCATTACCTCTACAAATGTTAGCTATGTTACGCAAAACATTTTAATATATTCAATCTCAGTATTACATCTGGTGTTTTTCCAGAGATATAGACAATCACTAAGATAACACCCGTCCCGAAGGAGGAAGATACGGATGACATCCGAAATCATAGACCGGTATCCCTGCTACCTCTCCCGGCGAAAATTATGGAATCTACCATACACCTAATAATACATGGCGAAGTCCACCAACGAATTTCTCCTTATCAACACGGTTTCCTGAAATCACAAAGTGTCACCACAAATTTAGTAAATTTTACCCACTATGTACTTGAGTCTTTAGCCAGAAATGAGCAGGTAGACGCAGTTTATATGGACTTCCAGAAGGCATTTGATAAAGTTAATCACCGACTACTGCTTCTTAAAATGAAAAAACTAAATTTTTCCGATGGCCTTGTATCTTTCTTCACTTCCTACCTACAGAATAGATCCCAATACGTAGCATATAGAGGGTGTGAATCAAGATTGTTCAACTGTCCATCAGGTGTCCCCCAGGGGTCAATTTTGGGACCTTTATTATTTCTCATCTTTATAAATGATATTACCGAGGTAATATCCTCCTCAATGATTCTCCTGTATGCCGACGACATAAAACTTTACAAATCAATAACTACGAGCTCGGATGCTTCAGCCTTGCAGGACGACTTGAATGCGATGGTCTCATGGAGCAGGGGGAATTGCCTTCCTTTCAATATAAAAAAATGTGAAAAGATAACTTTTACGCGTAAAACGAAGAATGTTATAGAGTATGATTACAAAATGAACCAAATAAGTCTTCAAACCACGGACCACGTACGTGACCTTGGAGTTATACTGGATAAGCGTTTATGTTTCGATTTACACCTCAATCAACTAATATGTAAGAGCAAAAAAATGATGGGTTTTGTGATAAGAAATACTAGTGGATTCAGAGAAATCCGCACCTTCTTGATATTGTACTACGCGTTCCTACGGTCGAATATGGAGTTCGGGATGTTGGTATGGAATCCTGTCTATAAAAAATACTCAGATAAGTTAGAAAACATACAGCGTCGTTACCTAAAATACATAGGTATACTTCAAAATCTTTCAATACTATCCCATATACCTCAATTATGAAGAACTATTGGCGGGGTTTGAAATTGATTCTTTGGAAAGTCGACGTGAGCTTGCAATGCTCCAATACTTACATAACGTACTGCAGGGGCACGGAGATTCCACCTTGCTTCATGAGATCAGCTTGAGGGTACCTCGATCAAATACAAGGCTAATAGAAACCTTCTACGTATATGATCGCCAGAGGGGCCCACTGAAACACTCCTTCTTAACCAGGGCTTGTATACTTTATAATAAACTGGAGAAGAGGAGTCAGGGAAGTGCGTTGGACATTCTTTCACAGTCCGGGCGTGACTTTCGGTTAGCATGTAGGGGTATACTGACAACACGATTGTAACGTTCTGGTATGTGTCATGGTTCTGTTGCTGGAGTTGTACTGGCGTGGGTACGACCTCGTTTGGCATGACGTCTTGGGGGCGGCCGGTTTGAGTACATGAAGGGAGGGTTGAGCATATATGTGTGTCGGTGTGTGTGTGTGTGTGTGTGTGGGCGTGTGGGTGTCAGTGTAAAAGTTTTTTTATTTTTTTTATTTTTTTTTATTTTTTTTTTAGTTAATTTTAATTATAATTTTCAATCATGTAACAGTTTGTTTTTGTTTTTTTTTCCTTCAGTTTTTGTTTAGTTTTGTTCTTTTTTATTTTTTTGTAAACTCATATTATTGCAGAGTGGTGCGGGCTATAATTGGGCATAAGACTGTTGCCCGCACCACTTTAAAATAAATAAATGAAATGAAATGAAATGAAATTATAACTCTGATCATAGACTAGTATTATGCGAATTAAAAATACAACAAAAGGAACTTTACACACAAAAAACAAACTATAAAACCATAATAACCGAAGACAACGCATGTGCATACGAACGAGAACTAACAAAGTTACTCACCAACGATCAGACAAACAACATACTAGAACACATTAAAGAAGCCTCCAAAATAATAAGTAAAAATAAAAATCCTCAGAAATCCAATATCCTCCCTATAGAGATCAAAAAGCTAATAAATGATAGAGAAAAAATCAAACGTATAAAAAATAAATCGAAAGAAGAGAAAATAGAACAAACTTGTTATGTAAACTAGTTAAGAAAAAACTCAGAGAACACAACTATCAAAGAAAAACTAACCTAATTAAATAAAATTCTCGAGACTACAAAAAGCATCAAAACAATAAAGAAAAACCTAGCACTTGGTAAAAAATGGACTACGTACCTCACTGATAAAATGGGTGCAAAACATTACGATAGGGACTCGATTAACCAAATTGCAACGGATTTCTACAGGGCATTATATAGCAATGAAGACGAAATTGACCCCCCCCCCCCCCACAAATAAACCTTTTAACGGAAGAAAAAGAACCAGAATTCTTAACACAAGAGGTGGAACAAGTTTTGAATAACCTAAAAAGCAATAAGGCAACAGGTCATGATTTTATCTCTAACGAACAACTTAAATTTGGAGGTAGTCTTTTAGTAGAAAAACTGACAAATTATTTTAACGAAATACTAAGTACACAAATTATCCCTGAAGAATTTAAACGATCAGATATTATACTAATACACAAAAAAGGCGACAAAAGCAACAAAACAACTATAGACCGATTACCCTGAGCACGGCGTTGTCGAAAATCTTTTCGAAATTGATCGAAACAAGAATACGAATTCAACTAAACCAAAATCAACCACGGGAACAAGCGGGCTTCAGGAAAAACTACTCTACTACGGACCATCTACATACTATAAACCAACTAATACAAAAATGTAACGAATACCAAATGGACATCCATCCAGCTTTTATCGACTATACAAAAGCTTTCGACTCTCTGCGACATACGTTTTTGTTGACCTCTCTCCTCGATCAAGGAATCCCCAAGGTATTAGTTAAAATAATCAAAAATATGTACACAGAGCTAAGGGCAAGAGTTTTAACGGACAAAACAGGAACCTATTTCGATATATGCAGAGGAGTAAAACAAGGTGACCCTCTCTCGCCCTTACTCTTCATTTGTGCACTCGAACAAATATTCAGGAAAACTAACTGGAGTAACAAAGGGATTCTGATCGGGAGCGAGAGGTTAAACAACCTACGGTTCGCGGATGATGTCGTACTAATAGCAGATCAAATCACAGAGCTAGAACAAATGATCAACGAACTAAACGAACTAGGTAAACAAGCAGGACTTACCATTAATATGAACAAAACTAAAATTCTCTCCAAAGACGCGGAGACTGACATAAAAATAGACAATCAAACAATAGAAAAAGTGACAGAAATAATTTATCTAGGACAAATGATAACTTTTGATAGGGGAACTGAAAAAGAGGTTAATAGAAGAATTACTCTAACGTGGAAAAAATACTGGTCTCTGAAGCAAATTTTTAAAGGACCATTTTTAAATTACCATAAAAGTCAAAGTTTTAACTCCTGCATAGTACCTACCTTAACCTACGGATCCCCAACCTGGTCTCTTACAAAAAAAAAACTGCTAAAACAATCGAAACAACCCAGATTGCTATAGAAAGATCAATGATGAACATAAAACTAACGAATAGAATACGAACTAAAACTATAAAAACAAAATTAAAAAACAACCTTAATCTGATTCATTTAATAAGAAGAAATAAATGGAACTGGGCGGGACACGTAGGGAGAATGAACGACAATAGATGGACTTATAAAACAACTTTTTGGTACCTAACACATAAGGAACGCAAAAAAGGACAGAAAATTAGATGGGAAGATGACTTTAACAAATTCCTGAAGCACAAACTACACAACAGAATAACTTTAGACAGGAACGAATGGGAACGACTGCGTGAATCCTTCGCCCAATGCTGGGCCAGCGGATACTATAATATACGTAAACATACCTGAAATGTAGAAACATATGTACTTATGTCAACGACCGCTAATAAAGGAATTAATAATAATAATAATTTATTATTTATTTTCTGCTGCTCTTTCTGTCTTTTCCTTTCTTCCCTCCTTTTTCTCTGATGTCTTAGTTCACACGCGCGTAACTGTTCGACGTTCCTTCTGTTCTTTGGGTTAGAAGCTGAGGTATAAGTTATGTCTTTATTATTTTCCATTCGGTTCGCAGTAATACTCGAGTAGAAAAAAGAAATCAGATAGATTTCCAAAACGGAACAAATAATGGGGGAGAAGAATGTTTTATATTCTGTCGAATGTGCGGTATTTCGTACGTCCGTGTCGGTCGAACCTTTTCCTCCTTTTTTCCCCCCTTTTTTTTCCTTCGAGAATTCGGATTGAGAAGTGTCACTTCTGCCTCTTGACGGATGCATTGTGAAAGTTAGTACACATTTGCCAACATTTTTTTTTTTTTTTCAGACGAGCGTGCGAGTAGGTTGAGTGAGAAAACAGCCGAGATGAATGAGCCGCGAACCAGACTTCGTGTCGAACAAAAAAAAAAGCTCGTCGAAATCGTCCATGTACGAGGGGTAGTTGATAAGTAAATTTAAAATCGTTCTAAATTTTGAACGGGTGGGACATTTTGGCATGCCCGTAGCCAGGAGGGCAGGGGGAGTAACGCTCCCCTGGCGCAGTCATTTGCCTCCCGCCCTCCCCCGAGAAAATCGGAAAAACTTTTTTTACTTTCTAATTACCCCAGTAAGATTAAAGTTACGTTTAGATGCTCGGGGAGAAAACATTTGAATCCTGAACGTGCGGTCTTATCTATTTATCGAACACTGTGCTACGCTGTGAACTTGTTGTAACGCGAAAGTACGAATCTTTTGTAAGAGAGTGCACGTAATAGAATAAACATCGGGTAGAATCAACGCTAATAAAGTTGGTGGTTTTGGGTCTGCTGTACCCACCACCAACCCGACAAGATGACATCAGAGACCACGGGCATGGATACTTTCGAATCGATACGCACAAACATCGGAGGAGTAAAACAGACCTACGGCGAATTAATAAGTAAAATTAGCAACCACCTGAAACACGAGAAACTAACGAACTAACAAAGGTACAGAAGAAACAAGCGTTCGCTTTCCCAAAATTGACCTGAGTGAAGCAGATAATAGAAAACTATACGACTTATACCACACACGGACTGGCTAGGCGGAAAACCGGTAAATTTCCCGGTGCGTCCCAGTGCTTATTTGCGCCCCAAATTCGTGAATCTCAACTTGTTTTTAAACGTAATAGTCCAGGAGAATTACAATCAAGAAAGATGTTCGATCGGAAAAAATTCGCACAAAAAAGGTTTGACTACTGAAAAATGTTGAGGAAAGTGTCTATAATAAGTGGTGAAAAACCACCGCCCTCACACTAGGAGCTTCCACCATTATCAACGAAGGGGGCTACACAAAATTGAATTTTAAACGGTTTTCATGATCTTTCTCAAATTCATGACATTCTAGGAAGAAAATACCTCAATAGAAAAATGTTTTTGTAACATTTTCTACAAAAAAGTAGATTACAAGAATGTACTCAGAAGTCATATTTGAGAAGCTACAGCCTTGTCGAAATTCGGAATAATTCTCTATGCATTCTCAAATCCGGAATAAATTCTTCATGCATTATTCTTACCGCGTACTCACTGATACGTATACATAGTTTCTACATGGCTCTTGAACTTGGAACCACATGCTCTCGAAAAACAGATTTTGTCGCTTGGTCACTTTTTGCTTAACAGCGTCCATATTAAGACAATTTCGCTGCGGTAACGCCACATGAAGCTGCCGAAAAACTTGGCCATTTTCAAGATGGAAAAGCGGCACAGTTAAACCTACAAGATATGACTAATTTGAGCAAGAAAATGACCGTCAAAGAATTTTCTTTGTTTATATCTGAAGGATACTCCAGTGTTCGTCGTACAGAAAAGTTCTTTAGTGGGACCTAGACAGACATAGCGATCAAATAAAGCTTGATGCGATCATTGAAAGTTTTTGGCGGTATAACACATGGTCGAGGTAGGTACATCTGAAAGTGTTCGATCTCAATGGATCCAAGGAAGTACAACAAATAGTTTTCTCTGCTCGACATTAGAAGACTGCTGCGACACACAATCAGCTACAGTGGAGCAACATATTGACTGATGATAGAGATATCAACATTATTTACATTTGGCTCCAAAGTCAAATGCCGTTTACTGAGAGAGACAAAATAATATCTATAAGCACAGGCTTGGTAGGGGCTGATGTGAAGTTGCCTAAAGCGAATCACTATTTTAAGAGAAAATGAAGGGAAAAGTTCACAGATATAAAATTCAAGATATCTAAAAAAGTGAACTCATTAGCCGCAATAACAAATTCTGTTATTATTAACGAGGCAAAAACTCCGCTCGCTGACCCCTTCTCACTATTTTATCACATTCGCATCCTTCAAGAATGAACAATTGAATTGAAGAATTACTTCAAGTACGCATCGGCGCCGTGTCCACTTCCATTATTCGATGAAACTGGTATGCGAACACCAAATAATAAGTCTCAACTGTATGAGATTTTTTCTGATACCTACTAAAAAAAATTGGACGAAAATACTTGTTTCTTGTTAGTGGAGGTTATCTTCTACATAAAACTGTATGGTCGTCACAGAAGACATTTCAGTCTCCTGGACTCATACCATAAATACATTCTCAAGCATTTTGGCAGAAATGGTGTGATAGGATTTGATAAGTACCAACAGGCTTGCCTCAAAGATTCAGAACGAATCAGGCGTTATACTGCAAGGGCTCCAGACGTTTTGATAGAAGAAACAACTGCTTTCACATTCAAGCAAGAGTTACTTCTCGCTGACGACGTGAATAAAAATCAATTCATTGAAGTGCTGAGAGTACATTTGACAGCAAACGAAATGTCAGTTCTAGCTGCACCAGATGACGCTGACAGCCACATTGTTCGGGAAGCAATGAGGCTACGAGAAAGTGGGCAGTTGACAACTGTTGTTGGTAAGAACATCGACCTTCTTATTTTAGTAATAGCCTTGGCAAATCCACACATCAAGGAACTATTATTTATGAAAAGTAGAGATAAGGTGGCCCAGAAAATATTCTCTAGCTTTAACAATCAAATATATCGTGACAAAGCACTTTTTTTTTACATTACTTTATAGGCTGTGATACAACCCTGGCTCTCTTGAATAAAAGTAAAATTATCAGCCGAGTAACATTGAACTTGGCTCCTGCAATAACGCACGTATCACAAGTCTTCGACTGTCTCGACAGTAGAAAAGATGTTGCCGCAGCGGGTGAAAAGGCCGCGGAAATATTGTATGGAGCAAATGAGGATGACTCGATCTTTAAGCGCGCTTCGATTTGAAGTTTTGCAGTATGGGTGGGAGGATGAAGAAGGAATTACGTTTGCTTCCACCAACTGAGGACGCAACTGAAAAGCACTCTTACCGAGTGTACAATCAAATTCAGTCTTCGCTGGATCGTGAAGTCTCCCCACTGGAATGGCGCTGGATGGAAACTGAATGAGGTTTACAGCCAGTCAAAACGAAAGCTCAAATGGCTCCACAGAAACTGACGGCGAGAATCTTCTGTGGCTGTATGAAAGGATGCGGGTATAAAAGTGACCGTCGTTCTTTAGGTTTGCACTCATTGCATTCAGATAAACTTAAACTACAAAATACCTGAAAGTGTACTGTCTGCTTTCTTTTTCCAGGAAAACGTCGTGCAGACAGTTGCAAGTCCTGTCACGGCCTGTCCTGCCCCAATGCCGGATCACACTATTCACAGATAGATGATGTAGACGAGTCTGATGATAATGATGAATGATTACACGCACATGTAGTATTTTATGGAAAACAATAAACTTTTCTAAGCCTGTAACTCCTCAAGTATGACTTGTGAGTAAATTCTTGTAATAGGCTGTTTTGTGGAACATTTTATAAGATACACTTTTTTACTGAGGTATTTTCCTCCTAAAATGTTATGATTTTGAGAAAAATCAAGAAAACCATTTAAAATTCATTATTCCATACCCCCTTCGTCAAAATGGTGGAAGCTCCCAGCGAAGTGACGGTGGGTTTTCACCACTTATTATAGATACCTTCCCCAACATTTCTCATCAGTCAAACCTGTTGTGGTAATTTTTTTACAATCAAAATTGGTAATTCGCATGGGCTACGTGGCTAATGTAATCATTTATCAATCAAATATGAATACATAATACTTGGACGCGAAAAAATTGTAGTATCAACGTGCATTATCATCGAGTTTTTTTTTTCAATTTTCTTACCCCTCTGTGGGTGTAACGATTAAATTTAAGCTGAAATACAAGCATTTTAAAGCGGATCTCGGGTGGTCCACTTTTTATTCGGATTTCACCTTAATCAAAAAACCTATGTACGTATATATATGCACCAATGTACTTGATTTTGACAGATTTTCAAAACATAATTTGTCCTCCCCACTGTATCATTTGCCCCCTCAAGAATCATAGTCTGGTTACGGGCCTGCCTTTTAGTCAAAATTGGAGTCAAGTTGTACCGACCTTCGATCAGACGTGGCGATCAGAAAAACGTTGCCACCGTGATGTAGTTGCGCATTCCTCTTACGCTGTCATTCGTTCCATTGCGTGTTGACCGGCCAACACGGAGACTGCCGAATGAAGCCGAGAATGGATGACTGGAGAAGGCACTGTAATGTGGGTATGCACGTCAGAGCGGTCGCCTGCGCGGCATATCCATGTAACAATATCCTTCCATGTAGTGATCAGATTCTTTCTTTTCTTTTTGTAAGCTTTTTTGGCCGGAGGGGGGGGGGGGTAAAGAAAGCAGAAAATGAGAAAATGACAATGAACAGTGCTATTTCTTCAACTTTTTCCTGTGAAGAGGAAGAGGAAGGGAGCATTAGCCTGCGATCGTTGGGGTGATAACCTGCAAAAGTGATTTTCCCGGTGCCCTGGCTGATCCCACTCCACCCCTAAAGTGCTGCAATAGATATGTCTATCTATGTATCTAGCTATCTATCTATCAGTCTGTATACGTAACTGCGAGTTCTATAACGTGCATATAAACGACCTATCGTTGGCATAACGTAGGCGTAGACATGTTCAGGTGTACGAATAGGTCGGTCGAAGGTACCGGCGCCGGTGAGGTATCCTTTTCGGAAATTTCTTCCGGCCTTATTCGCATACAGTGCTAGTGTTAGCGATTCACTGTGTTCGATTGCAAAGTGTACCGACGTTCTACGCATACGTATGCCTATTCTGTGTGCCGCTTAAGTTATACGTACGTACGAGTATATTATTGAGTTGTAACTTTTCGCATAACTTTACGTCGTTGTGCTGTACAGCGCGGTATAGAAAGTTTCCGGGGCTGGCAACGGTAATGCCGATATCGCAAAATTTCCATCCTATTACTCATTCGGGTTACGAATTTTCCAATCTACAAAGTACGAATACTCAGGCCAATCGAGTCTGTGTACATCATATGCCCCACATCGCATCGCATTTGGAACACGAATGCCGACTCGTTGGTTTTGCATAACTTACGCGTAAGTTCCTCGGCTCTCATCTCACAGTCTTGCATTTTTCGGGGAATACTTATCTATCAGTATAATTTGTATTTTAATCAGAATAATCAGAGACGTCGTAACGCGTGAGTATAAGAAAGAGTCGACATACCGCAAGAAGCGGAAAGATTTCAACCCTTTTATCAGTCACTAGTTTATACAGGGTGTTTCTAGTAATTCCCACTTTTTTTTTCACCGTTGAGGGAATGGTCTCATATACGCGCAATCAACACGGGTTTCTATTTAAGAAGGCAGTGCATCTCTTGGAGCGAAAACATAGTCTCCCACTTCTGAAGCGAGCTGAAACGTACCACCAACTCTGGAATCTTAAAGTAAATCTATAGAAGAAAATATAGAAATAGGAGTTACTTCGGTTACTGATTTCGAATATCGCATCAGATTTTTGACCTGACTTCATTCGGGGCCCAAATTTTAGAACATGAGCAAAACTAACTTAAAGTAAAATATCGAGCAAGGCATCGAAATAGAGATTATTTGAGTCCCTAATTTCGAATTACCTCAAATTTCCGATCCTCCCGTTCCAGAACCCCAAATTCGAAAAAAGAAGGCTAAAGTGACTTTGAAGGAACAAAAAAAAATCAAACAAAGTAACAAAACAAAGATTTCACGGGTCGCTTATTTCGAACACTGCATCAGATTTTTGATCCGACCCTCTCTAAAGCTCCAAATAACCTAAACTATCGAGGATATTGGATCCTTTAAATCTACTGGAAATTACGCCAATACTAAAAAGGAAAAAGGCCTAGGTAAATTCAGACCTGCGAAAAAAAATAACACGAAAAATTGAAATATTGAAGACAGTTTATTATATCGAAACATTTATAAATCTAAGTTACATCCCTCTTCTCCGCGTTGTCTTGATCCGAACCTGACGACAAGCATAATATGTTGCATTTCGAGTCTAAGACCATAACAAAAAGAAGGAAATGAATGTGTTTTGCGGTGCACAACTTGCACGAATTTATACGACCAGGAAGGTGAAATCGGCCCCATTGAGCGAATATTCGAGGTTCAGAAACTCCACCAACAAGGAATTCTACTTAGAATTCAAACTGTTTCGATCGCATTCGTATCAATAATTTCAACTCAAATTTTGTTGACTGGTAATGATGACGTCTAGCAATAATATAAAGGATAAAGAATCAAAACTCACGTTTGCCATTTTACTTCAAGGGCGCAAATAAGCAAAATACTGTACACGGGTGCAGCAATATCTTTGTTGCGCCTGTGAATGTGTGATATGTATAACATACTCCACGTTCACAGGCGCAGCAAAGATATTCCCGCACCCGTTTACAGTATTTTGCCTATTCGCGCCCTTGAAGTAGAATGGCAAATGTGAGTTTCGATTCTTTACCCTTTAATTGACTGAATCGATTTTCAAAAACTAAGTTCCAAATTTCTTAAGATGTCATTACAGACTTCAGTTTCTATCATCGCTTCCATTCCGCTTAGGCTGCTTGTATTTCAGAAGAAAAATTATACGGACTTTTTAAAAATGTTAATTTGAACTTTAAGAAGAAAGTAATGCAAGTATGATGTTCAAAATGTTCTCTCCCTTCACTTACCTGGCACCTCTGCTACCGCATAGGTATATAGTTTCTAGCCTAGTATATTTTGCCATTATCATCATTAACAAACTGAATTTACGTGACGTCATCTTCAACGGGGTGAAGAAAACGTGAATGGAGTTAAAGTCAAAAATTTGAGAAATTTTCGATACAAAAATAAAAGCAAAAGACAAGATTGACTTGGAATACAAAATTATATACAAGTGTTATCAAAACAAGAGTTTCATAAGTCACTAAGTTGGAATATCGCCTCAGATTTTTGATCAGACCCCCTCTGGAGCCCCAAAGTCAAAGAAAAGGGCAAAACTACTTTGAATACAAAGTTAAACAAAGTATTGAAACAAGTTTTTTTGGGTCGCTGATTTCAAATATCGCTTCAGAGTTTTGGTCTGACCCTGATCTGGGCCCGAAAAATCAAATTCAATTCCTTTAAATAGGTCACTTCGACGTTGCTGAAAAAACTGAACACCTCATCAAAATAGGAATGTTTTGGGTCGCTGATTTCAAAAATTCAGTCAGTTTAAACCCGATTTTGGATCGCTCTATTTGAAAATTTATTCAATCAGACGTTTAATGCTATTCAAATTAACGCCCCAAATTTAATTTTCTCCCTTTTCTAAAGAACCAGTTTGCGAGGTGTTCACAACGAAAACAGGAAAAAACCTCGTCCTTTTTTTAATAAGGAGGTTTTCCTTTTATTGAAGCAAGGCTAAGCAAATTGTTCAATTACTTGAAGAATGAGAAACATGTACTTTGGGGAGGGGGCAAGAGGCGTTCTCATAATGCAAGAGTTCCAACGAAGCAATGTGGGGACGTTGTCAGGTATTCAACACAAACAGGAAAGAACCCTTTTCGATTTCCAAAATAAAAAGAACGTGTATTGATTCAACGAGGAAAGAGAAAATATTTCGTCCTTTCCCTTCGTTTAGTGAGAAGCTTTAAGGAAGCCAAAACTAATTTTCCTTCTTGTTGAGAAGAGAATACAATCGTTCTTTCTTTTTCTTGAATGACAATTTCGTTCTTATTTTTCAAGGCATGAAAAACTTTATTTTCTTCAGAAAAAAAAAGAAATTATCTCTTTTCTCCGCCAATGAGAATTCTTCCACCGGAAATTTGGCTTTTCCTTTTCACAAATGAGGAAAATTTCGTTCCTTCCTTTTTAAGAAAAGAAGCCTTTTCTTTTTTTCGAGCAGAAGGGAACAATGGTCTTTCAAAAAGCCGAAGGGATGATTTTCTTTCTCTCTCATCCAAAAACATAATTGAAAATCTCACTTCCAAAACGTGCTAACTGCAGAAACGTTATTTTCGAGAAAATGAAAAAAATGTAGCACAGTAGCAGCTTTTGCAAATGTTATTATTACATCCCACTGAACTGCGATAGCTTGGCAGAAACTTGGGTTGTGGTTTTTCGGTATTATCATTTTGTAGGGTGATAGGGACCACCTTCGGCTACAAGATAGAGCTGCTAACTCAATTCGTCCAAAAGAGCAGTAAGCCCATTTTGGAAGTAGGATCCTTAATTTTTTTCTTCTTTCCTCGCATTCCTTACACTGAGGAGATGGAACGGCCAATTCGTTTCTCTTCCCACAAAAAACATAACGAAATTCTCGGGATGATTGACCGACAAGGCTTCCCTTGCTTCTAGGAACGGAAGAGATTTCTTAATTTTCCAACTCGATCATTGGCTTAGTTTACAAAATTTGGGTATTGTCGAATGGAAAATTTGGATTATGGTTTGTTTAACTTTTCAACTTGAGTCAGTTTGGCTCATTTGAAGCGTATGATTTGGAATTTGATGCTCATACAGATTCCGATGAGATAAATTATCGAAAAATCAAGAAACGAAAGAGACACTTCTTACATTCCTCGAGAAAAAAAGGGAAAACATGCGACTTTTTCCTCTTCCAAAGGGCTAACTTACGGTGTTCTACAAAAACAGGAAGAAAACATTTTTTTTTTAAATATAAAAAACTTGGTCTATTTATTTGTTCCATTTCTTGAAGAATGAGAAACATGTTCTTTTTTAAGAAAAAAAGCGTTCGCACACTGTAAGCGACCAAAAAAGCCTTGTTCTGATATTCTGTTAGATTGATTTTATATTCAAAAACACAGGTTTTACCATTTTTTTCCAATTTTGAGCTCCGGATGGGGTTGGATCAAAAATCTGAGGCCTTATTCAAAATCAGCAACCCAGAAACCTTTCGAATTGATAACTTTTGTTTAATTCTTCATTTCAAGTCAGTTTCATTTCTTTTTTTGTGTGGGAGGGGGTTTCGGGGAGGGAGGCCTCGGCGGAGGTCTATCAAAAATCTGAGGTGATATTCAAAATCGACGACTCAAGAAACCCTTGGTTTGATACTTTGTTTAATTTTTAATTAAAAGTGATAATCTTAAGAAAAGCTCAAAAAAGTTGTAGAAATATTCGTCGGCAGTTCTGAAAGAGTCCTAAAAAACGAAATACACATAACAGAATTTTAAAAAGATATGAAGATTCACCCCTTCCCCCTCCCCCACAGAGGGAAAAGTTTAAAATACCAATTTTACAACAAACTCATCTCAACGAGTCTTAAGCGGTTTACATAAGACTTTGAAAGTGTCTGAAAAAGTTAAGGCCAGAAAAAGCTGTGTAGAAATAATCTGATACAAATCTCAACGGGTCTTGAAAAATAAAGTACACCAGACCAAATTTTAAAAATATATGAAGATATGTTCCCCGATCCCCGAATGGTGAAATAAGTTGAAAATACCCATGTTACAACTAATCTCAGAGAGGCTTAAAGAGTCAGAAAAAATCTATAGAGATCGTCCAGTAATAATTACCTCATTTTAAAAAGTTTTAGGGGTAGCCTTGAACAATTCTGGAAGGCTATTGAAGAGTAAAATAGTCTGAAAGAAGTCCAAGGAACTGTGGGGAGGGAAGATATTCCCTCCCTTCTCCAGAATAAAGTTGAAAATACCCATTTTACTGCTTATCTTAGCGAGTCTACAAGGGTCTTATTCTGGAAGAGAGAGAGAGAGAGAGAGAATTTATTGTTTTTAAATTTTACAATATTAAATTAGTACATGACCCCTCCACTATGCACATATTTGTGCGAGCGTGGAGGGGGCTACTCTCACTTACATTTTAGAAAATAAAACAAACTACTGTAAGATAAGACAAAACAAAACAAAATGAAAAATCGAACTTAACTAGGGCAAACCCAAAATGGATAAAGAAATAATACGATGATAACAAAACTAAAAGATAAATAAATGAAACAAATAGGATAAAAAACAATAGAATACTTTTGGAACAAATAATAAAATAAGAACAAAAATAGTAAAATGAAATAAAACTTAGCCAGCGATAAGTAAACAGATAAATAAATAAAAATCAAACTACTTGAATAAGTGACAGAAGACTGTAAACAAAAGAGAAGAAAAGGAAAAGAAAATAATAATGAAGATAATGAAATTTAAGTAACTAGAGAAATAAAATATGTAAATAAGAGTTATATTGTAAAAGAAAAAGAAAACAGAAAACAGAAAACAAGCAGAGGTAAACCATAAAACACAAAATAAACAGAAAACGCCGCTGGTGCAGATCTCAGCTGTTTTAGAAGCAATCAGCCTCTTCTTAGGTGTAGACACAAGAACACAGAGCCGAAGCAGTAAACAATGTTTAACATTGGGTCATTAACAAATACTTCTTCAACTCAGCGCCAAACCGTTTGCTATTAGCGATTTCCTTTATACAGGTGGGTAAACTATTATGAAATTTTGGCGCATTGTAAGCCCCTTGTAACCTAGAATGATATTTTCTCCACCCAGGGATGGAGGCCATGTAGTCTCCCATTCTAAGGCCAACCCTAGGTCGTATGGCTATGTTAAATTTTGTTTTCCTTCTCTGAACATAGCAAGCAGCACTATGATTATATAAACTACTGAGGGTAAGTATATTGAATTTTTTAAATAAAACATCAGTGCTGCTTCTCTTCTCTACACCTGCAATATTCCTGATTGCCCTTTTCTGTAGTATGAAAATCGGATTGATTAGGTACGCTGAGGCCTTACCCCAGTTCATAATTCCATATCGCAGTACAGACTCATATGCAGCTGTATAGATACGTAATAGATGTTTAATTGAAAAGTGCTTTGATGCGTAGTATATGAGATAATTTAGTTTACGGAGCTTAGTTTGCAGGTAGAGAGACTGAGCCACCCAGGTCATCTTCGAATCTAGCATGAGGCCTAGATACTTGATGTCATTCACTTGTTCTATACAACCACAGAGGCAGCCGGCAGCGCAGTTTGGGGTGGAATGTAGTTTAATACAGTTTTGTAACTGCGGCACGTTTCTGTAACTGTAGCATAGTAATTTTGTTTTCTGGAGGTTTGGGAATAATTTATGATTATAGAACCATTCAGTTAACACACTCATATCAGAGTTAATTATTTCGATTAGCTGGTTTCTATCCTTCCCATTGTATACAATAGCAGTGTCATCCGCAAAGGAGTAGATGGACCCTTCCAGTTTCAAGTTAACAAGATCATTTACATAGATTAGAAACAGGAGGGGGCCAAGCGTACTCCCCTGCGGTACACCACTTTCTATATGCAGCTTATCACTCAGTGTAGTGTTTAACCTGGTGATTTGTAGGCGATCTTTTAGATAGGATTCAAACCAAAGCAGTATTTCCCCTCTGAAGCCACATTTTTCCATTTTATTTAAGAGAATATCATGGTTGACTCTGTCAAATGCTTTCGTTATATCAAGATATATAGCCGCAACTTGTCTACCTTTTTCTAAATTACCCGTAATTTCTGTAATGTGATCGAGTAGAGCATCATCAGTGCATTTGCCTGGTAGAAATCCATACTGTCTTTCACCAAAGAAGTTAGTTTTCAACAGGAAGGATAGAACTCGCTCCTTCATAAGGGTTTCAAAAATTTTTGAGAATACCGAAAGTAGAGAGATTGGCCTGTAGTTTGTCATTTCAGATTTTTCACCATTTTTGTAGACAGGGACTGCTACTGCTACCTTTAGTGCTGTTGGAAATAAACCCTCCTTTACTGATCTATTGAATAACTGGGCAAGCGGTTTAGCTAGTAGGTCTGCATATTCTTTAATTACTTTAATTTGGATATTATCAATACCAGTACTGTCTTTATTTGAGATCTTATGTATTGCATTATACGTGGCAGCCTCGGTGAAGTCCATGAAAGCGAATGACTCCAAGTTTCTTTTAATGTTATAGTTTTGCAGGTTATTTACTGTAGGGTTGTGTTGATTTTTTTGGCATAAATTAGTAGCAATACTGCAGAAGTACCGATTCAGCTCGTTGGATAAGAATTCTTCATTACCCTCTACTGTGTAGATAGTGTTATTGACTTTGAGCTTATCAATTTTTTCTCTCTTCTTTTTTATAACTGAATTAATTAGCTTCCAATAATCTTTGGCATTATTACCGCACTCGAGTAGACATTTGTCATAAAAAGCTTTCTTATCTGCGCGAACCTGTTTCACGACTTTTTTAGAAATTAATTTGTACTCGGCTTTGATGACACTATTGTTCGGATACTTCTTCGTTAGTTTATAGAGGCCAGATTTCTCATTGGAGAGCCTTGCAAGTTCTGGAGATGACCAGGGTGCTCTTTTGTGAGTTCTGCGACCTAGGGTTACCTGGGTTGTCGAGTTGCGTATAGCAGTAGTCAGCGCTGAGTGGAAGTATTGAAATGCCTCATCAATGTTATCTGAATCCTTCATAAACCTCCAGTCCTGGTTGATTAACTTTTCCTCAAGTACATGTTTTTGAATAATGTTGATTTTTTTTTCCGAATGGACTTTGGTGGATTGATTAAAACATACCCCCTTGATGTGTACCAAGATAGCTGAATGGTCTGAGTACGTTACAGGAATAACATTGCAATCGGCTGAGAGTTCATTGCCCTGACTGAACGTAGTTCGCAGGAAAACATGATCAATACAGGTTGAGGTGAGGGTTCCAATTCTGGTGGGTTCATGGATCAATGGTTGAAAACCTCTAGAGACCATTAAATTTAAATATTGCGTACAGGCTTGAGGATCAAGCAGATTGATATTTATGTCCCCCAAGATCATACCTGGGTCTGTGTCACTGGTGACATTGTTTTCAAATTCATTCAGAAATACCACTTTACTCGATTTACAGAATCTGTATACTAAGAATAAGGTGAATTTTTGGGTTCCTTGTATTTCGGTAGTTAGTTTTAGGCCGTTAAACGTGGTTGCTGATATTTTTTCGACATTACAATTAATATCCTCTCTAACGTATAATATGACTCCACCAGACCTTTGATTCTCCCTTTCTTGATGGTGGACTGAATACCCCTGCAGAGCATACCTGTAAAGTTCGTCATTTGTTATCCAAGTTTCAGTCAGGGCAATGATATCGGTATTTATATTATGAGAATCCATGAATAACCGGAGGTCATCAAAATTTGCTCTAATGGACCTTATGTTAACTGTAAATATGGTAAACCCGTTCGAGATGATTAAACTATTGCTTTGAGAATTGAAGTGTTTAGTTTTGTTCATTTTGTTACATCTGCTTGCCTGTTATCTACTCCTGAATGCTGAACATTGAAAGCACCGAACATCTTCAACCAGTTAACTGTCACTGATAAAACCAGTTGCAACGTAATTTTTGCTTTCTTATCTTTGCACTGTTTTTCTGGCGTTAGCACTGTGTCTGCTTCGTGTTCTGTGCTCAAGTGCCCGGTTACAGCTGATGATGTTATTTCTGCCACCATTAAGCTTAATTTATATACTGAATTCTTATTTCCGATCCGCGTGATTTTAATATTCGTAAGAAAATTTTGTTGGCCTTGACTGAATATTGAATTTCTGGTATTAATTCTAGCAAAAATAAATACATTTGAACGACGGCGTTTACATATAGCACTTAGAGTCTAGGCCATGGCATTAGCAAACGAGCTAATCTGGTCAACCGATTCAACTTCCACTACTGGAGATTGACTAGTCTTCCTGACTAGGACTCGCCCGCGCCTTGACCATACATACTCGTAAGTGCCCTTTCCGAATTTTGTTTGAAGCTGCCGCTTAGCCTCGTATAATAGCCTGGCCGTCTCAGGGGAGAGATGTTCGGTGAAGAACACCTTCGTTTCCGAGCCACCAGCCCAGCCGAAGCCAGTCGCGGACATCCTCATTTTTTTAGCTGCGTCGAAAACAGCATCACGAGTCGTACGCCTAACAAATTTGCAAACAATTTTGGGTTTGCCATTACCAGCCGGCAACTTGTGGCAGGCGTCAACATCCACATCGGAGATATCGACCCCCGCCTTTTGAGCCACCTGGCGTACTATATTAATACACCCAGACGTATCATCCGGCGCTGGAGTGCCATGCAGCACCAGATTGTTACGCCGTGTGTAGTCGTGCATTTTCCTCATGGCCAGTTTCATCTCGCTGTTTTCTTTCCTTAAATTAGACACTTCATTTAGTAGGCTCTCGTTCGTTTTAGTCAGTTGCAGGACACATTCTATGAGGTAGTCCAGTTTAGCGGAGTCGTCTTGTGGCAATTGTGGCAGTTGAAGGTGCGACGTGGGAGGAGAGTCCCCGACTCGCGGTCGCTTCAGGGATCTCGCTGTCGCTGTTTCAATAATTGCGGAGGTTGATTGAGATTGGACACTGCTTCTAGAACCTGTGCCCCTCTGCTGTTTTAACGACTCGTTCTTTTCCCTGCAAGCTGGACAGGTCCAGCTCTCGCGCTCAGCTACGGTCATCGTTTGCCGCCACTGCGAAATGTGGACGTCTGTACATTTAAAATGTACTCTACCTAAACAGGCCGAGCACGTAGGGAAACATTTTTTGGGCGAAATATGCTCCCTGCAAATTTCGCACACTGTCTCGACCATGTCGTTCAGGTTATCGGTCTCGTTATCCGACATAGCGTTGAATGAAGGCGGCGGCGTTTTGAATAGAGGCATGTACTAACCTGTACTGATTAAAATAGCAGAAGCAACTCCGGTCCAAGCGGCGTGAAATCGGCCGAATTAGCCGTTAATTTAAAGATTTAGTGACTGAACAACACGTAATAAGCTGCTATATACGTTAATATAAACACAAGGCAAAAAAAAAAACACGAAAAAATTGGTAATTATTCACTAAAAAATGAATTTAATTGAAGAGCACGTGTTAACGGCGAGAGAGAGTCTAAAATGTTTCGTTGGGTCTGAAATAATAATCTTGAACAAGAATGAGAGAATTTTATAAATGGTATTGAAGAATTTTGAAAGTGCCTCAAAAAATAAAACTCGTTTGATAGAATTAAAAAAGCAATGTAAGGGTTATCTCGCACACCTCTCCCTCCAAATCGGGGGAAAATCATGAAATACGAATTTTGTTGCTCATAACGGTTCCAGTAAAAGTCTGAAAGAGTTTTAAACAAGTAATTACAGAGTCAGGAAACATAATCTTAAATCCCCAAAAATTTCTTCTGGAAGATTCTTGCCAAGTAAAAAATTAATACATGTAAAATTACATCCAACTTGTCTTCGTAATTTTATCATTGCAACTTTGTACATGATCATGTTCATTTTAGTTAATCTCGTTTTAATATTCGTCATCAGAATCGTTCATTGTGTTAGCCTACTTTCTTATCGTTACATTCGAATGGTATCTCGATTTCATGTTTGAGCAGAGAGTTAGTTGCGATCTATCTTCTGTCGAGTATTATTCTCGTTTACCTAATACGTTTGATTTTGCTAACTTGAAATTTCTGATTTAAATTGTGAACTAGTTTTTCGAAATTTCTGCTTATTGCAATAAATACTCGTCTCAAATTCAAATCTGAGTTTCATTTAATCGTGTTAGAATCGATAGGGCAATCTCAAACTTACATACATAATATACGGATAAATCCCCCCGTCCTCCGAGCTGGGAAAAAGTTGAAAATTTACCAATTTTTACAACTCAAGTGGAACGGAAAATTTCACTCGTTCCGCTCAATACTATCATAAGTTGTTTTTTTTTTAATTTATAAAATTATAAGCTATCCTCTGTCCCTTTCGAAATTTTTCTGTTTACGTTACTGCTCAGAGCCAATTAGTTTTTGAGTTTTTGAAGTTGGGAAGTTAAAAATCTATTAGCCGTGCTAAACTGATTATTTCCACTTAACAAAGAGATTAGTCCCGAAAATTTGACCTCAATTTGACAAAGTTTACAAATCCCATTTCATAAGAACATACTTTTTTGACTTCCAATTACCTATAAAAGACACGAAAATGGAATTACCAGGAAATTAATTCCAAAAGCTTACGCGGAAAACGCAAATTGTTTTCTAAAAAAGGTCCAGCTTCTATGCTGGGTCAATAAAATTTCGCTGACGGTTATCATTTTTTAGAAGATAATTGTAAAAAAAAAAATGTTTCACTCATGATAAATGCAATTTTTAAAACTTTTTTTGGGGGGAAGGGGGTAAAAAAAAAGGGAAAATGAGAAAAATAACCATCGTGATTTCACGATGAAGAATATCATTTTTTCAACTTTCTCTCGTAAAGAGGGAGTGGTGTGGTGGTATAGGCCTGCGATTGTTAGGTTGGTGACCGGCAAAACTGATATTCCCGGTGGATTGTCTAGTCTCACACCGCCTCGGCTGTGGAAGGAAAAGTAGATGGAAAGAGAAAAAGGCAAGAAGAAAGAAAGAAAGGGAATAAATAAATTTTTATTCGTGTCAGGTGCCAATGTCAAAGGATAAACATCGCCTGTATCTTTGACGAATATAGTCGAACTTCAAACAAAATCACCGGAGAGAATACAGAACTTTCGATGAAAACATAACCAAACAGAGCGCTATAAAATATCTGTCATTTTAAGCGAGGTCGAAAAAAGAAGAAACCCCATAGACAGAGGGAACACGTGAAACAAGAGCAAGGTGAAGGATGAGGAAAGAAGACGAACAAAAGTAGTAAATGAAAATAGAAACGAGAAATTCTCATCGAAGGCGCAGGATATGCTTACTGGATGGAAAAGTTGGTCGCTTACAACGCCTATTCAATTTACGAACAAAATTCACTTCCTATATCTACGGAAGGAAATAAACCGCAAATTTCTATGTAAGTCGGTCGGTGCATTTATAAAGTTAGCTCGATTAAATACGGTATAAGTTCATTGTACATAAACGTAAGGTCCGCATACGGCATGTAATGATACTTAAGTGTAGTATACGCTCGAATATTTACCAGAGTCCAGCATTAAATACAAAATACTCGATTCGAATGATTCGTATTCGGTTTTCTGAGGTAAGCCGAATGCACATCGGAACCCGTATTCACCCTCACCCCTACGAGTCGGATAATTGCATTGAATCATTAATACGTACTGAAAATACACCAAAGCATCTGGTCACCGACTCCCCTCTGATCACCGACGTGATACTCGATAGGGTAGATTCCGGGGCCAGGGGTTGGGGTCCGGGGAGCCCCTTTGACATGCGTGCATCGCTATACGCTCCATCAAACATTGCAGTGAATCATGACCCGTGACCGTATCAAGTATGTATTGGGGCAGGGGTTAAAAATGGAATTATTCGTTTACACGGTCGATCATGGGAAACCGAAGAAGAATTTTCATATCGTTTCCCGGTAAAATGACAATGTAAACGGAATCTTTCATTTTAAGCCCCTGGTTGGGGGTTGTTCGTTTCAATGCATATTCATAGGGGTGGTCGCAGTATTCGTAGACCTCACAGCCGCCTGTGGCACAGTGTCTCACCAACTGCTTGCTCAAAATATCTACAATATGACTAAAGACTACAAATTTACAAGAATTATCCGAATGCTTCTACAAAACAGACGATTTTATGTGTCATTAAATGGAGCAGAAAGCAGATGGCGAAAACAGAAGAACGGACTCCCACAGGGCAGCGTGCTCTCGCCCATCCTGTTCAACGTGTATACCAACGACCAACCTATCGGCGGGAACACTAAACACGTCCTATATGCCGATGACCTCGCACTGACTGCCCAACATGAAAGTTTCGAGGGTGCAGAAAGAGCTCTGAACAGGATGGTGCAGAAATTAGATGAGTGCTCCATAGAAAACGAACTAAAGCCGAACCCGCTAAAAATACAGGTAGCTGCTTTCCATCTCTGTAACAGGGAAGCTAAACGGGAACTGAAAGGTTACTAGAGAGGCATTAGGCTCCAACACACAGAATATCCGAAGTATCTGGGAGTCACATTAGACAGATCACTGGCATATAAAAACACTGCGAGAATACCAAGATGAAGATCTTCAGCAGAACAAACATTATTATTATTATTATTATTATGATTATACTCCACCTCAACAGCCCAAAGGCCAAAAGCGAGGGGAGTTATGATACATACAGAAGGACTATTGTTTCAAAACTACAAATACAAGAGAATAATTTAGAATAAACTAAGAGAAGAGGGAAAAAAAAGAAAGAGCAATACAGTATGTTGTTGCAATAAAACAAATTACGAGGCGCGGTTTGTGGTGGTGACTAAGTGAGAATTTAAAAAAAGGGGTTAAAAAAATATATATATTAAAAAAATATGTATTTCAAAAGGAGGACAAGGAGGAGGTTAACAGCAGATCAATAATTCAAAACTGTAAAGGCTGTAATATAAGTTCAGCAGATCTTAAAATTAGAAGTATATCAGACTTAAAAATAGCACGAGGCTTGAATATATCAACATTTGGATTAGAGGATGCTATTTTATTATAATATCTCATCGCAGTGCAGAGAGGTGTGTCCTCAATTTTCTTTATATAAAATGTGTCCCGTACTGATGTGTTCACTCGAGTTCGTACTCGGAAGGAAATTTTTGTAAGAAGTGTAGAATCAGAGATTTTACCATGTACAACGTCATAAAGATAAAGCAATGAGAATAAGATACGTCGATTTTCCAAGCTATCTATTTTAAAACCTGCAAGAAGTTCCTTGTAACTCAATTCATGTGGGTAGTACTGGAAAATACGCGTAAAAACTACTCTCAAAACCGTCTTTGAATTTTTTCAACTTTATCTTTAAAACTCCTTGTTTGCCTCTGCCATATCAGCGATGAAAATTCTAAATGAGATCTAACAAATGCGTAATACAGAATTAAGTAAGTATCAATTGTTGTGAATAATTTTGTATTGCGGAGTATAAAGCCTAGCATTTCATTTGCTTTCTGAATCTGGAGCTTTAAGTGGGCATCAAAATTCAATTTACTGTCAAGGATTATCAGAAAGCCTAGTGGCAGTACCTGGGGAGCAAAGCCTAATATAACGCGAATCTCTTCCCTTGCGCTCTGCTACTCGGAGGGAGAGTACGTATGCCTGGTCTGGAGCTGCTCAGCACCCGCACCTGAAATAGATGTACCACTCAACGATGCTTGCAGAATAATAACCGGCTGCCTGAAACCAACACCCTTAGAGAAGCTCTATGAACTCACCGGTATTGCGCCCCCAAAAATACGGCGAGAAATTCTGGCCAGGAAGGAGAGAACCAAGGTGGATGAAAACGCCAGGAACCTCCTGAACGGCTATAAAAATCTTGCTGAATCCCGCCTGAAGTCAAGAAACAAACAGTTTCCTTCGTACGGTCAAACCCCTGGACAATCGGTAGGATACCGAAAGACTGACGGCTTGGAAGGCCATTAGAGGCAGCGACGGCAGTGAAGAGCTCCCAAGCGGACACCAACTGCGATACCCGCTATGGAGAACCTTGAACCGAATAAGAAGCGGAACCTTGCACACGAAGAATGATCTCCTTAAATGGGGCGAAGCGGATAACAATCTGTGGTACACGCGATCTAACCCGGTTTAGGACTTTAAAATCCAAATTTTCAACCTAAAATTGGTTCCATATTCACAAATTTTTGACTTTCTGAATGCAGATTATTAAAGTGGCTTCACGCACATCGTTGAATAGAGAACTTCTTTCAGAGTATGAATCCATGAAAAAAATTTCAAAATTCATCAAATTTGGGGTAAGGGGCCTAGAGATGACCAAAATCCGTCCAAAATTGAAGTATCATGACCTAGCTAACAGACTATCGAAAAGGGGGTTTTCGAGGTTACTGATTCCGAATGTCACACGGAAAAATCTCCGCTAATTTCTAAGGAATTTCACCGGAATTTTGTCGGGAAAAAAATCCAAGAATTTCCAAAGAATTTTTTTGGAAACGTCGGGGAAAATATTAGATGATTTTTAAGGAATTTCATCGGAAATTGTTGGAAACAATTCCGATAAGGTCCGAAGAATCTCATCGGAAATCTTTAGAAACAATTTCCAATGATTTCCAAGAAATTTCATCAGAATTCTTCAAGAAAATTTTTCGATAATTTTTGAAGTATTTCTGGGAAATACTCGGGAAGAGTCTCAGATAATTTTTAAAGAATTTCATTGGAACTCGGGACGAATCTCCGATAAATTTTAAGGAATTTTATCGGAAATTGTTGAAAAAAATTCCAATAATTTCCAAAGAATTTCTTCGGAAAAGTTGGAAAAAATCTCCAATAAATTTTAAGGAATTTTATGGGAACTCGGGAAAAATCTCCGATAAACTTTAGGGAATTCTATCAGAAATCGTTGGAAACTAATTCCGATAATTTCCGAAGGATCTCATCGGAAATCTTCAAGAAAAGTTTCCAATGATTTCCAAAAAAATTTCATTAAACTCTTCGAGAATATTTTCCGATAATTTTTGAATTATTAAACCATTGGAGTATTCCCCCGAATATTTCCTATGACAATCTTCAAAAATTATCGGAAAAACTTCCTGAAACATTTTAGAAATTTATAGGAAATTTTTTCTAAAGGTTTCCGATGAGATTCTTCGGACAATATCGGAATTTTTCCCAACAATTTCCGTTGAAATTCCTTTAAAATTATCGGATATTCTTCCCGAGTTCCAATGAAATTCTTCAAAAATTATCTGAGATTTTTCCCGAGTAATTCCCAGAAATACTTCAAAAATTATCGAAAATTTTCTTGAAGAATTTTGATGAAATTTCTTGAAAATCATTGAAAAATTTTCTAAAAATTTCCGATGAGATTCTATGGACATTATCGGAATCTTTTCCAAAGATTTCCGATGAAATTCCTTAATAATCACATCCCAGATTTTTCCCGTTTCCAAAAAAATTCTTTATAATTTATCGGAAACTTTCCCGAGATCCGATACAATTCTTTAAAAATGATCGGAGATTTTTCCCGAGTTCCGATGATTTTTTTTTTAGATTTTCCTACCGTTTCCGATGAAATTCCGTAAAGTTTATCGGAGATTTTTCCCCGACGTTTCCGAAGAAATTCTTTGGAAATTATTGGAATTTCTTTCCAACAATACCGATGAAATTCCTTAAAGATCATCCGAAATTTTCCCCGAAGTTTCCGAAGAAATTCTCCGGAGATTATCAAACATTTTTCCTGACGAGTTTCGATAAAATTCTTCAAGAACCATCGAAGTTTTCCCCCCGAATCGTTGCATTTTCTGTTGTCTGTCACGGCACCACAGAGCACAATAATGATGCGTTTAAATC
Source organism: Acanthococcus lagerstroemiae (assembly GCA_031841125.1). Lineage (NCBI taxonomy): Eukaryota > Metazoa > Arthropoda > Insecta > Hemiptera > Eriococcidae > Acanthococcus > Acanthococcus lagerstroemiae. Next base: position 40,525,325 of record CM063113.1, on the reverse strand, counting down.
TGAATAGACGGCCATTGTGTGCCCGCTTATTCATATTACCACGCAACATGTCGGGTTTTTGCTATGTTGCAACGAAAACTGAATAACCCTGTATGTCTTGTAAGTCCCAAAATGTCAAAAATTTGTACTTGACACCATTTTTCTCATTCAAATTTCGGATTTCGAGGCCCTAGGATGCGCTGGATGTAGGAAATCACGTGATGAACCCAAACTTTCTTCGCACAGATTCGTTTTTGGGGGAAATATTTTGGTAATCTGCAATGAGAAATTCAAAAATTTGTAAATGGCAGCACTTTTACGTATCTGATTTTGGATAGATTTTGGCTAGGGTTAGACCCTGTCCCCCAAAAAATTGATGAACTTGCCATTTTTCTTCACGAATTCGTATTTTGGAGGAACTGCCCTATCCAACGATGTGCATGAAGCCACTTTGATAACTTGTGTTCAGAAACTCAAAAATTTTTAAATTAGAATCACTTTTGAGTCTAAAATTGAATTTAAGGGCCCTAAAACGGGTTTAATCGGGGAGGAAAGTGTGACATTCGGAATCAGCGACCTTGAAAACCCTACTTTCGATAGTCTGTTTGCTAGGTCATGAAACTTCAATTTTGGGCGGATTTTGGTCATCTCTAGGCCACTTACCCCCAAATTTGATGAATTTTGAAAAATTTTTCATGGATCCATACTCTGGAGAAAGTTCCCTATTCAACGATGTACGTGAAGCCACTTTAATAATCTGCATTCAGAAAGTCAAAAGTTTGTGAATAAGAACCAATTTTGGGTTGAAAATTGGGATTTTAAAGCCCTAAACCGGGTTAAATCGCGTACTCGGAATCCGTGACCTCGAAACCCCCTCTTTCAATCGTTTGTTTGCTAGGTTATGACACTTTGATTTTTGATGGATTTTGGTCATCTTTAGGCCCCTTGCCCCCAAAATTGATGAATTTTGACATTTTTTTATGGATTCGTATTTTGCAGGATATGTCCTTTCCAGCGATGTGCATAAAGGCATACCTTTCCGTTACAGCCTCCCATAAATAGGGGAAAAATTTTTTCAAGCCCTAGAGAAACTAGACCTTGCCGCAGAAAGATGGCAATTTGTCCGGTAAGGATCCGCCGATCAGTTCGGATAAAAATGGGGGTAACTTCCGTGGAACACCCTGTATTTGTGCCAGGACACCTGGAATTTGCCCCCTACCCCCGGTTGCCTGACGGGCCACTTCGCCCCTACTCCATGTCTTTCTTTCTGGCCTTAACATCGACCGGAGCGTAGCACCGCCAGGAAGAGTAGCGGTTTAACGCAGAGCCGATTGAGCGATCCGTATTCACCAGTAAGGGGGCGGTGAATGTAGTTCCCGAAGAAAATAGACATTTTATTGTAATTGGTTAACGGTGTGTGCCGATCGTTTTGGGATGCGCGCCAGATTAAACAAACTACGGACGTAAAATATAGCTAGTAAAGAGAGTGTACTCGCAAAAAATGCGAAAATGAAAAGGGAATGAGGCGATCGTACGCGTAGTAGGCGGACCCAATCTCCCGGTAAAATTGTTTCCAGTGGGTTAGTCTGGTACTTGACAATCGAGCCGTCTCGAGGAACTGCCTCCGAATAAAACAGAAAACTCCAGATAAATGAGCAAAAAATTGGAACGAATTGTGAGACCACGATATAGGAGCATGCGAGTATTCATTCGGGTGAGAGTGTCTTGCAGTTTCAAGAAAGAAAGAAAATATGCAGTCAAATTTGTCTCCCCCTCACCTTCTGCGAGATACGATACACATACTTTCGAATCATTTTTCTCGTCTTATTGTGGAAATCGAGATGTCATTAGCCCAAGTAAAAAAGAAGGAAAAAAAAACTTCTCCTGGCTTGACGTATCCGCGTAGATATATTATATTATTATGCGGAGACTAGCCGAACAACGGCGCCGCATTCGCGGCACCTTAATCAGCCTTATCGTCCTTGCGTTGTCCGCTTTGGATAGCTCGGCGCAGCGTGCCTCGAAATAGAAAAAAAATTTTCTCGGTCGTCTGGGACGTTGAAAAATCGCGGAGGCAAATTTGAAGCGATTTGGCGCGGCGAACTGAGAAAACAAAAAGATTAATCTCGCGGTACCGCATCGTTTCATGCTGGAACCTGGGGTCAGCGTTTTGGTTCGTATGACTCGGATTATTACGATTTTGGTACTTCCGGGAATCTGATCTGTACCTTTGTACGTGGGTGGGTATATTATAGAATCACGGAATTGGTACGAGTGCGGTCCTTGAAGCTGGGCCGCAATGTCGGAAAGTTGTGCTCTGTACTCATGAAAGAATATATCGGTCGCGTCTTACCACTTAACCTGCCGATAATTTATTCGATCTCGTGTGAACGAAATAGGTATGAATTGTCAGTACCTATTCGGTTCAACCACGCTCGAAAAGAAGAAAAAACGTCGAATGGAGAAAAAGAGGGAAACGGGAAAGGGAAAAGAACGTTGAATTCGAAGAAAATTATTTTCTTCCGCCGTGTAGGTATAACGGCGCGGCGTGTCCTTTATACGATCTAACGACGAAAAAGAATTTCTCGCAATTTACCGCTTTGCAGAAATTGCGATTGTTGAGAAAAATGAACGAACACTCTATACGTTACGACTCGGAGGAATTTGATAATTTTTATACTAGTATCTATCTACTATTAGTACGCCTCGAGTCGAGAATAAAGTACGAGAATATTAACGAATAACCCATTTTATTTGTTTCTTCTTTTTTTTTTTCTTTCCTTTTTTTCTTTCTTTCTTTCGTTGTCAGTGTTATTCTGTTCCCGAATTTCTACCACTCCCAGTAATTGTGTCGAAAATTATCGTACCTTCTGGATTTTAATGCCATCTTTTAGTAGGGGAAAGGACTCTAAAAATGCGCAAAGAATTTTATAGCTCAGTCAATTTTACATGGAATTGGCTGAAAGGCTATAGCCCGGTAAGATAGGCGAATCGGCCTAAGTCGATTTTTTCAAATTTTTCTTCAATTTTCTATTTGCAGTGGTAAAAGAAAATTTCCGAGCCCATCGTCACAATCCTCCCCCCGCCTCTAGAGAGGTAAGGCCTCAAAATATATGGTTTTCACTCGTTCAGCACTAACTTGGGCATTTTTTGCCTGAATGGGGCGAAATTTGGCATGTAAGTGACGACACCCAGTATAAATGCAATCAAATTTTTGGAATTTTTTGACATTTTCATGTCTTTGCTTTGGCACGTGGAAAAAATTTCAAAAAAAAAAAACTAACACCGTAACGCTCCCCCAACACGAATTCAGTGGTTTCATGTCTTTGCTTTGAAAACACAGTCTTATTAGGTGATACTCAAGGGGTGGGGGCTAGGGCTAGAGACTCTTATATTAGCCTTCGACTACTACGCTCCGCTAGTGCATCCGTTTGCAGACGCGTCTGCAACCACGGGAGAGCATTTTCATCTCTTTCCGCTCCTCAGATTCCGCCGACATGAGAATGACGACGGTCGCTTCGTTTTTAATTTTTTTGGCAGTACAATCGTTGGCTCCTGAAGACATGAGCAAGGTGGGGGAGAGTGTGAAAGATCGAAGGGAAAGCGGGGGCAAGTCTCATAACACATGAGCAAGGTAGGGGAAAGTAAAGAAAAACGAGAGGTAGGCGAGAGCAAGCTTCTGAACACTTGAGCAACGTGGAAGAGTGTGGAAGAGCGAGGGGAAGGCAGTGGCAGGCTTTAAACACATGAGCAAGGTGGGGGTTTGTGTGAAAAAGCGAGCTGATGGCATGGGCGGGCTTCTAAACACATGAGCAAAGTGGGGGAAAGTGTACAAAAAGGTGGAGCAGGCAGGCGCAGGATTCTGAACCCATGAACAAGGTGGGGGAAAGTGTGGAAAATCGAGGGGGAAGGCGGGAGCAGGCTTCTAAACACATGAAGAAGGCGGAGAAAGTGAGGAAAAGCGAGGGCAAGCTCCTGAACACTTGCGCAACGCGAGGGAGAGTGTGGTGTAAAATGTGGCGCGTGAAAGTAACGTTTTTCCAGTTTGTGTGCCAAAAATTAAAGCGTTACTTTAGCGCCCGTAACGCTCCCTCAACACGAATTCAGTGGTTAACATTTCCATGGAAATTTATTTTTCTTCCAGCCATGGGTTGAGCGTTACTTCTGAGGCGAGAATCGAAATCACGCCCCCTCCCCCCGACACAAAGCCAGTCCGTATGATTTAGCTCTTCATGGTGACAATCCAGTTCAATTGTTGACATTTCCATGGAAATTTATTTTTCCTCCAGCCCATAGGTATACTTGAGCGAAAACCGTTGAGCTCCCCCCAGCACGTTCAAAAACCGTAATTGCCCGCCCCCCGCGACACGAAGCCAGTCAGTATGATTTAGCTCTTCATGATGACAATAATTCAGTTCAGTGGTTGACATTTCCATGGAAATTTCTATTCACAACAGGGCTGCAGACTGCAACTGCAAACGCGCAGCAATAACATCATTTTGCTTTGGCACATGGAAATAAAAATTTTAAAAAACGTTATTTTAAAGTGTTACTTTATAGCATCACAAAAAACAAAAACAAAAAACAGCTGATCAAGAGCTTTGGCACATGAATGAAAAAAGTGTTATCTTTGGAGCGTTATTTCTACTGATCATACCCAGGGGCGAAACTATAGGGAGTGTGGGGGTGTTGACCCCCTCCCCAATAATTTGGCAGTCGGCAAATTTTGAAACTGTTCATTTGAATTTTTCATTTTTCATGAATATTTATTTGTTTGTTTGTTTTTTTCTTTTTTAATAAAAAAATATTTCGATTAAATAATCGGCAAATTTTTAGTAGAACTCCACCTCCCCCAACTGAAAGTCAAATTTCGTTTCTGAAAATTTCGTTTTCTATGAGGGGGAATTCAGGAAGACCGGAAAGGTCTAGGACACTTTTGTCAGTTGTACACTTCTCCATCAGTAGGGTGAAAAATGGAAAATTCGAAGTCAGTCGGATGTATTTGAAAAGCAAAAACTTCATTTGTTCGTAGACTTAAAAATTTTTTGAATTTCTAATAGCTGGGAAAACCGGATCCAGAATTGGCGCGATTTGAAGAGTGAAAACTTTTGGTCAAGGCTAACATTTTGTTGTTGGAATTAGGATACGTTTTCCAACAAAGTATTTTCTGTGCATCTCTATAAAGGAGCTCTTGAGAGGCTTGATCAAGTTCGGAAGAGAGTTTTGCAGAGAAACATTAAACGAAGCCTTAATAAATCACACAGTCATAATCAGAGATGGGTGCATTTCAAAATAACTCTGGGAGGGCTTTAGTATATGATAGCCTGAGTTTACCGAGCAAGTTAATAAATTATCAAATCTTGATTAGTGATTTCTTCCCCCGCCCTCGCAGCCCTTCGAGACTACTCCAGTACACATCCATAACGTTTCCATACTAATTATAATCAATCAGCTATTCCATCAAACAAACAGACTAGCAAGCAGGTAGACTTTCATAATTTCTTTCATTTTCATCATTAAATTTACATCATTTAGGTCGTTTTGGTCATTTTTGTATTTTCCATCTTGCTGTATGTTCTCTATCATAAGCATATTTCTATAATTTTCAATGTTTTCTTTGGTGAGGGGAGTGGGAGATGATTAAGACTACTTAATTCTTATTCTCACATTCCGAATCATCCCTCTCCTAGAATTATCTCTTTGATCCGTCATGAATTTGAGAAGTTTGAACGCAGCTAAGAAAATCTCAGCGAAGTCTGAATGAACCTTAAACAGGGTGGCCACTTTCCTAGAAAAATTGGAAATTTATGTTTATACTACTAGACGCTACGGTTAAAATGAACTGAAATTTGAACTTGACACGTGACACATTATTCAATGCACAGTTTTTATTCGTAGAATACGACTCTGGGGAGTGCTGAAGTAAAATTAAACGACAAAAAAATTTTTCCGTGAGTTTATTCTTTGTTTTTCTCCAAACTTCTTAAAAATATTGTTGAATTTCCTGACTATTTACAAATTTCCTGACCTACTTTTCAAATTCCTGACTTTTTCCAAACTTTCCAAATTTTCCAAACCTGTAGGCACCTTGCAAGAGTAAATAACAACCACCTTAATGTGTAAAGGAAGTTGTGTGATGTTCCTTTCAAGTATTCCTAACATCCTTCCACCTTACCCTCCAAGACTAGGGTATGCTCATGTGCGCAAATGTGAGTGCTTTGGGAATAAGGTTCCAATCTGCATTTGCAGGGACGAAACTATGGGGGTGGGCCCTCAAATAATTTGGCAGTCGACAAATTTTGAAACTGTTTATTTGAATTTTTCATTTTCTAAGAACATTTGTTGGTTTTGTTCATTGTTGTTTTTTTTTTTCGATTAAAAATCGGCAAATTTTTTAATTTTCAACAAATTTTGTCGGCGCATTTTTAGTTTAAAAAAATCTTTGTCGGCAAATTTTCCTTCTTCACCTCCCAAACTGAAAGTCAAGTTTCGTCTCTAATCATACCCTAATAAGAATATTTCCATTAAAAATTCCTTTTTGTGAAAGTTTTCACTCTCTGTTGAGACACAATGATATAAATCGGGAAATTAATTCACTGCATACTTCAGCTAGATTTGCTAGACTGATGGCCCAACCATTTTGGATTCACTTTGTGGATCGCAAATTGCAATTCCCTAACTCTACTAAAATGGCATTTGACATTTTCATGTATTTGCTTTGGCACATAAACGAAAATTTTTGAAAAACGTTATACTTTTGACCGTTACTTTGGGGTGTCACGAAATAAATCCATGGAAATTTTTTGTTCTTTCAATCATGTTCAGTGTTAAAAAGTTCCATGGAAATTTAAAGATTAATCATTAGGAAACGGATGCTGAGAGTATCTTCACACAAGATATGAAAATGCTCTCCCGTGGTTGCAGATCCGTCTGCGACATGAAGAATAAATAAACAGGTAAATATTTAGATCTGTATCCGCCTTTGATTCTAGGTATACCCAGCACACAAAGAGAGCACAATCACACGACAGAGTTATAATCTTCTACCTTTTTTGACCACCAAAATAGATTCTGAAATTTAGAAGATGGCGACTACGTCGTCATTTTTGAGCTGGCAAAAATTTTAAGTCCATACTAGAAAGGACCGAAGTGGCTCACATAAGGAACTAAAAAATTCTTGAACTTTTCTGTGAAATGATAAAGATCGCCGCACACGGTCGTACTACACCTAAGAATCATCGATTATCTGGAAGAAACCTCATTTGCTCAAAATTTAGACATTATATTCTCATCTCAAAGATCGAAAATTCAGTCTTGCTCCCTCCGAAAAGTGAAGTGGAGACTTTGTCACTGTGGTCCAGAAAGAAAATGTTAACATTTCATTTGAATCTCATCGTGTCGTATGCTCAAAAGCCTAGTGGCGTTACTGTAATATTCTACTAACGTGTTTTTCAAAGTGTATCGAAGTTAACGTAATCTTTCAAGTATCAATAAAATCTCATATCAATCAAACGACTCAGCCAAATAATTTTAAACCGAGGATCTTGAGTCAAGGGTTACAAACATTAGTCCTTCAATCCACGAGGCGGACCTCCCAGGTCGGCGTTACCTCACAACACCGGCCTCAGCGTCCGGCGAAATCATCGAAACATTCTCATCACAACAGATCTGCCCGAGGAGACTGATCCTTTTTGGGAAAGAAGGACAAAAATTTCTAAAAGATGTGTTAGGTACTCACTGTCTTCCCAGCTTTTTCGTTAGGAAGATATTGAGTCCACCTCTCCGATCGGGCTAAAAAATCTGCTCGCTTTTGTTAAGTGCCAAATGACAACTTTCCCGAGCAAGCTCATTACAAATCTCGAAAACAATGCAAAATCAAACTTCTCAACTGCTACTCAGCACCCATCCTCTCTCTGTCGATTTCTATCGTATATTGTATCGGGAAAAGGCGTATGTGCGTTTAATCCACGAGAATACTCGATACTGGAATCGCAAGACAAAATCAGGAGTCAAATATGACTTTTGAACCCAGTCTTCGTTACTCGTAACCGTAAATTCGGTTATCTGCGCGCATCCAGCGTACGAGGCTTGAGTGCTCCAGTCAAAAGTAAAGCAGCGAGGCAGTGCTCAGAACGCATCGAGTTAGAAGAATGCGAGCTACGTAATTTTTGTGGAGTGTCCTCCAACGTGGATTATCTCATTTGCCGTTATTCCCGATCTCGAGGATGCTATCTAAAAAATGAACTGCCGATTATAGGAGAGTTTCTAATACCCATTAGTATCTCATTTTTGGTTACAAGTTTTGTGCTGCTACTCATCCGTGCAGCTAAATACGACGAGTCCGGCGTTCCCAGGTTTGGTACATTTCGAATTTTCTGATACAATTCTGGTGCATTTTGGCACATTTTCATTGTTCTTGGTAGGATCTAGAACACTGTCTGGTACGTTTGTCATTTTAATGGTCGCTGTGTGGCCGAGTGGTTAACAATTCTTGCGTCTCGGGTTCGAGTACCACCAACGCTGGAAAGTTAGCATGTAATGCTGGAATACCTCTACTAATATCCTAGCAAACAGAGCAACTATACCGTACCAGTCGAGGTGGAAAGATAGCGCGTCCTGTAACCCCGCCAGTTTGAATGAACAAGGCATTACAATCACAGGGCATGTTACCACCAGATCTGAAAGATTGAGACTCTTACTCAACGTCGTGTAAACACGTGGCTAGTCAGTGAACTGCGGCTGCGCACTTTCCGGCACAAAAAAGGAGAAACTCCAGCGCGACCACTAACATCCAGCAACGAATATGACACCTTACTGACTGAAAATCTATGAATGAAACGCTGTTATTTCACTTCAACCCTCCTTTGGTGGCATTTCGGGAAGTCAGATGTAAGAACTAATCTCGAAATCGAGTTCAGCGACCTCGAAAACCTATAAATCATCGAGTACGCGATCTTGGAAAATCAGTATTAATGGGTTTCAACTCTCTTTGAGGTCGGATCCAAAAACTAATCTCAGATTCGAATTCAGCAACATGAAAAACACACAAATTGACTCCCATTTCGAATTTTATTTTAGCCTTCATTTTATAGCTCTCCTGAGGGGCCATTAACCCAGATCGTGAAGTCGAACGATTCTATACATATGAGGTATCTTCAACCCACTATCCCGAACTGTATGCGAATATTTTTTGTGGAGGGGAGGGAGGGGCTGAAAAAAGTCAAAAATCTTCGTTATTTCCGTAGCAAGGACGCCGAGCTTGTGACATGCGTTGTTCTCTTTATCTTCTTATTCAGGAACCGTGTCCGATGCCAGATATTGGCGATCGCGGTTTCCGACGTGCGACTTTCCTGGGTAAGGCTGGTCAGGGTAGTTTGTCGTTGCTTTCCTCACGGTTTGTTGCGTCAGAGTTTTTCCTTCTCTGTGCTGAAAAGCATACAGACGCAGTTCGCTTGCTAGCCACGTATTTTCACTACGTTGAGTAACCTGACCACAACCTGCACACGCACAGTACCGAATCTTTGTGATCTGGTGGTAACACACCCCGACTTCCTGTTACTTTATCGACCTGAAATTCTAATAAGACGCTTATATATTATTTTGGTGCTCATTTTGCATGCGAAAATAGAGGATACGGAAAAATCGTGAAATAAGGAGCACTCTAACGTATACGTCAACTGCGTATGAGTGAGATTTGATGAATATGCAGTTTATTACACAGCGGCCGTATTTATTTTACTACTCGGCGTGATGGCGCTACGTTAGGATGAAAGGAGGCGGAGCGGCGAGAATAACTCTACTTCATCGAACCGCGCCAAGGCGTTTCGTCGAATTGGAAATTTTCGAATGTCGCTTATTCGTACGATTTGCGACCGTAAAACTGCGACGAAAGTAAATCAAAATTCGCTTGCTCGGCCGTGCCATCTTAATATTGTGTACGGCGTCGTAAAAAATTTCGCTTCATTTACGCGTAAAATAAAAACTGGCGCTACGCGTCGCGTTGCGTCGCGCTGTGCGTCGATAGTTTACTTTTTCACGACACGAATGACGTAAGGCACAAGATTAGAAATGGTCGACGAAAGTCAATGGTCTGGCAGTCAGCAACATCGATTTAACTTATGTACAGCAAACACTTTTTACAAGAAAAAAACAAGTCAAAAGAAAATGGACATGGATATCGTCAGACAGGAAAACTAAAAATGAGACTGACCCACCTACTCAGAAATGACCTGTCAGTAGTTAAAGATGTAACAACACTGTCAAAATTTGGTTTCTCATCAGACTATCGCATATCACGCCGTAAATTAGAGAGTCCAGTATAAAAATCACAGGAAGGGCAAAGGGAGAGGAAGATGGATCATCCCAGTCAGAAAGAAAAAGGATACACGTCAGAAACTAAAATCAGTGCTAGAGGAAATGAAAGTCGAGGAAAATTTCTACGACAGTATGGTTCAAGCTTTACAAAACACGGTTGAAGAGTTTGGAGTGACGAGGGCTAAAGAGAAAACCATGCAGGGATAAGCTTTCAAAAAAGATTCTCGAGTTAGGAAGAATAACCTTTGGAAAAATAGAAATAAAACACCATTGGACAAAACTGAGCTAACTGAAATACAAAAATTGGTAAAGAAAAATGTTAGAGAGGATATTAAAAAACATGATTAGGAAAAAATTCAAGATATTTTGGAAAAAATTTGGTCCACTAAGAAAGTTAGACTCAAACTCGGTGGCGGGAGAAACGTTATGCTGAAGCCACAAGATCAGACAGGAAAAGTGACTCAAAGGCAAGAAGAAATTGTAGAGGCAGCAATAAGTTTTTACGAGGACATTTACCACGAGCGAAACGAGCTAACAGAAATAGCAAAAACTGGAGGGTGAAAGGAGGAAGGAATCCCGGAAATAATGTAGAGAGAAGTGGAATACGTACTCAATAGACTGAAAAATGACATAGCCACAGGATCGGATGGAATTACGAAAGAAATGCTGAAAAAGTTTGGCGATCAGAGAGTGCCCCCATCTGGCTAAAATATTTAACAAATTTCTAATAATTATGAAAATATGTCGAAAACAGTGGAACTTGGCCGAAATGATATCATACAAAAAAAAAAGAGGGGAAGGAACTCACTGAAAATTACAGGCCAATATGCTTAACATCGAACATCTGTAAAGTATTTATGGCAGTCCTAAAAAGACGTATGTATAACCATTTGGATTCAAATCATCAGGGAATGAACAGGCGGGATTCAGAAAAAGCTTCTCAACTGTAGAGAACATTTTCGTTGTGAACCAAATTATTGAAAAAACACATGAATATGATGTGGAAATTAAAATGCTTTGCATAGGCTTTCATAAGGCATTTTTGATTCGGTGGATCATAAATATATGTTAAAAGCACTGGAAAATAAGGGAATTGAAAATGGGTTTATTAAAGTCATACAGAATTGCTATGCAAATTCGAGCACAAGAGCCAGCCTTAAAAGCAAAGGGAGGGAATTCAAAATTGGGAGGGGGTTCGACAAGGGCATACCTTGTCGCCAAAACTCTTCAACTGCATTCTGGAAGAAGTATTTCGTAATCTGAAGTGGAAAAGAAGGGGACTAAAAATAAATGGAGAATTTCTCAGTAATTCAAGGTAAGTAAACGATATTATCTTATTTGCAGAAAATAGTAAGGAGTTGAAAAAAATGGCAGAAGAGCTATTGAGGGAACGCAAAAAAGCTGGCCTCAAGCTGAATGGTAGCAAATCAAAAATAATCGGAAGAGGGGAAAGTAAATATCTGATAATCGATGGGAAAGAGATAGAAGAGGTAAATGAAATCGAATATTTGTGGAACAGATTATTAGTTTTGAAGAAAGAGATAACAAAGAAATTATGAGGCGTATCAAAAAGGGATAGAACAACTTCTGGGCATTAAAATATATTTTTTGCCGGAATTTCAACACCGCCCTCAAAATGGAAATACTAAATAGCTCAACGGTACTAGCCCTCAAGTATGGAGCGCAAACCTGGTCCCTTACAGGAAAGCAAATGATGAAGCTACAAATTACGTTCAGATCTACGTTGAGGAAACTTCTAGGACTGCGATGGGTAGACAAAATCTCAAATGCAAAACTATACGAAATGGTTAGAGGTGGGCATATAGGATGTAATGTCAAACCATTAAAGTGGAAATATGTGAGGCATCTGGCGAGGGCGGATAGCAACAGATGGGGAGTAAAAGTACTCAACTGGATACGCTGCAAAGGAAAAGAAAGATAGGTCGGCCCATAATTAGATAGAGAGATGAACTCGTCAGAGAACTGGGGCCCCGGGTGGCAATGATTAGCGCAGGATAAAAGAAAATGGACAAGCTACGTGGAGGCGTGTGCCCAAAATTGGGCGGAGGTACTCACACACACGTTTGGTCGACAATTAGCGCAAAATGTGCCTGCCCATTTTAATTTTTCAATCACTTTATTTATCTTTAAATCGATCAGCGCCGTCGCACGTTTTTCGACTGTCATCGCAACATACGCTTATTTTATTTTTGCAAGTATTTTATACACGCATACTTTTTTTCTTCAACGTACTGGCGCGGCGCCGCAGCGTCAAAATAGCGGCGGCGCACCGGGCATTTGCCCGGACTGCCCTATGACCCATCCGCCCTTGGCTGCAAGGAGAGCAGAACGAAAGCACCGACCTTCAAGTGCTTGAGGCTGCTACCGTCCAACTAAATAATGACCAGCAGAGACTTGACCAGCCAGTAGGAGAATTCTTCGAGCAAGGCCCTTCAGCCAATGATGAAGCCAAATAATCCGAAAAGTCCAACACTATTTTTATCAATGTAGTGCAGATCGTCGGAGCGATCCGTGAGGCTCAGCAAAAGGGTAATTTTAATCGATCCAACCAATCAGTTAATCGTCAGTCGTCTTTTTTCGTCAACCGTTAATCCAAGCTTTGGAGCTAACGAGAGCCAGTCGCAAACAAAACTGCCGAAAATAAATCTGACCACATTCGATGGTGATGTCGAAAAGTTTCTCGACTTCAAGAACCACTTTCTGAAAGTCGTTGATAGCCATCCGACACTCACTCCCATCGAAGAATTACCCTACCTAAAAGGGTCGTTGACCGGCAAAGCTGAACGGTTGCTACGAAACATCGGTCTCTGATGATAATTACAAGATCGTCTGGGATTCACTTGTAGATCGTTCTGAGGATACATTGTCCATCATCGAGCTGCATTTTGACACATTTTTTGCTATTGCAAAGATTAAATAAGGTTCCAACATTCTCGATTTAATCGACCAAGTTGATATTTCCTTGCGAAGTTTGAAAATCACTGGAGAAACACCGAACGGCAGGCCAGGTATCGTAGCTTATTTTGTCTCCACCAAGCTAGACGAGCATACGTTACGTGAATGGAAAAAGACATTGAAAGACCTTCAAGGTATCTTGCTGGGCAGGAAATGCGAAAATTTTTAAGAACTACTGCAGCTGCTTACAAGCATTCATCCGTAGCTTTGTCAGCCACGTGAGACAGTAAAAAGTTTCCGAATCCAAAAAAGCTTTTGTTGTCTCCACAAAGCCATGCATAGTACCTATGTCAGCACAGCCATCTTCTTATCGACTGCACCCAGTTCCTGAGCAAAACTCCCAAGCAACGGCTCGATCTTATCCGAAAGCAGGATTTATTTATTTATTTATTTATTTATTTATTTATTTATTTATTGATAATTAGCCCTCCACAACAGCCTGATGGCCAATTACAGTGGGGGGGGGCATATACAAAAAGTTCTTAATATATATAGCTAAATATAAAGAAAGAAAAAATAAAAGAAAAGAAAAGAAAAAGTAACTAAAGAAAAAGAAAGAGGAAAAAGACAACTGAAAGAGAAAAATAATAAAAAATAAATAAAAATAAATTAATTAATTTAAAAAAAATAAATAAAAAATAATAATAATAATGAAAGAAAAAATAATAATAATAATGAAAAAATAAGATATCTATTTTTCGAATTGCCAGCCATTCCCCCCGTGTCCCTACCCCATCCACCCGCCAGTTGTAGGCCACCCCCGTGACCTCACTCCCAGCGATACTTAGCCCCGTCTTGGGGTCTTTTAAACAAACACAACTGAGGAAACGGACAAGAAGAATTGATACAGATAATTATTTGAGGAAAGGGTTTGTTGTACAGAAAAGCTCAGCTGAAGAAGTCATTGATGCCACGTTTAAATTTTTATTGATTCAGTGAATCAAGAATATCTAGGCTTTTGTCTAATTGTACCATGTTATTATACAACTTCATAATGCGGTTGAATGGAGCATTCATAAAATGACCAGTGTGAGTTACCGGAAGTAAGAATACGTCGGTCCTTCTACTATTGAAACTAGGTATACGTATTCTTACATTCTCAAGTAACGTCGGTTCATTTATCTTGTTATGAATTATTTTGTGTAGAAAGACCAGGCCTGCTATGTTCCTTCTTCCGCTTAGGCTTTTAGTTTCATACCCTTGGTGCAACTCGGAATATGTGATCGAATAACAATAATAAGAAAAATGTCTGTAGTAAAGGTATCTTAAAAAGCGCTTTTGTACATTTTCTACCAAAGTTATTGCATCAGCAGTAGCTGGACTCCATACCACGGAGGCAAATTCAAGATGAGATCTAACCAATGAGTAGTATAACATTTTTATAGTGTCTATATCGGTAAAATTAGATGTATTTCGGATAATAAAGCCGACCATTTTCCTTGCTTTACTAACCGCTTGCCTGATATGCATTTTAAAATATGTGCCAACTGCTTTAATTCTGGCCATGCTACGTACGAATGTCGCTTTGGAAAAGTTTGTAAAAACTGTCGACGAAAGCATCATACGTTATTGCATCTCAATCCAAGTAATCCAACCACTAATCCGAAAGCCGAGGTCCCAAGCAAGCCGTCATCCTAACAATCACCAGCGCAGCCATCCGAGAAGTCTGCTGCCCCATCCAACACGACCTGCTTGAACCTCCTCATTATCCGACGTCGTTATCCTACCATCAGCGGTAACCAAGTTTCGCTGCAACCACCTTGAGGACACTCTCCGAATACTACTTGATTCATGCTCAGAGCGAAATCATAAGCAAAGGAGGTATAGCTTGGAAAAGGAACTCTCTGGATAATGTGCGGAGGAAGCGGGTAGAGGAGGCCCACGCCCAATCTTGGGCGCATTAAACGTAACAACCATAAATTATGTAGTAGTCGTAAGGAAAATAAATAAAAGCTGTTTTGCTTTGCTTGTTTGTTTGTTTATGCGCACATCGTGGACAGCTTATTCACGTGAAACACGTGGCTGGTAAGCGAATAGCGGCTGCCTACTCTTCGGTACAAAGAAGGAAAACTCCAACACAAAACCCGTGGAGAAAACAATGGCAAACTACCCCAGCTTGCCCTGGAAAGTTGTGTGTGAGAAATCGCGATCGCTATGTCCGGCAACGAATACAGACCAGAAGAAGAACGTTGATTTTTGGAGCGAATGTGTTGGGTTCAACGTGAATTGCCTTATTGTGCGACTAATTCATGATAATGTGCAAATAACTTTCAAAAAAGTTACCCCCGCTACCCCCGCCATGACCAAGTCGCTCGTCATGATATCGCATTAATCACATTGAGACGACCAGCGCGGCGGTGCGGTATAGAAAGAAACAATTATTCCTCGGATTTGGCCGATTTTTCTGCCCCCCCCATCCTGGTAACCACACTACCCCGCGCCGTCAACGGTTCAACTTTTGCGAATAAGAAACAGTCGATGAACTTGCCGGTGGATCGGTGTTTCAAAAATACGTCGGCAAAGTATCGAAGCGGCTCAGTCGACTCAAGCGAAGTGCGAAAGAAGGTGGACGCGTCGATCTACGCGCGATGACAGCGACAGTGGCGGCGACGGAGGCGTTGAGAATTCCGCATTCCCTTCGCCTCGAAATGACATGGCTTCGAGGAACAGATTCTGCTAACGACTGTCGCAATTTCTTAATTCGAACGACGCATTAATTTCTCGTTATTGGAAGTTCGAAATGTTTTGGTTGGGCATTCGAGATCGAATGAGATGGGGGCTCGCATGTGACGAACTATGCACGGTACACAAGTTGGTTGGACCGGGCTGGATTGGACAGATATGGACGCGGACCTGCGGGCCGAGTGTAATTACTCGTCAGTTCTCGGCAACCCCGAAATACGTGAGCATTTTAATTTCCTTCGACTCCGAACAGGTCGCGAGTATTGTCGCGGGACGCGGGTGTAGGGTGTAGTTTTTGAAAATTTTATTTCCTTCGTCGAACTCTCTGCCGTTATTACGGCCGCGTATCTACGGAACGGGAAGCAACCGCGTCGCGATGCCGCCGTCGGGAGTAATAAATTGGCTAAAATGTACCCGTGTGATTAGGAACGTGCTCCCGGCGATGCGGTACCCGGGCCGTGCCGGGCTACCGTCGATTTACCTTCGCCGTTCAAGTTCGTGCTGGTCCGCGGTATCCGGCCATCCCCGCGCTGCACCGGCATCGTATCTGTCGCGCCACCCTTAAAAGCAAACGAATACGTCGAACGTGATTCGGCGACGCGACGCTCTCGTATTATTAATACCCGAGTAACTCGCGCGTGAAATTGCGAGCTCGCGGGAAACTTGGAGGAACTCGAGCTAGCGGCCGAAGTGTGCAAGTACTGGTATCGAATTTTAGTATAGGAAGACGAATAAATTAACGGGTGGTCATTCTTACTTCATTTCGATACGCCGAACGCTGACTGACAACGACCCGTTTTGACCCTTCGAAATGGTTAGGTTCGGGACCGACGAACTTACATAATCGCGACGCACCGAGCAGAAGTGAAAAATAAGTTTCAGAAAAAGAAGACGACGAAGAAAGAAAATGAGAAATCGGTTCGGAAGGAAAACCGTAGTGTTTTTGAGAGAACTAGACGCCGCGGCAGCAGGCACTATACGAGATGCACGCGAACCACTTGTTATCTGGAACGGCTCGGATAAACCACTATTAATACACTGGCTAGAATCGTGTGCTGTACCAGCGAAGACGCCTAACATCCGTTACTAGGCAACCGCTCCAATACCTTGTACCACGCTTGTCAGTCAATGCGCCTTCATTTCGTCGAATTCGCTTACTAGTTCGACGCGACGCGACGCGGTACCGCGCGGCACGGTACCATCCGTCGAACTACTTCTGCGATGCGGTGCGGTGTGGTGCGGCGCCGGTGTCGCTTTATGTTCGACAATCGTATACTTGACGCGAGTATTGTGCTTTAAATTTACGCTGCCGTACGATATACGAGTACATAATATACTACTTCATTATGTTACCACTCAGCGGCGGATGCATGCATAGGCAACATAGGCACGTGTATAAAGCGGCAAAGTATAAAAGGGGGCAAATTTTGAGAAAAAAAAGTTCGTCGGTTCTTGTAATTTACTATTTATTCCGGCAATGTGGGGCAAGCGGTAAATATTGGAGACGTAGTCTCTACGTGATTTGTATCCAAAATAACCTTGACACATTTCGTATGCCAGTGGGAACGGGCAGTGTGTAACCTTAGCTCTTCATTACAGCTGCCCACCCACATCGTTCTCCTCCGTCCCACCCCCCGAGACAAAAATATATAATCCAATTTCGTTTCAAAATTTCGAAGTTCGTTGGGACGAATTGACTAAAAATCTCTTTACTTCCAGAAAAATAAAAATTCTTCCAAGGAATGTGAAAGATATCATAACTTTTTGACGTAGGAAGGAAATTTGCAACTGCTATCCTCATTGACTAATATATTGAGTGTTTTCAGTCATTATCAAGAAAATTCACAAGCTGAGTCTACAGTAATACTGGATATTACTACTTTCACCACGTCATTGAAAAATCAACTCTATAATTTACAAATTACATTTATTTTTTTTTTCTTGCTTGGTTTGACATTTGGGAATTTTGCTAAAAAGTTGGGAAAATCCAACAAGTCAAAAAATGTTTTTCTTCAATATTCGGAAATTTTAAGTTGAGTTAGCATCAGTTGAAAGAATCCAATGATTCAATCAAAAGTTGACTTTGTTTGCTTGCTTTGACATTTGGGAATTGAGTTAAGAAGTTGGGAAAATCCAACTAGTCAAAGGTTTTTTTTTTTTGCTTTGATATTTGGGAATTTTGAGTTAAATCATCAGTTGGAAAAATCCAATAAGTCAATCAAAAGTTTTTTTTTTTTTTGTGTCACACTTGGGAAATTGAGTCACGAAGTTGGGAGAATCCGAAAGTCAAAAGGTGTTTTTGGCTTTGATATTTGGGAGTTTTGAGTTGAAACATCAGTTGAAAAAATCCAATAACTCAATCAAAAGGTTTTTTTTTGTTTTTTGTTTGCTCTGACACTCGGGGAATGAGTTGAAAAGTTGGGGAAATCGAACAAGTCAATAGTTCTTTTCTTTATTATTATTATTATTATTTTTTTTTTATTTTATTTTTTTTTTTGCTTGCTTTGACATTTGGGAATATTGTTGAGAAGATGGGAAAATCCAACAAGTCAAAAGGGTTTTTTTTTGCTTTGATACTTGGAAATTTCGAGTAAAATCATCAGTTGGAAAAATCCAATAAATCAATCAAAAGTGTTTTTTTTTGTGTCACACTTAGGAATTGAGTCCAGAAGTTGGGAGAATCCCAAAGTCAAAAGGTGTTTTTGGCTTTGATATTTGAGAGTTTTGTTGAGAAGATGAAAAAATCCAACAAGTGAAAAGGTTTTTTTTTTTTTGCTTTGATATTTGGGAATTTCGAGTAAAATCATCAGTTGGAAAAATCCAATAAGTCAATCAAAAGTTTTTTTTTAGTGTGACACTTGGGAATTGAGTTAAGAAGTTGGGATAATCCAAAAGTCAAAAGGTGTTTTTGGCTTTGATATCTGGGAGTTTTAAGTTGAAACATCAGTTCAAAAAATCCAATAACTCAATCAAAAGGTTTTGTTTTTTTTTGTTTGCTTTGACACTGTGGAAATGAGTTGAAAAGTTGGGGAACTCCAACAAGTCAAAAGTTTTTTCTTTATTTTTTCTTTGCTTGCTTTGACATTTGGGAAGTTTGTTGAGAAGATGGGAAAATCCAATAAGTCAAAAAGTATTTTTGCTCGGATATTC
Organism: Acanthococcus lagerstroemiae; assembly: GCA_031841125.1. Classification (NCBI taxonomy): domain Eukaryota; kingdom Metazoa; phylum Arthropoda; class Insecta; order Hemiptera; family Eriococcidae; genus Acanthococcus; species Acanthococcus lagerstroemiae. The sequence continues at coordinate 40,506,224 of CM063113.1, read as the reverse complement.
GGAAATTTTGTGCTGAGTCAGCAACACTTGGAAAATTCTAATGAGTCAATCGAAAGTTTTTAATATTTTGCTTGCTTTGACATACGGGAATTGAGTTGAGAAGTTGTGAAAAACCCAACAAGTCAAAAGGTTTTTTTGCTTCAATATTTGAGAATTTTGAGGTGAGTAAGTATCAGTTTTTAAAAAATGCAATAAGTCAATCGAAAGTTGTTTTTTTTTTTGCTTACTTTGCATTTGGGAGTTTTGTTGAGAAGTTGGAAAAATCCAACAAGTCAAAGGTCTTTTTTGCTTTGATATTTGAAAATTGTGAGTTGAGTCAGCATCAGCTGAAAAAATCCAGTAAGTCAATCAAAAGTTGTTGTTTTTTCTTTGTTTACTTTGACACTTGGGAATTGAGTTGAGAAGTTGGGAAAATCCAAAAAGTCAAAAAGTTTTTTTCTTCTTGGTTATTTGAAAATTTTGAGTTGAGTCAGCATCAGCTGGAAAAATCCAGTAATTCAATAAAATTTTGTTTTTATCTTGCTTGCTTTGGCAATTGGGAATTGAGTTGAAAAATAAAGAAAATTCACCAAGTCAAAATGTTTTTTTTTGTTTTTATTTTTTGCTTTTATACTCGGGCATTTAGAGTTGAGTTAGCATCAGTCGGAAAACCCAGTAAGTCAATCAAAAGTTGTTGTTTTTTTGCTTGCTTTGACATTTGGGAATTGAGTTGAGAAGTTGGAAAAATCCAACAAGTCAACAGGTCTTTTTTGCTTTGATATTGGAAAACTTTGAGTCGAGTCAGCATCAGTGGGAAAAATCCAGTAAGTCAATCAAAAGTTGTTGTTTTTTCTTTGTTGGCTTTGACACTTGGGAATTGAGTTGAGAAGTTGGGAAAATCCAACAAGTCAAAAAGTTTTTTGTTTTTTTTGCTTTGATATTTGGGAATTTAGAGTTGATTCAGCATCAGTCAAAAAAATCCAGTAAGTCAATCAAAAGTTGTTTTTCGCTTGCTTTGACATTTGGGAATTGAGTTGAGAAGTTGGAAAATCCAACAAGTCAACAGATCTGTTTTGCTTTGATATTTAGGTATTTTGAGTTAAATCATCAGTTGGAAAAATCCAATAAGTCAATCAAAAGTTTTTCCGTTTTTGTTTTTATTTTCATGCTCTGATACTTGGGAATTTTGAGTTGAGTGAATTGGACTTTCACAATCCCCCCCCCCCCAGGAAAAATTCTCCGGTACGTCTCTGTTGGATTGCCGCATTAAACGAAAATTTAAAAAATCGCAATTCTGATAAAAGTAGTGTTCAACTTCCTAGTGTTGAACTGAAATACACAAAACCTAAACGGAGGCAGCAGTGTCACCTTATATGTCAGAGATCGGCAAAATTGGGATGCAACTATTAATGATACTGTAAAAGCTCTGAAAAATTTTCTAGACGAACGATTATCTTTGGACGACGATATTGTAAAACATACTAGTCCATTCGTTTCATTATCACCCGATGCTTCCTTGGAAGAAGTACCTAAAAGCTTGGGGTCCTGATCTAGATCTTGAAGAATTGGCGCTACAGTACTCCGATTTAACACACCATGAGGATACTGAAATTAACTTACTTTTTGAACGCGCCTCGTATCATAACTGCTAGAGGGAATGGTTGAGGGAAAGAATTGGAAAGGAAGGCAAAGCATGAGCTATGAAGAGCAGATATTGGAGGATACAAAGAGTAAATCTTTCTCAGAAATAGAAGGATTAACACAGGAGGGAAAACTGGAGAAATGCAACCTACTAATCGAGAGACCAAGGATTATATCATCATCATCATCATCAGTTGTTCCGTGCAAAAACAATCTCAACAACACTCAAGTTACAGTTTTGTATTAGAATAAAGATACGTCCCACCATAAAGGTCTCGATCAATGCAGCTTTTAGGTTTTGAAGATTATCCGGCGAAGATCGCCCGAGAAACTCGTCTAGCTTTGAACTTTTGCTTCCCTCATCCACAATAAATTGTGACTTTTTATTTTTTTATATTCCTTTGCAATTTTTATTGAACACAGCAAATCCCCCACTCTTCACCAATACCCCACGTACTGCAAAAGTTTTCGGCATCTGCCGAAAACCTACCCTATGATGGGCGCTACTAGTCTCAATTCCCCGTAAAATTTCAAAAAATGGATTCTGTATCTCTCGGAAACACGCTTCTCGCGAATCGGGTTCATATCAATTTACGAGCGTAATGCGACAGCGACTCGAAAAACACGATTCGTTATACCCTAGGCCCTAAGCTGTCGGTGCTGTCCATAGTATTTTCCTCCCTAAATACGATTTTCGGTACATGGCACCAAACAGTTTTTATCGGGGGGGGGGGGGGGTGTCTTTATTCGTTCTTCTTCTTTCTCGTTTCTACGTCTACATTTCGGGAACTAAAATAGGCCTACGTACACATCAATATTATTATCGACTTCTTTACCCGTAATATATCCTCAGTGTTTTCTGCCTGTGCATCTTTTTCTTACTCGCTTCTTCGTTTTTCTTTCTTTCCTTTTCTTTCCTGCCTTCAAGGACTCGGGCATATCCTGTCCAATAATTAGATACGAGTAATGCTCACGGTGTATTCAGTATGCGACTAGACGATGCAGCAGGATTATGTACATATGTATTATGTGAATACATACTCGTACGTGGTAGTTTCACAGCTAGGCACGCAGTACCCGGTACTTCTTTTCGATGGATAATGTGGTGATACAATAGCGTTGTACACATCCCCCGCTTTTTTTCCACTCAACGTCGCCTTTCTTATCCGATAGCTGAGAACGAGAAAAATTACCTTCTTGAAGAAAGAAAGTCTCGATTAGCCAAGCCTAGCAAAGCCGAGCTGAGCTGAGTCGAGCCAAGCCGGGCTCTCGAAAGGGCCAAGTATTGTAAAAGATGCGTCGACTCGCGAGATGATCAATCAACGTCGCCGGCTAGCAAGGCGAGCGAGCGTGCGAGCAAGCGCGCGTCTTACTTAAATGCGGCATCACGAGTAGATTGTACTTCGAGTCTATTACCAAACACTCACGCCACGGGCGAATGGTGAAGATAAAATTCAAAGCATAAAGCGATTTCACGGTTGTTTAATCCGGGAACATACCCTGTGGGCGAAGAAACGCAATAGAGGGAACTTCCCTCAGGAACTTGAACGAGTTTAAGAAATCGCATTTGGGGAAAGGTCGGAAGAATCGGGGCGCCTGTTAGGAATATTAAAATAGCGAAAAATACATTTTTCTTGTCTTCTCGTTAGTCCGAGCATTTTTTAGTCGACAAAATTATGGAAACTGTCACTCTTTCCACGGCAACAAAATCGCTACTGTACGTTCGCGCCTCTAATATTATCATATTCACATTGATTAAGTCACTAGCTGTTGGAGTGTAATTGGGAATGTCTCAAATATAGTTGGTTAGTTTATTGGTTGTCAGGCTCCGATTCCAATTAAGACAATCATGGTTCCGGAAAATTCAAGGCCTAGGTTTGCAGAAAGACTACAATGGGATAACAAACAAAGGTAAATGGATTCGTTATGTTTTCGGACTAACTTTCCCGCAGCCAAAGGAAATTAGTGATGCCTTCATGACAGACCTTCGTGCAATACAGCCACTATGTCCGAAGCTTGACAAGTTTTGTGAGTATCTTATGAACCAGTACGCGGAAAATAATGTTACGTTTCCACCAAGGGCCTCTCACACACAAATGCATGCGAATCTTTTCACAGCCGTTTCAATGCATGTTTTTATAAATCTCGCCTCAATATTTTTGGATTTTTTCAACGTCTTCCCGAATTTCAGCTCGGAACTTACATACTGTGGCGAATAATCCCGAACATTCGAAATAATTGGATCACACGTTATGGTGTTCCACTGGAGCTACATACAAACCAGGGGAGGAACTTCGAATCCAAGTTATTCGAAGAAGTATGTCAGCTTTTGGAAATTCGAAAGACGAGTACTCCGCTGCATCCGCAATCCGGCGGCATGGTTGAGCGATTCAACCGGACGCTCAAGCAATATCTGGCCAAAGTCGTTGCCGAGCACCAAAGAGACTGGGACCAACACATCCAGTTGTTTCTGTTGGCCTACAGATCAGCCATCCATGAAAGTACGCAGCACACCCGCAAAGGTCGTCTTTGGCCGGGAGTTACGATTACCGTGCGATCTGGAGTTTGGAACTCCACCTCAACAGTCGCAACCGGTGGACGAGTTTGTTAGCCAACTGAGAGAAAAGCTCAACTCTACTCATCGCATGGTCCGAAATCACTTGCGAATTGCCAGCGACCGGATGAAGACTCGCTACGACATCAAAGCCAACGAGGTCGGCTTCCAGGCTGGGGACCTTGTCTGGTTTTACAATCCGCAACGAAAGAAAGGACGGAACCCGAAGCTACAGAGTCCATTGGGAAGGGCCGTACATCGTACTCAAGCGGATCAATGATGTTGTGAACCGGATTCGGAAGCTTGGTGGTGGACGAGCCAAAGTGGTGCACCTTGATCGTTTGGCAGTCTAGCATGGTGACAATGAAGAAGATCTGGAGCCTGGCCGGAACGTCCAGGCATAAGGAGGGGGCAGTGTGGCGAATAATCTCAAACATTCGAGATAAGCGAAGAAAGATCAACACGTTTCGAGCAGCAGAATAGAAGTTCGATAACGAAAGCGATAAGGAGTTTCCCTAATAACGCCGAGATATATGAAGGCCGCTGGCCGTCGCCGTATAGTTTAGTTTTGTAGGCGATAAACTGTGCGTTTTCAAAGCGATCTAGCTACTGTTTTCGCGCGTTTGTATTAGGATGACATTAAAAGTTCTGAGTACGTATTTTTGGGCGTATTTTGGTGCGAATCTCGTTACAATACAAATTCAGGGCCGGCACATTCCAAAAAAAGTGAGAAGTGATTATGCACGATGCCGAACTCATGTTGAAGAACTTATTCAGCAGTACGGCCGTTGTGACACTTCCTGAAACGGTGTGGCTATTACTTGTGCTAAAAAAAAAGACAGCACCAGCCTCCCCCCCCCCCCGCTTCATAAATTAAATTATTGTAATACGTTTATAAAATTTTTCTCATATACTTATCCCAAGTTGCCAAAATTGACTGAATATAAATAAGTTTAATTTGAAGTTTGATTAGTTTTTGTAAAAATTGACAATTTGTGTGCAAAATACAAATAAAAATTAAATTTTTGGTATGTGTGCAAATTACATTACCACTGTGTGCAAATTTCATACACAAATAAACTTGTCACTCTGTGTGCAAATTACAATGTGTGCAGTTTACATTCTTAAAATGAAAAGTGCGTGCAGTTTGTATACGACCGTTGGTTGTGGTGTTCAGTAAAAACACAGATGTGCAGTAGCAGATGGGTATTTTGGGGAGAAACCCGGTTCTGTTGCTAGCAGAGCGGGAAAGATAAAATGAAATTAACATGCCGTGTTGGCGGATGCACGAGAATGATAAGTACCTGGCCGTATCAATGTAGTGTAGGAAATGAGAAATCTAGGTTTCCACGCTTGAGAATAAATATATGTAATATTTTATGTAGTGATGTAGTGGAGGGAAACAAATAGGTAATCTAAGTTGTTGCTGGTGATTGCAGAAAACGAAGAGTTTAAGAGCAGAGTATTGAGTTTGGAGTCAGCGCTAGAAAATGCCAGACAAACTCAGAGAACTGACTGAAAGTCAGAACAAAAAGAGGGTGTGGCTCCGGTCAAAGTTAGAGATTCAATCTGTAAAGCTTACAGAGAAAATAGACTGGGCAGATTGGCTAACACATTTCAAGGCTGTAGCAGAGGCGGCAGATATGTTGGATTTGTTTTTTGAAGTGGAAGAACCCAAAGTTTTTCCAGAGCAGGTAAAACGAAGAGAGCTGACTGCTAGAGATACCACGACATAGTGCAGTCTGCCGAATCAAAAGATTACAAAACACTGATATCAGACCATAGGGAACCAAAGACAAACGCTGAGGCTACTGCTGCATGGTTGGCGTAGTGTAACCACAAATGTCACAGATTACAAAAGAGTAGTTCGGCGATACAATAATTCTGGTGAATCTCTATCCGACAGGATGAAATGAGATATTTTTGTACTAGGTTTGCCAAGGCCCTCAAGGAAAACGGTGAGAAATCACTTAAGATCCGTGAAAGTTGGAAAGATAACCTTTGCGGTAGCTACAAATCTTTTACGTGAAATAGAATAAGAACGTAAAAATAACATGCATAGGACCGAGCGCAATGAGAATAGAGGAGCAGGGGTTTCGAATATGGCAGGCCGCAAACGTAAAAGAGAAAATCCTACTCAACAAAAGCAGTTGTCTGCTAAAACTGAGAACAGCGAAGGGCGTGTCAGGCTATGTTACCAATCTAAAAAGCCAGGGCACATTGAAGTAAATTGCCGAGGGGGGGAAATGCCACGTTTGTGGAGGTATGGGTCATACCTCCAAAAACTGCTCACAACTGGCCAAGGAGTCTGCCCAATCAACAGGTAAAACTTTGACACCCTCGAAAACCAATCCTAATCCAAAGAAGAGGGAGTTCGCGAGTATTGCACAAGATGATAGTTTTGAAGAATCGGAATCTAGTGACTTAAATATGATGCTGGACTCTGGGGCCGGTGATCATTTTATTAATAATGAACAATTACTGAAAGAGATAAAAGAGTTCGCGAAACGAAAAATTATAGGATGTGCGGATGGTGGAAAAGCAAAAGTGGAAAAACAGAGTGCTGGCAAGTGAAAAGTTTTCTTCAAATCTTATGTCAGTTAGGAAACTTTTGAAGAAGGGATATAAAGTCACATTTAATGATGAGATAGCGGAAGTGACTTGCAAGAAAACTGGAATATGTGCATTAACTGCTCCTTTTGATGGACAGTCCTGGACAGTCAGTCTTAAGGTAGAAGGGGATAAGCAAGGTGAAAGTGGAGATGCATTAATACATAGCAATAAGTGCCACTAAAGAGAAGAGAAAACATGATTCAGCTAGCTGACGTCTGTAAAAGGGAACCAAAAAGAGTCAAATTCTCAAATCTGGAGAAAATTATGATAAAGGTACTCTTTGGCATAGGCGATTAGGACATGCTGGATTAAAGAAACTGAGAGAAACCTACCAAGAAATGAATCATGTGAAATTTTATAACAACGAGATAAGCAGTGAATGTGAGGTTTTCCTCAAAGCAAAATTTGTAGCCCAACCCTATAACTGAACGAGAAAGGGCAACCAGACCACTTCAACTGGTGCAGTCTGACGTACACATATACTTGGCTTTTCCTAAGTCATGTAGAAGTAAACGAACGATATTCGTGTCCTTCATGGACGATTATAGTAGGTATGCTCAAGTGTATTCCATGCAAAATAAAAGTGAAGTGTTTGAAAAATTTCAATTGTTTGTTGCTGATACGAAATTTCATTTTGGCAATGAACAAAAAATTGAGAAATTACGATATGACAATAGAACAGAGCACATTAACGATGAAATGGAAAATTTTTGTGAGAAAGAGGGTATCATTATTGAACTTTATCCACCTTACTCTAGCCAATTAAATGACACAGCAGAAAGGTTCAACAGAGTAGTAGAAGAGAGAATAAGGGCTCGATTATTTGACTCTGGGTATCCTGTTTCTATGTGGGAATATGCTGCAGCAGTGGCCGTACACACTCAAAATAGACTACCTGAGAAGTTAACCAATCTAGAGATACCCCAAGGCTTAATAAAGTAAAATAAAAATTGGGGAGAACAGTAGTATATGCACTAGAGGACCGCAGGCGGAGGATCAAAATACGACAAATTTTTAGAATTTTACTGAAGCAATAATTAGACACAATCAACGGCCTAACTACAAAACTATAATAAGGGAGATTTCAATATTCAAATACGTAGGTAATGTTATTGCTATATTCCTTAGTCTCTCGACTAGTAGGTTGCGTCTTTCCTGTTTCTTCTTTCCCCCTGTGCTAATCTTTTCATTTCTGAGACGGATTTACTCTTTGTATCCTTCACTATCCGCTTTTCATAGCTCATGCTTTGCCTTCCTTTCCAGATGCCCTTCAGACACTTGGTCATGTACGCCCCACGATTCCTGGAACCTTCTTCCGTGGAATGATGGTTTGCATTCGCAGCACTGTTGTACCATCTTCCGATTCCCAAGCGCGCTTCGGAAACCCGTCACTAAGATACAACAAGTCCCCTTGAGCCCACAGTGCATTTAACTTTTGTGACTGATTCGAGATTTCCTGCCATGGCGGTCTTTCACTGGCTTGGTCTGCTCGCAGTATCCAGCTCACAACTTCGTCCTCCAGCTGATCTTTCTTCGCGCCGAGTACTACCCGCACAATTCGAGATTTCTTTCTGTTTATTAACACAACCCAGAAACAGAGTAACACTTTTACACGATTCACTTGACATTTTTCAATGATCATCTTTTCCACTGATATCACAACTATTCGTATTATTACGTTCACAGGCCATACATACGATACTCCGCCTACTCATTCTACTTCAGACTATTTACAACAATCATCCAGAGAGCGCGCTGTGAGCCGTTCTTCGCTTCAAGCCTACGATTTTCAAAGTTACCCCTTATTTTCAGTGTTACCCTATTTTACGGTATATTCACTCTACTGCGTTCAAAATAAAAGCTGTTTTTTATTATTATTATTATAAGAGGTACAAATTATATACCATGTATTTTCAAACTTTCATCTCTATCGAGTACTATTATGTATCAAACAATAAATTGAGTATGATCCTGAACTTTTTATTAATCACACTATGAGAACTCCCTTCAAAAAAATCTGGCTGCCTCCTCCCCGGAAAAGTAGTCACGGTACCGGCCTGATTTTAATTTATTTGTTTTAGGTATCTGTTTCTGTACATTACTATTCAGGCGCATAAGTCGCCGTATTTTTAATTCATATAAGAGGTACAAATTGTACAGCAGCGAATCGTGTGAGAGAGAACTATTTTCATTTTCGGGCGAATTTTTCACGATGGTCCGCTCTCGTGCCCTTTATTTATTTTAAAAACCTCGACCACCTCCCACTCGCACCTCGTGTACGCAAAGGGGATTTTTTTGTCGCCGGATCTAGGGTGTCGCGTACTTCGGCGCGGCACTTTCTGTATTGTATTACAACTGTAGCGCGACGAGTGTTTTGGTTTTCCACCAAATTTCGACCGCCACGATGCGCGATGGGGGAAAAATTTTCATTTTTAGAGTTTTTACGTTGCGGCCGTGTGACGGGTCATCGCGATACTATTTCACGAACCATTAAACCTAAACCGACTCCCGCGTAACATTAATTTCGAATAACCTCGCTTTTATAATTTTCAGCCCTTCGAGTAATAAAAATTCTCTTCTCGCGATAGATATACCCAACGACGCATCGCGGCGTGACGTACCCTGTATTTGTATTTATTAATAAACGCGTTTTCGAAAACGCGGGAAAAAAGTTGAGGGAAAAAAATTAACCGTACTGGCGGATAAAGCGTGCTCGAAATACAAATAGGTAGATACACGTAGACGTACGGAGTGCGTATAAGTGTCCGAGTGTACATGTGTATCTATACGTATTTGTGCTAGCTAATGGCGACCATACAGTTTCGAACACTTTTTGCGTCCGATAAAATAAAAAGGGCTTCGTCACTGCGTTTTTCTTCGCTCCCCTCCACTTCCCCTTTCCAGGGCCGGATTTAACATTTTTACCGCTCCTATGCAACCCAGAAATCGCCAACTCCAAAAATAGCCCACATGGGAATCTTACAAAATCGACCACAAGGGTAACACCATAGATCAACTCCTACAAGAAGATGCCGAAATCGGTTTGCTAAACACTAGCCAACTCCCCGATTCAACACATCTAACGGCAAATTTTCAGCAATTGACTTCACCCTAGCAAGTACATCGATCAGTTCCCTCTTCACATGGAAACCACAATCAGATCTCTGCAATAAGGATCACTACCCGATATAGATTACCACACCAAATCACAAAAACAAATTCATCATAAACCTCAGAAATGGCTCATAGGAAAAGCAAACTGGCAAAAATATAGAACTCTGCAGTACACCCTAAGAGGACAATTTAAACCTACCAATAGATGTAATCATCCATAACTTCAACAACCACACACTTTTCAAGCTGCACACAAATCAATTCCACTTACAAGTGAAATAACCAAACCAAAAAATATTCCTTGGTGGAACAGAGAATTACAGGACGCCATACGCAACCGAAACTCAAGCGCTTAAGAAATTCAGAAATACAAAACATCTTGATGACCTCATCCTTTTCCGAATGAAGAAAGCACAAGGTCGACGAATTGTCCGAACGAGTAAAAGAAACAGCGGAAACAGCATCGACACTAAAACCCACCAGTCAATAGTATGGCGTAAAATCCAGAGCTTAAATGGTACCAAATCACCACCACACACTATCACTCTCAAGCACAATGACGAATACACCCAAGATCCAACGGTAACCAGTCAGCTGCTAATGAAGCAACATCATCAAATGAGAACTGTTCTGCAGAATTCTTAACCATTAAAAAAGAAGAAGAACGACACCAAATATCCTTCAGCAGTGAAAACCTCGAAGAATACAATTCACCTATCACACTGGAGGAACTGAAATTCGTTCTAAATCAACTCATCAAAAGCAGTCCACCGGGCCCCGACGACATACCACCTGCCTTCATCAAGAACCTCCCAGAAAGTATGATTTCCAAACTGTTAGATATTCAGAATAAAATATGGGCAGCACTGTTTTCCATCCTTATGGCAAACCGCCGTAGTTGTCCCCGTCCTCAAACCAGGAAAAAACTGCAATGAAACCACAGCATACAGGCCAATAGCACTCACATGCGTCCCCTGCATACTAGAGAAGATAACCGCTCGACGCCTAATTTGGAATTTGGATATATCAACGACACAGTGTAACTGTACCCCAACAATGCGAATTCACGAAAAATTACAGCACTATTACCCATCTAGTGGACTTACAACAAGAACTACTAAAAGCTCTCGCAAACCACCAATACCTTGTGTCCATCTTCTTCAACATAGAAAAAGCGTATGACACCGCCTGGAGGTATGGCATCATCAAGAAACTGGTACAAATGGGCATCACAGGTCGATTCACCCAATTTTTCAACAAATTCCTTAACCACAGAACAATACAGGTACAAGTTGGTAATACACACGCCACACCACTACCTATCCGGAATGGAATGCCTCAGGAAAGTGTGCTTTCAGTCCATTGTTTCGTACTACTAATCAACGATATAGTGAAATATATTCCAGCTCCGATCCAAACCAGACTTTTCGCGGACGACCTGAATGTTTCAATACAAACCAACAACTTCCAGTATGCTCAGAACATCCTCCAAATCACCCTGGACAACTTACAAGACTGGAGCGACTCGACCGGACTACGCTTCCCTGCCGAAAAAACTAGCTGCGTAATCTTTACAAGGAAACGTACACCGTTACAAATAAATCTACAACTAAACAATCCACCTATAAAAATCATTAAACAAGCTCTTTTCCTTGGATTACTGTTTGATCAAAAACTCAGATGGAAAACTCACATCGCAACTCTAAAAACGAAAGGCTTGACAACCGCTAATATCCTGAAAATGATAAACAATAAATATTATGGCCCTGCATTTTATAAACTCCTCACAATCTACAAAACGCTAATTTGTTCAAAACTCGACTATGGATCCTGTATATATTCGTCGGTATCCCCATCCCTACTCCAATCCCTAGAAACAGTCCAGAACACTTGTCTCAGAACAGCACTAAGAGCCTTTCACACCTCCCCTATTCCGAGCCTACAGGCGCTCTCTGGTATCCCTCCCAGTGACATATATTACCAGAGATGGGCAAGATCACAAACTAAATGATCTCAAATCAGATCAAGATCATCAACAGGAAATGTATCTAAGATCAGATCACATTCTAAATGATCTGATCTTTTCCAGAAAGATCAGATCACAGATCAGATCTCCAAGCAAAAACAGATCTGATCTATAATAAGTTTTTTCAGCAAAAAGATCAGATCATAGATCAAAATATAATTCTCTTTCTTCTAATTCATAATCATAATCGATATTGTACCGTACGTTTTTTAGGTTTTTATGAACAGCCTGTGCAGTGACACCGTCACAATTCACAAAGAAATAACAAGAGAAGACCTAAAACTTAATACTTTCTAGGACTAATTTGATTTTTCAAAAAAATCTCAGAAAAAAAATCTGATGATCTGATCTGTTATTTTCTAAAAAAAAAAAAAAAAAAAAAAAAGATCTGAAAAAAGATCAGGCAAACGCAAATAATCTGAGATCAGATCAAAGATCAAATTTTATGTGATCTGTGATCTAAGATCTTTATTGATCTAGATCTTGCCCATCTCTGCGTATTACCCATTAGGCACACTAGGCTGAAGCCTAGGGCGCACGATCCTTGGGGGTCGCTCAGGAACATACAGAAAACACAACAACTGAACACGTCTTAATAAGCTACGTAAACTACGTACTCCACCACCTTCTTCAAACCGACAACACCCAAGCAAAATTCCTGCGGATTCCAAGTCATGAAGGAACTACAGGTAATGATTATATCGTTGACCGAGCTGCCAAATGTGCAACCGACAAATATCTACCAGTCATCAATCCTACAGACTTATTCGCCCCGACAATAAAGAACCTCTGGGAACAGCAATGGAATTCTAGGCCAAGCAAATTCTTGCAGTGGAAAAAAGATACTACCAACTGGACAAATCATATGACAGAGTTGAGTAATGGAGGCAGCAACCAATTGATCTACTCGGACACACGCGTGCCACCCATCAGCACATCTTCCTACACCAATCGCCACCTAACACCTAATTGTCCAGCTTGTCCACGCTCAACATGCTCAGTCAAACGCATTCTTCAAGGTTGTATCCTGTAAGAACCAACCCGTCAACTTATCCCAGAAGCTATAGAACTTACATAAACTAATAGAATTTATAGACCCAACCGGCATTAGCATTGTAAAATGTATGTACAAGTATGATTATAGTCTAATAAGGCAATAAATATCATGATAATAAAAAATAAAAAAAATAAAAAAACACTGATAGCCTATCCCACTACACCCATTTTAAATCTTCATTCCTTCTCGGGTATTCTACCCTTAAATATCGGTAAAAAATACTCGCAACTAACTACGCGGTACACTATATGCAAATTCCCGGACTTACCCCACACTCAGACTATCCAATCAGCCCTCCAACCCCTTCCCACGGATCTTCCGCACCAATTCAGTTTGCACAACATACTCCAACACCGCCTGTTCCTTTCTCCGATTGTAAAGTGTTGTATAGGGATACCAAATTGATCAGAAGCTTTCCTGGTGCTCATACTTATTATCTTCTTTAACAGCTTTTATTGCATTTTCTGGGTACTTCGGATTGTACCCGCAGTTCTGCTTTCCACGTTTATTTAAATTTACATTATGTTGATGGCATAGCGCAACAAAATATTACTTTGCGTCTTTCAATTAGGAAACATCATTGATGATCATTTTAACCTAAACTAAATAACTTTTTTTACTCTCTCGGCCGCCTAACTTTTAGTAACTACTTATTGGATATAAAAATTTAATTCTTACCTTGGTAGCAAGTAGACAGAATTCCGATGTGAAATAAACGCAAATTAAAATATTCAAATCTTTGCTTGGACCAGATGAACATACTTATGTAGAAATTATATTCAAAATTACGAAAAATCGACAGCTTAGTAAATCCATCGAACTACAGGACGACAATCTTGTGAACGAAATAAAATTCATTTTTTTAAAACAACTGATAATGTGATAATGCTCATCCACATAGAGCAGAGTTTTCGCAATAGATTTTGTCACTTCACATTGTTTCTACATATTTCCACTTGAGCGCTAAAGTCTATTTTTCGTTTAAATTTCTATTTCGTCATCTTCACATCACCTGATCCCTGATCGTCTCAGCGAACTGGATCGTCTTCACCCGCGTTGACGTAATTGTTGGGTTAATGTGAAAAGGTGCTTTCTACAATTTTTTCACAAAGTGACTTTTTAGTATCGTTGGATGAATCTTAATTGGCGTTGGAAACGTATTGGGAGCAGGGCTGACAAGCTAAAGCGAATGATTGGCTTAGCAGAAGAAGAAGCCGTATTTGATTGGCTTGTGAAGCTAATCAAAAGCCAATCCTTCAAAAAGCATTAAGCCAATAAAAAGCCGATCAATTTATCGAAGCAGCACAAGCCAATGAATTTTTTTTTTTTTTTCCTTCAAGAAAACGGCTCGTGCATGGTGCATCGTGGATCGTGCTCGACCGGGCGACTACATCATGAACGGCTGGAAGCAGTTGATGAAATTATGAAAAAGCCATTCCCAAGCTAATCAAAATCGGCCATTGGCTTGTAAGCCAATCGTGAAGTTTAAATAAGCCAATGATGATTGGCTTGTCAGCCCTGATTTGGAGGAGAGGATTCTTCTAGGGCTCAGGATTTTTCCGAGAGCCTAGATTTAACCAGTGGGTGAGGTTCTCAAATATCTACATTTTCTCGATTGTATTCTACTTTACTGGTTTTCATTTCGTATTCTATGATTTCCCCCGGATTTCGGCCGTGGAAACTCGTTCGAATCCAGGCTGTGTAGCAGAATTCTTCAACGGAGGTGGATTTCACGGTGTTGACCATTGAAAAGTGATATGGAAACGTTCACTTACAAACGAAGAAAGTAAAATTCCATCAGTTTTTCAGAGCATTTCTTTAACAAAACTACATTTTGAATGGTCTGGGCTCAGGAGTAGTATTATACCATGAATCCCGGCCCTTAAAACGGACTATGTTCAAGTCATTTCTCTCTTGTAAGTGGATTTATTCATTACGCAGTATGGAGAAATTTTCAAAATAAATCAAAATTTTGAATTAAAGACTGTTTTTAACTCAATCTTTCACGCTGAGTTCAAATTCAGTGTTCAGATTGGGCGCTGAAGCTCCGTTCCCGAAATTGAGTAATTAGCACCAGCGCTGACGCCGAAGCTCTCCGATAATTTTTTTGTTCCAAAAAAGACATATAGTATAGAGAAATTTTTAAAATTCGAAAAAACCAAAAATTTTGAATTAAAGACTGTTTTCAACTCAGTTTTTCACGTTGAGTTCGAATTCGGTGTTCAATTTGGGCGCTGACGCTCCGTTTCCGAGATACACTCGTGCCGAGAACCACTGGTGATGTTCAGACTATCGACAGTACGGCGGCGCATTTATCCAGGGCTTTTCCTCTGGCTGCCCTGGTGTTAACTACAGGCCTGATGAGTAGATGAATAATCACATTGTCCCTGACTATCCACCATCCACCCTCAGCATGGTCCTAAATTTCGTTCATCGTGAGAGAAGTAAATTTACTTTGGATTTTTTTTTTTTTTTTAACGAGACACGTAACGCCTGTAGGCTATGATCTCGGTATCTACACATCTAACTTATTAAATTAGTTATAAAAATTAGTCTAGATAAGGTGTGAGAGATTGTTGCGATTTATGAGGGTAATCAGATGTTGTACATTATCAATTTGTAGATATTGAATGCGGTGATTGCGGCTATATGATTTACAGTGTTGGATGATATGTAGTATAGTAAGAGGAGAAGAACATAGGTTACAGATTGGTGGTGGTTGGTGAAGAAATATATATTCGTGGGTAAGACGTGAGTGGCCAAAGAAGATTCTATTGATAGTTGTTTCGGTTGATCGAGAGACGTAGCGCATAAGGTGCTGAAGATGTTGGTCCAGTTGGATATATCCGATTTGATGCTGCGGAGTTTGTTGTCGGTGGTATGGATCCATTCTTCGTTCCATAAGGCCATAATTTGTTGGTGTAGGTAGGCTTTGATGTCTGGATTATTCAGAAGTGGAATAGTTGTTTCTGGTTTGGATTTAGCAGCAGCGTCAACAAGATCTTGTCCTATAATATCACGGTGACCCGGGATCCACGTTAACACTATTGTGATGTCTTGTTGAGCAAGTTGGTTGAGAATAAACTGCGTTTGACTGGTCAGGGCATCCGTGTTGGGATTTTCGTCTGCTTGGAGTTTTCGTAATGATGTTTAGGAATCCGTGAAAATTAGAAATTTCGAGAATGCTGTGGTTGGTAGGTTGATCAAACACTGGTTGATAGCGACCATCTCGACTGTGTTGATTGAAGATAATTTTGGTACAGCAAATGGCAGTATATGTGAGTCTATGAGATAGGCGCCAGTAGCTCTATCTGCCGTTTTTGAGCCGTCGACAAAGCAAGTTAAATGTTGGGGGTATCTGTTTATTAGCGCATCGAATTCTGCTTGTATTTCTTCAGTTGTAGCCGTTTTCCAATTGGGATGGGTAAAGGTCCAGTCAATTTGCGTGAAAGGCTTTTTCCAAGGAGGTATATTTGAGGGTATATATTGGAGGATGTAGTGTGGACAAATTGGTGGGGTCTTATGGAGAAGGGGATGTAGCCGACTTGTGTGGCATAGATTGGGAAGTTTTGACAAGGAGTGTACTGTATGATTGGCTAGGAGGATACTTCTACGATAGGGGAGGGGTGGAATACCTGAGAGGGAGTGGAGGCTAGAGATAGGGGTTGTAGGGAAAGCTCTTAATGCGAGTCTTGAGACATGTGTTTTGAATTGGATTTAGTGCTTGGAGAGTTCGTTCAGAAGCTGAGCCATATACAATTGATCCGTAGTCTAATTTTGGCCGGATAAGTGTGGTGTAGATCTTGATCAGTTTGCTGGATGTTGGTCCGTGGTATTTATTATTCAGCATTTTGAGAATGTTGAACGCTAAGGTACATCTTTTCTTGAGAGCTAATATCTGGGGTTTCCACGTCAGTTGGAATTTTTTGATTGCTCAGTACCTACGGTTTCTTTTCCCATTCTCCCGCCCTTTTGTTTTAAGTTCCACTTTCACTTCTCGCATGGTTTCATTAAAATTCACGGCCGCTTGACAGGCAAGTTGTTTCGGAGTACCTTGGTTCCTTAATTTTGGTAGATTTATTTCTGAGTTATCTTTAGTGGTTCAAGTAAGAATCTCCGGTCAGCTATGGGCCTACTACTTATTCTGATTAATTAATTTATTTTTATTATTATTTTTCCTGTACAATAAGTTATATAAGATAGATCAGAAATTCACAATGACCCTCACGCATGACATTGTTGTATTCTGAGGGACACACTAAGCGCGATTTACCAAAATATATTTTACATAAGATACCTGCCCTAATTAATGTCATGCTAAGGGTGAATGACGATGGTCGGCAAAATAATTAACCTACGAAGTTTTGTGACCGGGAGGGGTGAAGGAGCAAAGATTAAAGTACGTACTTTTGACCTCATTAATGGAATACTTGATTTATTGTTGAGCTTTAAGCTCATGAAACTGGTTGGCGTTGTTTAGAGCCCCACTTGATGTGTTCCTAACAACACCAGCTCGTGTTTCTTGTTTGTTAGAAGATATTTTAAGAGTATTTTGGAGTGCTTTTGGGGAATAAATCAGAGACAGGTAAAACAGGGGACAGGAACAATATTTACACCTAATAGTAGGTAGTAAAATTCAATTTGGAGCTTTTTTCACCAAAATTTCAATTCGCCCGATAAATTGTTAAAATTAAAACACCAGGGAAAAATAAAATTTTTTTGGATTTCAATGCACAAGTTTACTATGACATCGAGCCACATAAAATAACACATTCAGCGTACCTGGATGAAGTTCCGGCCCAGTACCTATGTTACCTACCAAGAAATAAGTAGGTGACGTTGTTAGGAGCCTGGCATTATTTGGAGCAAGTATCTTACTAACTATGTGCATCTATCTATTTGTGCGTATGAAGGAAATTCTCCGTGATCAAGATCCGGGTCCCCTAATGTAAGGAACGTACATTATTTTTACAGATCTTTCAAGCGCGTTGTAACGATTGAGGGAGACAGATGCTTAATGTTCTGAGAAAGCGTCGCGTATAGAGCGACTTGATGAAATCTGGGTTCTTGCATTCTGCTGTTTCGCTCTCGGCTCTGTTTTTCGGTGCCCAATAAAAGGCGGCGTGGGCTAAATTTTTTGAATGCGTTTCGAAATTTACGAGCTATTTTGCGTCCCTATAGAAATATTAATTAGCAATCCCATCTAAGCGTATCTAAAATACACTAGCAACTTGCCTTTTCTTTTTCTTCTTCTTTCGCTCTTCCTCGTTGGTATTGAAATACGAAGAAGAACGAGTAAAGATGCGTTATCTCTGAAATTTCTCGAATGAAGGAGGCCCGGGTATAATTTTTTCTTCCGCTTCGTTATCGTCGATTTGGCGAAAAACTAAAGAGTTCCCGCTCGAAACGCCGGCTCATCTATTTTTCCTCCCACCTATTAATCGTGAACTCGAAAATACAAACTGGAAACTTTTCACCGATTAATTACGAAATTCGATACTCTACTCGTCTCGTAATTAATACCTTTATAATATAAATAGGAATACTCGGAGCTACGGGGTATATCATCTCGCGTTATCGCGACTATAGCGCATCTTTAGAGAAAAGCGAAAAGCTACGCGATTTGTTGAAGATTTCTCGCTAATCTCAGAATATGTTCCGAAACAAGATTTCAATACTTACTGTAATCTTATTTAGTAGGTTTCCTGGATATAAGACAAGGTGAGGCGGAACGATGGCAGCGAGCGAATAATCTGTTTGACTTCATCATACGTGAAAATGAAAGAAAGTAATGCGATGTAATTAAAAAGTTCTTGTACATTTGCGATCGGAGGCACCGCACGGGTGGTACGAACGAGCTCGGAAAATTGGTGAACAGTATCTCAACCAAAATTGATTGGTTTTTCGATCTAATAGTTCTGCCTTGACGATGTAAATTCCATGGCACTATTTTTAAACAAATCCAAAAAATAAAGTCCCCGTGGAAAATGTGCTATATATATACTTCATCTTCAACCGACAATGTCGCCACCCTCTGCCGAATAAGACTGAACAGTTTTGTTGACTTCCTTCAATTTAGACCTTCGTACTAGGGGTACGCCAAGTGCAGAGTTATCGTATAAACTGCAGGCCGAATGACGACGAGTGAAAAACAATAATGAAATATTAACAAGCCACACCTTGTCATTGCTGATTTAAATCACTGTTTCCAGGGATCTCAGTGGTATCGTAGATATTCTTCTGGCTTCTGGATGATCTTAAAATCATAATCTGTGATTCAAAAGTGGCAACAAAGTTTTTCTTCCAAGTTTTTCTTCTCTTAAAAGTTGAATGACCGATATTGCCCCAGGCGGTTGAGATCACTTCAGTCTGTGGTGCCTACCTACGTTAGCTACATCAATGCGCAAACACCACGTCCGACATCAGTTGTACTTACAACTGAAGAGATAGATGTATGCAATAAGGCCGTAACCTGAGATCCACTCTTATGCTTGGCAGTACAGAAGATGGAGGCGGTACCGTTTACGACACGACTACAGCCCACCCACCTTTGTCCTAAAAGATGTGGAGATTAGGCTCTGTACAACCCTGAAGTACCTGGGGCTGTGGTTTGACGGACAGTTGCTGTTCTAACAGCACTTTAGGTGGGCAGCTGAGATGGCGGATCGAGTGGCCGGACACCTATCCCTTCTAATGTCTAACCTAGGAGAATCGAGAAAGAAGAAGAAGAAAATGTACGCGAAAGTCATTATGTCGGTCCTGTTATACGGGGTGTCAGTATTTGCCGTGGTATCAAGATTCCCTGGGGGAAGAGCGGAGATGGAGAAGATTTAGTGAAAAGCCGCGATGAGGTGTGTCAGTGCGTATCGGGCTGTTTCTTCGAATGCAGTAGGCGTGATAGCGTGTATATACCACCGATCGAACTCAAGGTCAGGGGCAAAGAAGAGAGTGAAAACGAAACAGGAGGCACTTCGGGTCAAGCAGGACATCCAGCAGTTCACGCTTCGTAAGTGGGAGGGCTCTCTCGCTCAGTCGACCAACGGCGAGTGGACCCGAGCGCTGATACATGACCTCTATGTATGGGCAGTTAGGTTCCATGGGGAACTGAACTTCCACCTGACCCAAGTCCTGGACGGCCACGGGTGCTTCGACACGGACTTTCATCAGATGGCGATAGCGCCGAGCCCATGTGCGAGGAGCGGAAGACAATCCCTGGCACATCCTGTTCGAGTGTGAGGCCTAGGAGCAAGAGAGGCGCGGGGCGGTAACATGATCGATCCTGGCGACAACATGAGCGATAGCAATGGCGTGATCAACCGTCTCGCGCCGGACACCTTGGTTCCGGAAATGTTGAAGAGTGGAAGCGGATGGAACCGGGTGTCGTCGGCCCTTATCTCGACCATCATGAAGAAGAAGATGCAGACAGAAGGGTCCAGGCATAGGGCCGACGGACAAAGCTCGGCCCACACCGGACACAACGACTCTGTACCATCCCAGAGCTGCTTCAGCTGCTGTGGACCCCCGGCAGGGCTCACCCCGCCATCACCACCTTCCTGCGTCGCCACACATACCAAAACAAGGCGGTGAGGGGTGAAGGAAGGTAGCGCGTTCATCTGTGGTGCATTCGAATTCCAGGTTAATGCTGGGTGAGCGTTGCCTCTGTTAGTATGGTATCCCATAGCGACCCTGACAGGACAGCGCGAATCTGAAGCGGAGAAAGAAAGGTGGGCTCGAACCTGCCTCAACGCGTCCCTCTGGTCATTGATGCGATACACAAAAGCGTAGTTTCCGCGGCCAGTGGTGTGGTGTGGTGAGCCAGTTTGGCATTCATGCATCGCCATACGCTCCACCAAATGAGATCCGCCCTTTTGGCGTAAATTACAGAATTAGAATCGTTAGAGAATTTACTTCGAAATAAAACTTACCATGGGTCTCTAGCTCCTAAACTAAAACAGTATGGAAAAAATGCCAAAAAATACCTGACCTCTGAATTCCATTCACTGTGGTCAAACGTCGAAATGTATTACTTGTGCTAAAATAGCTTTCGCCTATAGGTATAACGTCGGTATGTCTTTTTCCGTACATTAAAGAACAACATCGTGTAATGTATGAAGATATTGTGGTTCGTGAAAGTAGTAATGTATAGATAGGCCTATGAATGTCTTAGATAATAAATGATTTCGCTTCTTTCTATGTATTTTACATCCTGTGCTTGAAAACTACTTCTTTGGAGCAGTTTTGCCTCATTTTTCGTCAAAAATCTTGAGGAGAAGTTCAAGTATTTTGGAAGAATATATTTTTATTCAAAAAGAGCGAACGAGTACATTCTTTGATAAGCTGTATCTCAGCTGATGTGTGCTACAAACTGGGCGATTCCTGTTTCACTATTTTGTGGAAGTTAAGGTAGGTTGACCTACTCGAAACACGGAACTCATTCTTTCGATTTTCGCCCTTATTACATACAACCCTTCAATTTATAGTGAATGGAAACATGAACACGAGTGATAGTAAAATTTTTGTTAATAACTCACTGTGTTCTTGATAATCATCGTAGCTCTCCGAAGACTTACTGCTCATTTTTTCAGATCTGCAACGAGAGACAAACAATTACAGCGGAATGATTTTTTACGACGCTAATAATATCTACGAGTATGGCCTACGCCAGTTTGCGGCCGAAAGAGGGCAGCTTGCTGCCCAATAAAATGCATTGTCTATTTTGGGGCTCCAAGAAATTCGAACATAGTGCAGATTGCCGCCAAAGAAAATGAGTACATTGCCTGCTTTGCGATCCGTTTCAAAATCGAAAGAACACAGTGCTACAAAATTGTACTCGCTAAATTCAAAACCTTGCTACCGCCTTCCTACAGCCCTCGCACTAGTGCCGTTGATTTCGAACAAATTATACACGCGGCTGTTGAGCAAGTGTGACCTACCGCAATTCTCCAAGAATGTCGCTTCTACCTTTGCCAGGCATGGCACCGTCCTGGGCTTACAGAAAACTTACGGAAGTATTATTGAAGAAGGCTCGTATCTCAGATCCCTTTCCGGGTTATCATTTTTTTGAATCCAGATGAGTTGGAAGGTTTCTCCTTAGAAGACTTCACGACCTATCAAACTACTTCCAACGACGTTATACTCGTACATAAAGTCCATAGACTACGTTTACAAAACTTACGTAGAACATGACGCCAGATTTCTTCTCCATGTAAGCCCAGTGGGCCGTAAAGCGCACTTTCTCTTTGGGCCGTATACTGCACTATGCTCGAATTTTTTTGGGCTGCTATCCGGACAGTCTTCTAAGCGAACGGACCGCAAACTGCCAACACTGATAATGAGAGCAAGGTACGTTATTTCTTGTATTCTATCTACTTGTACAACCTGTTCCGGTTTTGCACCACAGTGAGAGAATTGCGGACTCATTCTGTCTCGTTTTCATAAGACAAAATGCAACTATTTGTATATTTTTGGAACCAAAGCCTTTTTCCAAGATTATGGGAACCTTGCCGAAGATATTTAGGTACACATTTAATTCTCACGTCTGGACTCTCGCGCGCCGATGTGTTACCCAGCTCCACTTCCCCGGAGTTATGACTGGGAATGTGGGCGATACGCCTCTGCTTTTCGACAACAGTGACAGCAATACCACATACAGACGACTGGCAGCTGTTAACGGAGTTGGTAGGAAACACCTCGGGTGAGTGGACTTGGCAGCTAATTTTTCAGATTGCCGTACGCATGCTCCACTGTCATTCTAACTCGGCCAGCCCTCCAGTCACGGCGTCTTCGCCGTGTACCTGCACTGGTTTGAAAGACGGGAATCGCAAGTCTACCCGTGTGGTCAGGACAATGAAACTGCACGTGTCTTCATAGAGTATGGTCGCTTCGTTTGTGGCAGGCACTCTGAGCCTTTGAACGCACTGAACAGTGAGCATGGAGCCTATCACGAACGCACTGTAGTCCGATTGTGGCAAGCTGAGGAGACTGAGGAGCAACGGCGTTCCGCTCTATTGAATTCCAACGAAGCCGCTGATAAAAGCGTACCCCGACAATCCGGACTAGAACGCAGCAAGAACGCGGACAGGAGGTACCAATCAGCCACTCATGGTACGCGCCTTGATGCTACACACCTCCATCAGTGATGTTCCCTCCATCACTCTGCGGATTCGCCAGTGACTTGGTTCTCGCTGCATGCAGCTGCCAGCTATGGTCAGGATTGCCGATGATGCCTTGAATAGGAGCGATCCTGTCCAGTGCTAAGGCAAAACTCGTAACCCGCTGTGGAAAGTGGTTCCGAGTAGAGTATGCGCGAGACTTTAGGCACTGGACACACCAGCTGACCTGGTGAAGAATAAGAGCATTTGTCCTATTCGCGTGAAATGGGCACGCAACTCTAGAGCAGTCTCCATAAGGGGCGATCCGAGAAGCCTCACCGAGTGGCCAAGAAGAATGTGACCTCTAAAAGCGACTTTGTGGTACACCAAACATCGGGGGTAGTCTGCTTGTTAGCTAGGGTCTACTTGTTCTGCTGGACTGCCGGAGTCGGTTCCGGCGGGTTTTAGCTAACGCCCGTCACGGGGAAACCCATCAGAAAAGGTTAGGTTTAGTGTCTGCGTTACGATATTTTGCAGTTAAGAACGAGAATCGTGTTGGAGATTCTTGCTATAGGAACGGAGTAACAAATAGCTAATTCGTTTTCTTTCGGCCGTGGTTATAGTTTGTCGTACCGAAAGGAATCAGGAAAGCAAATGTGCAACAAAGAGCATTTTGCGTCTACAGCTGAGCCGGTGTTGGATAGCACGGAGCTTGATTCTACCTTGCGGCTTGATGATTAGTGGCCGTCGTCGATCGTTTGATTTATGAAACGAGCTCGATTAATTATAATCGCAGAAATACGGGGTACGGGAAATAGGCACTTGGAGAGTAGTGATAACCAAAATCGAGAGCCACCGCCGCGTCAGCTATATAATGATAAAGGCCCAGGGACATAATAATCGGTCGTAGTTTACGTATAATTCCTCAAAGCCTCGCGTGTTAGCGTTACTAGAGCCCTAAACCATCCAACTGAAGATATACGCCATTTTCTGTCTAGCTTGTTACATGAAAAGAAAACTAGAACTGACTGTTACGCGCCATTTTTTTGTGTTGCAACTTTTGTGCCCTCCTGAATTCTTTATCTATTTTACAAACAAGAAATAGGAAAAAACGTTTCATCCTTTTTTTTCTTCATGAAATCGGTAACAATGTAGAAGTACTTGTTCAGAATAGGCAACGAAAGGAAAAATAAACTGAAGTTTCTCAAAACTGCTTCTGACACTAAGGCCTAAGTCTTGCCACATTTCTATTTTCGTTTGGATGTACATTTCTGTAGGTATATGGACACCATTAGTGGGCCTTTTATAGTGAGTACTGACTCGTAGTCGTATTCGTTAAACTCACCTGTAACACTGAGACGTCGTCCGTTGAATTTTCATGATAGACCACGTGAACATTCGTCCAGTTTTTGCGGAACTCGCGCGTAATTTTCGTGCAGCAGCAGCGACGCTGGCATCGGCAACGAGAACGGAAATAGCAGTGGCACGAACACCAACATCGGTATCGTAGGACTAGAATTTTTTTTCTAAAGACGCACGGACACACGTTCGCGTTGTTGAACACTCTTCCTCGATATCGTCGGCCAAGTTTAACTGCTTTACGCGTGAAATTTTCTCTATCATATCGATTGCCAACATAAATATCGCATAATACGTTGATTCAGCGTAGTTGTGTTTTGGTACTGATGAGTTGTGTGGAGCAACATAGACGATGCTAAAGCCGTATCAAATTGTAGGATCGAGGATGAAAATCAGGAAGGTGAGAGGAGGATGATGATGACGGTGATGATGGCGAAAAGGAAGGATGGTTCGAGAACGTTTGTAAATACCGTTAAAAGCAGGTCACATATTTGATTCTCGTCTGATTAACTTGCGAGAGGATTGCCTAAAATGAGAAGACAGGCACATGGTGCACTAGCTATACAGACTACTTCATTATCTCACAGCACTT
Organism: Acanthococcus lagerstroemiae; assembly: GCA_031841125.1. Lineage (NCBI taxonomy): Eukaryota > Metazoa > Arthropoda > Insecta > Hemiptera > Eriococcidae > Acanthococcus > Acanthococcus lagerstroemiae. The sequence goes on along the minus strand of CM063113.1, from coordinate 40,481,198 downwards.
GATATCTGCATAAGCCACGTGTGATGGTATGGAATGCATCGGCGACATGCCATGCCATGCGACGCCATGCGGCATACGCGTGAACTTGCCCCGGTTGACGAAAATCCGCTTTTGTGTCCGCAATTGTAGACACAAATTCGCCTCAGTGTCTCAAGTGAAGCTTCAGATCTTGGCCCCGCCCACATCAAGCGGACACAAGGGGTTACAAAATCGCCTCAGCATTCATTCCGGACACAAAGTTACCATTTTGCCTCAAATCAGTCACAAAATAGCCACTGAGTTCTTGATGTCGCCACTTTGTGTCCTAATTCTTTTTGCAGTTACAAAACGGACACGAATTTGCCTCCGATGCGTGCGCATGTAAACATTTCAGATACATACGTGAAGTATAGCTGATTATAACGGTTCAGTTGGTTTGAATGTGAGTGAATAAAAAGCAAATTTAACAAATTACTGAAATTTACGTTTAAAACATTAAAAATCATATTTTATTGCAAATCATCAGCTGTGAAAGATTTAAAACAAAACCAACAGACTCCTGTGAAATCAGACGAGCAGTGTGTATATTTCTGTGTCGTTCTTGTATTCGTGTTTTTTTTTCTCAGAAAACCACCTGCAGCACTCGCCGTGTGTCGCCGGCTCGCCGATGCTTGATTATAAGTTTATTTGTTTATTGTTTTGTATGTTCGTTGTTTTCGTTTGGTCATTCCTTCGTGCGTTTTACACACTGAAGATGTCGACCGAAGATTATAATAAGGTAAGGCATTTGGCGTTTTTAATCACCGTATGTAATAAGGTAAATTTTGAAGCGAAAGTCCTACCAACTTTTGACACTGTGATTTAGGCTCTGTACAGAACTAGCTTGCTGGTAAAATTGTTAGGCTTCTCTTCTCACAGATTGAATATATCGACTGTAGATGGGCCGAAGTAGCTCATATGATGAACTGACTACAATCATAGCGTAGCTAGCTTCATTTTTCAATTGGAAGGGATGAGGGAGACAAGTGCAAAGAATAAATATAGAATTTTTAGTAGAAAAAGGCAAATTTCAACAATTTGCAAAAAGGAACATATACAGGAGTTTCCTCCCTTTTTCAACCTGCCCCAGCCCATTCTGCTATCATGTAGTTTTATTTAAATATAAATATTGATGAAGACATTCGCCATTTACAGTATTTTTCGCAAAGTAAGTATTTATACTCCACATTTACCTCGCTGGCCTACAAACTTTGCTCCTTCCAAAGTCGTTCTGTGATTACTTCTATTGTAGTACAATATGCTTCGTCATATTCTTGAATATTCCAGCTCAAAATTTGAAGGTGACGAGCTAAAAAAATCATCCTTTCTCGAATTACGACTATAAGCCAAAATTCCTTTATATCCTCTTGCCTATATCAGTAGACAGCATAGCTATAATGTCTCTAAAACTGGACTCTCTTTGGGCTTGTGTAAGATCACTGTATTTAAAGTGATAATAAATAGCTGGAATGAAAGTACAATGTATGGTTGTTGGAGCCTAATAAAAAAGCTGAGTGGAAATAGAACTTCGAGTTACAAAGTTGCAATCGAGTCAAAATAAGAATGATAGCAGTACTACCTGGGGTCAATAAGTTAAGTCTACTAACGAAAAGAAAGTAAATATGAATAAGACGTAAATTAAAAATTAGAGTGGAAGTTACCTGAAGTCCGAGCTCCCAGCTGAAATGGAGACGGCAGCAAAGGTCAAATGAATCAAAGTTAGAATCTAAATTGTAGTTGAAATTAACAAATAACCTGGAAATAAAAGTTGGGAGTGTTCAGGACAAGTCCACAGCTGAAATCAATGTTGAAGTATATTTTCGAACTGACATTGGAATTGAAGTCTGAATCAAAGTTGTAATTCAAGTTAAAGTTACGAATCGAAGGGCCTATTATGTGACCACTGTTCCAGGAGAGGCAAGTAAGGGACAAAGTGACTCTTCAAAGTGAAATGGCAGCGTTTTTTTGTTTATTTTCTTAAGCATTTTCTACCATGAAAATACTAATATTGTAAAAAATAAAAAAAAAAAAAAAAAAAAAAGTCATCAGTGGGCAAATTCTTGCCTAGGAAGAGCAAATCACTCATTTGCCCCCTCACGTTATACGATCCTGGAGCGAAGTAGAAAGCAAAATGAAGAGGAAAGTCAGGAGTTTAAAATAATAAAAAGTTAGAATCGTAGGAGAAATAGAAATGGAAGTTAGAGTACAAATGAGAGCCGAAGTAAAAAAGGGTCTCAGGGTTGGAGTCACGTTAAAATTGGTATCCAAATCCCCTAGTTATTGAGGCCGATGTCAGAGCCGAGGCTGTATTCATTGAAATTAGAAGTAGAAATCTATGTTAATAGTTTGAGTCAATTGTAGATAGATTTAGAAAAAAGAGGAAAAGACAGTGCGTGTTGTCGGACTCAAAATTGAAATCAGATTCAAAGCTGTACTCAGAATGGAAGTCACTGATAAAGAAGTAGTGGAAGTCAGAGCGAAGGTAGAGAATAAATTTCGATGAAAATGAAAGTATAAGTCTGATTCCAAGTTCTGTCAGAAATATTATAATCAAATTTGAGAGTCAAAGTCGTATTAATGTTGAGCTGAATTACAGAATAAGTATAACGAGAGTAAAGACGAATTAAAATTAAAATTAATAATCTACGGTTTCAGCCAGATTTGAAAGTTGAAATAAAAATCAGAGCTGAACATGTAGGTATGCCAAAGTCGAAGTGAGAGTCTAAGTAAGTCTCATAGTTGGAGTCTTTAACACAGTCAACCTGAGAATGAAATTCAGAGTTCCAGTCTGAGCAGAGTAGAATTTTGAGCTTGAAGAGGAGGTGTAAGTGAAATTCGAAGTATAATAGTACCTATAACTGGAAGTTTGACTGAAAAGTTCCTATGTTTTTCTTAGTTTGCAAGCCGGACTACAAATACAAGTCAAAGGTGAGTCGAAGGTAGAAAGAAAGAGGATGGCAGAGTAGAAGTAAGAGTGGAAATGGAAATTAAAGTTGAAATTATGGTCAAAATTAGCAGAATGAAGGATTGAGTCAAAGTCAAGAGGTGTTTGGTTCGGTCGAGTCGGGGTCGACATGTGTAGAGTCAAATTTGAAGTCGAATCTTAGCCTACAGAATTTTGAGCCTAGTATAGAAGTTCGAGTAGAAGTCAGAGAACTGAGAGTCTCGAGGTCAAAGTTGAAGTCAAATCCAAGTTAGAGAAGAAATTACTATTTGATGCAAAACTGAAGTGAAATCAAAGAGTGGGCTCATAGTGGACATGAAGTCCAAAGACAGAGTTAACCTGAATGTAAACCTCGGTCCTGAAGGGAAGTGGGAATCAATATTAAATTCAAAGTGAGAATAGAGGCAAAAGCAAAATACTAAGTCATAGTCAAGTTAAAGTTAGAACCGAAGACACAGGAGAAATGAAAAGACATTAGTCAAAAGCAGCAGTGCTGTATTACCCTACACGCACACCACGCACGTGCGTTGAGCGGCAAATTTTGAGGGGCGGCAAAAAGGCGTCAGAAAAAAAGAGAAAAGAAAAAAGAAAAAAAAGGAAGAAAAAAAATGATAGGCTACCTACCTACAAGGTGAATAGAGAGGAGGTGGGCTCAATGCGAACGCAACCCGCAGTGTATGACGTCACTGGCATAATACACCGGCTGAACACCGGCACTCTTGACCTACCTACTGAAACTGGTGAATGAATTATGACATCGACAAATAACTGGCTACCAAAAATGCCATAGCTATTATCTTTTAAACGTTTAAACTCTTGAACTTTGAATGTTTGAATCGTGATATCGTGAATTTCAGTTTCTTCGTTTCTCGATTTATGAAGTGATTTATGAATTAACTTTTTATTATTTATTGATTGATTTTCGTCAATTTTTATCATTTTTTTTTAAATAATATTTTTTTTACTTCACCACGATGGCGGATGGTAGAAAAAGGGAAAGTGGCCATAAATATAAAAAGCTTCGTGAAGAAAAACGAGATCGGGAAGAGGCAGTTCTGAAAAAAGTTCCCAAACTTGAGAAATTCTTTTCGAAAGCGAGTATGTCATATTTTCTTTCAAAATATTATTTAATCACGTCGTTGACGTCGTGTACTTAAGTAGGCCTAATTAAGTAATTATATATTATGAATGTACTTGTAATAGGTACTAGTACGTCATCCTCCAAAATCTCAACAGCACCTGCACCGCCCAATTTGGTCCAGGACGAGTTATCTCCCCAGACAAGTGAATTCAATCCTGTATCATCCATTGAATCAAAACGAACAGAACAAGAGCAACTAGAAAATGCCTCAGCCTCATCTTCTCTGTCTACCAATATACTCCCGGCACCGACGGCAGTTATTGGTACTGATCCTGCAGAGTGGGTAATTAATGATTCAACTATTGATTTTTTACTTTCGAATGAAATAAATCAGAACTTAGACGAGGATTTTTCCCAGACAAAAACATTTTACACAAAAATCAAGAAATTTAGAAGCCTGACAAGAGGTATGTTTCAAAAAAAGATGAAGAATGGCAAAAGGATTGAAAGAAAATACCTATGCTACTCCGCTAGCAAGAAAGCAGTATACTGTATTCCTTGTCGTCTATTTGGTGAGGGTAATTCAAAACTCGGAACAGAAGGTTATAAAGATTGGTCTAATGCACATCAAGGCTTAGACAGTCACGAAAGATCTTCAGAACATATTAAAAGTTGTAAACATTTTTCAGCTCGAAGTAAAATAACTGGAAGAGTCGACACAGAGCTCCAAATGCAAATTGAGAAAGAATTTAAGTACTGGAAAAACGTGCTAAGACGCGTTGTAGCTGCAGTGAAAGCACTGAGCAGCAGAGGGCTGCCCTTTAGGGGCAAGATTGAGAGGTTTGGTTCGGTGAAAAATGGAAATTTCATGATGTTATTGGAAATTATTGCGGAATTCGATCCATTTTTAGCAACTCATATAGACAAATATGGTAATCCAGGCAAAGGTCAAACATCATATTTATCATCTACAATTTGTGACGAATTTATTTCCCTAATTGCCTCCAAAATTCGAATTAAAATATTTGCGGAAGTAAAAAGCAGCAAATACTTTTCCATAATTGTCGATTCGACACCAGATATCAGTCATATAGATCAACTGGCACTGGTACTCAGATACGTTCCAGTTAATAGTGTAACTGCTGTCGAGCGATTTGTAAAATTTTTTCCTAATGTGGGGCATAAAGCCAAAGAAATGTACGATGCGCTTATTGTTGCGTTTACTATATATGATTTGAATTTCCACGATTGTCGCGGACAATCATACGATAATGCGGCCAATATGTCTGGGTGTTATGAAGGATTACAAGCTTTACTCCTAGAATTTAATGACAAAGCTGAATATGTACCTTGTGGAGCGCACTCTTTAAATCTGGTTGGAAAGCATGTAGTCGATTCTATTACAAAAATGGGCTGTTTTTTTGATTACCTAGAAGATCTTTACAATTTTCTTACTGCATCTACTGGTCGATGGGAACTACTTCTTCTAAAATTGAAAACCGATCAAAAAGTTGTAAAACGAGTAACTGGAACGCGTTGGTCTAGTCGTCATGATGCGTGCTCTGCTTTTAGAGATGGTTGGAAAGAAATGATGGAGGTATTGAAGGAAATAGAAGATAATCCGTTCGAAAAGTCCCAAAATCAAAGAAAAGCAGCTGGTTTAATAAAAAATTTGAGTACATTTGAGTCAGTTTTCATTGCTGTTATGTGGACAGCATTGTTGGGGCGTTTCGATAAAATCAATAAAAGTCTCCAGGCGGTAAAGATTAATTTGAGAGATGTTATCAACCATTTAAAATCTTTGATCAATTTCGTAACAGAATTAAGGACGGAAGAAATGTTTCAAAATTTTATAAACGACGCTGCTGAATATACAGAGGAAAATTATGAAGAAAATTCACGATCTCGGAGACCAACCCTTCGACCTGGCGAAAGTAGGAAAAATCAAATTTTTCTCTCAGGGCAAGAAAAATTAAGAATTGAAGTCTACTATCCTGTTTTGGACCAACTGAAAAACGAGTTGGAGAAAAGGTGTTCCAAATATGAGCCAATTTGTGAAAGGTTCAACTTTCTTATCAACATATGCGACGAGTCTGTCAGCGCAGAGGATCTTACTCAAAAAGCAGAAAATTTCCAAAAATTTTATGCTGATGATATTGAAAAAACGTTTCCCATGGAATGTCTTCATTTCCGTAGTTATATCGAAGGTGCTTGTGATGACGAGGAAAAAAAAGAATTATCTTACAATGCCTCTAATTTACTCTTATTTCTCAGAAAGAGTAACCTAGAGGTGGTATTTCCTAATATAAGTATTGCTTTACAAGTCTTCTTATGTATGGCCGTTACGAACTGCTCAGCGGAGCGTGCTTTCTCCTATTTGAAACGCATAAAGAATTTCTTAAGATCAACAATGTCAGAAATCCGATTGGATGACCTAGCAATACTGTGCATTGAGAGTGATTTAATGGAATTGCTAAACTTTGAAGATATCATCGATGAATTTGCAAACCTCAAATGTCGCCGCAAATTGTAATTTTATGTTTTCTTAATTTTTTGATTTATTTTTTTCTGTCATTGTTTCTAAAATTTGTATTGACCTTTTCTAATTCTTAAATATTATCTATCGATAAAAATAATAAATTAATTACTATTACAGCTTATAGTCACCAAATATTAATCGCGAGCGAAACGACTCAAACCAGCGAAAAAATTTTGAGGGCGGCATATTAGCGGTGCGTGTAGGCGGCAAGGAGCTTAATCCGCCACTGAAAAGCAGCGTCGCTAATAGAGGTGAAGTGAAATTCGGACCGAAGTCACAGTAGAAATCAAATATTGAAATTGGAATTGTTCAGGAGTAGGTGTCCAATTTAGCGTCAATGTTGGAGTTGAAAATGGACTTAGAAGTGGTAGTTGGAGCCGGTGCTGTCTCAGTAGTCGAATTTGAGTCCATCGCACAGTGAAAGTGGAAGGTAGAGCCGAAGTCAACGTAAAGTTCATATTAGAACTGAAATGTAAGTTAAAGTAAAAGTGGAAAATTCGAAGTACAATAAGTCTGTTCGGAGTTGAAACTTAAGGAGGGGATGGGATCATTATTGAACCTGAAGGAGAATGGGAGTATGGGTCTATGTTGTGTTGAATCAGAATTGGAAGTCAAAAGCTAGAATTGAAGTCCCGGGTAGAAATTGGCGAGCAAGTGCGAATGCAGATACGTATAGTCTCAGTAATTAAAACTGTAATACCCAAAATTATTCAGAAATTTTCAAATCTTCAGATACACTGAACTTCTAAATCTTTTCAAAGAGAACTTGTGGATAATTAGACCGAGAAATGATCAACTGGATTTTCTAAAAGAGAACCGAATGATCATGAGGGAAAGAATGTACCTACTCTGGTATAAAGATGGATTAGAATGGGAACATCCTATGACAAAAGAAGTACGAGATCATTATAGAACAAAATTAATTGATACACACCTTTTGAGGCAGAAACGAAATGGTGTGTCGTCTGAGCAATAACTGAAAATCATCAGCGATGGAAGCGAAGTGTTAGACTGTTTTAGAATCAGTGAATTTTCTGACAAAGAGTTGAACATATATCTTTGCGAAAGATCCAGGGAATCTTCTAACCCTCACACAGCCAATCTGCATCTTGTTCCCTCCCCTGCCCACTGTTTCCTTCAGAAAGAAGAAGAAGAAACGAAAGAGGAATGGAAACATTATTAGCTTCCATTTCCGCATCACACTATCCGTTTCCCTCACCTGCTCTAAATTCCACCCCTTTCAGTCTTTTCCGCCTCCCTTAATCTCTATTCTTCTTCAAATGTCTTGCTTTCCTCTTACTCCTAAACATCTCCTTCTTCCCCCTGCTCTTCTCTCTCCTCCTTAGGGTGGTCGTTATTTACTAATGTCAAAAAATGTTATTTTATTTTTTATGCAGGATCCCTCAAGTCTTCATTTTTATAAAAAAGATGGAAACAAAACAATAATGTGTGACTCTCAAATTTCTAGGGAATTACTACTGTATAAATTACCTATTCAGAAACTTTCCAAATTTTGTCGATTCGTAGAATTATTGACCCTCATCTGATAATATCATGTGTAAGTAAACAACTTAATACATCAGTGCAGGTTTACATTCTCTTTGTAAAAGTCTACCCGATTTGTTATTACTGTTCAAGTCTTTATTGGGAAACATTGGATTCAGATATTCTAGTCTTTTATCAACTTTGAATTACTTCGAACTATTCCATGGTATACTATGTACTAGCCTTACCTACTGCCCCTGTAACATTTTTTATAGGGTAAGATTAACATAGGTATGCACTCTTGTATTATTTTTTCTTGAAATTAATCTTCACTTTGTGCATTTTTTTCCTGTAGAACAATCTGCGAATAATGCCCTGAGCATAAAGACGCGCCAGCTTTGACAGAAGACGTGCCAGTTACAACAAAAGACACGGCAGAAGACGCGCCAGCTATGGCAGAAGACGCGCCAGCTGATCACGAAGACGTCGTGAACCGCCTTTATAATATCGTGTTCGGTTCATATCCTCCCAGTGAACTATCCTTCGTTCGTTTTTTAATTTTTGATAAGAGGCCTGAAATTTCGGTATGAAGTTGAAACTTACAATCTGTTCATTACTAGGCGTCTCCGTTTGAACCGCTTATTTAACCATTTCATTCTGCTCTGGTCCTAGATTAGAGTTCCTGCCCCTAATATAGATTGATAGGAATTATCCCTGAATCTCCTGTCTGCATACTACAACAAAGCTGAAGGTCTCTCAATCTCCTACTCTATGGCCTGTACTTTTATTTCACTGGTTCCTTGCATTCAGTTTATCTGGCCGATCTTAACATTTTAGTTCTAGTCTATTTTGGTTTCTGTCTCTTCATTTGTCTTCCTTTTCTCACTTTCTTTATGCATTACTTTAAACCATTTTTTATAAGTCTCTGTTGTATTTTTTTATTTTATTTAATTTATTTTTTATTTTTTTTAAAGAGTTCCTGTTTTATAACGATTGGTTTAGAATAAAACACTAGTAAAACACTAGAAAATAGCACAAACCGACAAGATGTTAAAGTAAGGTTAGGACAACGACGACGTTTCGGTATAAACCATCTTTAAAGTCTTAATTGCAACATCGTTCCTATGAAAACTTTAATTGAACATATTGCCGGATTGTTCTATTTTCTAGTGTTTTACTAGTGTTTCATCGTGTGTGATTCCTGCTAATTTACGAACTTTATTCATTAGTTTAGAATATTTTGTAAGGATGCCATGGGAAGAACATGAATATTGTATGACTGCCAGTTATAGTTCCTTAGGAGTAAATCCATGCATATATTTCTATACCCAAAACAGAAAGTTACACCATAAAATTGTTGAACGCGGCTGTCACAGGGATAAGAAAAAAACGGCTTATGCTTTTTCAGGTTTGGAAGTTGAAAGTTTCATAATGGAAACGGGAAAGCAAAACTAAAATATTTAAAATTTCAACTCGTTATTTATTTTTTTCTTTATATTTCGGCTGGCGTTTTCAGTGACGCCTCTCGTTTCAAAGTAAATTTAGTCTTTCAGTGTAAATTGTAAATGGAGTTATTTAACTGACATATAGAAAAAAGTGTGTTCAGAGGGAAATAGGTCAAATCTGAAGGATTTTCATTTTCAAGCCCAGAGTTAGGTAAGACCTGGAAACTTGATGAAAAGTCAGAGCGGAAATGAAAATTAATCAAAATTTTTTATAGGTCAAATCTGAAGGATTTTCATTTTTAAGCCCAGAGTTAAGACCTGGAAACTTGATGAAAAGTCAGAGCGGAAATGAAAATTACCTAATCAAAATTTTTCTGGCAGCTATTTCAGATCTTTTTATTACTGCGGTTATTTTTCTTAATGAATACAGCAGAATCTCGCGTATTTGACATGAACAACCGGTTGGACGTTGGGTAAATGAAGATTTTAGATAATGGAAATGTGTTGGAAAAAAACCTATTAAACCTCAAACTGTTTTATAATTTCGAATAAGTTTACTTACGAGTATTACAAACTTAATAATCATGTGAACAAGAGAAAAAATGAACTTGAAAATGAAGTTGCACTTTCATCCTTTGATGAGCTGAATAAATTTTGATACGTCGTATAATTCAGAAGGTTGGGTAAATGAAACTTGTACCTAATTAAATTTTTTGACGCTCGTAGTTCTTCCCTTGGATTCCTCTTTGTATGTTGAAAAGAATGTGATCTTTTATTTTTTGTTTCTCAATTTTCTTTGTGTTTGTTAAATTTTATACAACAAAGTTTCATGCATTTTATTTGTATGATTTTATTATCAAGTCGTATACTTATATATGTTACACCAACATTTACGACACAGTAATGCTTCACATCAGCTACAAAATCGACCCGTGCCTTGGAATAGTCACAGAATCGACCCAATATTGCCTCAAAAAGGTTACAAAAGTGACACAATAATGCCTCAAAATATTCACAGAATGGACACAATACTGCCTCAAGAGGTTACAAAAGTGACCCAATAAAGTTTCGGTCACAAATCAGACACAAAAGTGCTTCAAAACAGTCACAAAGTAGTATCTCGTGTCCGCAATGTGTCCAGAACGTATCCAATCCCGTCGGTTACATTATCGCCTCAGAAGGACACAAAATGGTTACATTTTAGCTTCATTGTGCCTTCGTGTCTATTTTGAGTCCAGTGATCTGATTGGTGGAAAATGAAGCTACATTTCGGACATTTTTCCCACTTGTGCCGATTTTGTGTCTGAGGCGTTTTTGTGTCTTTTTTCGTCAATCGGGGCGGTTGAGTATGTCAAGAGAAGCACATCAGTGGGATGCCACACCACGCGAAATACACGTGAACTTGCAGTTGAGTGCGCCATGGGACACACACGTGAACTTGCGTTTGGGTGCCCGATATTACATACAGTATAATTCGTATAATATAACCATAAAGTACGCATTGTCGACCTAATACAGGTTCCTGCACATTGCACTGCACTTCCTTTCACACTGAGTTATGTTACTTCAGAATGTATTTTGTGAAGATACTTTCGCGTGAAGGCATGCGGTCTGCAACTTGCTCGCGGTAGCCGATGCATACTTCTTTTACACGAACTGCTTCCCACAGCTCGTTTATAACTCACAATACGTGCAACAACATTGATCTCTGAAGTAGATACTACTCGCAGTTAAACAGTACGCGACACATTTGTGCGCGTATTAGATAGCAATTGAGTACATCAGGTATAACGTATAAATGAGTACGTTTGTTATAAATTATGATATATGAAGAGTAAGTACCGACAGTTTATACGAGTGTACATGCACATTCACAAGTCTACATACGTGAGTAATTCAACTGAAAATACCGGCGGAAGCCAGCAGCGTGAATGTTGTTTACTGTTTCTCCAAAAAGTTTCACATTTCTGGTCAGCTGCCAAATGTAAAAACTATACTAGAATAGTGTATACCCAATCTTTCGTTAACCCGTTTCCAAAGAATGGACGAAAAGATTTCATTCCGAATTGAATTTTATAAAATAAAATACGCTTACTATTCAAACGAATTTAGCGCAGTATAAGTACTCGAGCTCCTTTATAGGGACTAGCCTCAGTATGAAAGTCTCTAGTCGCTATTGTCTCTTAAAGTCTGTATCTATGAAAAATAAAACAAATACCTACCTATTCTGTTGCTAAAAAAAATCTCCAGAACCTAAGACGCCCAGTCTGTCTGCCAGACAGACAGGCATCTGCACTCTGTGAGATATCTACAAGTGAAACAAGTGTCGATGATAGAGGGGCTGGTCGCAAAACAGGGACCGAATATATAGTGATGAATATAATATGAGGGAAAAACAAAATAAAAGTATTTGAAAAAGACGACGATGGGATAAATACAAGAGGAGTCGAACGAACATCAGCCTGTTCACGTTCATTTTGAAAGTGAACGTCGGCCGTTCGTTTATATATTCTCATTTTGTGAAAGTTGAATATGAACGGTAAAATGAACGTTGGCCATTCGTTCATTTTCCTGTTAGTTGGGCATTGAACAAATGGAAGTGACTGCGTTCGCTTCGTTCAGTTAGATACAAAACGGAGTGCAGCAGAAGAGTTTCACACTTGTGACACTAACATTGCTCTCACACACAAATACATATTTCCAGCTGTTCATTCAAGCATTCAGTCAAGATGATAATTTTGAACAAATGGGCGAACGGCTTTCGTTTGTATAAACGTCATCATGAACAGGTAAATGCAACCTAAGGGTGTTCATTTCCGTTCGTTCGGTCTCTTTGGATAAATATGATAAAATCTCCGGAGAGGAGATATCAAAGGGCCCTCACTCTCGAGTACTCGGATGTCCCAGAATTATATCCACGGCTGCGAATGTACAATATCATCGACATTTGCGGCAATGCATCCCTTAGCTCTGGTGGAAATCTTTTCTCGCGCTCAATCTTAACCACCATTACGACGCCTCTTGGTGGAGTTTCTCATCTTATAGGTCGGTACGTGAACTTAAGAAGCAAGTACGCAGGAAGTTAGCGGGTAGAAGTAACCTCAGATGGGAAAAAATCGGAGTTCGCTTGCAACCAGGCGGCAACCGACCCCGATACGCAGTCGAGCTTGTAGATTACTTGTCTAGGTTCACAACCAGTAGGCAACCAGGCCGGTGCGTGAACTTAAGAAACAAGCAGGCAACATAAATGCGGAAGGAGCAGTGGCTTGCGATGATTTTTCCTATGAGGTAAGCGATAAGCGTAGAGGTGAAGTGAAAATCAGAAAAAAGTATGAAACATGCTACAATACAAAATGGCATTGAGAAAATTATTCAAATTGTCGTATCCTGTGGTAGGGTCACTTCATATGCATTTATTCTCTTCTGTGACAAATAATAGACACAGGGACGTACAACCGAAGAGTTTTTCCTGGGGGACGGGGGGGGGGGACAAAAACTGTGAAAGTCCCAAGTGACTCAACTCAAAATTACCAAGTATTAAAGCAAAGAAAAACCCTTTTGGTTTGTTGGATTTTTCAAACTGACTCAACTCAAAATTCCCAAACATCACAGCAAAACAATAAGCTTCGACTTGCGTTGGATTTTGCCAACTTCGCAACTCAATTTTGAAGTATCAAAGCAAAAGCAAAAGAAGAAAAAATAACCTTTTGACTTGTTGGATTTTCCCAACTCCGCCTGATTGAAATTGTAGGTTTTTCCAACTGCTGAGCAAAAAATTCTTACAAGAGGGGTGAGTTGCCCCCCTATTGGTACATCCCTGAATAGACATGGCCAACAAAACAGTTTTCCACCATCTTCACAACTGGTTAACCACAAAATGTTTTCATATTGCGATACATGGCAATGTCTAGTAAAACTTGAACCACCTCTCTTTTGCTCAGTTTTTAAAAATGGTAATTCTGGTTTAGACTTCCCAACAGTAATAATTTCTAATTGTTCATTAACAGTAAGTTGCAAAAACGGCTTTTCAATAAGATCTCGAATACGCATTTTGTGAGCTAAAAAACACGGGCATTCAAACATAACGTGCTGACTAGTAGAAGAACATAATCACGTTTCACTATCAACTTTGACGTTCGAGTGTAGTCAAGCTGAGCCAAGCCTGACTCAAAGCGCTTCCAGAACGCAACCAAACGCACGGGTTTCGTCGCGTTGAACATGCTGGTGTGTTTTTGTGTTGGTAATTAACACGGAGGCGGAGCCCAAGTCGTGCAATGTTATGTGCAGTATGGAAAAGAAGCGTTGGATCCGACGCACACCTCGCGCTGGCCTATACAAATATACATGTACAAGGATTGCCAAATGCCAAACAGTATACATATCCCATGAATTTATTATATTTATACTTAAGTGTAAGCGTCCTAAGTGTCAATACAGCCAGAGATGTCAACTCCTGTTCGCGAACGGGAACGCGTTCACGAACAGAGCACCTCCACAAACGAGAACGAAGTGAACGCATTCTTCTTCTCACATGAACAAGAACGGGCAGGAACGCGTTCGTTTCATTTCGTGAACAAGAACGCGGAGATCGGAGAGAGGAATGGCTACAGTTAGAGATGTCAACTCCCGTTTGCGAACGGAGCACCTCCACAAACAAGAACGAAGTGAACACGTTCTTCTTTTCTCATATGAACAAGAACGGATGTGAACGCGTTCACTTTTTAAAGCAAACGCGAATGGTGTCAACGCGTTCATAGTTTTGGGGAACGCTGACATCTCTGAATACAGTTGCTGTTTTGCCCAATGTTTCATTATCTTTTATTTGTTACAAGTTGAAGTCGATATTGTACATGAAAACTTATTTTCTTGGGAATTTTCAGGGTAAGCGAGGCTTACCTTGCTTGCCTGGAATGCACGCCACTGGAAAGGAGTAGGTTAGGTGTTGGATAAGCGGAGTTCGCTTGCAACCAGGCGGCAACCGACCCCCATACGCAGTCGAGCTTGTAGGCTACTTGTCTAGGTTCACAACCAGTAGGCAACCAGGCCGGTACGTGAATTTAAGAAGCAAGAAGGCACGAAGGAGCAATAGAAGTAGGCTAGAAGATAAACAAAATGAATTAGGCGGTAGAAGCTACAAAATAAACTAGGCTAAGATTACACAAGTAAGCCAACGGTGCGAACGCATCGCAAAACAGGAGTGCCTGAAAATGGGTGGAGTTGAAGAATTTACAGGATTGTTTGGCGCGTGTAGGTGCCGCAGGATCTGGTGGATGTGTGGGGAAAACGGAACGTCTTAGAGAAAGAAGACGCGGCCCTCGATGACCGAACTCGTTGATCCCAAGGTAAAAAAAAACTAAAAAGGATTACAAGAATGCACGTACTAATGATATAGAGAAATGAAAAGGAGAGCCCTAACATGCGACCGGCGCCTCTTTGAAGGCTCAGAATTGGTTTTGGGAGGAAGCAGAAGACGAGTGAGAAAGACGATACTGGTTTCACGAGGGTGCATATCAATTAGGTCGTAGGGTCACGTAACTATTAGCAGTCGGACAGTTTCTCGTTCACAACCAGATAAATTTTGGGACGAACATGGGTCGTCATAATAAATGTATTTTATTCGTGGAATATGTTTTCGGGCTAGTTTTAATTTTTCTTCGTCCGAAGTTGCAGTGAAAGACTAGTTACAGTTATCTGAGTTCGTACCAATTCTACTTCCCGGCAGCATGTTTTTGTAAGAACGTTTTCATGTGTTATCCTATCATCGGTGGCATAGCTACTTCAATTGGTGCAAAATTAACAGCGTGCGCCACCGGTCGGCCGCGCCCAACTGACTTCCTTACTTCTTCTCATAAATTTGTAAATTACCGAGCCATGCCATCACTAACTATTTGAACGGATGTGCGGTTTCAATGCGGGGTTGAGAAGGACGCCCAAGGTCTCATCTTCGAATTAGCCAATTCGTGTAGGTAATTAAATAGCCCTTGTATCGCGAAAGAAATTTCGAAGATGAAAATTAGCATTAGCTTATCTCATCGCATTGAGGAAAAACATGCGGCAAATCGGCGCCAGCAGGTCGACTATTTAACACGTACGAGTGGAATACATTCTAAAAAGTGTTGGCACAGCAGCATCGCCTTCAGTGCCACTACCGCCATTATTACTACCAGTAACCATTGTATTGCACCCCACCGTACCAATCCACCAAAATACCTGTGTCAGTTATTCGGAATGTAAGATGAAAATTTCGTCGCCATCGTGCCTTTCTGCATATTCAAACTTATAAGAAGCCGATTCGTATTCTTTCTATCAGCCTTCCCGGCTGATGGTTTTTCTTTGCCTTCGTGCGGCCTGGGGTAACAAGCCCGGAGGCAGCTACCCCTGGGTTGGACAGTGAACCTTGAGGCCAGCTCCTGCTCAGTGCGGTTAAGATGGCAACGCACTATTCCGAAGTTGTTGATAATTGCGGCTTTCTGCGCTGCTGCCAAATTTGTGAAAGTAACTGCAGCCATTTCACGATTGTCCTAGTTATTGCTTTTGGGAGCAGCTCGGTATTATCTGAGCAGTTTCCTCTGTTGAGGGGGTTGGTCGTTCTTGCCCGCGTTGACGAAACATAGCTGGGTAACTTTACTCGCAGATATTACTGAATATCGAATATACCTGCGAATAAGTGAATCATCGTCAACAGAAGTAAGCCTGATATGCAAAGAAAATCCAATTTTCCAGAAAAAAGAGAAAGTACTTACCACAACATAGAATTTTATACCCAAAATATTTCTTGAATACCAGCTACAAGGTCGGGAAACAATCTTTGACTCTGCTGCAGGATGTAAGACAACACCTTGAAAAAAATCTTATTAAGAAACACTGTGGTAGCGATTCAAATTTTTATACATTCTGCAATCGAAGTAGAATCCCGACTGCATTCATTCGGTAGGGTATAGAGACATCGAAACAATTTGGTGAAAAATGTCGAACCACATTAACCCTAGGAGGAGTACAAATAGTTCCCGCAATTAACTCGGAAGGGGGTTGCCTTTTTTTTCTTTCTTTTCGTTCTTTTTACCCGAAAGTAAAAGCGAAAAAAATAGTACCAACAACACTTCACATTCTGCGAAAATTTAAATTTAGTACGTTGGAGAATGGCCAAACATTTTTTGTTAAGAGAAGTATAAAATATTAACCGACGATGAAGTTCAATGCGTAAAATTTCGAGTTGATGAAAAATTTGCAAATTTTAATTGCTCCGTGCCGGACTGTAATTGCACATCTAACAAGACTACATAATGCTGAGAAAAATTGAGTGGAGCGGTGCTAGCAATACGTATAATATCTTGTGGGTAAATAATATGGATGGCACAGTAACGTAATTAGGGGATAGTGGCGTTAATGAAAAGTGGATTCAAAAATTGTTAAATTTTAGAACTTGTTGAGATGAAAAATTAAGGGAAATTGGTCTACGTTTTCTCTCCGTGCAGTGTTGTATCACATAAGTAAATAATAATAATTTTACTTATTATATAAATCTTTGCCACTAAATTTCACTTCTTAGATGATTCCACAATTTTATACCATGGAAAGATGAAAAATGAAATCAATGTGTAAAAATTCTTACGTTCAAGTTTGTGTAAAATCCTTAAATTTATCCTAAGTCTCCACATCTGTGTAATGATTCAACAATTTTATACCATGGAAAGACTTTTGTTCATCAAATGTGGTGGCGACCTGCACCAGATAAATCTGGAACCTGGACTTCGAAAAACTGCACTTCTAGATTAGCTGACCCAGTGATACCACTCTTTCATTTAGGCTATGTAAAGATTACTCCTGGAGATTCTCAAGGAGACCTGTACGTCGAATCTTTAGTACGATCAACACTTAGCCAGGAATGCTGCATTTCAAGTACCATTTTGACTCTGACTAATGACTCTGGAACTTTACAAATGTGTAAAAATCCTCACATCAGGAAATGTTCAAGTTTGTATAAAATCCCTTTGATACAAATCCGCGACGTAAATACAATGATTCTAAGATTTTATACCGGAGAAAGATGCCCACCACACCAATATAATCGTTTGGTTGTGAACAAGAAGTATGTACACGGGTGTAGGAAAATTGGAAAACCTTTCTACTCGAGTGAATATCTATAGCATTTGACAGTGGTTGTGTTTATGTTTACATGACGATTATGAATAACTTTTACAAGTGATGTATTATAGGTATCTGGGAATTCTTCCTCCTCTCTCCATCAATGAATACTGGAACACTGACTTGTGGAAAATGACACTGTGTTCGTTTCATACTTTTTATTTGCAATTTGTGCTCAAGAATAATGCAGTGGTCGGAATTACTGTCACTTCTGATGTCTAAAACCAATTATTGCACAATCCCTTCAAAGTCAATTTCACACACTACTGGCAAAAGTTAACAGGTGAGTTGTGTGCATGGTAAGAATGAATTTAGGCACCGACGTAGGAACGAGGGGGTTAGAATTAGAACCCCTCCCACAGTTCTGCTTTAAAAACATTTCTGAATGTAATTTAGCGCATTAATTACAGCAATAAGATGACGGGATGTGTGCTGTAGCAATCAATTCCTCCCTCCCCCTCCAAAAAATCCTAATACAGAAATCTTCTTACGCTGGTGAATTTAGGTAATTCAAAATTTGAAACAAAAGAATTCGCCCACCAGACCAGAGTGTTACTTTCCTACTGAACTAAAAAGTATTTTCTGATTTGAATATAATCTTGTTTACGTACAATTGATACGGCGAATAAGAAACATTTTGTGGCTTACTGATTCTATAAAATTATTAATACTTATTTGAAAAATATTGTAGACCCTGGCAGTGTCAGCAAAGCGTTCACATGAAGCAGTCTCTCAAAGCCAATTTCAAAGCCCAGTAAAAGGTGAATTAATATGTACACAAGGTAAAGCGCCATTTATTGGTCAGATTTTTTGGACAGCCATATCTCGAGCTCTAAATACAAGGGAGAGTTGATTTTGGAAACTATGGATACTCTCAACCTTTCTGTACAACTTATGACAAGATGGCGCTGCTATCAAACCGCTGGATTAATCCACGGGCATCCTACGAAGGGTCCAAAAATCAAAATTGGGTAACTGTTGCCAATTTATTATTGGTATGCAGAATTTTCCATTTTTAATCATAGTAGTGTATGCCATCAGTGATGAGTTTCACTTGCATGCGCCGATGTCAAGCTCGAGTGCTATTTTCTGTGAAATTTTGAAAATATGTTAAAATTTGCCAATTATTGGTTGACCAATGTTTGGCACTATCTGAAAAAAATTATATGAAATTGGGAGGATGAAAAGAAGAAAGTGAAATTCAATTTTTTTATTGTAATCAAAGTAAGATACAAAAATAGTAGAAAGGCCAAAACGGCTCCTCGTGATTTCATTCGGCAGACTGATAACAGAAAGAAAACATTAGCCAATCATTATAGTCAAAAAAAAAAAAAAAAAATGATGCCAAATATTGGTCAAATTTTTTTCAGCTGTGTATTAAATTTCATCATTGCTATATGCAGGCCGGAACATTTTTGAGGGTCGGAAAAATTTTCGAGTATAATGTAAAAAAATGCATTTTACTCGAATTGCAGCCATCCAACTTTTGTGTGTTGAAAATTTTTTGAGGGGGGGGGGGATCAAGGGCAAGTAATTATTTTAGCATCGGCTCGAAGGCGGGGTGCTTCTAAGCGAGGGCCCAGGGGCGCTCACGACCTTATTCCGGCCCTGGCCATAAGTTCTGCAACTCTCAAATGGACTACTTGACTTATTAAAATTAGGAAACATAATGACAGGACTGAGGTACAATCAGTTTCACAACTCAATTCACAGGACCCGCACTCGATAAGTAGTAACTCAGTCTTCTGTTGATTATTCGAAAAATGTTCCTTAGTATATCATTTGAGCTCAGAAAAAGTCCGAAATTAATAGCATGAAATAGTTACTTTTTCGATTTTAATAGTAGATTTCGAAAATGCAAGAATGTTATCACGCCGAAAACAGACAAATTTTTCTACTTTCCAGAGCTCATATCTTCAATGCGAATCATCAAAATCACTTCAAACACAGATCATACTAAAGCACTGTGTGTCTGCCGGACACTCATGAAAAAATAAAACTCTCACGCCCTCTAGTGGACTAGATTTATAGTTTCAAAATTTTTACCAAAGTCATAAATAAATATTTTGACCATTGGCACTTGACCAAGGTTTTTATAACTTTAGAAGGTTGGACCATGTAGCAAGGCGCAAATATATCAGTGACGTCACTGAAGTGCTAATCACACAGGCCGGTTACGGAAATACAGCCCTTTTCGATCTTTACTCACAACTGATGCCCTCAACACATTTTTCCATTATTTTTATGACATGCAACATTCAATTGATTGGCTATCGTTAAAAAAAAAAGAGCAAAAATTTAATTTTCTCATTACTTTCTCATGAAGTGAATTCCGGCACGGGTGAGACGGGAAGAATTTTTAATTTAATTTTCTCATTACATTCTCATAAAGTGAATTCCGGCACGGGTACCCGAATGAGTCAACCTTCTCTAGTTATAAGAACCTTGGCACTTCACCTCATAATACATACTTACAAATCGGTATTCATTGTTATGAAACTGAATATCACGAAGAATGGGGCTTTGGTTCAACGAGAAGTTGCAGTTCCAAGAGCACTTCCGACGGGCCGCTGAGAAAGCGGATCGAGTAGCTGGTCAGCTGTTCCGTCTGTTGTCAAACCGAGATGAACCGAGGGACAAGCGGAGAAAGATGTACATCAACGTTATCATGTCGGTCCTTCTATACGGGGCGCCAGAATTTGCCGACGCCATCAAGATTCCCTACAGAAGAGCGGAGTTGGAGAAGATTCAGCGAAAATCCGCGATGAGGTGTGTCAGTGCGTACCGCACTGTTTCTTTGGAGGCAGTAGGCGTGTTAGCGTGTATACCGCCGATCGAACTCGAGGTCGGCGAGATAGCGGGGGTATACGGTGCGAAGAAGAGAGCGAAGACGAAATGGGAAGCACTTTGGGTCAAGCAAGTCATCTAGCAGGACACGCTTCGGAAGTGGAAGGACGCGCTCGCTCACTCGACCAAGGGCGAGTGGACCTAAGCGCTGATACGCAACCTCGGTGGACGGGCAGGAAGATCGCACGGAGAGCTAAACTTCCACCTGAACCAAGTCCTGAGCGGCCACTGCTTCGACACGTACCTACCCATATATCGGATGGTGATAGCGCCGAGCTCCGAGTACGAGGTCTGTGATCGAGGGGCGGAGGACACACCTTGGCACACCCTGTTCGAGTGTGAGACCCGGGAGCAGGAGAGGCGAGGGATGGCCACAACAGCGATCGATCCCGGCGGAAGAAGCGATGAAGACGACGGCGTGATCAGCTGTCTCGCGCCGGACACCCTGGTTCCAGTGATGATGAAGAGTCGAAGCAGTTGGAACCGGGTGTCGGCCTTCGTCTCGGCCATCATGAAGAAGAAGATGGAGACGGAGTGGTCGAGGCAGAGGGCCGGCGACGAACCAAGCTCGGCCCACGCCATCGAATAGGACAACTCTGTACCATCCTAGGAGAGCTGCTGTAGCTGCGCTACGGACCCCCCAGCAGGGCTCTCCTGTCGCCACTACCTGCCTGCGTCGACACACGGATCAAGACGAGGAGGTGAGGGGTGAGCGAAGAGGAAGTGCGTCCAGCTGCGGGGGACCTAAATCCCAGGCTAGTTCTCGGGGAGCGCGGACCTCAGTCAGTAGGGAACATCATGGTGGTCCTTGCAGGACGGGCGTACCGGAAGCGGTACGGCCAAATGGAGGCTCGGGCACAGCCTCAAAGCGTCCCTCCGGCCACTGATGCGATACTCGAAAAGGTAGTTTCCGGGGCCGGGGGTGCGCTGTCATAGGGACTACATTGGCATGCGTGCATCGCCATACGTTCCACCACACCAACTATTACAAAGTAAGTAATAAAAGTTCTATTCTATAATTATAGGATAGACTCGGAAATTGGTACCCAAATCAAAACAGAGCCCAAGAAAGATAACAAAAACATTAGTACACTACCCTGCGGGAGTGGGCCCGGTTAGCGTATGAATTGAACTCACATGTGTTAACTCATAAAATGAGATATATTTTTAATACAGGGTGTTTCAGAAAAAATCTTAGTGAAAACACAAAGCACGTGGTGGGGGAAAACAAACGACTGGCAGCACTGTGAATGCCACAAAGGCAACCCTGATTTTCCTACAAGGCTGTGCAGTCGTGCAGCCGTACAGCTTATGTGATCGTTGTATGCAGTGACAATAGTTGTGGAAAGTCGTGATCATGCGTTTGACTAAAAAAATGGAGTTATATATACTCGCGCCTGCCGCGCCCCAATGGGCAACATTTTCAACACCTATAGTAAAAATGTAGCAAATTTCGCCAAAATAAAGGCGTTCTTTCAGTTTTTGTTCATAGAGGGCTCATATCATTATCGTATAATATTGAATGTTCAAGTACCTACTATAAGAATAACTGTCTTTTTGACGTATCACACTCTTAGAAGAAAACTGGTATAAGTGCAAATTCTGCAATTTGTTTGAAGCTTTTGCGTACACATTCTGGTCCTGCTGCACTAAAACCTTTGACAAAAATAAATGGTACGCGGATCGCTCCGTGGCCGAGTTGCAACGTGCCCGCTTCGCAATCCCTCTGCATCTCGGGTTCGAGTTCCACCAACGCCGGAAAACTAGTGATATTCGAATACCTCCACAAACATCTAGCGAACAAAGCGACTACAGTATCAATCGAGGAGGAAAAATAGCGTGCCCTGTAACCTCGCCAGTTTGAACGAACAATGCATTACAATCGCAAGGCGTGTTACAACCAGATCCGAAGGATTTGATATTGTGCGTGCACACGTCTTAGACAGCTTACTTAACCTTTTAAAGAAGGCATAAAATAATGTACATAAATTATTTCATGGTGAGGGCGGGGATTCCCTCACCATGCCACCTTTACTGGGTTTTAACATTGTGAAAACACGTGGCTAGTAAGCGAGCTGCATCTGCGTTCTTCTCGGCACGGAGAAGGTAAACTCTAACGCAACACACCTTGGAGAAAGCAATGGCAAAGTACCCCGACTAACCCTGCTCAGGAAAGTCGCGCGTGAGGGACCGCGGTCGCCTATGTCTGGCAGCGGATACGGTACCTGAAGAAGAAGAAGAAGAATCTTACCCGAACTACATGAGCTGCAAATCGAAAAAATCGAAGGAAAGTCACAAATGTGTCATTTTCCCTCCTTCAACGTGTCATTTTTCTTCTACTGTTTCTTCCCCCAATGTACGCCATTTCTTTACTTTTATTATACTTTTTTAACACTTCAAGCGCTGTTAACTACTGACTGTACAGTGTATCCTTATTCGTCATGGGCACATACTCAAAAATAAAAAAAAACTAGCTAATAACTCGTGAATTAGTGATTATTTTTTTCAATTTTTCATTCTTGTAAAATACAGAACTTATTCCCATAAAAAATATATCATCTACATCGAAAGTGTACGCGGATAAACGAAAACAGATGCGACCAAGAGAATGAAAAATGAAGTGGTCGGGGATACTGCCGCTCGCTGTAATAAAATACATTTAATAAAAAAAATAGATATTCGTATTACGACGAAGGAAGCCTATGCCATTGGTTTACGAACACCGAGTAACGTCTTCATCGAGTTCAGAAAATGTGAAAAATTCGGCCGGTTCTAGCAGATGCCGAGAGCTGATAATATAATACTCGAGGGAAACCCGCCGCTGTGCCCTCCTCTTCCCTTCCCTGTCCTACACTACTAGTCGGCTCGCGCTTTCTGAAGTTAGTTGGAGGGCGCCTTCGTCTCTTCTCAACAGAAAAATAACATTCTGGTATCGTCGGTTTTCTCACGCAGTCAGTTAAAAATTTCGAAGAATTCGGCGAAAGCGATAGTTGCGAGTTAACGCGCCTAATATTACGCGCATTTGTGTAAATTTGTCAACTGTACACTGTTTTGAAAAGTGCCTACCCTTATACCTACACTTGAGTTAGGAGGAACTCGATAACGGTAACACAAAATTTACATCGTTTTGCCTAGCGGCGTAGCTAGCCTAGTGTTCGAGGGGTCTGGTCTCAAAACGAAGGGGCGGGGGTATTACCCTTGTGGGGGCGTATGGCGATGCATGCATGCCAAAATGGCTCCCCAGAAACCGCACCCCTACCCTTTCGAGTATCAGTGACCACTCTATACACAGATTCAAGTACCCCTGCCTTACACCTTCCTCCCGTTTTTCTCCTTCTATTCTTAATGTGGCTTTCTGTCCTTTACATAAGCTTAAAGTAACTTGCCTTTCTTTAAATTTCATTCTTATCTCTTTTGTTTAGAATATCAAACATTTTATCCCATTTAATGATTTAACATTGTCAAAAGCTTTTTCAATATCAACGACGGGCATATATGTATCCTGCCCCTTTTTGAGTCTCCCATCTACAATTAATCTCAAAGCTAACGCTGCTTCTCTAGTACGTCTACTTTTTCTAAATCCATACTGATCATTTCCTAATCCTACATCTATGCTTCTTCTTTTTCTAATTTGCTCTCCAACCGAGTCCTGGAATCCGCCCTTTCGAGCATTACTTCATCAGAGACGTCGAGGAGGCTGTGAGGGCTGTCTTAGCCCTCTTCCCTTCTGGCCGAAAAACCGGCCTAGGTCGAAAATTCTGGCGAGTCGCTACGTGGGTTCAAACCGGGGACCCCCGGATTCTGAAACTAACGTACTATTCACTCGGCCAACCAGACTACCCCTACATCTATGCTATTCTCAATTCTCCTGTAAATTTTCATAGTTAATATTTTTGACGCATACGAAAGAAGACTAATTGTTTGATAATTTTCATACCTATCTGCTCCTGCTTTTTTTAGTGTAGTTACAATATCATTCTTTTTAAAGTCCTCAGGCATTGCCCTTTATCATATGTATAACATACTAATTAGCACAATATCTACTCCTGGAGCTTTCCCTTTCTTTAAATCTCGCAGTGCTTTGTCAAATTCACTTCTTAAAATTGAGTTTCCCCTCTCATCTTCTTCCACCTCTTCCTCCCTCTCCATTCTTATCCCTTCATCCCCATTATTACTATATATAGTCCTTCTACATACTCTACCTAGAAGCGAAACTTGACTTTTAGTTTCGGGGGGGGGGGGAGAAGGAAAATTTGCCGACAAATATTTTTTGAAAATTAAACATTCGCCGACAAAACATTTAAAGAATTTGAAATTTTGCCGATTTTTCAATCAAAATATTTCCTAATTGAAAAAAAAAAAAACAGAAGCAAAATATGGGCCTGGGGACTAATTTCTGAAAACGTCCTTGTACCCTCAAAAAAAGTCTGCCTTTTTTCTACTCTTTATTTTTCTTCCTTCCTTCATTCCTCTTTTTACCTTATATTAGAAGCGGCTTTTTTATAGTGAGCCGCTTGAGACATTCTCCTTCCTCGGTCCTTGGGCAAACATACACCATCCGAGAGGTTTCTTGGATTCATTTAATACTAAAATAATAATACTCTTTTGACCCATCAAGACGTCCTCCTTCTACTTATGTAAAACTTTTAGGACTCTTTCAGGCTTCTCTGAGACTTCAAGAATCTTCCGAATTTGTTCAAGACACTTTTAGGTTTCATTAAAACGTTATACCTTAGAAAATGAAAAATTCAAATGAACAGTTTCAAAATTTGCCGGCTGTCAAATTATTGGGTTCCCCCCCCCCATAGTTTTGTCCCTGCAAATGCAGATTGGAACCTTATCCCCGAAGCACTCACATATGCGCACATGAGCATATCCTAGTCTGGGGGGGGGGGTAAGCTGGAAGGATATTAGGAATACTTGAGAGGAACAAATAACTCCCTTTACACATTAAGGTGGTTGTTATTTAATCTTGGTAATCTTTTTTCTTTCTGAATTTCATCTGATTCGTCTCCTAAATTGATCCAAATGAAATCAATAAAAATAAATAAATTTTAAAAAAACTACGAAGTTGCAGATCGATCGGATTTAGGGGAATCCGTGCCACAAGCTCCCTTTTGTTCTTATGGGAAAACCACATGAAGTTTTGACTTTTGTTCCAGACTAAATTTTTCTTCTATATTCACCAGGACCAAAGCACGTAAGTTAAATAATAGAACATTTGCTATCGGATTCATCTTGTGACATTGGAAAATAAGTCTTTTGCTTTCAACTTTTAGACAGCCCCGTAGCCATGGGAGGCAGGCAAGCTGGCGCTGAACCCCCTCTAAAGGTATCTTGAGCCCCCCTACGCAAAGATACCACCATTTAAAAAAATCATCATTACGCCAGGCCCCTTGGCCTGAGTGGGGCTAAGGGTACTGAGCACCCTTAACGCTTGCCGGAACCTCACCTGGCCATAGAATTCCTTCTATTTTTCTCGCTAGTTTGGTTCAAAACTTTTCGTTCCACTACATTTTAATGTTTATAAACTTGTCAACATTGATTTTGCTTTAAGAATCGTATATTTGTCGTTCTTTATATGTGACGTATCACAAGAAGGGCCCGAGTGTCCATCCAGCAGTTTCAGACCCACAGGCCTTCTACTTGTGTTACATTACTATTTATTCACAAATACAGTGGTAGGCTCCCGATCCAGTTCACATTGAATATCGATAGCTAAATGCCCGAATGCCTGAGAACTGATAACTTGATAAGTCCACAGAAATAGAGTTTTTTTTTCTTCCAAAAGTTCGAAAATTTGATCGTTCTAAGTGTCAGTTTTTTTTACGCGATTTACGATTTACTCAATTTTTTTTCAATTGGTTGTCGGTAAGTTGAATCACCAGTTTTGATTATGAATTTTGAGACCAAATCCAATCAGCGGCGTAGCCAGGATTTTCCGAGGGGGGGGGGGGGGCAGAGTAAGACTTTCAAGGGAGACAAAGTCGAAAATTGAAGTATTTTTTAAAAATCGCCGATATTATAGAGGACTATTGTATGAAAATGAAGGTAAAGTTACTGCTCGAGCGAAAATTTTTCAAAAAAAGTGTTTTATAGCGAGAAATTGCTCATTTCTGCATATTTTTAGGTGCCCTGGGGGTATTCGCACCCCTTGCCCCTCTGACTATACCACTGCCTCGTGTGGAACTCTTCACATTATATACTATGTGTATCCTCAAGCGCTTCCCCCCCCCATGGTAAACAGTCGGCACCACCTACCGCAGATATGGCTGGCTACGGGCCTGCTTTTAGATTTTAATAAAATGTTCAACTTTCTTAAATTTTAGGCTCCAGGTCAAACTGAGAATCTAGTAAGAACAGAATAGTCATGCTACCTACTTTCAGGATTTCGAAATGCCTTCCACATCTCAGCTTTGTTTCAACCTTTCAGATAACGTTCGATACTCAGCTTGAAACCTCCGGCTTTGGACTGACTGGTCTCTGACAGGAGTCCCGGGTACTCCATTTTCAGAAACGAAATTTGACTTTCAGTTTGGGGAGGAAACTAATAATTCGCCGACAAAATCTTTTAAAAATTAAAAATTAGCCAATTTTTTAATCAAAATATTTTTAATTGAAAAAAATAAAAATAAAAATAAACAAACATTCATAAAAAATAAAAAATTCAAATGAACTGTTTCAAAATTTGCCGACTGCCAAATTATTGGGGGGGGGGGCTATAGTTTCGCCCCTGACTTTACCCCACCTTTTCACTTTTCCTTCAGCTGTGTAAATAGGCTCTCCCTCTTTATTTGTTATATTACTTGCTTTCTTCCTTCTTTCTCCAACTCCATTTTTAATTTTCTATTGACCAAGTCTATTTGTCCTTTGTTCATAAACTCTTCCATTTAAACCATTTTTTTCTTTCATCCATTCCTCCTTTGCCTTTTATTTCATTTCTTAACTTTTGATAAGCGAATCTAGCTTCCCTATCGTTTACATTCTCATATGTATTTGAGGAGTTATCGGTCAAAAGGGCGTCCGTTCAATGTATTTCTTATGGAACGGACGCCCTTTTGACAGATAACTCCTCATTTTCTTCATCCATCCCAGGGCCGTATTACCACATGGGCCCGTAGAGCCCGTGCCCAGGGCGCAAAATTTTCGGGGGGCGCAAAATTTTTGAGAAAAATAAAAATGGATACAACAAATCACAGGAAAAAAAATGATAGGGATGAGCGCGTGAGAAAGATGAAATAAAACGCGAGCAAAAAAATAGCAGTTGCAGCAAATATATCGGTACAAAGATTGGTTCTTGTGCGAGTTTTCGATGTTGTCACATATTTAGCAGTTCGTGGTCTACCATTTCGTGGGGATGAAGAGAAATTTGGTTCCATCAAAAATGGAAATTATATGGGTCAGCTTGAATTTCTGGCCAAATATTACCCATTTATGAAGAATCATATTGATACTCATGGAGGTCAAGGAAAAGGTTCTGTTAGTTACCTATCGAAGACTATTGATGACGAATTTATGGAGCTACTGGGGAAGCACGCTGCCAGTGAAATTATCAAGGAAGTGACAGCAAATAAGTATTACAGCATTAGCGTTGATTCCACCCCTGACATAAGCAATACCGATCAGCTGACTTTCATTATTAGATATTTGGATTCTGAGGGTCAGCCAGTGGAAATATTTCTAAAATTTATTCCTTTACCCGATCATAAAGCTGAAACAATGAAAGAAATCATTGTAACAACCTTGTCAGAATTTGACCTTGACATTGGTAGTCATATGATAACGCCTCGAACATGACTGGAGAATATGTAGGACTGCAAGCATTAATACAGCGTATCAATGAATTCGCATTATTTATTCCTTGTTCAGCACATGCTTTGAATTTAGTGGGTGCTGATGCAGCCAGCTGTTGTAAGGAGGCCATCAAGTTATTTTCATGCTTATTCAAGGGATGTACAATTTTCTTCACAGATCAACTGCAAGGTGGAATAAAATAAAGAAAAAAATAAAGAATAAAGAAGATGGTTCGGGAAAATTTTCCCCAAAAAATGCTTCGGAAACTCGTTGGGCTGCAAGGTGAGATGCTGTTAAGTCATTTGGTCTTATTGTACGCTTGTTTTTATAATGCATTGAAAGACATATCTGAAAAACATACAGAAAAACCTGAAGTTATTACTGAAGCTAAGGGATACTGCAAACAATTGCAGAAGCTGCAGAATGGTATACTTACTCTTTTCTGGTATGATATTCTGGACCGTTTCTACCAGACAAGCCTAAAACTTCAAAGTATTTCAACTACGATTGGTGATGTTGTGATCCAGTATCAGGCTCTTTTGACACAATAAGATCCCCTGCTTCTTACAAAATTTATGAGACTACTGCAAAATCTACATTTTCTTCGTGCAAAGATTTTTCTTATACATGTAGACAAAAGAAGCGTAAGCTAAATTTTGAAGAGACTCGAGATAACGATGCTTTCTTCAACCCTAGTGATGACTTGAGAATAAATACGGTTTATGCCATTATTGATAGATTAAAGATGGAATTATTAAAACGAAAAGAAGCATACTCGGAAGTTGACTGTCTTTTTGGATTTTTAAGTAAGCTTGCCAAAAAGGAAGATGGTGTCATCAGCAATCAAGTCATTGAAAAAGAAATCAGAGAAAAATCAAAAATATTAGTTCAAAAATATACAACTGATTTGAGTTTTGAGCTGATGGAAGAATGCATCCATTTCAGAGAGCTGGTTATATGTATAAGTTCTGCTGAGAGCGAGGGTCCAGATTCTTCCAAATTGTCAACTCCTCAAGATTTCATGCATTTAATTCGTTCCAAAAAATTGACTTCATTGTACCCAAATTTAGAGACTGCTCTTCGTATGTACCTCACTATCCTGTCAGCCAATACAACGGGTGAAAGATCATTTTCTCGACTAAAACTACTGAAATCAAGTCTCCGAAATTGTACCAGTCAAGGGAAATTGAATAGTGAAGCGATAATACGTTTAAATCCTGATATTGTTGCCAACAAAATCAAAAAAGACGAAGTTATTGACGAATTTGCAACCGTTAAAGCGAGAAAAGCACCATTGTAGGCAACTAGAGTAATTACTATTTATATGTGTATATTAGTCTAAATAGGTAGTCTATTGTTTGGATTGTAACGAATTAATGATGTATTTTTCTAATAAAACATAATAGTTATATTTTTTGCTATATTAACAATTTATGAAGGTTATTTGTAAAAAAATTAAAAAACATATATATTGGGCATGGGGAGGGGCGCGTAGAAGAAAGGGCCCAGGGGCGCTAAGAGTCTTAATCCTGTCCTGATCCATCCATCTTTCTGAGCATGTGAGCATTTCCTCCTTCGTCCATGTTTTTTCTTCTTCTATGAAAGTTATTTTAGTGTGCGCGCACCTTTTATTGAGAGGAAGCAAAAAATAGAATAGAAATACGCGCGTACCCAAACAGGCCATCATTTATAACCAGCGACGATGTCGGCGGACATAGACGGAGATTGCGGCCAAACGTGGTCGTCGGGCACCAACTATACGTATATGTACGTGTGTGTGTATGCGTGTATGTATTACCACCACGCCTCCATTCGCCCGCGATGACGGAAGACGTTAGCCAGAAAGTGGTGGCCGCGAAGGGCAGAGGACAGAAAATGGTCGATGGAGCGAGAGTGTGACAGAGTAAGAGTATCTTATTTTATCGAAGATAACGACGACGACGATGAAGTAGTGTAGTCAGCCGTTTGTGGTCGTCTAGTAGTAACCAGTAGGTGTAATCAGAACAAGAATCAGAACCGAAAAAACCTAACTGGGGACGAGTGGGTCAAAGATACATGTAAAAATATTTAGTAAATGGACCAAAATAATTAGCCGCTCGTGGTACACTACTACATCAGATGTATACTAAGAAGATATGTATTACCGAAATAGACTAATGTAAGTTATTTCGGTTTTGTTCATTCTCGTCTAACTAGTTCTCGCTGCCGTATTTAATTTGGTGTGGCATAGGTGCCTATACGCGTGGATTACTTTTACCTATCTATACAACACCACCTACCTACCTACCCACCGAAATTTTTAGCTAAATCTCTGTATTATGTACATACATACATACATACATATTATACCTACATACGTATGTAGTGTACGGTGTTATCAAACTACTACTCGTATACATAGTACACATGTAAGTGTTCGATTCCTCGTTCTCGGAATCGTATGGAAACGAATGCGCGAAGGTCGCACGTTTGGCTCGTTCGCCCAGCGCAGCGTTGAAATTTGGTGCACGCTTGTGTCGGGTCGCGTCGAACGTGAAGCATCCTGTCGTATCGTACCGTACCGTACCGCACCACACCGAACCGAATCGAACCATACATTGTACCGGACCGTATCGTATTGTGTCGTGTCGTGTCCCGCGAGTTCGGTTAGCACTCTCGACAGTCTCACTGTCTGCCCTCTGCCAGTTCGGTTATTTCCGCGTGTCGGTACTCGTTAGTTTCGTGCGCGTTCTGCCGTGAAAAAGTTTGTCGCGTGTTGTCCGTGTTCGCTTGTAATTGATTAAGCGGTCGACTTACCGATAATTCGATTAGCTTATCCACTTGGGCGATCGTAATCTAGTGTTTCGTGTCGTCGCGCGTCTCATTGTATCGTATGCATAGTGTCTAGAATCGTGTCGAAAATACCTTACAAAGTCCGTTAATTTCCGCCGCATCGCTGTACGTTACTGCCACTTATTGTCATCATTGGAGAGGTGCCGCCAGCATAAAGTGAGTACATCGCCGCGTTCACTCGTTTTAACTGTTTACCGGCTACATTATTGCGTTAATTTTTCGTATACACGTTGCGCAACTTGTAGAGAGAAGTTAGGCAGGGTGGGAGGGAGAAGAAGAGTCGCCGGTCGCCAAAATTGTAACAGTTATGAGAACGAGAAGGACCGAGACGCCACTCGCTTTTCGCGCGTGTCCCCCATACCGTAATACTTCCTAATGAAACCGAAACCAGATCCGCCATTACATCGAGCTCATGACTTTGGCTGCATTGTGAGATTGTGTTACGCGTCGACCTAGACGCGGCATCGTAGCTTGTAGTTCGGATTCAGACAGCGCTAGCGCCGGCGTGATAGGTTATTAAACACGTAGGTTAGGTAAATTATTAAGTATTCTGTATTCGTGTGATCTGTGTAGGCAGCCTGCAGCTGTACTCGTTGATATGACATTGAAAAGTTGCATCTAGGTCGTACCAATTAGAGAGTGCTAGCTGCATTACGTCTCCTTGGGGCGAGCAATAAATTGTTATCAGAATTGTGTGGAATTTGATTCATATTAGAAATTTGGGAACACGTTTTAAAAACGGACACCATTTAAGATAAGACCTGAAAATGATGATGCAAATAGTTTCTGATGTAGACGGTGTGTTGCAGCTAGCCCAAAGCCGAATTAAGCCGTATTTTTGGGCCGTTCAGCCTCTGCTTTTTCTAAGCCGTTTCCATTGAACGTCAGTCGAATGTCAGATTAAGCCTTTCCTGTCGGTTTTTTCCGGCTGATCGGTTATGAAGGAAAAGTCAGAAAAAAAAAGAACGAAAATAAATCTTGACCAGGGATGTTAATTTAACGGATAATGGCAAATTCAAATGCTCTTGCCTAAAATACCCTGTAAAAGACATCAAACTCAATAATCAGCCAAAATCCAGCCAGTATCAGTGTAGAGTCAGCTTTATTATCCAGGTGATGAAGAGCCGAAATTCAGCCGTATTTTTCAAGGTCATCAGCATAAGCCATATAAGCCGCAGCTGTATTATTTGTCTGCAACACTCTGGATATAGATGATGATAAGGTTATCAGTCTTATCACTGCTTTGATACAGCTCTCCACTTCTCCTTATCTTGTGGGAATCAAATAATTCTATTTGATATACCCGATTATCTGTATAACATGCTGGATTCTTTCCCGACCATCCAATTCACCCTTCCTTCTAGCAGCGTGATACTATTCCAGGGGGCCTCAAGTTATGCCCTATTAGTTTATCTCTCCTCCTCTTCAGACAAGTCCAAATATCCATTTTACCTCCTACTCTGTCAAATACTTCCTCATTTCTTACCTTATTCGTCCATTTGATGCTAAAAATATCCGCTTATAGCACCACATCTCGAAAGCTTCGATCCTTCTCTTCTCTGGTTTTCCTGCAGTCCAAGTTTCACATCCATGCAAGGTTACACTCCAAACATAAGTTTTCAAGAACAATTTTTTTGATTTTCAGATTTATTTTTAATTCGAATAGATTATACTCTTTGATAAAATGCTAATTTGGCTTGTGCTCTTCTACCAGTGGCGTAGCGTGGGTTGGTGCCGCCCGGGGAACTTTCAAAAATGCCGCCCCCCCCCCAAAAAAAAAAATAAAAAATTTATATATAGCCGTTTATTATCTACATTTTAATTTATAACGTTTTCAAGTTGATACTATGGATACGGTATTTGTCATACAACAGAAGAAGGAAGAGCGGCAATTAAATTACATATGATTAACTAGTTAAGATTTGATTTGTGGGAGTGAGAGAATCGTAATCGTAAATAGTAGCAAAGTATTTAAAAAATCGTCGAGAAATTTTGCCGCCCCTAAAATCTGCCGCTGGGGGACATGACCCCCGGATACCCCCACGCTACGCCACTGTATTCTACTACTAATCTCCCTTTTACTCCTTCATTTTCTGTTATTTTACTCTCTAAATAGCAACATTTGCTTACGTCCTCAATTTTTTTTTAACCAATTTTTATATTTAAGCTATCATAGACCACAATCTGGAAGGTGTTCAAGAAAAATATGATAGGATGGTATCATCTCTAGATGAAGTCTTGAAAAAATTAGGCGTGCGCAAGAGTCCAAATAGGACTGACTGCACACTCAGTTTAGAAACAAGGACTTTATTGAGAGAAGGTCACAGCTGAGATTAAAATCGAGCAAAAGTATGATGGAAAAAATAGAACTAGTGGAAATCAATAAGCTCATAAAGAAAGAGATAAGGAAAGACGTACTAAAGTATGATTTCGAACGAGCTATAGAAACAATAGAGGAGACATGGTCCACCAAAAAGGTCAAGAAAATCTTATCAAAAGGACAGTACCTCTTCTCTCTTGTCAACTCGATATCCACTAAAGGCAAGACTTTCGGCAGGAAAGAAATAAGTGAAGAAGCAACAAAATTCTATTCGGAACTTTACGCAAAACCCAATGAGGAGGACGAACAAAATACCAAGCTGGACCTCCAAAATGCTCATACCTCTATTTCTGATAATCTACGCCTTCCAGCTTTCCAAAAAGATGAAATTCAAAAAACGCTAGAAAAACTGAAGAACAACAGAATAGCGGGCCCTGACAGAATCGAAAACTCTAACTTGAAATATTTGGCTCCAGCTCTTGCCCCTTTTCTGGCCTCGCTTTTTAACAAAATTCGGACAGAAGGAATTGCACTAGGGCAATGTCTGATCTCTGAGATTATACTACTCCATAAAAAAAGGAGACCGAGACAATCTGAACAACTACAGACCGATTAGTTTAACATCAAACCTCAGTAAGATATTCCTAAAAACTCAGAAAAACAGAATCGCTATAATCCCTTAGACCTTCAGCAAACATTAGATCAAGCTGGTTTCAGACAGGGTTTCTCTACTGCCGATCATATTATACTGACAGTAAACTTACTATTAGAAAAAGTGAGAGAGTACAATTTCAAGCTACACCTATTATTTATAGACTATAATAAAGCATTTGATTCCGTGTACCACTTGGCAGTATGGGAGGCCCTAAACCAACAAGGCATAGGTGAAGAGGTTATAACGGTTCTTTGGAATCTGTATTCCAAATCGGAAGCCTATATAAAAATGGATGTGGAAGGGAGAAGATTTAAACTGAACAAAGGGGTTAAGGAAGGTGACCCCCTCTCTCCGAACCTATTCAACAGTGTTTTGGAATCAGTATTCAGGAATCTAAATTGGGAAGGGAGAGGGATCAAGATAAACGGCTGCTGGATTAATAACCTACGTTTTGCTAATCAGTATGAACTCGACAGAGCTAAAACGTATGGCATCCGAATTGTGCGAAGCCAGCAAAAAAGTAGGCTTACCGATAAATTTCACCAAATCTAAACTATTGTTCGAATCAAAGGAAGAATCTTTTAAGCTAGAAGAAGGTCATGACATAGAAACAATGGAAGAGTATAAATATTTGGGCATTGGGCCAAATAATCGCCACGAACCAGAGATTAGAAAAGGAGATAAGCGCCCGTATTGCGAGTGCGTGGAGAAACTTTTGGCCACACAAACATATTTTGAAAAGTAAAATGAACATACACACCAAAACGAAAGTCTTAGTATCCTGTGTGGTGCCGACGCTGCTATATGAGGCACAGACCGGAAGCCAAAAGAAAAAATAATAACACTACTGAACAAAATGAAATTTTTTGTTTGCACAACGCATTTATGGAGGTCATTCTTGAGTACTTTTCAACGTTGAATACAGTGCCGTCGGCCGTTTTTCTCTATCACGTCTAGTTTTTCTGATCAAAAACTATAAAAAATTCAACTAAATGTGTTCAAAAAGAGGTTTAGGAACTGAATGTGGTCATACTGATTCGTGTTGTTGTATGTTGCGGTCGTGTGTAGTGGTGTGTATTCCGTCTGTTTGTTTTCTGTTATTGTGGTCTGATAACACTGATAATATCAGTCAGTGGTACCGCTTATTCCAATGCAAAAACAAAATGGAAACGAATTTCAGTCGTTCAGAACTCCGAATTGTGACGTGATAGAGAAAAATGGGTCATAGTATCGTGTTCAGCGTTAAAAAGTACCTCAGAACCACCTGTCGAAATGCATTGTGCAAAATAGTTGTTCAGTAGTGTAATAGTAATAACGTATAACAAGATGCTAAGGAGAATATTGAATGTCAGGCAGAAGGACAGAATTAGTATTGCAGAGATTACGAAGAGAACGAGAGCTAAGAGTATAGGGTCGTTACTAATTAAACTTAAGCTGACTACGCGGGACACCTAATAAGGGGGGAAGACAAATGGGCAAAGAGAATAAAGGAATGGACCCCCTGGGACAAGCAAAGAAAACGCGGCAGACCCCCCACAAGATGGAGGGATCTTATGCGCAAAAATTTTAGCACATTCTGGACAAGAACAGCGAAAAACAGAGGTATTTGGAAACGTGCAGTGCAGGCCTATACCTGGAGACGAGTGGACAGGTGGAGTTAGTGACTGGCCAGAAGATAGATTCGTTTAGTTATACAGCTATTCCGCTGTGAACCGCCCCTCTGCCGGGCAAAAAATAAAATAAGTCACATTAATTACATACCATTACTTTAATTTTATTTCTTTTCATACGGTATTCTATACTCAAAACCCCCTTCATTCCATTTAAAATGTTTTCCAAATCAATACTTCTTTCAGCTAATAAGACAATATCATCTGCAAACCTGAGCACCTTTACTTGCTCCCCATGTATAGTTCTTTTCTAACTGTACTCTCAACCGAGCTCTGGAATCCGCCCTGTCCAGCATTACCTCAGAGACGTCGGGGCGGCTGTTAGAGTTGTCTTAGCCCTCTTCACATCTTGCCAAAAAACCGGCCTAGATCGAAATGTAGCGAGTCGGTACGTGGGCTCGAACCCGGGGCCTCCGGATTCCGAGACCAGTGCGCTTTCTACGGTCAACTTGACCCCTCCATGTATAGTTACACCTGCTTCAAATTTTTCTTTTATTTCTTTTATAGCTCACTCTACGTACAAATTGAATAATAATGGAGATAAGGAGCACCCCTGCCTTGCACCTTTTTCTTTATTAGCCTCCCCTTTCTTTCCTTTGTAACTTTCTGTCCTTTATATAAGCTTAAAATAACATGCCTTTCTTTATATTTTATCTCTATCTTTTATTAGAATATAAAACATTTTATCCTATTTAACATTGTTAAAAACTTTTTCAATATCAGCAAATGCCATGTATGTATCCTGCCCCTTTTGGAGTCCCCTATCACCAGTTAATCGCGTTTCTCTAGTGTCTACTTATTCCAAATCCAAACTAATCATATCCTAGTTCGGTATCTATTCTATTCAGGAACATACCGAAGAGCTTTTCCTAGGGGGAGGGGAGGCAAAAATTGTGGAAGTCCCAACTGACTCAAC
Source organism: Acanthococcus lagerstroemiae (assembly GCA_031841125.1). Classification (NCBI taxonomy): domain Eukaryota; kingdom Metazoa; phylum Arthropoda; class Insecta; order Hemiptera; family Eriococcidae; genus Acanthococcus; species Acanthococcus lagerstroemiae. Next base: position 40,444,507 of record CM063113.1, on the reverse strand, counting down.
TCAAAATTTTGATTTGTTGGATTTTTTCATCTCCGCCTGACTGAAATGGTAAATTTCTTCCCAAACTGCTGAGTGTGAAAATTTCCTACGTGGAGGGAGGTGGACCCATCCCTCCCTATTGGTACGTCCCTGATTTTATTCTCAATCCGCCTATAAATTACCGTAGTTAATATTTTTGACGCCTGCGAAAGAAGACTAATTATTCGATAATTTTCACACCTATCTCCTCCTGCTTTTTTGGTAAGTATCGTTGCAATAGCACTCTTTTTAATATCCTTTGGTATGTACCTTTTATCATACATACATATAACGTATACAAATTGGTACAATTTATCAAGTACATTCCCCTGAGTTTTGTAATAATTTAGCTGGTATCTCATCCACTCCTGAAGCTTTCCTTTTCTTTAAACCTCTCAATGCTTTTTCTAATTCATCTCCTAAAATTGAGTCTCCTCTGGCATCTTCTTCCACATCTTCCTCCCTCGTCATTCTTATCCCTTCATCTCCATTATTACTGTATCCTTTTACATACTCTACTCATTTTCACGGTCCCTTCAGCTGTGTATATAGGTTCTCCATCTTTATTTGTTTACTACTTGCTTTCTTCCTTTTTTCTCCAAACTCCATTTTTACTTTTCTATATGTCAAGTCTATTTGTTCTTTATCCATAAATTCTTCTATTTTATCACTTTTTTCTTTCATCCATTCCTCCTTTGCCTTTTTACACTCTTTCTTTATTTCATTCCTTAAAACCTTTCATAAGCTAATGTACCTTCCCTATCGTTTACATTCTTAAATTTTCTTCGTTCGTCTATCTTTCTGAGGATTTCCTCCTTCATCCATGGTTTCTTTTCTTCTCTCTTAGTTTTACCTAGATTTTCTTCTGCTGACTTTAGTATTCCCTCCTTTATTTTACCCTATTCTTCCTCCATACTTAATTTCCCGTGTTTTTCAACCTCAAATTCTAATGCAATATCGTCTTGATATTTCCCTCTAATATTAATATTTTCCAACTTTTTAGAATTCCATCTTTTTACCTCTTCCTTTTCTACCGCGTTTCTTCAATGTAAGCCTGCATTTCATTACTACCAAGTTATGATTACTGTCAATATCGGCTCCCGGATAAGTTTTACAGCCTAATATTTGATTCCTAAAACATTGTTTTGTAGTAGTAATAATAATAATCAATTTGATATCTACCTTCGTTACCTGGACTCTTCCATTTATACTTCTTCTATAATGATTTTTAAAAAGCAATTTTTTATGCTGAATTCAATGTCGTTAACCATTTTTGGATGGTAGGTACTTCGGTATTTTTATTCATTCTACACTGAAATTTTGAAAAACATGGAAAAAGGTTAGAATGGTATACTTTAACCTATACAGTAGCAGTTAAAAGATAGGTCAAAATATTGGTTAAAATATTTTTTGTACTTGAACTGTAAAGGTTCAGTAACAATGATGAAAACACGTTTGCTAAATTATGCTTTGATGGGTACTTTCTTTTCTTTTGTACAAATCTGAATCAGTTTCGCGTTTCGAAGTCCAATAGTAGTCTGTTAACATATTTGCACTGCATCGTTTCAAGTACTTGCTGCTGGCTGAAGCGTTGCCGTTCTGCGAAAACTCACTGACAATTTTTGTTTGCCTATTTTTCATTAAATAACCATTTTCAACTTTTGTTTCAGTCAAACATAACTTCTTTTCATACTTCACATATATTTCTTACGAATGTGTAAAGTTCCTCCATCGCGGTATAATTTTACCCACTTTTTTCAGAGGCTCGTAACTGTTCTCGGTCGCATGCAAGTGTACTCATTTTTAAATCAAATATTCCCTGAATCTTCCTCTTTCCAGTAATACCAAACATGACTACCGTTCCTTTAATTTTCAATCCGCTAGAGCGCGTTAAAACTTGAAAAACATGAAAAAATGTGTAAAGTTACCCCAGTTAACAGTATTTTAAAATAAAAGATCGAGTTGAAAACGGCAAAAATCTTGAAAATATTTTCCCTTCCAAATTGCTACGTTTTCCTGATATTTTGAAAAGTTCCTCATAATTATCAAACTCATTTAAAAAAGTCATAAACATGAAATAAGATGAGCTAAAAATATGAGCAGTTGCTGTTTTCGACACTTTTTTTCACTTTTTAGAAGTTTCTCGATGTCTAGGAGATTTTTCAAGAGCGGATTCGTATTCAGAACATCAAAATACACATATAGAAATGATATTTTCATCTTTGAGGATTTTTCGTGCAAAACTATGTAATTTTAAATACAGATCTAAAAAAAAAAAAAAAAAAAAAAAAAAAAAAAAGTAACTTCGCTACTTAAAGAGGGTCGGGAACACCTTCAAATTGCAAAGCTGCAGACTGCAGTCGCGCAGCTCTATCAGCTTATCACTCTATCAACGGAAAGGTACTCTTCAATCAATTCTAAACAAATCAGGTGGCATTTTAGGAAATTGTAATTCTTCACATGCTAACACAGAAGGAATTTTATTTCGATTCAAATAAAGTTTACAATTTGAATAGGCATAACCAAGATTATCATCAATATTATTAAAACTTGTTAACTGGGATCGAGTTTTGAGAACATTGGAAGTACATGTCTTCGTCATAACTATTGCACTTCAGCATTGACATAGAATGATCATAAAACAGAAAAACAATCAACTTATACATATACATCCTTAGGATGAGTATCTTCACTATATTCAAGAATTCAACAGCAGGTTACAAAATTTGATTTCTATTCGCTTGATTGTTCATTTGTCTCATCATACATTCTCATCATCGCCACAGAGGGTAGCGCCGTTATTTCCTCTTTGGGTGAAGACAACCACAACGCTAGACTTCATCCCTCGAAACCTGAAACAGAATACCAAAATTACTAATACTTTGAACATATTTATGAGACATGTATGTAATTCATATCGCACTATTCCTTGGAAAATTTACTGATAAGAGTACCACAGAACGTTGTATACGTACTTGGTTGGATTCAAACTGGGAACCCATTTTTCACATTAACAAACAATACACTTCCCTCTTTTAAATCCAGTTAAATTCTTCACTTTCCTTGAGGAAATAGTTCTTTTTGTAGGAAAGTACGAAACTCACAATACTCCAGTCATAAGTAAAATCCGAAATTTCAATCATGATTATTTTTATTTTTCATAATTTCATCTTTTTGACTCTATGCATGGAAAATGACTCTCGCACAGTACTGAAGATCAAAATCAATGAGCATTACTGAAGAACTTATACGCAGAGAAAAAAGAGTGATTGCAAGAGGCTCATCACTAACCCTAATAAAATCAAAATTGTTGTTTATAATTACTTTTATTATTTTCAACTAATTGATTTCACACTTTGAAAATGAAGCGTAACTGAACTGAATTGTAACTCAGATCAATGAACACTACTGAAAACTTTTCAGCTTTACCCATCCGAAATGACGTAAGACTGAAATGAACTGTGATTCAACTCATACTGGAAAAGAAATGAGAAGAAAGTTTTCGATTGCAATAGAGGGCTCTCGGCTATACTTGTAGCCGATCCTAAAAATCATTCATGTAAAATTTTTAAGTTATTCGTTGAAAATGTTTTGCGGTTTTCTCATTTCTAATTACCAACACTGCTAGTATTTAAAATGAGTTGTGTTTTTTTTTTTTTTTTTGGGGGGGGGGTGAAGAAAATCACGATTAGAAGTATTTAATTCATGAAAAAATCTTTCCCTCTCTGGTCTGCACTTTGCCCCCCTTGAAGATTGAGTCTGGTTACGGGCCTGCATTGTTATGGGTATGGGTTTGGGTTCTAATAGGTTCTAGTATCGGTAGCGTCATCCGCTATGGAATGTCAAATGCTACTACATGTTTATGGCGATCTGTTGTTATATTCCTTAGTTTCTCGACAAGTAGACTGTGTATATGTCGACAAAAAACTACTGAAGGCGGGGGTAACTGCGACAAGTTAAGCAAAAGTAGTTATAAAATTGGAAGGAGTTCATCATTCTAGTTTCGTGAACGTCATAAGATAGCTGTAAGAGTCTACTTTGAACTAGTATGGTGCGGAGCTGTGAAAATTCGATTTACGAAAAATATTAGAATCAAAACTATAAAAAGTATATTTGACTAGCATACACAAAAATGTTTTCAAAATTCAACTTTTCCTATATTTATGATGAGTTATTGTAGTTCTTTCAAAAAAGTTACACGTACTCATGATAGCTTGAATTTGGGTTATTTTCGACCATGTGGACTAGCGGAAGGTTTATAGAGTTGTTTGCTCGAGCGGTTATTCCTGCGGAAGTGTTCATTGTCGCGTTTGAGATGTCATCGCGTCTCTACCATTTCCCGCGTAGTCTTATCAGGGACAGAGTGCCCTCCCCGGCAACCGGGTGAATTCCCAACAGCCTGACTCAAATATAGCCTGATGATCTCAGAATTGATTTAACACCTTCAGACCTAGTTCTTCAATGCTTGTTCATGACTCTTCAAAGCTTCTTTTAAAACTTTTGCTATGTTTTTAGATTTTTTTTTTTAATTCTTTAAGATATGTTTAAAACTCTTTGCAGGTTTTACAGACACGGTCAACACTATTCCAAGCGTCGAGACTTCTTAAATTTTTTCAGATTATTTGATATTTTCTTTATTTCTTTCAAAATCGCTGAGATATTTTTTCATAATTATTACGTTATGTGTACCCTGTTACAGATTCTTGTAGATTCGTAGCCTTTTTGACATCCATGTGGATAGGTTTAGAACTCTTCAAGGCACTTTTAAGCTTCTTAAATCTTGCCTAAAACTTTTTAAGGCTTCTGAACATGCTTTCATAATTTCTAAGGAGCATACGACTATTCCTGGTTTGACTGAGATTTTTAAAGACTATTCTCGACGACTCTAATTGAGACTTTTTCATAGTTATTCAAGACCTTTTGATAATCATCTAGACGTGTTCAATATCCTCCGAGATTCTTTAAGATCTTTCCAATCCTGCTTTGGATTTTTCAAGACTGCTTTAGGACACTTATAATCATGACTGAAACTTTTGAGACTACTCCGCGCTTCACGAGACTTTTGAAACTCTTCCTCAGAGGCGGGTTCAATGCTTTTTGAGATTCTTTAAGGTTTTTCTAAACTTGTTTGTCTTAAGTGTCTAGTCGAGTCTGAAGAAGTCTTGAATAGGTCTGTAAGAATCTCGGAAAAGTCTGAAGAAGTTTGAAAAAGTTTCTGTCGAGCGTAAAATAATACTCTTAAATATGCCAGAAAAAACTGTTGAAATTTAAAAATAATCTGGGACAATTCTGGATAAGTCTTGAAAAATAAAAGACGTCTGACGAAATTTTGAAAATGTAGGAGGATATATACTCTGCCCCCGAACCGGGACAAATTTGAAAATACCCGTCTTACAACTCAATTCAACGAGTCTTTTAAGGAGTTTTGTAAAAGTCTGAAAGAACCTCTAAAAGACTGTGTGGAGCGTAAAGTAATAACCTTAATCCGAAAAAGTTTTGGAGATAGCCTTGAACAATTCTGGAACGGTTTTGAAGAGTAAAGTAGTAGCGAGTCGTGAAGGGTCTTATAAAAGTCTGGAAGAGTCTAAAATAAACCGGCGCATGTAAAAACAGGTCAAGTCACCGATTTTATCAAAATCACTATTTTCATAGGCAACACTGTCATACCAAAGCTAACCTACAGGAAAAATATTGGCTCGATTCGTTGAACCATTATGCCACGTTTGAAATTTTCGTCCCAGCAAAAAACAGGTTAAGTCCACTTGTGTTTTCATCAAACCTCGTGTCAGTGATCGTGCGTGGCTATATTTTGATAAATTTGCTTGTGCGTGATTGTACTTTTAAGAAATTTCGTTTTCATTATAGACAAAGATCCTATATGTGTAGAAGCGATTGCTGCCAAAAAAGGCAGAACGAAATCCAATGGGGGAAAATAGAATAAAGCTGGCAATTATTATACACTTGGTCGTAAAACGTATGTTTTCCTCGAAATAAAAATAATCTTGAACATTTTTTTTCATTGACAGTTTTTTTTTTTAACTTCGCGCGACAAAAACAGGTCAAGTCCCTTTTTCTTTTTGTAATATGTCGCTAGCGCTAACAGATACACGAAAATCGAGACCGCCAACATTTTTCTATTCAAAAATACCATACGTGGACCTAGTCATACCGAGCGTCAGTGTTACCACTTTGCCGTAAAATATTTTTTTACTTTCCTGTAAAATTTCAAAAATGTAACTTAACCTGTTTTTGCATGCACCGATTCAGATAATCTTTGTAGAGTGTAAAATAATAATCTTGAACAGGAATGAAGAAGTTTTAGAGATAGTTTTAAAGAATTCTAGAGGAATCTTAAAGAATAAAGTATGTTTGAAAGAATTAAAAAAAAAAAAAAAAAAAACTATGAGAATATATCTCCTACTTCGTTCCGAACTAGATAAAATTAAAAAGTATCCATTTCTCATCCGAATAAATCTTAAAAGGTCTAGTAGAAGTCTGGAAGAGTCTTAGAAACGACTTTGTAGAGTTAGGGATTATAATCTTCCGAAAAGTTTCTTGTAGTTGAAAATACTCTGAAAGAATTATACAGAAGGATGGGTATAAACCCCCTTTTCCCCTTCCTTCCCAAGCTGGTAAAATAGTTTAAAATTCCTAATTTTCACTATTGCAAAATTATAAGCTATCAAATTTTTCTGCTTCCCCTACTACCCAGAGCCAATTAGTTTTTGAGCTTTTGAAGTCAGAGTATCTATTAGCAGTGCTAAACTGATTATTAACTTGATGGGCAGGTAATATTCTGAAAGTTTGAGATCGATTTGATACAGTTTGTGGATCCCTCATTTTATGAGAACATACTCAGAAAATTCTAGAAAATGTTTCAGAAAGATGATTAATGTCTTGTTTTAAACTTTTTTTCACAAAAGTGGTTTCAGTATTTTTTAAGATTCTTAGAAAATGTTCTAAATTGGTTTGCTTTAGTTTGTAGTTGATTCTGAAGTCTTCAAGACGTCTGAAAGAGTCTGAAAAAGTTTTTGTAGAGCGCAGTGTAACAAACAAGCCCGAAAAAGCTGTAGAAATATTCTGGAACAATTCTGGATGAGTCTTGAAAAATGAAGTACGTTTGACAGAATATCGAAAATGTATGAGGATGTATCTCTCTTCCACCTCCCCGAACCGGGAGACAAGTTGAAATCACCCACAACCCACCTCAGCGAGTCTTAAGTGGTTTTGTAAAAGTCTAGATGAGTCTGAAAAAGTCTTTGTAGATCGTAAGGTGATAATCTTAATTCCAAAAAAGTTTTTGAGATTGTCTCAAACAATTCTGGAAGGTCTGGAAAAGTAAAATAGTTTGAAGGAATTTGTTCAAGGAAGTGCGTGGATATATTCCCTTCTTCCCTCTCATTCGGAAGAAAGTTGAAAACATTCTTTTTACTGCCTATCGTAGCAAATCTTAAAGGGTTTTATAAAAGTTTGGAAACATCTAAAATAAAAAGTCTTCTGAAGTAATAATCTTGAACGAGAATTAAAAAGTTTTAAAGTGGGCCTTAAAAAATTCTGGAAGAGTCTTGCAAAATAAAACACATTTGAAAGCATTTTAAAAGATTTTATATCTCCCACCCCCACCGCTTCAATCTAGAAACATTTATGCTCATCTTAACGAGTTTTAAGGGTTCTAGTAAAAGTCTGGGAGAGTCTTAAAGTCAGGAATAATAATCTTAAACAAATCCGAAAAAGTTTTTTCAGTGGAATATTCTTACCAGGAAATCACGAGTTTTTAAAAAGTGTGGGGATACATCCCCCCTTCGAGCTGGAGAAAAGGGGAAAATTACGAATTCGTACGACTCAGATCGTTAGGGAAAAATGCCAAATATGTTTTTTTAACTTATAAAATTATAAGCCCTCCTCCGTCTCATTCTAAAATTTTCTGTTTACGCTCCTACTAGGGCCTACTAATTTTTGAGCTTTTGAAATCGAAGTATCTATTAGTGGTGCTAAAATATTGATTATTATTCCACTTGTCAGAGAGGTAATATCCTGAAAATTTGTTCTCAACTTGATAAAGCTTACGGATCCTTCATTTTATGAGAACATATACTTAACCCCGTTTTGGGCCTGAAATTCCGGATTTAGGATCCAAATAAAATTAAATTGGCATGAAAATTTGAACCAAATATCCAAATATGGTTTCGATTTTCGATTCGGCTCCGATTTGGTCCAAAAATTTTTAATTTATACCTAAAATGGGCATAACTAAATTAGCTTGAAAATTGAGCAAGGTATCAAAAGAGGCGTTTCTGGGATCGCTGATTCCGAATATCGTATCAGGTACTTGATCCGGCCCCGATTTGGACCCAAAAATTCGAACTTTCTATCCAAAATGGGCCGAAATTAAATGGGTTTAACAAATCGAAAAAACTATCGATTTTTATATTTGGGTGGGGAGTAGGGGTTGCTGATTTTGAATATCGCATCAAACTCTTGATCTGGCTCAGTTTTTGGCCACAAGATCAGCATCCTACCTATCAATGCGAGAAAATTGACGTGGATTAAAAATTGAATACGTATCGAAATCTGATATTTTCGGATCGTTAATTTCAAAAATCGCATCAAACTTTAGATCCAGCCCCGGTTTGGATTTCAAAAATCGAGCCGTGCAAGGGCGTAGATAACTCGGTTACAAGGGGATTGGGAGGGTACATTTTTTTTTTTGTTCCATCTTACCCTTTACACTCTGTGTCCATGATTTGTCTCACATAACTCCTTAAAAAAATCCTACTTTTTAGTGGGGAGGGGGCGGGGGTCCAGACCTCCCAGAATTCCCTATCTACGCTCTTGAAGTCATGTATGGAAATAGCGGTCTTTTGGGTTGTTGATTCCGATAAATTTATCAGACTTTTCATGGGAACCTGATATGGGCTTCGATTTCGAAATTGATTAATCTTTTTAAGTGACTGATAGCAGCTCTTAAAAAATTCGTCAAAGCATCGGAATGGAGATTTTTTGGAACCTCTTTTTGTTTTGTAATAATGTAATCAGATACTTCAACAAGGATGGGGGGATGATTCTGAGTATTGCGGTAGATTTCCCACGAAAATGCCCTGAAATGACGTACCCGATTTGTCAATATTTTCATTGTGAATTATGATGTTAATCTCAAATGAGGCCAGATGCTGAATATACTCGTAATAAGAAACTTGAATTCTGTTACCCAAAACCAGCACTTCGATACTTCTCTAAGTAAACGAAAGGCTTCACATCAGTTCATTGGTTTTGGACCCTAAATTGTGGCAAAATGGAAAATTTAATGCGATATTCGGTATCACTTCCTCCCGAGAAGAATGAAATCGTATTTCGATGATCCGTTCAGGTTTTCAAACCGTAGTCTATTTCATTCCCTTTTCAGGTGCAATATCGAATTTTAGCCGAAATTTGTTCTCAGTGAAACATTTGATTACAGTAATGTCTGGTGGGACGTATGGCGATGCACGCATGCCAAAGTGCCCCCTGAGACACCGCACCCCCGACCCCGGAAACTACTCTTTCGAGTACCGCATCAGTTGCCGAAGGGAATTTGATTACATTATTCCAGAACAAAAAAGAAGTTCGAAAAATTCGCCATGTCGATTCTTTGTTGAATTTCTTACTAGCTGATTTCAGCCATTTGGAAAGCGTAATCGATTTTTATTTTGAAATTGAAGCCCATATCGGATTCAGATGAAAAGTCTAATACATTTATCGAAATAAGCAACTCGATTGAAAACCAAACTGGTGTTAGAACGAAAGTTTGATGCGATTTTTAAAATCAGCGATCCAAAAATTCAGATTTTGATGTATGTGTTCAATTTTAGAATCCACGTCAGTTTTGTCGTTTTAATAGGAGGAATGTTGAATTTGTAGTTCAAATCAAAGCCGGATCAAAAGTCAGGTTCAACATCAGAAACCACCAACGCCGTCTCCCTAAAAACTGATAATTTTTTTGAGTTTTGAACTAATTCAATTTTGACCCATTTGTATACGAAATTCATATTACAAGCCAGGTTTTCCGCTTTGATAAAGAAAAGTTTGAATTTGTAGTTCAAGTCAGGGCCAGATTAGAAATCTGATGCGATATCCAAAATCAGCAACAAGATGAGAGAGGAGATTCAATTTTAAGAGGTGAATTTGGAAAAGCGAAAGAGAAAGCTTCAGGAGTGGATGAGATACCAGCTGAATTATTATAAAACTCAGGAGAGTATGTACTTGATGAATTGTACAAATTAGTATGTATGTTAGAGGGGAAATGCTAGAGGATTTTAAAAACGGTGCTATTGTAACTATACCAAAAAAAAAAAGCAGGAGCAGATAGGTGTGAAAATTATCGAACAATTAGTCTTCTTTCGCATGCGTCAAAAATATTAACCATAATTTATAGGAGAATTGAGAATAGAATGGATCCAGAACTAGGAGATAATCAGCTTGGATTTGGAATAAGTAGAGGTCCTAGAGAAGCAGTGTTAGCTTTGAGAATAATTGTAGATGGGAGACTCCAAAATGGGCAAGATACATCATACATAGGTATAGGTATATGGCATACGCTGATATTGAAAAAGCTTTTGACAATGTTAAATGGGATAAAATGTTTCGTATTCTACAAAACATAGAAATAAAATTTGAAAATAAAGCTAGAAGGTGAGATAGGGCAGGATAGTATAAACAAGGGTGTAAGGCAGGGGTTCTCTTTATCATCATCAGTATTATTTAATTTGTACATAGGGTGGGATATAAAAGAAACTAGGTGGCTTTGCCCCCTGGCCGCATCGCGACCCCCCCCCCCACCATCATTCGCTTCGCTCGTGCCGGCCTTGCTCGGCGCTTCGCGCCTCGTCCGACCACCACAGTCCTCAGTGTTTGGTCTAAAACTTTTGTTCTTGAGTTGAGGTTTGCTTTGCGCTTCTTTTGCTCGCCATCTATCAGCGGTCCTCAATCTTCCACCATGAAACCCTCGTTCGCCACGGTCGCTGTCCGATTCTACGGTCACACTTCAACAGTCGCAGCCCTCCTCAGCCACAAACTCCTCCCCCACAACGGCCATAATCTCCGACAAGAGGCTTCAATGCCCACTCCATTGTCTTTTACCTCCACAGTATCCACTCCCGCTCCAATAGCGCCCTTAGTCCATCTCTACAGCCTTTCCCTTCCGCGGCTCCATCACCTTACGGCCTCCTCGCTCAACCGCTTCGATGATCCCCTGGTCCTCCAACCAGGAGCTTCCACCACCATGACTACCCCTCCCCCACGAGAAACCTTCCCCTCAAGACCCCCTCCTCGGGACCAGAACCTTCTGCACCATGGCCTGCATTCGCCTTCCCGGCCGCCTCTCTCACCAAGGACTTCCTCCTCCACCAGGACCTCGTATTCACCATCTCCCCCCCCCCATCTGGAGCCTTTATCTCCCTCTACAGTCCCCGCCGCCACCGTGGCTTTCCTCCCGTCCAGGAGCTCCCTCCTCCACCATGAGTACCTCTTATCCCCCCGGGCATTTATCTACCAAAGTTTTACTGCTTCACCAGGACCCCCACCCACCCACCACTACCTCCTTCTTCCTCAATGGCCACCCTGTCCTACCAAGGATTTCCTCTGCCACGAGGACGCCTCACCCATCACTACTCTTTGGGCTTTGTCTCCCTTCACAGCCCCTGTCCTCACTATGGTACTCCAACCCCCTTGAAGATCCCTGGCTATCCTCCCAGGAGCTCTCACAACCATGACCACCCCATCCCCCAAGAGCCCTTCCCCCTCTGGACCCCACCACGCCACGAGCCTCTCCCGTACCACGGCCATTTCTCTCCTTGGTCCCCACTCTCACCAAAGACTTTCTCCTCCACCAGGTCCTCTTACTCATCTTGACCCCCCCGCCCCACCCAGAGCCTCCATCTCCGTCCACAGCTCACACCCTCACAGGGCCCATCCTCCCCCTTCAAGAGCTCCGTCCTCAACCATGAACCCCTTCCTGAGGGTAGGCTATCCCTGGAAAATAGAGCAATTAAGGGGCAGTGATCACCTCGAAAATTCCCTTATTCTCCAACCAGAAGCTTCCACTACCATGGCCACCCCTCCCTCACGAGAACCCTTCCCCTCAAAACCCCCTTCCCGGACCACCAGAACCTTCCGCACCATGGCCTTCATTCGCCTTCCCGGCCGCCTCTTTCACCAAGTACTTCCTCCTCCACCAGGACTTCTTACTCACCATTCCCCCCACCTGAGCCCTTTATCTCCCTCTACAGTCCCCGTCTCCCGTGGTTTTCCTACTCTTCAGAAGCTCCCTCCTCCACCATGAGAACCTATTATACCCCCGGGCCTTTATCTACCGAAGTTTTTCTGCCCCTCCAGGACCGTCCTCCAACCTCCTTTAAGATCCCTGGTCATCCACCCAGACGCTCTCACAACCATTACTACCCCTTCCTCCAAGAGCCCTTTCCCCTCAAGACCCCCACCCCGCCACCAACCCCTCCCGCATCACGGCCATTTTTCTCCCTGGTCTCTCTCACCAAGGACTTTCTCCTCCACCAGGTTCTCTTACTCATCTTAACCCCCTGCCTCACCCAGGGCCGCCATCTCCATCTACAGCCCACGCCCCCACAGGGGCCCTCCTCAACCATAAACCCCCTCCTGATGGTAGGCTATCCCTGGAAAATTGAACAATTAAGGGGCAGGGTGGGCAACTCGCAGTGACTTGAGATCTTTGAAATTATGGGTAATTATGTCATTATTTATGTATTTTTATGTCTCATTATGTCAGTTCTGTCTTAAAACTCGGAGATCTTTTAGGGAGGAGGTGGTAAGGACGAAGGCCGGGATTTAGATATCAGGCCCCTTGGAGTTTTTTCAGGAGGGGGTGGGGGAGTTCTGTCTTTAAGGGGCAGGGTGGGCAACCCGCAGCGACTTGAGATCTTAGAAATGATGGCTAATTATGTCATTATATGTCTTTTTCTGCTGGGCAAAGGTCTCTCTTAAGTGTTCCCATTCCCCTCTGTCCCGTGCCACCCTGTGGTATAATTTGTTTTCGAGCAAGTTATCCCGTTCATCTCTCCATCTGATTTTCCCCCTTTTTTCGTCCCTCTTTCAGATACCTACAGGAAGATAGTTTAGCCCACTTGTTACCCACCCTTGCTACATGTCCGACCCAGTTCCATTTCAGTCTCCTTATTGCGTGCAGGAAATTGGTATTATATTTTAGTTTGTTTTTGATGTTTGAAATCTTAATTTTATCTCTTAACCTCTGATACCGAGCATTGTCCTTTCCATATTATTTTGGAGGGTTACTATCTATTTTCTTCGGCTTTGGTGGGAGCCCAGGTCTGGCATCCAGGGGCGGAGACTTTCGTGTCGCGCATGTCGCAAAAATTTGTCGGGCCTCAGAAAAAACTTTTCTTCTCAATTTTTCCAAAATAATTGGTGAGAGAGGGACTCCCTGCTTCACCCATTCGCCAAAATTTTTGTTTTTTCATTGTTTTAATTTTTAGATTCGCCTTCTTTCCCCCCTCGCTCAGTTCATGTAACATCTCTCCTAACTCGGCTCTGGAGCCTGTTATTAGAACAATATTATTGGCAAATCGCAGGTTATTTAGCCTGAGTCTGCCGACGAGTAGCCTCCTGTTATCCCAGTTCATTTTCCTCATGATCTTTTACAAAGCTGCATTGAATAACATTGGAGGTGGGGGTCGCTGTAGACGAATACTTAGTGTCAAATGCACGGATAAGGTAAGAAATGAGGAAGTACTTAACAGAGTCTGAAGAGGAAGAGAGATGAACTAATAGGGCATAACTTGAGGCACCCAGGAATAATATCGGAAGAAAGGGTAGAAGGAAAGAATGGAATAGGTCGTCAAAGATTCCAATATGTTCAACAGATAATCGAGGATGTCAAATGTAGAGCTGCATCGAACCGGTCATAAGACTGATAACCTTATCATTATCATAATCAATGTTCAAAGTGAACCTTGTGTTTTAAGGCGTAGTTACCCCACCTCTCCATAAAATTTTTGACACACGTTCAGAAAAGTGTTTTGCACTTGCATTAAAATAGGTATACCATTTCGCCTTCAAATGGAGTTGCGTGACCCGCGTTTCACGAACGTTAATAATATTGTCGCGCTCGGCGTTTGTAGGCGCTGATACTCGTGCGATTAAATTCGAACTTGTTGCCGCGTGCTCGGTATCTGTTCGCGTAAACCGATGCCATCTGCCGTGGCACGTTATTTTCCCGTTTAATAAAAACGTGTGTGAGCGGAACGAGTGGCATCGTGGAAGGTGCGTAGGGTGCGAGCGAATATGGACTGTAAAAGTATTTGTAAGTTACGCACAGGAGATGCTGCGTGAGTATCGTTTCTCAATTGTAATCGACAACCAGTCAACTTGAGGTTCGTATCCGTCGTGGTATTCGAAAATCTGACGTAATTTTCCGTAGTTTTTTCCAATTTACACGAAGTAAAGAGTTCTGCCGAGGGATCTGGCGTTAGTGTCAGCATGTCTGTGTCATTTCATGTCGCGAGTAAAAAAGGAAAAACGGAGACGAATACGGTGCGAACAAATAGGTGCGATGCCGACGCGACACAACGCCAACGTAGAGTAACATACTGACGTCACGTGACACGTGTGCAGACTATACAGGGTGTTTCACGAAACGATCCCACAACTTTTTTTTAACACGAAGTCAGATCTTCGCGGGACGAAAAGGGATCCTCAAGGGAGGTCAGTTCTCTCCCCCAAAAGGGAAGCTCGAACGTATGACTAACTTTGGATTCGTAAATGGAGAAGCACCGAATAAACTGTTGTAATAATGGTTCCTTGGCTCACTGATTTCGAATATCGCATTAGTTTGATCCGATCCCGTTTTGGGCGCAAGCATTCAAATTTTGTGCCCGAAGTATGCCAAATTAAATTGGCTTTCGAATTTGAACAAAATATCAAAATAGGGGTTTCTGGAGTCATTTATTTCAATTATAGCAACAACTTTTCAATTCGGTCCCTATTTTGGCCCAACGTATGGCCCGAAATGGGTACAATTAAAATTTACATGAAGCATCAAAGTAGGAGTTTCTCAGGTCGCCGGTTCGGAATATCGTATTCGACTATTCGATTTTCGATTGGGCTCTGTTTCGGGCCTATAAATTTAAATTTCTCACCCAACGTAGGTTAAAACTGAGTTCCCGGAAGTCCCGAAAACCCCTGGAAAGTCCCGGAGGCTAAGAGTAGGTCCCGGAAACCCGGAAACGTTCCGGAATTCACTTATAACTATTGCCAAAGGTCCCGAAATTTTACAAATGTTGGACACAATTTTTTTCCCCAAAGCTTGGACTGTTTCCCTGATACATGGAGACTGCTTTGTGCATAGCCAAGATCGATAATTTTCACCCTTCAAATACACGTATGCATTAGACAGTAGAAGAATACAGGTAACACTGTTCAGCATATTGGGCAAAACATGGTATTTTTTGCACCCAAATTTTTCCCAGAATTGTCTTACAAAGCCCCGGAAATCCAAAACTAAATTCCGGTTGACACCATGGCTTTGGAAAAATCGGATTTTACATTTTTTCTTTGAATACTGTGGCACCTGGAATGGGAGGGAGAATAAAATTCGAAGAGAGGCATTCGTATTATCTTCTTCCCTTCCCCTCATTTAAATGTGCAGTTAGAAAGGTGTGGCCCAAATCCTCTTCTTTAGAGTAAAATGTTGACCTAGTAAATTTGGTCCCATCAACAAAATTTTTCAGGGTGTCTACAGGTGCAGAAAAATACTGAGTTTTGAAAGTATAGGTCCTAAAAGTCCTGAAATTTGAAGAAAAAGAAAGTTGAAAAGTCCTTTGTTTTGTTTATACATATTTTTAAAACCTCACCCCACAAAAATTAAAGTTTGTTGTGAAAGATTTGTATTTTTAGTTGTAATAATTATTCATCGCAATGAAGAAGAAAAGCATGATGCTCAGTTGACTTTTTGTTAATTGGAAACAAAAAAAATAAAAATAAAATAAAGATTTCCACATTCGGGAAAAAGACGGAAAATATACCGGCTACAGTCCAGCAAAGGGTCATGAAAAAGTACTCCCCGATTTCGAAAATCTAATTCTCGATCTTTCAGCCTCTCAAGATTATTCATGGTTAACTTTTTTCGATTCAGATCTATTGTGGACCCATTGGATTGACCCCGCCCCCAACTTCGGAAATTGAATTCTCTATTTTGTCGGCTTAAGAAATAATTTTCCGTGAGCCCCTGCTCATTTCTTTGTTCGAAGTCTTTTGTGGACCCGAGGAGTGAGCCCCCGCTCACAACTTCGAAAATCTAATTCTTGATTTTTCGGTCTCCCAAAATATTTTTGGTGACCATTTTTTTATTTCAATTGGAATCTTTTATGGGGTCGAGGGGTCGACCACGCCCCCAACTCTGGAAGTCCAATTCTCGATTATTCAGGCTTGATAAATAATTTTCCGCGAACCTCTTATTTTGTTGAGCGAAGGATTTTGTGGATCAGACGGGTGCCCCCATCCCTAACCCCCAACCAAGAAAATATAATTTTCGATAATTTGGCCTTTAAAAGTACGTATTGTTGCTGTAATTTATTTTTCGGTCGAAATCTAATGTGGATTTGAGAGGTGAAACGCATCCCGAATTCCGGAAATCTGACTTTCGATACTTCAAACTTTGCAATTGTTTTTAACTTTTTTTCCGATTGATACATTTCGTGGACTCAACAAGTACACCCCCCCCCCCCCGAACCCTGTAAGTCTAATTTTCGATTTTGAACTATTAAATATTTATTTTCCTTGTTTTAATAAAATCTATTGCGGACATGAGAGGTGTAGCCCGTCCTGAACTCCGGAAATCTAATTCTCGATTCTTCAAACTTCTGAATTATCTTTTGTAAACCTCCTCTCATTTCGATTGCACACATTTTGTAGACTCGAAAGATGGATTCTTGCCCTCAACACTTCTGGATCTTTCGGCCTTTAAAATTATTTTTGATGAACTTTTTCTTTCTTCGATTAAAATATTGGTGAATCCGAGGGGTTGACCACGCTCCCAACTTCAGACGTCGGTGTTGATTTTTCAGGCTTGAACAATGATTGTCTGTGAACCACTTATTTTGTTGATCGAAGTGTTTTGTGAATCTGAGGGGTGAACCCCCACCCTAACCCCAAAAATTTAATTCTTGATTTTCAGCCTCTTTTCATGTGCTCTCACCCGAGCCCTGAATCGCCCCTTCGACTCAAATTTTTTCATGGTGACTGTTTATTTTTTCAATTGAAATCGTATGTGCGTCCAAAGGGTTAACCCCACCCCGGACTTTGGAAATTAAAATCTCGATTTTTCAGCCTTGAAAATCATTTTTTGATAAACTGTTATATCTTGGATCGAAGTCTTTTGTGGATCCAAGGAGTGGACCCCCACCCCAACACCGAAAATCTACAGGCTTGAAAAATTGTTTTCCGTGAAACCATAGTTGTTGTGCAGTCTTCTGTGGACTCGAAGAGTGGCTCCCCCAACCACAAGTCCGAACATAATTCACGATTTTTCGGTATGTAAAAATATTTTTGGTAACCTTTTTATTAGTTTCAATTCGAAGAATTTTGGGGGCTGAGGAAGGACCCCGCCCTCAACTCTGTAAGTCCAACTTACGATTTTCCTTCTTGAACAGTACTTTTCCGCGAACCCCTTGTTTTGTCGATCTAACTACTTTGTGCATGTAAAGGGTGGACCCCACTCCCAACTCCGAAAATCAAATTCTCGATTTTTCAGACTTAAGAAATAATTCTCCTTGAAACTCTTATGTTCTGATCGGAAGTGTTTTGTGGACCTCGAGGAGTAGAGGTCCACCCCGAACTCCGAAACTCCAATTTTCAATTTTTCGGCCATTGAAAATATTTTTGGTGACCTTTTTATTTTTTCAATCGGAATCTTTCGTGCAGCCGTTTTGCTACTTTAAACATTGTTTTTCGATAAGTGTGACTGTCCAAATTAAAAGGGCACGTCGGTCCAAAACATTAATTTTACAGGAGACACTTAAAGATTCAAACGTGAATCTCGAGACCGCTGTAACCTATCGACGCGCACTCTGGCGCTCTATCACTTTCGCTTATTCGAGTTCACAAACTCACAGTGTTGAAGAGTACTCTTGACCTACCAAAATCGAACATAATCTCAAAGTCAATGTTTTGGACCGAAATGCCCTTTTAGTATGGACGGTCACAAATTTTTATTTTTTCCATCTAATTGTTTTGGTGATATGATGGTGGACCCCCACCTCAGGCTCGGAAAATTTAATTCTCGATTTTTCAGGATTTAATACTTATTCTTCGAGTAGGGGAGAGTGCTTGGAACGATTGTACCTTGGAACAGAGAGCAGTTGGCAACCCTACAGTGTTCAGCTAGTAAAAATTTCTAACGTATGTTGTGTCTTTAGGTACGTCAACATTGTAAAACCAAAAAGTAATGCCATAACGCAAGTATTACCAGATTTAAAAAAAAAAAAATAGTTGAAGGTGTGAAAGTAAAAATTTGGCTTATTAGAAAAAATGAATTTCCATAGAAACAATGAATGTAAAATTTGTGAAAAAATAGTCAGAGTGTAGCCTATCATCTGTTACATACCCCGTGTGATGCATTTATTGTAATATAAAAGTATAGCTGGAGTATCGAGAATATTCTCCAAAAAGTCGGGTATGTGTACCTTGGAACACAATGGGGTGTTGTACCTTGGAACAGCCGGCATGTTCTTTCCAGTTTGGTCCGTGAAACGCGTAAAAGCAAAATTTTTACGTAGAAACTCACGCTCAACCATTTCGTTCCATTTTCCCGTCATTGAGGACATCCGCATTATGAAGAAAAATGACGTCATAAAATTGACTACTGTAGAAACCCGGCGTGGTATTATCAAATGTAAAGATGTGGAAACCTTCCCGTACCACGTGGAATAAATTTTTTGACGTGTTTTTAAATATTTCTACCCATTTTTTAATATGTTCCAAGGTACAATACCCGTTTGTACCTTGGAACATTTTTTTTTTTTTTTTTTAAAGAATTTTTTTCTCGGCTTCAGTGCTATCAAATGTCAACTTCTATATATCAGAATGTTCGTCTTACTCTCCTCTTTCAAATGAGATATTTTCTAAAACTCCAATGTGGTTTCTATGGTCAACACCGCTGAAAATGTGTTTCGCGTTCCAAGATACACCACTCTCCCCTACCTTTTATTTTCACGATCTGAATCTTTTGTGGACTCGAGAGGTGACCCCCTTTTTCTCGGTTTTTCGAACTTTGAAACTTGTGTTTCGTGAACTCGGTTATTTTTTTCGATCGGTAGTTTTGTGAAGCCGGAGATGGATGGTCGCCCCAACTTTGAAAATTTAACTCTCGATTTTTCGGATCTGGTTGAACTTTTATTTTTCCTATTTTATCTCTCATGAGTCGGAGGGGTGTCCCCCGCCTCCAACTTCGGAAATCTGTTTCTCGATTTTCGAGACTTTATTGGCGACCCTCTGTGAATTGAAATCTCTTGTGGACCTGAAGGGTAGACCTCCGCCCCAACTGCAAAAATGTCATTCTCGATATGTTGAACCTGAAGGATTGTTTTTCATTAATTCCGGGGGTTGGGCCGCAAAGCGGCAAGGGGGTAATAAAATAAACTAGAGGGCTTAGCCCCCGGGCCGCTTCGGGGCCCAAACCCCCCGCTGTCACTTGCTTCACTCGTGCCGGCCTTACTCGGCGCTTCGCGCATCGTCCAACCGCCACAGTCCTCTGTGTTTGGTCTGAAACTTTTGTTCCTGAGTTGAGGTTTGCTTTGTGCTTCTTTTGCTCCCCCTCTATCAGCGGTCCTCAATCTTCCACCATGAACCCCCTTCCATCTTTTCTTCATCACAAGCCTCTGAATCCTCCACCGCGACCCCCTCGTTGTCCATGGTTGCACAGTCGCAGCCCTCCTCAGCTTCAAACTCCTCCCCCACAATGGCCTACTAGAGGCTTCAATGCCCATCCCATGGTCTCTTACCTACGCAGTATCCTCCCCTCTGCGAACCCTTTCCTTCTGCACATTCGAGTAGGCCCTCTCCCTTGCACTTCCTCCTCACCTCTACAATCATTGACCACCACAACCGATCTCCACCACCTAGGGCTTAATCTCTTCACATTGCCCTATCTCTCGCTCCATGACCTCCATCCGCAGCTTCTCTCCCACATGGCACCCTCCGTTCATCCCTCCGATCATCACCCAGTCCTCCACCTAGTCTCCCTCCCCCGATCACCCTCTTCCAGCCCAAGTACCCCGCCCATTAGGACCACGTCCCCCCAATCACTATGGCCTTAATTTCTGTTCACGTACCACACCTCCACCAAGACCTCTTCACGTATCTTCACGCCCTCCCCAATGAAGGCCTTAATCCTTCGCTACAGCCTTCCCCTTCCACTGCTTCTCCTCTACGACCTCCTTGTCCCAGCTCCCTCGAAGATCCCTTGGTCCTCTGCTCAGGAGCTCCCACCACCATAACCACCCTTCCCCTTTTGACCCCCGCCAAGCCCCTCCCGCACCATGGCTTTCATTTCCCTCCCCAGTCCCTCTTCCAACCAGGACTTCCTCCTCCACCAGGACCTCTTACTCACCATTACCCCCTACACTATCACTCAGGGCCTTTATCCCCTCCTGAGGCCACTCCCCCATGGATTTGATTCCCATTCTGGAGCTCCCTCCACCATGAATCCCCTCCCAAAGGCAAGCTACCCCTGGAGAAATGAGCAATTAAGGGGCATGGTAAGCAACCCGCAGTGGGTCTTTTTCTCCTGGAGTTGGTGGCGGTGGCGGCGGCGGATTTTACTTTTTTTAGTATACAGTGAGATATGTCTTTTTACGTCTTATTATGTCGGTTATGTCTTAAAACTTTGAGATATCTTATGTTAGAACAGATTATGTCCTTGATAGTAGCTGATCTGCCCCTGCAATTTTTCTGATTTTTAGATAGGCAACCCGCAGTGCGTTTTTTTCTCCTGGAGGCGGCCTCCCCATCGTGAACCCCCTCCCACGGGTAGGCTACCCCTGGAGAAATAAGCAAGTAAGGGGCAGGGAAGGCAACCCAAAGTGGGTTTATGTCATTATATGTATTTTTTTTATGTCTTATTATGTCGGTTGTGTCTTAAAACTTTGAGATCTTTTATATTAGAACAGATTATGTCCTTGATAGTAGCTGATCTGCCCTGCAAGTTTTCTAGGCAACCCGCAGTGCGTTTTTTCTCCCGGCGGTGGCGGTGGTGGCGGATTTTACTTTTTTAGTATATAGAGAGATAAAAAAATCGCATCTTTTTCTTGAAGTTTTCTCATTTGCCTACCTCATTCAGCGTCCTTAGATTCCATGTCCCTATTCTCAATTCTGATAATTCCTTACTAGGTAGTTTCCGCCCGACTCCGGAATTATTATTTACTCTGTGAATCGCTATCATAATTGTGGCGGTGGAGATGCATCTCCAGGGGAACATGTGCTTTCATCCGGGTTTCACCGTCGGAGTTTTCCTTCTATGTGCTCGTAGTTTTTCTTTAAGCCCCCTCACCATGATAAGGTAGCACACACAGAGAGAGGCTCTATCAGATTCTACCAAAAACTGAAAAAAAAGTTCTCCGACATACGATACCTTTTCATAAAACGCCTCACTTATCGAGTCCGTGACTTGACCCGAGCCCTGGAATCCCGCCCTTTTGAGCATTACCTAGACGTCGGGGCAGCTGTTAGGGCTGTCTTAGGCTTCTTCCCTTCTGGCCGAAAAACCGGTCTAGGTCGAAATCTGGCGAATTGCTATGGGGGCTCGAACCCGGGACCTCCGGATTCCAAGACCAACGCCGCTATCCATTCGGCCAACCAGGCCCCTCTGCTACCGTTCCAATCGATTCGCTGAAAAATCAATGAAAATGGTCGTCGATTGAATATTTTTGATTTATCGCCGATTCAAATTGAGATGATGCGCGTACGTGAGGACAATCATAATTCTAACCCCAGACTCCAGACACGTTAAACGTATAATCCGTGGACACGTACTGTCGATCGTGTCGAACGCGCGTCAGTGGCCGTTTCTGTGATCGTGCTGTGGATTTCCTTCGAACCGAATTGAGCCAGTAAGCGGCTAAGGAAAAAAGAAAGACGGAGGGAAAAAAAAAGAAAGAATAAGAAAGAAAGGGTAAGGAAACTAAGCTAGACACGAAGAAGGCGAGAGTAGGTAAGATTTACCTGTATGTTACGCCTGCCCGGAATGATGAATATGGCCCGAGGTAGAATAGCAAACGGTTACAACACGATACGACACCGCACCGCGGTCCGCGTTCAGCTTTATGAGATACGGCCGGACCTGCAGGGTGAGGGGTGATATTCTAATTAGTCGTGCCCGCTCACCTCGTTATAGTGTGAATTTGGCGGTAATTCGAATCCCATTCGTAGACCCGCGGTCATTGATGACGATGAGTCATCGGTAGGTTATTCAGTAAAAACCAACAGAGTGGCGGGGCGTGGCGCGCGGGGACGCGGTGCCGCGCGGCGCTACATTGGCTACAAACGAATTTCGGATTGTTATCGTTGAGAATTTCGTTTTGGTTCGCATTGTAGTACGGGGCCGAGTAAGTTGAAAGCGGTTGGAAGATATATACTTTTATTCGATACCTGCTGGCTGTTATTTTTATTTATTTCTATACTGGTTGCTAGGTCGCTCGGTAGGTGTATCTACCTCACGCTGAAATCATAGGTATGCGCAGTGGGTCAAAAAAGTATTTGCACACCACCGGAAAAGACGAGAAAAGGGAGGGAATAGGTTTCTGGGGAAAAGAAAAGAATGTCTGACGCAGAGAATCACCTAAAGTTGTCAGTGCAGTTCGCCATTACCGAAAACAAAGGAGCAGCATTGCAAGAGGCAAAAAGAAGAAAACCGTCGCAAAAAAGTACTTGCACACGCACGAACGGATTGTTCCTGGGCGATTCTCAAATTTGGGGAACGATTTGTGTCCTAATTGAATATCTCCAGAACAGTAGGACTGATTTTTTAGAATTTGGTGTATTATTAGTACTCATTTATTGCTACTATAGGCATATGTGAAGTTTAAGATTACTGGATTACTGCATATTTGAAGGTCATTTTATAAGTAGAAACATAAAAATGTCCAGTAGCGTGGCCTGTCCCACGAGTAATTTTTCATTCAATAGTCTGGTACACGCGCTCACCCAGGGGCGAAACTATAGGGGTGTGGGGGGTTGAAACACCCCAATAATTTGGCAGTCGGCAAATTTTAAGACTGTTCATTTGATCCTTCCCCTCCCCATAATTTGACAGTTAGCAAATTTTGAAACTGTTCATTTGAATTTTCATTTTTTATATGCACGTTTGTTTGTTTATTCATTTTCTTTTTCAATTAGAAAATTGGCAAATTTTTCATTTTTAAAACATTTTGTCGGCAAATTTTTAGATTTCAAAAAATATTTATCGGAAAATTTTCTTCTCCCCCTTTCCAAACTGAAAGTCAAATTTCGTTTCTAAAAATTGAGTACCCTGGACTCCTATTAGAGACCAGTCAGTCAAAAGCAGAACGTTTCAAGCTGAGTATCGAACATTATTTGAAAGGTTAAAACAAAGCTGAAATGTGGAAGACATTTCGAAAATCTGAAAGTCGGTAGCAAACGTTGAATTTCAAATTTCAATGACTATTCGGACTGCCAGCGCGAAAGAGTCGCCATTCATCAGATTGAAATGAAAAAATGGTCTCAATGGAAGGAAAATTTTATATACTATAAATTTCGTCCTAATCGTTTTCTCGATAAACGCCTTCGTTTTCATAATATTTTGAGATTTCTTCGTATGCCTGTAAATGAAAATTCCCCTCGATCTGGGTTACAAGGTAAACGACTCGCTTTGAGCAGCCTGAAATCTGTTGTTAATAGATTCTCTGTCTGACCTAGAGCCTGAAATTTGAGAAAGTTGAACTCGACCGCTTTCACATTTCCCTTCGCCTTTCTTAGCTAATGCGGTGTTTTTTTGTAAAATGGTTCACTCTGTCCATAATTTCATGAACATTGTTCACATCACGTCTCCAGTACTCAGTACAAGGATATGATACAACTCAATCGACCTATGACGCGTCCATATTCTCCTCTTGTGAATTCGTTAGGTGAAACTAGAAAAATTGCATATTATATAGCGACTTCCAAGTCAGTGATTCACTCACTTACTCAGTCATTCATTCATTCATTCTCTAATTCAGTTATTCATTCACTTCCACACTCCGTCACTCACCTAATGAGTCAATGATTCACTCACTCACTCACTCAGTCATTCACTTACTTATTTAGTGATTCACTCAGTCACTCGCTTACTTATTCAGTTATTCACACAGTTACTCAATCACTTACGCAATGTCTCAGTGATTCACTCACTCATCCGCTTATTTATTGAGTTATTTACTCAGTTACTCTGTCACTCACTCAGTGAGTCATGATTCACTCACTCAATCACTTAGTGACTCAGTGATTCACTCAGTCACTCGCTTACTCATTTAGTGATTCACTAAGTTACCCAACCGCTTACTCGGTGACTCAGTGATTTACTCACTTACTTAGTTATTCGCTCATTCTATAATGTAGTTTATTCCTTCACTTCCTCACTCCGTCACTCACTCAATAAGTCAGTGATTCACTCACTCACTCAATCATTCTCTTGCTCATTTTGTGATTCACTCAGTTGCTCAATCACTTACTCAGTGATTCACCCACTTCCTCACTCCATCACCTACTCAATAAGTCAGTGATTCACTCATTCATTCGCTTACTTATTCAGTGATTCACTCAGTCACTCGCTTACTCATTGAGTTATTCACTCAGTTGCTCAGTTACTCACTCAGTGATTTAGTGATTGACTCACTCACTCGTCAGTCAGTCATTCATCCATTCATTCTCTAATTCAATTACTCATTCACTTCTTCACTCACTTAATGAGTCGCCCCCAATTCGAATTTGTGATTCACTCACTCTTCCAATTGTTCGGAAACGACTGCAGCGCGCCACCGCTTTGAGCCGCCCGAAATCTGTTGTTACTAGATTCTCTGTTTGACCTGGAGCCTGAAATTTGAGAAAGTTGAATACTTTATTAAAATCTAAAAGTTGAAAGCAAAAGACTTATCTTCCAATGTCACATGCTGAATCCGATAGCAAATGTTCTATTGTTAATTTACTGTCTTTGGTCGTGGTGAATATTCGGACCGTACGTCCGTCAGAGAGCGTCGCTATCGAGTCGAAGAGATAAGTAGCAAAAGATAAATCATTTTCCCCATTAATGTACATACTCATTAAAGTTGAAATATCTCGAAAATTAAGACGTTTTTGAAGTATTTAAAGAGAAACGAATTTTTCGAACAACGAATTTTCTTTCGATTAAGACTATTTTTTATACCTGGATTCCAAAATTTTGCTACATATGTCAAAAACTTCACCCTTTGGTCGCTGATAAGAGTAGTTGATACTAACGCTGTATGGTCCGAATAGGAGGGAAATTTAGTCTGGAACAAAAGTCAAAACTTCATGTATTTTCCCATAAGAACGATAGAAAACTTCTGGCATGGATTCTCCTAATCCAATCAACAGGAAACTTTGTAGTGTTTTTTTTTTTTGATTCGATTTCATTTTATTGGAATCAGTTTAGGAGAAGAATCAGAAGAAATTCAGAAAAACAGATCACCAAGAGTAAACAACGACCACCTCAATGTGTAAAGGAAGTTGCGTGTTCCTCTCAAGTATTCCTAACATCCTTCCACCTTACCCTCCCAGAATAGGGTATGCTCATGTGCGCAAATGTGAGTGCTTGGGAGATAAGGCTCCAATGGAGGAACAAAACTATGGAGGGGGTAAAACACCCCCAATAATTGGGCAGTCAGCAATTTTGAAACTGTTTACTTGAGTTTTTCATTTTCTAAGAACTTTTGTTTGTTTTTTATTTTCTTTTTCTTCAGTTAAAAATATTTTGATTAAAAAATCGGTGAATTTTCAAATTTTTAGTTAAAAGAAAATATTTGTCAGCAAATGTTCCTTCTCCACACCCCCCCCCCCCCCAAATTAAAGTCAAGTTTCGCCTCTGCGCTCACCTAATGAAACTTGAAACACACTGACTGGCGTTCAAAGTAATGAATTAGTGACTATCAGGAGAAAGTGGTTTTGCACATTTTTGAACCATATTGAATAACTCTAAGGGGTTAAGTGAAGTGTCCCTCAAATTTTTGCCGTCATAGAATTAACTGACGCCAGAAACATTAGTATTCATATTTTTTCGTGGTCCAGTGTTCCCAGATGAAACTTTCAAAAATGTTCCACTAAGAGGAAAAAATTGTGACACACTTTTGAAAAATGTACCACATTCCAAAATCATCGAATGTAATAATTTTGTATTGTCAAAAACAGGGTATCTATGCTCTGGGAAACCTGGGAAAGTCAGGGAATTTTGTCCGTGTGGAAAAGTCAGGGAATTTTAGAATTTTCAGCATTTATTTCACCTAAAAGTCTGGGAATTTTGTAAAAAAATCGACTGCAAAATTCTGTAGTATTTCAAACAGATTGTACCCTATTTGTCACAAAAAAAATTTTCCTTCGCTTCTCTCAGGCAATTTTCTTATCTTTTTCTTTCACAGAAGAAGGGCGTGGGTAATACAACCCCCTCTGCTATCGCAGTAGTACAGAATGTGTTGGTGTGATAAAATCATTTTTATGGTATTCGTTTCGCGTCTACATCTTTCTATTCAGGCGGCTATACACATAACGTATTTCGTACTTTGTGACTTTTCACGAACCATTTCACGAAAAATATGAAGAAACGCGAACCAATCCCTATAAACTTCTCTCAATATCAGCTGTTTCGCGTTTCATGTTTTCATCTCATTCTGCTCTCGAGAATCTGAAAATCGGCGCGAAAAGACGCGAAAATGAAAAAATATTCAGTCTAGCTCCTCTCCCCAGTGTAAAAAATTTTTTCAGACAATCGTAATGAAACGATAATTTGAACATCAATGAATTCACACCCTCTGGAACATCCTGCTATCGGGTTTTTCTTCGGCTCCCCTCTCCTTCGCAAATGTAGATAAGGGTGAATGAAAGGAATTTCCGAAATTTTGGGAGAAGAGTAACTAATCCACAAAATTCGAAAAAAATATAAAGACCTCATAATAATTGTTATTGCGTTACGAAAGAGTCCATAGTTTTCAAATATATGACCTTATATTGTATCTGTCGATACTCTTAAATAGAAGTCTCTTCCGCCTCCCCTGGTGCCATCATTTTCCAGATCCTAACCACCTTTTTACTTTCATAGCATTTGTTATTAAATATGTTACAGCTTTTTCACCTGGGTTCCGGAATTCATTTTAATAGTTATCTTCCCTCCCCCTAAACGATTCAGGCTCCACGTGGGAGGGGCTAATTCCGGCTACGCTAGTTTTCCTCAAGTTCCAAATTCTTTATGAGATTCCAAAGTCAATTTATTGGACAGGATAGCCAACCTAGCTCTGAGGCGCTGATTTCGAATATCGCCTCAGATTTTTATCCGACCCCTTCCAGAGCACTGTCGTAATACGAATTCAGCTTCTCCGGCGAAAAATTGCACAAAGTATCGAAATAGGGATGGCTGTGTGTCGCTAATTTCAAATATCGCTTCCGACTTTTAATCTGGACCAAATTTAAGCTCCCGTGTTTTTCAGTTGAGAAATTTTTACGACGTTATTTTCTATTAGCAACACTTCGAATAAATAAAACCGTATTTTCACCCTATTTGGTGGCTTTAATTAGAAAGGGTGAATTCCGAGTCAACCGTTGCTTGTCCGACGCTCTTGTTACCTCACTGGTTGCACCAGGAGAGACCGGATTAAAAAATTACGCGCCCTAAAATCGAATGCAGCGACCTCGAAAACCTATAAACAGATTTTGGAATTTTATTCTTTCACCCCCTTCACGGTCGGTATTAAGTCACACGAAAAAAAATCTATGAAGTTTTTAATTGACATCGCACCACGCTGCACCCCATAGAGCGGGTTTTCAGTTCCATCATGAAATTTTTACACCCTCTCTGCCATAGCTTCATAATCACACGGTACCTAGTAAAAAAAAAAAAAAGTTAGTGTAGTGAATGACTATATTCGCCACTCACGATGTTCGAAAAAATTTGACCCCCTCCCTTTGCATGTGTAATTTGTATTTGAAGGGTCTGGAAAACTGGAAAAATTGGCTTGGAAAACCTGGAAAATTCAGGGAAAATCATTTCCGAACAAGAATTGACACCCTGAAAAAGCTTAAAATTTGTAAGTGTGGCTCCAAATCGGGCGAATTTTCTTTTGCTATGCTCAGTTTTCAGTATGTTATTTTATTCCCTGTTTTATTTTTATTTTTGAGTCTCCAAACCATGCTATTACTAGCGCTCTAAGCGCCCATAACCCTTAGCATTAAATTTATATTTCTTTGACTGTTTATAGGTCTGTTTGCGCACTTTCAGCAGAGACGAAACTTGACTTTCAGTTGGGGGGGGGGGGGGGAAAAATTTGCCGACTTTTTAAACTAAAAATTCGTTGACAAAATTTTTTAAAAATTTGAAAATTTGACAGTTGCCAAATTATTGGGGGTAGTTTTGTCCCTGCAAATGCAGATTAGAAACTTATCCCCCAAGTACTCACATTTGCGCACGTGAGCATACGCTAGTCTGGGAGGGTAAGCTGGAAGGATGTTAGGAATACTTGAGAGGAACACACATGTATGTTACGCGAATAAATGGGACGGCATCGCTGTCGACAGCAGGCAGCCACGGTGAGGACGCGAACTAGCTAAAATAAGCTTCGGTATGCCGCACCTCGACGGCCGACCGCGTTGCTTGTATCCCTCCTTGCCCTGTTCATTTTCGGTCCACTTTGCGGTATCTGCGGTACGATATAAGACGATGTGGTACGACACTCTCCGCCCTAGTTAGAATCCGGAAAAACCTTGAAATTTTCACATTTTCGGCCAAGTCGGGCGCGGAAAGCCCTCGGTACCGCTAGAAAGCGGATCCGACTCTGCGAAGATGCCGCGCTTCTCATCGAAAAATAAACCGCGTCGTAAGAAGCGAGTTGCGGTTACAGCTCCGACTACTGAGCTCGCTCTAGTCCCTGGTGTCTCCAAAAAGTGGGTCCGGGATTCCGAAGATACCGTACTTCCTCGCAAAGCGAAAACCTCATTTGAAGAGTGCTCGAGTAACTTTGGCCCCGAGGGGGGGGGGGGGTTACTTTTGTTGAAAAACGACAGTCTCGATACCCAGATATTATTCATAGTAATCACGGGTTATTAAACTTCTATTTCATCGCCTTTGTTGGTTTCTGAATGACGTTGAATGTAGTTTCACTTATTTCATTTTATTTTATTTGTATTTGAGTCCCCCCTAACTGGTGCCCGAGGGTCCCATTGACGGAGAGGGACAGTAGTTACAATATGTAATTATTATCCTGAAAAACAAAAACAGAAAATACTTTTCGAAGAAAAGGAGGAGGGTAAAGAAAACAGAAAGAAGTAGGGGGAGAAAGGCACCAGAGCAAGAGCAGAGCGGGGAGTGAGGGGCGCGCAGGTCCACAGGCGGCAGTTGAGAATTGTGAATTGAGAACTGTGGGTTGAAGGAAGCCGAGGGGCCGAAACAAACCACACTTGTGCGGTATAAGGGAAAGAACCGCAGAGTCTAGGACCTACATACCTTCGAGTACTTTAATGACTGATGAAATATACTGTTTCCTACTCATGAAAAATATGTCGATCCTAGGGTCTTTTTGAGTAATATTATTATATAATGCTAGAGTATTGTCCATACTTGATGCTGAGCCTCTACATGTCACAAATAGATCAGTATTTCTTGTATTAAATGTAGAGACCCTGAATTGAATACGTATTCAGTTGTTGGAATCCAAAATTTTGTTATTCAAAATATCCCTCAAGATCAACTTTGCCAAACATCTTCTGTTTTTTAGACTCATAACCTCAAAGCCAACCAACAGTTCTTTGTATACAATTTCAAAAGGATAATATATGTAAAGATTTTGCAATATAAGTATTTCAAAACTCTTTTTTGAATTTTCTCAATTCTATGTTTACCTTGTTATGTTCTGGGATCCCATATAACAGAGGAGAATTCTAATATTGATCTAGAATAAAAAATTTTCATTGTTTCTACATTTTTATGACAAGTTCCATTTCTCTTTATGAAGCCAACCATTCTTTTAGATTTTAAAGTTATGTGATCGATATGCATATTGAATAATAATTTCGAATCCAAAATGATGCCTAATTATTTTATACTCGTGTAAAAGGGGGCATCTTTTTCTTGAGAAGGTAATTTTTTCACCCTTGTTAGTATTAAATGGTAACAAGTTATTATCACTCCACTCAACTAATGAGTTAAGATCTTGTTGCAGTTGAGCACAGTCATTTTGAGATTTTATAATTTTATAAATTTTTGTATCATCTGCATAAAGCAATAATTTTGAATATTGGACTTCTTCAGAAATATCATCGACAAAAATTAGAAATAGGTATGGACCCAAAACCGAACCTTGAGGAACACTCGACACACTCTTGTAACACGTAGAGGCCACTCCTTTATACTTGACAAACTGCATTCTGTTATTTAAGTAGTAGTGAAATAGAGTTATTAGAAATTTTAAAAAGCCAAAGCTGCACAATTTTTGGAGTAAGATTTTGTAGTTGACAGTGTCAAAGGCCTTTGAAAAATCCGTGTAAATGGTATCTTTGACCAACCAGACCCCCGGGGATTATAGGGTTGATGACATCTTTGATTTGACCGATGTGCCGTATCTACATCGTAAAACTTGATTTCAATCTCTTGTCTATCATAATACGAGACACCTAGGGATACGTAAGCATTATTTTTACTGCTAAAGGGAATGGTTGAGGGAAAGAACTGAAAAGGAAGCTGTACGAAGAGCAGACAATGAAGGATGCAAAGCGTAAATCCTTCGAAGAGATTAGCACGGGAGATGAATAGTGGAGGGATGCAACTTACTAGTCGAGAGAGACTAAGGAATACAATCATTATTCCGAAAATGACGATAATCAGATTTCCATTATGTTCGAACACGACATCTTTCATTATGGTAATCCGATGACCGTACAGGTCTGAGCAGGTCTGCTCCAAAAGTGTTTAAAATTGGTTTTAAAATTATTTTAAATAGGTACAATAACTGCACGTAGTATTACAGTAGTTCACATGAGTGTAATGTAGTTATTCAGTAGTGGATGTAGTTATGATTTTATGGCATCAACTTGCTCATACCAGTAACAACAAATTATTTAAATCGTTGAACCACATGATGGTGACTGGTATTCCCAAAGATTTACAAATAGTAAACAGTATCTGTGAAAATTGTCCGAAAGGAAAACAGGAAAAATTATCATACCGTAAATCGAAATCTCATTTGGAACATTCAGAACGAATTCTAGAAATCGTTCTTAGTAACGTATGCTCGGATACTCTTACTGCTCTTAATGATGACAGATATTTGGTTACGTTTATAAATGATTTAACCCATTTTACCGTGGTATTTATTAAGAGAAAAATCTGAAGTTCATTCAGTATTCAAAGAATATGAAGCTCACGTTACCTCTCGGTTTAATTGTAAAATTGAGTACCTACATTTGTTGTGATAATGTGGGAGAGTATAGGTCTCATAAATTTAAATCTTTGTGTTCTGAAAGTGGAATACTAATTCATTATACAGTCCCTTATAATCCAAATGAAAATTCTATCGCTGAAAGAATGAATCATAGTTTACAACAAATGGCTCAATCAAAGCATATGCTGGTGCAAATGTCATATGAGTTTTGGGGTGAAGCCATTTTGACAGCTACTTAATAATTTTTTATCTTTTAAACATTCTAGGAGAATTATGGTATAGTAAGAAATCAAATGTCAGTTGATTGAGAAGTTTTGGTTGTATAGTGTAGGTATACTTATGATAATAATAAAAAATCGCGAAATTTTATGCAAAATCGATGTGTTTATAAATTGGGGGATCCAATTTAATTATTGCACGTGACGTAATTTCTGATGGAAATAAATTTTATTTTAGTTCATCTATTTTGTCAGTAAGGTCTGTCTCAAACTACCAATAGGAAATGGTGACTGAAATTGAAAACATTAAATTGAAAAGTGTGCTATTTTTAAGTTTTATTTTTGAATCTCGTAAATTTTTCCATAAAATCCTATCACAACCTGACAAAGAGCAATGAAATGTAATCGTTAAAGACGATGCAAATTTATTAATGAAAAATAATACCTAGTCTATAGTTGAAAAGCCGGTAAATAAAAATATTGTACATTGTAAATGGATATTTTGCACCAAGTGAAATAGTGAAGGTCAAGTTACAGTGTATAAAGCGAGGCTTGTAGCTCGTGTTTTTTTCTCGATTGATTATAATAGCAGCTCGTAAGTCCACTTTTCAAATTTTATTAGCGATCACCAATCAGCATGATTTATTGTTGCATCAAGTGGACGTAAAAACTGCTTTCTTATATGGGATACTAAAAGAAGAAATTTACATGAAAATACCAGAAGGTATTAGCGTAGATAAAATTGAAACCGAAGTCTTTAAATTGAACAAATCTTTGTATGATCTTCAGCATTTAAATGCTATTATGAAAAATTTGATCATGTGTTAAGAAAATTGGTTTTAAAAGCAGTTCTTATGATGCATGTTTATACATTCTAGACAGAGGTGATTTGAGCAGAAACGTATATCTGGCCTTATGTACATATTGATGATCTTGTTCTAGCTTGTCGAAGTCCTGATACGATGCTTGAAATTAAGAATCACTTTAAAAGTAGACGATATAAAAGAATTGGTAATATAATACTTGCTGGGTGTCTACAAGTGCTGAAAAGTCCTTTAAGTCCTTAATTCTGAAAGTAGATTCTAAAAGTCCTGAAAAATGTTGAAATTAAAAAAATAAAAAAAAACTGAAAAGTCCTTCATTTTAGTCAATACATATTTTTAAAGACCACACACCCCTCAAGAGTCAACGTTCACACTCAATAGGGAGATGGGGCGGTAGCCACTAGGACTGTTTAAATCCTTACCGGTTTTGAGGAGCCACACCACCATCCCATGCTTCCACACCTTCGGAAAAATCTGATGGCGGAGGCAGTCTGAGTATATTTTAGGCAGCAGACCAGGATGCCTAATATTGAGTAGCTTAAGCGCCTTATAATTAACATCATCCTTGGCAGGAGCAGATCTATTGCTGCTACTTTTTAATACCTCGGTCTCTGGGCTGATATCTTCACTGGGATGGAGGTCTTCTTCCGGCTGGAGGGCCGGACCAGAGACAGGAAATTTAACCTCGAGTAGGTGCCTTTGCGGCTCCTCCTTGTCTCTGGTTACGCTCCCGTCCTCTTTGTGGAGGTGCGGTTGAACTTCGGTGTCTCCTCTCGGCTTTATCACTGCCTTATACGGCTTGCCCCAAGGTCGGTCGAGTCCGGTAAATTCTCGCCATTTCTTGGCCTTTGATCTCCTGATATTATGCCTCAGTATGAGCCTCTCCTTCTTGATCTCGAGGTTCAGCCGGGTTTTGATAGCCTCATTGGATACTTTGTGAGCTTTTCTTCGTAGGTTCTTGAGCCTAGTCTTATGGGTCTCAAGTTTGGGCGTCCACCAGCGAACGCCTGTCTTCACCACCTCGACCACAGTACAGGTCGCCACAGTTTGAGAAATCCACATAGAAATGTCGGCATCCTCTGCAGTACGGGCCGCAACCTCCATAGGGAGCACTCGGCAATGGCGCTCCAGTACCGGGTCCTGTCCAACTTCCGTCTGGTCGGCATTTTAGTCTCAGGGTTCTCCCCGAGGACATTGAAGCTGATATAACGGTGGTCGGAGAGACTTTCTGTTTGCTCCAGAACCCTCCAGTTGGAGACCGCACTGCCTTTGGTGAGGGTGTAGTTATTGATCGTGAACCGTCCTTGATGGACCAGCGTTGGGTGTCTGTGTTTTCAATGTGCAGTCTGTGGCGTAGAAACGTGCGATTACACGCATCGAAATTAACGTCACAGGCATTAGTACGTCCTCTCCTCTCTCTTTTCCCGCACCCCACTTTTCCACCTTTCCTCTCTGTCCATCTAGTGATTTCTCTGTGCTCCACATACAAACGTTTATCTTCCTGCATGAAAACTCTTGCAGTTTTCCTCTCTCTACCCCTCCCGCACTGCTGGTATCGGCAGCTAATTGCAATCGAGGCGGTGTACTCGTGTGAATCTGTTTTTGGGCAGCGAACGTCTTTTTTTTTTCTCCTATCTAAGACAGAGCTTTTTTTGGTCGTTTTGATTTTCATTTTTTTTACTTCTTTTTTTACGTTTTTAAGAGCGTTCTGGGTGTGGACCTTTTTCCCACCCGACACCGCGACCTCGAGTGTAATTTTGGTGCGATTTTCCGCGACCTGCCGAGCTTCGCGATTTTTCTTTTTTCTTCAACCCGGGACCTGACCGCGTGTTCGCGAACTTTCTCGTGCGGCTCTTTTAGCCGCAGTTCCGTGACCGCCACCGCGTCCGTGGAGTTTTTTTTTCTTTTTTCATAAATAAATGGCCGTCCGCGATGTGTAACCTGCGTTATTCTTTTTTCTTTTTGAGGTGCACCGCGTGAACGACATGAGGTCGTAAGTACCCTTTTATGTAAGAGAGAATGTAAGGGACCATGGCTTAGAGAGAGAGAGATGTCTTAGCTTTTATTTTTACTTTTTCTCGCTTCTGGCCCCGGAACTATAGAATATTCAACATGTGATCTGGGTAACCGCCTTCCAAAGCCCTGGCACCTCCCGCTCCCTGGGTGAGTCTCGTATGAGCTAGTCGTGGCTTTTCCCAGGCCCTTTCGGATGCCTGCATTTTTTGAGCGTTGACGCCGATTTTCTGATTTAAGCACGTACCCGCTGATAAACGGAAGGTATCAGCAGTACAATGTGCACATGTTTGTGAGCGATCGAAATACCTTGGTTTTTCTTTGGTTGGTCGTTCATAAAAATGCCACAAGTCCAAGTTCGAGGAGAAGATGCTCAAACCTTGTCCCTGTGCCGGAGCTGTAAGGTTGAGGTTTGGGAGGTCCGACAAGTAAAGTCGCCCGTAACGACCAGAGTACTGCACGCTTACCTACGCAGCTGACCGTTACCTAGTATTAACAACACGGTACTGTGAATTATACCGGCTTCGTCAAACTAGGTACTAGTTACTCTCACTTACCTAGTACCGGGAGGTAAGACATGAAACTACTTACCTAGTTGAAGAACAATCCTCGTCAGTGGCATAGCGTGTCGTGAAAGGGGCGGCAGAAGGGGGGCAAGGTATTTTACCCCTCTCAAAAAATGTTTACCCCTCCCAACATTCTTATTCCCCCTCCCCAAAAATAATTCACTCCCCAAAAAATTTTCACCCCAAAAAACTGCTGACCCCGTCCTCTCAAAATTTTTACCTCCCTAAAAAGTTCACCCCAAAAAATTTTCTTCCCATCCCCAAAATAATATTTTTACCCCTCCCCCAAAAACTTTTGACCCTCCCCAACAAATATTTTTACCCCTCCCAAAACATTTACACCCCCTCCTCCCCTCGCTTCATATTTTCACACGGTAGGAAATCATGGAACGTTTTCTTTCTACCAGGTAAATCCCAGTAAACCGGGTATCTACCCGGTAAACTCGGTACTTTACCCAGCCCCTTGCAAAATTTAAAAAAAAAAAAAAAAGTTTGGATCTATA
This sequence comes from Acanthococcus lagerstroemiae, assembly GCA_031841125.1. Taxonomy (NCBI): domain Eukaryota; kingdom Metazoa; phylum Arthropoda; class Insecta; order Hemiptera; family Eriococcidae; genus Acanthococcus; species Acanthococcus lagerstroemiae. The sequence goes on along the minus strand of CM063113.1, from coordinate 40,408,692 downwards.
CAATCTGAGTCTCCACAACATCAGTCATAGTCGTTTAAATTAAGTCCGCGATAACCAAAATGTCGCAGTAAAAATAAGTGGTGGATTCGGGGGCCGTAGTCATGTCTTAGGAACAAAATTCACAGTCCCACCCCCAAGATACTCGGAATGTGAGTTATTTTGGGGGTGGGGCTGTCTCCTAAACATTTGTGATGCAACGTGAAAATGCGCTTTGATCTTCAAAGTCCGATTTACCTCGATTTAGGGATAATGTGGAACCCCTTTAAATGGCCAATGTTCAAATTCCGTCTGCTATCCGTGTAAAAAGTCAGGATTCAACGAAACAGAAGGGTCTCCAAATCCTCGCTAAAAGGAGCTCCTTTAAAAATTTCATACTTGAATATTTTTGGTTCCTTTTTATTAAAATTGGTGTTGGGGTAGAGGGCTTGATTTGGATCTTACTGATGAGATTATGTACGTCAGTCCAAAATTGAAAGGCTCCCTACAACAAGATGCAGTTGAAGAATTCAAGACATTTTCTGACCCACTCTGCGAGTATTATCCAAGACCCCGACAATTCTTCAAACTCAACTCGAATAAGTTTTCCCGAAAACCCATAAACTGATTCTGGCATCAAAGTGAGGAGAAGAGTTCTTGAGTGCTCAAGAAACTAACTTTTCCCAAACACTAAACATTAGGAATTTGACAATTTTTTCAAAAGAAATGAGTGGGCTCTTTATAACCATACTGTAGCGGAAGGGAGAACAGCGAAATGAGGAAGACATAAGAGCATGGAAAACGTGAAAAAATTAACCCTTCTCCCCCAAATGCTTGAATTCTCTGCCTTCCAGATGGGTCAAATCGGAAAAATAAAATAATATTCGAAAAAATACGAACCGAAAATCCCCCTTTTCGATATTTTGTTTGATAGGTCATCACACTTTGATTCTCGGTGTATTTTCCCCAATTGTAGGCCCCTGGCCCCCTAAAATTGATAAATTTAGAATTTTTTTACGGTTTATAATTTTGGGCGAAGAGAATTTTCCAATAAGGTGCATAAAGACGTGGTGTCAGTGAGCATGAAAAACGTGAAAAAATGAATCCCTGCTCCCCCACATTTTTGAATTTTCTGCCTTCTGGTCGGGTCGAATCGAAAAAATAACGCAATATTTGAAATCCACTACCTGGGAAACCCCATTTTCGATATTTTGTTTGTTAGGTTATCTCACTTATATTCTGGGTGGATTTCCCCCAATTGTAGGTTCCTGTCTCCCTAAAATTGATAAATTTAGAATTTTCTTCACGGATTCTAATTTTGGGCAAAGAGACCTGTCCAACAAGGTGCATAAAGACATGTTGTCGGTGAACATGAAAAACGTGAAAAAATGAAGCCCTGCTCCCCCAGATTTTTGAATTTTCTGCCCCCTGGATGGGTCAAATCGGAAAAATAACGCAATATTTGAAATCCACGACCTGGGAAACCCCCTTTTCGATATTTTGTTTGATAGGTCATCACACTTTGATTCTGGGTGGATTTCCTCCAATTGTAGGCCCCCGGACCCCTAAAATTGATAAATTTTGAATTTTTTCCTCGGATTCTAATTTTTGAGGAAGAGATCTTTGTAGCAAGGTGCATAAGGACATACCCTCCCATCTAAGATTCCGAAGTTAGTGGTACGTTCCAGCCCCCTAAATTGGTGACAGAAAATGTTTTGTGCTCGCAAGATACTAGACAATAGGAAACGAAGATCACAATTTGTTCGGGAGCGATCCGACAATAATTATTCGAAAATAAAAAACAGGCAGGGGGGCATTTTTAATACTCACCCTGTATATTGCTGATAGCCAGCCAGTCTGCCCAGTGCGATTTTCGTGTCAGTCACACTAGCCAGCCAGCCAGCCTTGCCAGCGCGATTTTCGTGTCGCTATTTTTTGTCACGCTTTTTTCGTCACGCTAAAAAGTAACGCTTTTTTCCGTTGTGTGCCAGAGTAAAGACATAACAATGTCAAAAATTGGAGAAAAATTGAAAAGTACTTTAACACTAAATTATCAAAAAGCACTAGTTTTAGCCTCTTTCCCTCCCTCCCTCTTTCCTTCCTTTCTTTCCTCCTTTCTTTTTTTCTTTCTTTCATTCTTTCATTTTAGTTGTGAGGCCGAGGCAGCGAATCTCGCGCGCGTTTTTACGCTGCTGACCTTCGTCCAAATAAATGGTCGTCGGTATTTTTACTGTAATTGACTGGTGCCGCGGCATAGCGCAGGTAGGACATAGGAGGTGCGAGGTGCAAAGCGTAAGGTGTGCGAGCTGTGAGTCATCTGATTCAGCGCGTCACCAGCGGTAACTAAAATTTAGTATTATTTTTATTCATTTTCGCGTATTTTCCGTTCGTTCCTCTTATTCGTGTTTAACGACCGCGTGCGTTCTTATTCCGGAAGTAATTGGCATAACTGTTTTTATATTAAAAATTTTACGATCAGCCATTTCATCTTAGTGCATCAGCATGTAGGGAGCGTGTTTACGTCTTTGCAGTTGCCGTCGTCGCCAACATCGTGGTCGTCCTCGTCTTCGCGTATCAGCGCGATAATTAGTTTCTTCTCGGTATTTGTCGCCGATCAATGCGATACCAGCTTATACTCGTACATTATACACATGCAGGTTGCACTGTAGCCTAATAGACGAAGATACAAATACATGTAATTATCATTGAAAGACGACAGCGCATGAGGCGACGAGACGTCGCCTTATCATCGTGTCCATTTCAGACGAAATGATTTGCAGACTGATTCCTTCCAATTGCTCTTCATCCTCTATCTTACTGTAATCTTGTACCTTATCTCACAAGTCTGCTGATTCTGCGTCTCTACTCAAAATACATACATAACTAGCTGAATTACCGTCCTTCGGACAGGCTCAAACATATGCATTAGCACATATGAAAAGAAATAACATGTAAATTCCCATACAGAAAAAAAAAAAAAGGCGTTTGGAAAAAAATAAAGAAAATGAAACATGACATCGTTTTTTCCTAAAATGGATAAGCTTTGTAATCTTTGGAAATTAAATAGAATTGCCCATTCTTCTCTATCTCCAAAATGAGATATGGTCGAATTATCCTGTACATTTCACGTTCTCAACAGAAGTACTGAGCGGTACTTTTGCCCAAACATATGCAATAGTATGAAACGAAATTACATGTAAATTCCCATATAGAAATAAACAGGCTTATACTTATACGTTTTGATAATTTTCTGTAATGAAAGAAAATGAAGCATGAATTTGTTTTTTCATGAATGTGTAAGCTTTGTAATCTTTGAATATTAAATCGGATTACCCGTTCTTCTCTATCTAAAAAATAAGAAGTGATAAAATTATCCTGTACATTTCACGACCTCAATAGGAGTACTGAGGGTGTTTTTGTTCATTGTTACGCCCTGCTTCAACAGTAATAAATATTACCTATCATAAAGAACTTATTACTACTTGTGGCAGTTACTTTTGAGTTTTAAGCATTTTTTGATAATTTTTTCCCAAAAGTTCTCAAAACCCAAGATTGAGTGCTGCTCCCAATCATGGGTATTTTCTGATTCTCCAGCAATTCACTATAAAATATCCTCGCAAATGACACTGAGGCCTTCTAAGTTGTTCAAAATTCCAGGTGGAATTTTCTCGATCCGAACAACTTTTGAAAATACCAATTATGGGTCGACCCATATTAATTGGCAACGACCCACAATTGATATGAAATTTTTTGATATACCCACAATTGGATAATAAATCAAATGAAAAATGATGTAGTTTACTTAAGTAAGCATTTCAAATTTATTTTAAAAACACGTTGACTCGTCTTATTTGACTTTTAAGTATTTTAAAAACACATTAAAGTCGAGTAAATTCACAGTACCAATAATGGGTCTGAAAAACGGTAGTACCAATTGTGGGTCGGGCTAAAGTTTGATTAGAAAAAGTAACTGAAAAAACGTGAAATTTGGTCTGATAAGTTGAAGTATCACTTGTACTACACTTTTCATTTGATTACCCGATCATTCACTTTGATTTTTCGCGATTTTTGCAAACTTTTCCCCCCATTTTTTGAATTCCTTTATTCTTTCTGCACACACACATATATGTGGACCGAAATCGAAAACTCAAGCGGAAAAATGTTCCTTAGACTCTCCTCTACACTACCATATATAATACGTTGAGAAAATATTAATTTAAAGTATTTATTGATCGTTTTTCACAGAATTGATATTTCACACACATGAAAAATAAGGCATGTTTTGATAACAACTTTGAAAAAAAATTCCATCACAACAAACACATTGAGTTATGAACTTGAAACCAACATGGATAGTGTAAAACATGTTGGTCCTTCGAATGGAAGAGGTTTCACGGTTGTCCAATGCCTCGATCTAGCGAGAAAACGCATTTTCAAAAAACGGACTCACAATTGATGCTAGGCTCAGAATAGGTAGCTTACCTTACTATTATTATTTTCTATAAAATATTTCAGAATAGACCTCAGAGGATAAAAGTTCGAATGGTGATGGTTTACATTATAACCTATTCGACGCTGGCGCTTCTATAATTTGCACAGTCCCAGTCAGAGGCTTTCAAAAACATTAATTATAGATAACAACTTTGATAACAGTTTGTATGTTTGTGTCACAGGTCGCGCTATAATATGTTCTTCTTATCATTGTATACAGTACGATTGTAATTTCGCACTTTGAAAATGCCTAGTCGGTATACTTATCATCTAAATCTCTTTAATCTCTTCAATTAATAAAAAATGAAGCAGAAAAGTATTTGTAAAATAAAAGTTTGATAGTAAAAAAACGCACTGAAAGATTCGACGCTATAGTGTTTCTACAGTTTGCACAGTCCCAGTCAGAGGCTCTCAAAAACATTAAAGATATCGGCTTTGATAACAGTTTGTACGTTTATGTCACAGGTATACCGCTATAATATGTATGTTCTCCTTATCATTGTATAATAACAAACGCACTAAAAGATACGACGCTAGCGCTTCTACAATTTGCCCAGTCCCAGTCAGATGAAATAAAAAAAAAGTATTATTTGTAAAATATAAAAGTTCGATAGTAAAAAAAGTGCAACATGAAACATCTATACTTACATCTCTTTAATCTTCTCAATAAATGAAAAATGAAGCAAAAAAATGTTTGTAAAATGCAGGGCTGTTGAGCGGAACAAAAAGCGTTTTGTTCTGCTCATATGAAATAACTCAAAGCGATTTATTCCGCTGTGAATACCGCTCATTAATGATATCTTCACTTTTTTCCGCTCAGATTTTGTTCCTAAGCCTTATCAACAACACGATTCATACGGTTATGGCTCTACAGAATGTTGTGAATATTATGATTTGGACCAACGCTCAGTTAGGCGCTCAATACACAATCGGCTCACGTTCTGTTCAAACACATTATTCTTTACTGGTCATCGCTCACGATTCGCTCAACAAGTTCATTTCATTTGGTTTTGTTCCGGTTATCGCTCCTGATTCGCTCAACCACTCTAATGTTATCAGTCATATCTTTATTCAAGATTCCGGGGCGATGAAGAGAACTATGTCTGGTAGAGAAGAGACGAGAGAATTCCTGCTCATCTTTTATCAATATCAGCCCACACATTTGAGCAATCTCCGATTCTTATGTACTCTTGAACAGCGGGCCTGAAGTTGTTTCTAGCAACAGTAATCAAATGAACATTAAAATTTTGGTTCAGAATTAAGTGCTATGAAAAATTATAAAAATTCTCTGTTCAACTGGTAAGCGTTTAAACAAGTACAAGTTCCTAAAGACCACAAATTTTCGAACTTGTTTTGTGCTGGACCATGTATGAATCCTATAAATTTTTCGCGAGGATTCTGCGGACTTTTACAGCTATATGTAGTGATCTTACAATCTACATGCGTGATTGTGATTAAAATTTTGTTAAATTAAAACAGGCCCAGCTGCCTTTACTTTGTTAATGTTCATTGGTCCTTTTTTAATTTTTGATGTTTGGCAATAGTAGATAATCATTTACGATTTACCATAAGTGAAAGTGACGAACAAGGAACAACTGAAAAGCCGAATGAGCACATGAGTAGATCATTTAATTTGCTTATCGCTCGGATCCGCTTAAACAATTTTGACATGTTCAATTTGTTCCGCTCATAATACCTATCTAATCAGAGGTTTTGGTTTCGCTCATACGCTCATAGATGAAGACAGAATCGTCTGATCATTCGTTCAACTTGACAATGCATATGTTTATCTCGCTCATTCGGTCATTATTTTTCTTTACTGCATTCATTCGCTCATGATTCACTCACAACAGTGTTCTTCTTGTTTTGTTCCGCTCAAAATTTGCTCATGGACGTTTAAAATAGCTGATTTGTTCTGGTTATTGTTCCGGTTATTGTTCTGCTCAACAGCCCTGGTAAAATGAAAGATCTATATTGAAAAAACGCAACATGAACTGAGTTTTGAACCTTGGTATATCTGTCTCCCAACCGGATGCGCAATCAGTTACCCTAGTTACCCGCGGAAAGTTACCCATTTGCAACCGTCAGTTGGACGCTGTTAAGCGCAAGGGAACCAACTGACATTTGTAAGCAGAATGATTTATTAGTATCGATAAAAAGTAGAATTTAGTATCGTTATTGGTAAGTGCATAAAAAGCATAATTTTTCAAAATTGGCCCCCCGATTCATAAATGTGCACTCACGTTGAAAAAATCTTATCCGTAAACGCTATGTCACATAGTTTCTACATGGCTCGTGAACTTCGAATCGTGTTCTCAAAAAACAGATTTTACTGGTTGGTTCCCTTATGCTTAACAGCGTCCAGTTACCCTCAGATTACCCAGAAACCTGTCAGTTACCCTTAGTTCTCTTTCTGTTACTTGGATAACTGGCGGGATTCTGCGCATCGGAAAGTCAGTACGTTTTACGTCACAATTATCAAAAAATTTTCACGCCATAAGCCTGCTGGGTAATACTTACTTCTAGATGAGACTTTTTAAAAAGATCCTTCAGTAATACCTGAGAACACTGGTGAGGAAAAATCGAGACTTGTCTTTATATATTACATTAATCTCTTTAATAAATGAAAAATGAAGCAAAAAAGTATTTGTAAAATGAAAATTCGATAGTAAGAAAAAACGACACATGGCCTAAGTTTTGAACACATGAGGCCCTACAAAAGGATTTGTGAAGTAAAAGTTCAATAATAAAACAAAGCAACATGGCCTGATCAACCTCAATATGTACACTGAGACACTTTTAGATGAAAGAAACCCTGATCGTTGTATATTCACGATGTGTTATATAAAATACTTCCTACTGGTCACTCTGATCACTCTAACACGCGTTTACAATGTCGGGGTAAGAGTGCGAAACACTCTCACATAGACAGAGATGTGAGACATTTTTCAAAAGAATCGATTCAGCCTATCAAGCGTGATGGCATTTCATGGACCCATATATAATATAGTTTATTTATAATATAGAAGAGAAGAGATAGAAAAATAAATAATACATACTAGGGGGCTTCGCCCGCTGGCCGCTTCGCGGCCCAACCCCCGCCGTCACTCGCTTCGCTCGTGCCGGCCCCGGCCTACCTCGGCGCTTCGCGCGGGTTCACAAGTTTCTCACTCTTCATCCAGCTAGAGATCCTTTTTTTCCCTTATCGAGGATTGCTGTGACAACACCAGTTGTACAAATAACTGATGGGTTTCTATACCTTCAAGAATAAGTTACACCTCTTAATTTGATCTATTAGAGGAAGCTGAGTAGGTTAGATCCATCAGAGTTTGACGGCTATCGCCAGATTTTTGCCGGAAATACAATGGTAAACATAGAGAAAACGCGCCATTCTGATAATTTCTGATAGGAATCCGAAATAGGGAAAACAGATATACATATCTACCTTGTGGTATGGAGAGGAGAGAAATGGAGAACAGTATGGGAGGCAGTATTTCGCAAGCTGGAAAAGTATAACTTTTTTTTTTTTTAATTCAGCCAGTTCCCAGGCTCACCACGGAGAGGTAACTGCCATGCGCCCGCAAAAAGAGGGTTGCCCCTCTTAATGCCTGTATGATGGAGAAGATTTGGACTTGTGATGTTAATTGTTTACATGAATACCTGGATAAGGTACTCTTGTAAAAAACTTCACCCTGTAAAACACCATCATACAGTTCTAATATTAGTAACTTAAAATTTTAGGTTTTTTTTTGGAATCTATAATCCATGTTCTTAATAAAATATTCTAATTCCTAATCATACTGAGAAAGCTGAAGTTGTTGTAGAGAGACAAGAAAGGAAAAAGTCGGCTACAACAGTTTCAGTTTTGACACGAATCAGGTGGGGTTGAGGGCGGGAAATGTAATTTTGTTTCAGTTTTTAACTATACTGTTGAGTAAGGTAAGAATATGAGTCTACAATACCTCAGTGAACACTATATTTTTAATCGTATTTCTTACTGTTTCATCATTCTGCTGGTTATTAATTTGGATTCGGATCCCGCTTCTACTACGACAGCGTGAGAAAGCTACATATAATTGACCATGGGTAAAAAGTTGACGACTTGCATTGATATTATAACCCAATTCGGTCAAAGCTCTGCCGTTGAGATTTATTGATCGTCATAGCAAATGCTAACCTGACAGGAAACTGCAATCTTTTCAGAGTAAAAGGCATATCAGGATCACCACAAGTATCCAAAACTATACGCGGGATACACACGATATTACCAGCTTTGTCTCCCGTCAGTATTTCGCAACATGGAATCTTTTGGCGAATTAAGCCCTTTAATCAGTCTTGTTCCATTACAGAGACCATCACATATGCATGAGTTTCGAAGCAGCATGACAATAGCACCCTTTTTCAAGTATAGTTTATGAGGTGGTAAACTAGATGGTGTTAATAAATTCAAGTACTCACAGGAGGAAAAGACAATTGCACTTGTTTATTTGAAGTTTCAGTTAGATCAGTGCCTAACGCCTGAGCACTATCAATTGAACAACGAACTGTCACCTCCCCTGGAAGTTTTTACACGCATATTTTTAGTTAGCCGATGCAGCTGAAATATTGGAAAATTGAACAGTTTTTTAGACAAGCTTCTACAATTTGCCGACGACCATATTTTTTTACTACACCAAATGGAGTTTCAGGGGTACGAAATAGATCTCGCAGGGCTGCATCAATAGCTGTTAACGCGTGTGCAGGTATCATTGATCCTTCATCCCAAATGAAACAGTCTATCTGGGACAACCTATGTTTGTCTTACTTTTTCCTCTTCAAAGAGGTGCATATCAATAGATAGGGGAAGGTTGAACGTTTTATGTGAAGTTCGTCCGCATGGTGATAATGTAGCCACTATGCCTGTCCAAGCAATTGGGGCCACTTTCATTGATTTTCGTTTGAAATTGTGGATTCGGCATTCATACAAAAATGTCTTCCCAGTGCTACCAGGACCATCAAGGAAAAGCAGTTGTTGGTTTTATTCTCTATAACCAAAATCAGAGCCGTATACACTGGGGTTTCCGACCCCCTCCCCCTGGGTACGGCCGTGCGCTTGAGAATTCAGGAAAATGCAGATCCCAGAAACATTAGAAAATAAATTTAGTTTAAAATACCCCATGTGTTAGGTCAATTCCCCCCCCCCCTCCGCTATATTCCTGAATACGGCACTGGCCAGAATGACATCATTAAAGATCCTTCTTTGATCTTCATTGAGTACATGCAGCATTGACTCATATTTATTTTTATGTTCATCAATTGTCAGACTGTCCTCATCCTCAGTGACCGTAGTTTCAGCTATGTTACTGGAAAGTGACAGACCGAAATCAGAACAAGTGAAACCTTCCTTTTGGAGAATTGTTTCAACATGTATTAAACCTTGATCTGTGGTGGTGGTATCTTCGCATAACACTCTGCTGAATTTTTCCCACATTTCAGATTCTGGTACATCAATGCCGCTAATTAACATATAAACAAAAAAGTGACAAAGTTGATGAGGCATCAAAGAATTACTTGCTTCCTCATCCATGACTTCGAACTTTTCTGTTTTCGACTTCACCAACCCAGCTGCCTAGCCGTTTTCTGAATTGTAGAATGCTCTTGGTTACTAATAGTCCAGAGACATTCGTATGATATGTATCCCCTGGAATTTAATTTAATTTGTTCATAAGAGTTGTCCCCAAAATCTAGCGCCCCCATAATCTAGCGCCCTAGGCACGTGCCTATGTTGCCTATATGTAAATACGGCCCTGGCGGACGCCATAGTAACATAAGTGTAACTTACCGCACATGAAAAAATGTCTATGGAAATTATCACCCAGGAGCTCTCTCCTCCAGCAAGAACCCCCTTCCCCGGGGGTGGCCTACTCTCTGCCAATCCCCACCACAGCTGTCCTCCCTCTCCAGGAGCTCTCAGCTTCACTGAGAAGCCCCCCGGGGTAGGGTACCTCTGGTGAAACGTGGGATTAAGGTACAGGGCAGGCCACCAAGAATTTATCCCCACGGAGGGGAAGGAGGAGGTGGCTTTTACTGTTTGATGTATAGAGAGCCCTCCCCCACCACAACTCCTCCTCGTCCTTCACCGCGACCTTCCTCCCCCAAGCTCCCTCCTCCACCATGAACCCCCTCCCAAGGGTAGGCTATCCCTGAGAAAATGAGCAATCAAGGGGCAGGGTAGGCAACCCGCAGTGGGGTTTATTTCCCGAAGGCGGTGGTGGCGGCGGATTTTACTAAGCTCCCTGCTCCACCATGAACCCCCTCCCAAGGGTAGGCTACCCCTGGAGAAATGAGAAATTAAGGGGCAGGGTAGATGGTCGGCGATTCGTCTGTAGTCGCTGAGAAAAATTTTCACTGCGCGTTCCGGCGACAAAAAATGCGAAATCCGACGACTACGGCGACACCTTTCGACACGACGCGAAACTGTCGATTTTTCAGTTCGTCTCCGGAATGAGAGAATTCGCGCCAATATTTCCTACTGATATTCGCATATTGCGAAACTTATCGCGAGCTCGTTAAATGCGACAAATTAAGTTTCAAATTGATATTACTGCGTATTAGTATCGTATTACTACTAGCTGCTGCATCGAAGCTTCTCTCCTTTGGGATTAGATTATTTTAACACCGCGTTTATTTTAATATGTACTTACATACGTCTATACATATATGACTTGGATATAAGAGAGACCCGGACCTAGCCTCGAAACCGGAACCATTCGGATGTGGCTTCAGCTCCGACTTCCGTAATTTCAATCAAACTCCGACTTCAGCAAAAGGTCCTAGCGAAGCTCCGGCTCCGGTCATTTTTACGGGTTTGAAGGGAGGAGGAAAGAAGACAGTAGAAGGATTGAAGCCAAAGCCAGGAATTTGTTCCGGCTCCCTCAGAAAGTAATAAATGGTAATGGGTCAGCGATATTGTGGCAATGACTATATAAGAATGTAGTAACGTGACAGACATTAATTAACTCTTTCCGACTTAAAAATATAGCTTCCATCTACACAGCCGAACTCCATGCTATCCTACAGCGCATAGTCACGATCTCCTCGCTCGAATGCCCACCCACCCACTATCTGGTCCTCTAAGATTCACTTTCCTCCTTAAGGTCTGTTTCCAATCACCTTTCAATGCACGCTCTCGGCCAAGGCGCATCCATCTCATTTCCTTCACCACCAAGAGAATCTCACTCATCTGGATCCCAAGCCATATTAGTATCCCAGGGAATGAGGCAGTTGATCAAGCAGCGCAGCAAGCTACACAGCTCCCATATATTACTCGTCAACTCCCTATCTCAAAAGATCTCACTTCCGCCATTCGCCAGACCATTTTGCGTAAGTGGTTCAAAGAGTGGCGACATCAAGCCTCTCGGCCCAGCAAACTCGCACAAATCAAGCTTACACCTCTCCCCTGGTCATCCCCACGTTCCTCACGCCGTGAGGAAGTTATCATCACCCGCCTGAGGATCGGACATACACGCCTCACACATACGAATCTTCTCACTAACCTGTATTCCCTCAACTGCCCACACTGTGAAGATAAAGACCCTCTCACTGTGAACCACCTCTTCTCATGCCCCTACCTTACCTGCCTTCGTAACTCTCACCACGTCCCCCATAGTCGAATTCTGGCCTTCTCCAACTCCTACGTCCACATAAACAACACCCTCGCTTAGCTTTCTGCTGCTGGATACCTCTGCAGCATATAGACAACAACCTTTCCTGAGCCCATATAGCCCGAGAGGGTAACTCCGTGACTCAATAATAACCAAATAAAAAATATTAAAAAAATTAGTGGTTCTCATAAAATATAGTTCAAAAATCAATATTGTTGTAACTGCTCTTATATGTTTGGTCATAAGTCGTCAGCATCGTGGTTGTTTTTGTTACACTTCTTAGTCTCTGAACTAGTAGCTTGCGTTTCTCCGTTTTTTTCTCTCCTGCGCTAATCTTTTCATTTCTGAAAAGGATTTTCACTTTGTATCCTTCATTATCTGTTCTTCATAGTTCATTCTTTGCCCCTTCCTTTCCAGAACCATTCCTTCTAGTAGTAATAACAATATTCCTGGATGTTTTACATTATGACCTATCATTTTAACTCTTCTCTTTACGATTATATTCCAAATTTCTCTTTTCCTTCGTATTCGCCTCAGAAGGTCAATACCTCCCTCCTCTCAATGCTGTGGACCTAATCGTATCCTATCATGTGGTGTGGTATCAAGCCAGATAACTAAACAAATCGAACTGCGAACGTAAACCGCGTCGACAATTTAACAGCACCGAATGCCGAATGTTCAGTAAGTCAGAGGTCAAGGTATTACTAACCTGGTTACAAAATTCGAGAATAATTTTCATGACTCGATGCGCGATCCTGCTTTTTGATAAATTTTATCGGCCGCGACGCGGCCTCTGGATTCGGTTTTTACTTTCGCGGAGAAAGTGAAACTGAAATTAAACTAGTATACGATAATATAGTTGGGCGGAAATATCTATTACCTCTTAGCTAAAGAATTTAGAACGACAATTCCATTGCTGCACCGCGCCGCAATCGACAACACTTAGGCCGGACTACACTTTAGGCTGCTCGGGACTCGGCGCAGTTCACGCAGCTCAGCAGCCGTCGATGCACGAGGTTAACAGCACGAACAAATACCTGGACAGATACTTTACCGAGCGAAAAATTTGAACTGGAGATACTTTTTTTTTTTTTTTAATAAAAATTTGACGAATCAAATCAATTTGATAGCGGGCTTACTCATTTTTCAAGAATGAAATTGGAGCAAGGAAGGGGACGAAAGAAAATCAAATGAAGAAAGAAGGTTGGCTTAAATAGCTAAGATGACTTGACCATAGCGTCTTTCTCTACCCCTTTAGCGAAAAAACTCAGTTGTACGCGATGGATATCAAAAACACAAATTTGAAAGCTCAGTCCAGGAATCTCGCGATTCGAAAACTGTGGTTTCGACCCGAAAATTTAGGGCTCACGCGGGGCAGTGGCGGCCTCAGAGGGTGAGCCGATGGGACCGGGCCCAGTCTGAAATTCACTCGGGCTCGGTTGGGCCCCCACGACACAAAAATAAGTCGCAAAATGAAATTGCTGTATATGTATGTGAAAACGTACGTGCGAATCTGTTACAAACGTTTGAGGTACGTGCTTAGGCCACATTACTGGGCCGGGCTAATCTACTCAGCCTCCCTACAATGAACTTCCAGAGGATGCCCCTGACACGGGTTATCCTTTCGCGAGATAGCCTTTTTCGTTTTTGGTATTAGTATCGAGTGCTTTAACCCGGAATAAAACTACGCACTTGTTGAGTCAACACTCAGATATGAGGTGGAGGAATGGGATAATGCGCCCAAATATAAGATGGGCTTGAGAAGATTCCAGGTCATATTATTAAGTGTTAAGCAAGAATCATGCGGTGACATATGAACAAGGGGGTGTTTACTAGTTCCAAAAACTGGGAACTCTGTCACTAAAAGGCTTGTACATATAAGCTCATCGTGCAATTTCACAAAAACAATAACATAGAAAACGGATCCTCAGAGCAACCCAAACTAGACAAAATAGAATCTTCACCGCACCAAAATTCATAAACCATTACTACAAAGCCGCCTTTGACTACGGGATCTCAACATTGTTCAACGAGTCATCCACTGGTCTTAGAAACTGTAAAGATTTGACAAAGTCAAAAAGCAACTTCGAAAATGGCTTAACAAAAAAGAGTAGAAAAAAAAAACAAAAAAAAAACCACATTGAACCACATTCTGCGTGTGCCGCCCTGTCTCCAGTTAGCAAGATGTAGGTAAATATATTATGTAGTGTTAGAAGTGTCGCTTTATGGCCGTCTAATTTACATGCCCGCTTTGCAATTCTTAGTCTACCTTTTGTTACACGCACTACTACTAACACACATAGCCTGCAGTTCGTATCAATAGTAGGATAAAATTGACAGATGGATGGTTCCTGCTCTATACCGTTCGAACATTTTCATTCATTAAGTGAGATTATTTGTGTATCACTTAATTGTCAACATGGCAGAACACTTGTCCTAATTGAAGAACATTCCACATTATGCGAAAACATGAGCGAATTACAATAAAAAATGCTGTAAAATTACACTTCCATGTTCATCTTACGGGTTCCCGCCTTTTTCATCCTACTATTGATAACAACATTTCGAGGAACAAAACGAGCGACGCTAGCGCGCCACCGATCTGACGAGTTCGAATTGTGCATATGAACGCTGTTCGGCAAGAGGGAACCAACTAGCAAAATTCGTTTTTTAAGAACACGTGATTCGAAGTTCAAGAGCTATGTAGAAACTGTATGACGCAGCATTAACTGATACGCTTCTTTTAACGTGACTACACATTTTTAAATCGGGGACCCAATTTTGAAAAATTATACGTTTTACGCACTTTCCAACGACACTAATAACTCATTTTGTTTACAAATGTTAGTTGGTTCCCTCTTGCTGAATAGTGTCCATATATGAGGAGTTATCAGTCAAAAGGACGCATGACGAACAGGTGCCCTTTTTGCGGATATGCTGATTTTCGAATTCTGCATGTCCTACTCTTTAGGAACCAGTTGAAAATTTTTCCATAGTCAACGAATTCACCGTACCATGCCGTCTTAATACGTTCCTCTACGAGAATATACATAATAACTCATCATACAGCGAGTTAGGAATTGTGTATTTTGTTCCATAAGTTGTATAAATGTATGGAAACAAGCAAAATAGAAGAGTAATAGAAATTCACCGATATTATCTTATGGGAAAACAGCTACTGATAACCATAATATGTCCCACGACACCAATTTTCCCATGGATCTAAAAAGGACGCATGACATCCTCCTTCGTTCTGAATTCGTCCACGTTCGTTTCTGAATGAACTAAACAATGAACTAGTCATTTCTATTAATGAAATCACGGTGAACATTTTTTACAATAACATATTTTTCAATTAAATCAGTCTGAAAGGAGTATTTCAGCTTGAAAACTTTGAAGTTGTTTTCCTCAAAACCAAAATCGCTGACATGCGTCCTTCTGACAGATAACTCCTCATATGTTATAGATAAGTGACTCCTCATGAACATTCTTCAGCACTGAGAAGGAAAACTCAAAGGCGCGCTTGCACTATTCGTGACATATTGATCGACAATCGATACTATTGATCAACATGTCTTGCATTCAGTTTGAATATCGCATCGTCTTGTGTCGTGCGACTTTTTTTGGTCGATCAACATGTCATGCCGATCAACATTTTGTTGGGTTTTGTCAAAAGATGCCGATTAACACACTGTAGTGTGAACGTTTGTTGATCGACATTTCACGACATTATCGATGAAAGAGGGTGGAGATAAGCAGCGTACGAGTAGTTTCGTCGAACGGCATGTCGATTTATGTGTAGATCCAAAATGATACACTGGATATATACCGGTGTAATACGTCCCAGAATCACATATGCGGCCATTGCGTGGTGGGGCCGGGTCCACCTAATAAACAGCGTTTATTGGGTATCTATAATGTACAACAACTGTTTACTTGTATGGCACGACGTGCCGCGAGTGGTGAGGGGATCTCGACTCCCCTTCCCCTTTTCCCATTTTTTCTTTACCCGCCCATTTCTGGGCATACGCCTCCCCTTTCCTCTTCCAGTTTACCCTGTCCAGGGTCTGTCTTCTCCACAAGGGTCCGAGTTCTTTTTGGAATTCATCTCTCTAGCGAGTTATTGGTCTGCCTACTCCTCTTTCGAATCCGTATGGGGTCTACCTCTCCAATTTCCTCTCCCACCTCCCATCTTGTCTTGAAATGTGCCCCCATATCTCCATTTTTCCCTTTTAAATTCCGCTCCAATGTCTTTTAGCCCAGTTTTTGCCCTGATTGTTGCTATCCCCACTTTGTCTTTTTTTTTAATATTCAGCATACTGCGCTCCATTGCTCTTTGTGTAGTATTTAGCTTGTTTACATTAGTTTTTGTCAGCGCCCAGGTCTGTGCTCCATATGTTAGGACCGGCTGGACGCAACTGCGCCAGACTTCCGCCGTGGTCTGTATTGGAAGTTTGTCCTTGTAGACGCTTTTTTGATTCCAATACTTACTCCATCCATTTTTTATCCTAGCTGAAATTTCTTTTCCTCTGGCATTTCTAAATGACAAGATTTGCCCCAGGTATTTTACTTCGTCTACCCACTTGATGTTTTCGCCTAGTAATGATACGTGAGTTTTTTGTGCATTTGATAATAATTGGGTTTTGTCCATGTTTACACTTAGCCCAGCGTGTTTACATACATTGATAAACTCCTTTGCATTTTTCACTAGTTCATCCATGTCTTTTGCAATTAGCACCACGTCGTCCGCGAATCTCAGGTTATTCAGGTACTCCCCTCTCCTCCCAATCTAGTTGGCGCATCGCTTCCTCCAGAACGCAGTTAAGCAGATTGGGTGACAGTGGGTCCCCCTGTCTGACTCCTCTTTCTATTCTAAAATTTTCCCCGCGTTTGTCTAGCTTTACATATGCTGTGGCACCATCATAGAGATTTTTAATTACATTTATTTCTTTTTGCCCAACCCCTTGTGCCTTTAATGCCTTCCGCAGATATCCATGGTTTATCGAGTCGAACGCTTTTGAGAAATCAGTAAAAAGAAGAAAAATTTCAAAATTATACTCGTTAGCTTTTTCAGTTAGTTGTTTTAAGATAAAAATTTGGTCTATTGTGGAAAAGTTTTTTCTAAACCCGGCTTGCTCTTGTGGTTGGTATTGGTCAAGTTGTGGGTACAGCCTGTCTTTCAGAACTTTCATTAATAATTTCCCCAAATTGGATGTAAGGCTGATAAACCTGTAATTTTTGATTTCATCTTTGTTTCCTTTTTTGTATAGCAGAATAATTTCTGCCTCCCTCCATTGGGTAGGAGTTACTTCCTCTTCCATATGTCCGTACTACAGTTTTGGCATCTTAAAAAAAAAAAAAATGTTGATTGGCGTGACATGTCGATCGACCTACAAAAAGTTGCGCGACATGTGACGACGCGACATCCACACTGTCGATCAACATGTCGCACATAGTGTGGACGTGCCTTTACGAGGACTGTTATCTTTTAACACTCATCATCATCATCATCATCAGGCGTCGTATTTCTTGCCGGCCATAGGTGATCACAGTTTCTGATGGACCACTTCCTTTTGGTAGGGTTAGTTGGGAAGCTCGCCATTGCTTTCCCCATGGTTTCTTGCGTTAAGGCGCGTCCGCTTTTGTTAGACATGTTGATCCACACTGTAGATCAACTTTAACGCTTGAGAAAAATGTCCAAATGTCAATTGCCTAGACGTCTACACATAAATTGATATCGACAAAACGATTCGTTCACTGCTTATCCTCACTTTCTTTCATCAGTCACCCGTTGAAAACTCTGTATACACTATGACGTGTTGATCAACATACTCGTACGTCCGCCCTACAGTGTTGGTGATCGGTATCTTTTGACAAAACTCAACAAAATGTCGAGTAATGTGACAGGTTGATCGATCAAAAAAAGTCGCACGAAGCATGTGGGTTTAAGACATGTTGATTGACAGTGTCAATCAGTATATCGCACATAGTGTGGACGGGCCTTTAGGTTGATGGAACCTAGAACATTGTCACATATTATAAATGAAATATGCAATACAAAATATTGTAAAGTCGGTGTGTAGCCGAGTGGTAACATGCCCGCTCAGCTATCCTTGCGTCTCGGGTTCGAGTCCCACCATTGCTGGTAAGCTAGTGTTATTTGAATACCCTATCTAACATCCTAGCAAACCCAGCGACTACAGTGTCAGTCGAGGCGGGAAGATAGCGTGCTTTGTAACCCCGCAAGTTCGAACAAACAAGACATTACAATCACAGGACGTGTTACCACCAGATCAGAAAGATTTGGTACTGTATGTGTGTGTGAATGTTGTTGCCAACTTACTCAACGTTATGAGAACTCGTTAGTAAGTGAACTGGGTCTGCACACTCTTTGGCACAGAGAAGGAAAACTCGAACGTTACAAAATCGTGAGGAAAGCAACGACAAACTGTTACCCCGACTAACCCTGCCTAGGAAAGTTGTGCGTCAGAAACCGCGACTGTCAGCATCCGGCAACGGATATGGCTCTTGATGGTGAGAAAATAATATACACATCCCTATTCCCAAATGGACTGCTACTATGAAGTAGTATCTTTATACTGCAAACAAGTATCTCTATAACCTTATCTATATTAGGACCGGATTAGCTTCTAGATTCTGGAAAATTCCTGGTGGGTCAGTAGATCCACTCGAAAAAATCCCTTTCATCCCTGCGTTGGATCAGTGCCAGCTATATTTTCCCGGTAAGTTTTTGAAACCCAATCCGGCCCTGACCTATACAGACGTTTGTACCTGTTCATTCATAAACGATGCGACGACACGATGAATGCGTTGTGCTGCAAATTGATGACGAAGGTACATGCGTGGTAGTGTTACTGCTGCTAGATTAATGTGTTTTGCGGCAAATTGATGACGAGAAAGTAAATACGTGGTAGTGTTGATGGTGCTAGCCGACGGAGTAGAACTTAGGACACAACACAATTCACAATACGAATGATGGCTCGCACGTGAGCGCTCTGACCAGGCGGGCATGCGGCTCGCGATAAAGAGTTAACAGGCACCCTGTTATTAGGCATGCTGATGTATCCATGTAATACTCGGATATCCTGTTACGTCTACTTGATTTGGCTTTGTGTGCAACCATTCGACTGATCAGCCGGCCGACCAGGTTTCGGATTCTTTAAAGTTTAAAATATTCCGCGGGCGAGTGCGGCTCGGCTGGAAATAAACGTTACTTCCATGTTCGGCCCACCTACGACTAAGGCTTCGACTACAAATTCGTGCCGCCGTCGCAGTCGTCGCCGCCGCCACCGCCGTTGATGTTGCTGCTGCTGTTAACTGACGAAAATTTTGCAAAAAATTACATCGCGTGCGCAGTGTATATCTTTGGAAATTGGTAGAAGGACGGGCAGAAGGGAGACGTTGAAATTAAAGTTTTCGGGTGCCTTTTTGTACTGATGAAAATGTCTTAGAAAAGTCCCAGATTTTCCAAAATTTCCTAACCAAGAGCGACTGATTCTCTAATTGAAGTCAGTTTTCAAAACTTCTGGAGAGTGGAAAGCTCTCTGGTGCATCCTGTTTGGTATCTCTGCATGTACGGGGTCGTGGTTAAATACACAAGGTTCTCCTTGCAAGAGAATATGCAGTCTAAAACGTGTTTATTGAATTAACGAATATTTGAAATTGGAAGCCATTCTGGCGCAGTTTGCTGTCTACTGTCATGTGCGGCAGTGATTCGACTACTGCGAGTACTTACCCACGCTTATCCTCCAGTTGACCTGCCCATGGAGTATGTGGTCTTACTTAATAGGCTAATGTGTCGTTCATAACTGGGTTAACCGGAATGATTTACACTGATTAACATGTATAAGTATTTGAAGAGGAATATGCGCGCATATTTCCGAGTCCTCCTGCCCTAATATGATCGAGTGAAAAATCGATTCAAAATACAATGAAATCCTTCTCTTCGAAAACCAAATCGAATCGATGCAGAAAATCAAGTACAATTTCGAGATGGAAATTGTGATATTGAAATCTGTATTGATGAATATTATTAAGAGACATAAATCGAGTAGAAAATCAGTTCCAAATTTTCATCGATAGTGAAATTAGTCTTGAATTTGCCATAGAGAATAAAGTGGATTATCATTTCCTCGATAGTTGATTAGTCTACATTTTGGACTCAAAAAGTTATGAAAAATCGAGAAACTATTTGCCTCTCGAAAATAGATATAACAGTCGTAGTCTTGCAGATTATAATATGCTGTAGTAGGTCATTAAAAAGACATTTTTGAGGAAAAGTTCACTTATACTCTTATCGAAGACAAATTAGTAAAATGACCAAAGGCGCAACCAAGGGGGGCTAGGAGGCTATAGCCCCACCCCGATTCTTCAAAAAAATTTCAAAATCAATTTTGAAACGGAAAAAAAATTGATGCCGATCGCCTGATGCGGGTACGCTCGTCTTAGGTTTGTACAAATTTACAGCTCATGAAAACAGGTAGGTACCAAATCGAGTTTTCACCACTGTTCAAGTTTTTACCAAGAATGGCGCTGTTGACCACACAAACAATATCGCTGTGTTCATATAAGCTGCTTTCTTCAGAGTTTTTATTTCCATGTTACGGATTTATGTTATTTTTTTCTCAAAGCTGGGTTCCCATGCGTACATTTTCAAGACCTACAGTTCAAATATTGTATACTGATTAATTTCTCAATAGTGGTGTACTAACGGCTCTAGTTTATTCGAAATTCAAAATATAAAATGTTAGGTTATTTCGATACACATACGACACAACCTTTTTTGGGGATTACGACTTGAACGGGATGGAAAATTTGATTTGTTTTTAAAATGAGTGACCTAAATTTGGATTTGATAAATCTGATTGGGTTTTCAACCGTGGCTTCGTGGGTCCGAAGACACGAGATCGTGAGGGTTGTGGCTTCGTGGGCCCGGGGCACGAGATCACGAGGGTCGTGGGTTCGTGGGTCCGGGAACACGAGATCACGAGGGTCGTGACAGTCGGTGGTTCCTCGGATCGACTCCCAAAAGAATCAGTCAGGTTGAAAACCCAATCAGATTTATCAAATCCAAATTTAGGTCACTCATTTTAAAAACAAATCAGATTTCCCATCCCGTTCAAATCATAATCCCCAAAAGGGGTTGTGTCGTAAAGGGCTGTTGGAGAACCGATATGGATAATAATTTTTTTAAGGTATTCAATGAACAAGTATTTCTCAGATAGCAATGTAACTGAGTATAAAAAAATTGAACAACCTCAATTCCAACAATAAACGACGTACAGTTGGTATGGCAACAACTGATATGAATGTAAGCTGCACTCAGAAAGGCTGATAATGATACCTTCGATGAGAGACAACAGATTCACATGTATGGGATGACAGAGCAGTAATACAGCAAAAAGCGTTTTGGGACTGGATTGGAAGCCGCACCTGATCTGCCTATCGAATTGTCTTGTAAGCTTCGTTATGAAAAAAAGAACATACTGGATCAGTTTGACTGGTGAAACTCAGAAGTACGCCTTCTCACTTGTTCTGAAAAGTAGTCAATATACAAACTGATTCGTTTAGAACCGCAGCGCGACCCATTGAAGGAATAATAATCTTATCGTGTGGAATGGGAATAGAGGGCTGCGTATTTTCTTCAACTCGCAAACTGCATACCTGATTCCATTACCTACATTCATCACAATTAGAAAACTCTTACAGCATATCTACTAGTCCTTCGAGCTAGATGAACTCCGGTTCAGAATGGATCAGTGTCAATGTTTTCTTCGAATTAGATAATCTAACTCGATCCGGCCCGAAGGACCAATTTTTCGAAATTTTCTCTAAATTTACGCGTTATTTACTATCTATTGATTATATTTCTGTGAAAACTTGTCACACTGTAAGCGTATTACAAGTGATTATAATTAACTTTTAACCAATCTAATTGAATTGTGTTGTGTTTTGTTTTGTTTCAGGTAAGTGCGATCGCCAGTTATTATTGACACAGACGATAGAATGATAATCCAAATTGCGGTATTTTCTATGTGAGTATCGTAATTTATGTTTAATATTAACACAAGTAGGGTTTTATAATTTCATATGGATACATTCGATCTCAGCGTCTGTTCTAAGCTTTTACTGAAGCTGCCCAAATCAGAAAATTGCCGGTTTTATTACAGTTTTTCTCTGCGTTTACCCCTCCCCCACCTGAAAAACAGAAAAATAAAAATACAATCCAACTTCAAGTATGTGATTTTTGAACTTATGTATGTTCTATATTGTTTTTTGGAAGTGCCCAGCAAATTTGGTACTGCCAAATATGGGTGATCCTACCCGTTAGAATATGTGTTGTTCGATCCGCCATTCTAAAAATAGGTACCTGATACAACTTGTAAATTTTACTGGTTACTTGTTAATTGGGATAAGCATTGAAACATCTTACACTGACGTGAGGGGCTGAGTACTCGTGATGAATGAGTAACACGACTCTTTACTTACATTAGTTGTTGTATCCTGATTTCTTCTCGCTGTATCTTGATGATCGATAAGAGTTTTTACAAGACAGAACCAGTTCCGTATCCAAGAATATGGAGGGGTTGACCAAACATGTTGGAAATTTTAAATTAAATTTCTTTTCAAATGTTTCTGAGATCCGCGGTGGCAAAGTCGACTCCTTGCATCTCTCTATGGCTTGTAGTGCATTTTGGTTTTAATTTTTGTTCGCACTGAAAACGTACCCAAAGTGTGATACTTCCCAATAATTCGCTTTCAGTGCAATTTAAAATTTCATGGTACGTTTTAAATAATTCATGCCCCTTTTTTGAGACATCCTCTAAATCTTCGTATGTTGTGTATTTGGAGATTCTATGCCCTCCACAAACAATACACTAAATCCCTTTAGTATATTTTTCATGTTTCAGAAATCTGTCATTTAACTGTAAAATAAATGTATCAAGAAACGGTAAATAAATGCCGATGCACCAATAATCTTCCTCAGCAGTCACATCTACACTTGACCGACGAACCTGGTGTTGTATTGTCCTTGATTTCTTCAAATTAACACCATTATGGCAAAATTCTTCTGTGGTTTCGAATATTTGTTTAAATTTTGCAGTTGGAAATTCGTGCAAGTTTTGTAATTCTGTTTTTGCGGATTTTGCTGAAGAGACTGCCATAATTTTTCTATAGATGTTCAAGGGGGCAAGGAATTATATCACTGATCGACTCGAAATAAGTAAACGGCGATTGCTGCACTATAATCACTATATTTTAATACTCGTATTTATGCATTTTAACACATTAATTTGGATCAGTTTGTTCTTATCTATTTATGGCCTTACATGTCTGTATATTTCGATATTTAGATGATTGAATTTCTAGTTCATCAATGTGTAGTTTTACAGCTTTACCAAACTCAACTCACTAGGCCCTGTTCCTGGGCGAATGCCTCCCTCAGCCTATTCCTCTGCTTCTCTGCTTAGGGGTCAGTTTGTAGTTCTAATAAATTTTCAACTAAATTACTGAAAATCATAACATTTATGTGTAATTTGATGAGAATTTCGATGTCGATTGTGTTACTATGGTGTTATAGTAGTATAAGCCTGTAGACCTACATCGACACTTTCCATAGCCGGTTTTCAGGGGTTGGGTTTGGGAGATAAACCCCGCACCTTTCATGACTTTTTAAAATATAATTTTTTTGTAGAAATTCTCCTGAAAATTGTAAAAAAGCAATCTGGCTCTTTTCGCTCACCATAATAGGTGTGAGAGTCAACACCGCGATATCCGTCTCCCTCTTCATTGAAGAATTCTAGTACCAAACCTCTAACACCATCTGATGGAAATTCGTACGACGTACCCTTTCCTTTATCGATTTTCTGCAGGGATCCGGGGCCGACTGTTTTCATAGCGGAGCCGAAATCCTGAAAAATTAGTCACCCGAGTCCAAGTGGATTTCAGGACTAAGCGGAAGCTGAAGCCCTACTCCTTCCTCCTCGCCGTTCGGCCACCTCTCGTACCATTGTCCCATCACAGAGTGAAAACCATAGTTTTGGTGGAGTTGTAGCCGAAGCCACTGAGAAATTTTGCCGGGGCCTAAGCATATTCGAGAATTTTGGTCGGCACGCAGAGCTAAATGCAAATTTATTTAAAAGCCGGAACCCAGTCGAAGCGGCTCGGGTTTTGATTCCGGCTGCGGGCCCCCGCTATTCCGATTACGTTGATTTTGCGCGTAAATACGTGTCGAGGTTAGCTAACTAATCGCTGGAATGTACATAATTAGTCGCTTGGTCAGTCGCACTGCGGGCGCCGCGGGATTCGAACTCAATTTTCGTAATCAATTTCCGTAGCACATTTACGTACCTACTACTTATCCGAGTATACGCGTATCTGACTAAGTATTCGCTATTCGCCTATTCGCGGCAAAGTTATACTCGTACTGGCTCGCATTAATGTCCATGTCCATAGGACGTGGACGGGGACATTGCGCCGGCTGAAATCGAAGCGAGGTTAAAAGGGTGAGTCAGAGGAATCGACGCGGTATGTGCTAGCTAAACGGGAACGAAGCTCGTCGCTGAATTTTTCAGTCTCGAAACGTAAATTTTAATTTCTACGAAATTTGTATTACGTCATTGCCAAAAAACGATGGGTAGTATAATTGCTAGGCCTACTATTAATTATTTGTATAGAATCACGCGCCCGTGGCCGCTCGCGCTTTATTACAGTTTCATATAGCTTTCTGTAACGTTCAGTTCGATGCTATTTTATTCGTAATTCATTCGTTCGCCTTTCTCTTTTTGTACTTATATCGTCATTCAGTAGCTGGTGGCCACAACATGAGGTATCTGATGAAAATCTTGACATTTTTGCCTCCCCCACTCTCCACCAAGTCGAACCAAAAGTAATCAAAATCACTAGCACTTTGAAAACCTGTTGCAGACGGATCTGCAACCACGGTTCTTCAGAGACAAAACTTGACTTTCAGTTTTTCATAGGGGGGGGGGAGACGGAAAATTTGCCGACAATTTTTTTTTCGCCGACAACTTTTTTTTTGAACAGAAAATGAAAAATTGAAATGAACAGTTTTAAAATTGGCCGACTACCAAATAATTGGGGTGTTTAACCCCCCCCCCCTCCTCTCCATAGTTTCGTCCCTGCAAATACAGATTGGAACCTTATGCCCCAAGCACTCTTATTTGCGCACATAAGCATACCCTAGTTTGGGAGAGGGTGGAATGATGTTAGATACTTGAGAGGAACACACAACTTCCTTTACACATTAAGGTGGTCTTTATTTCTTTATTTACTCATCTTAATTCGTCTCCTAAATTGAATAAAAAAAAACCTACGAAGTTTCAGGTCGATCGGATTAGGGAAATCCGTGCCACAAGCTCCCTTTCATTCTTATGGGGAAAACACATGGAGTTTTGACTTTTGTTCCCGGATAAATTTCCCTCCTGGGTCATTCTTCAAAAATATTGATATTTAGATGTAAGGTAAGAGCAGGTAATTACGCCATCCTAAGTTTTGAGGGCGCCTGGGGGGGTAACTAAGAGTCCGACGAAAAATGTAAATACCTCCCCTAAACATCAACCTTTGCTCACTTCCCACTAAAATTTCAATCTCCTACCCCTATTCCCCTCCATACCACAGCCCTTTGAAAGAATGTTGTCAAATTGGCGTATTTACCAACACGTGCAGGTAATTACGCCACCTGAAAAAATGCATTCTTCTCGTTGATATTACGTAACACATCATTCAAATCTTTTTAGGACCATGTATTTCGATATGGAGGCGACATGATTATAGAATAAGAACTCGATTAAATATCCAGAATGATAACGTTTCTGAAAAAATGAAAACATGGAACGATTTTAGTTTATTGCTTCAAAGTGACAGAATTATGATACATACGTTTGCATATTTCTCAAAATTTATAGGAACTTACTCGATGAGATACTCAAGAAGTAATCACAAATTTGAAGTCCTCGTAAAATTTATGATAGAAAATAATACTCCTTTGATTTTTATCTGCGAATGTAGAGTTATAATAATTTTTAAAATAATGGTGAAAAATTACATCGGCACTTTTTTTGGCTCCACATTTTCACTAAAATCTTTCCACAATTTTTTTTAAATTAAAAATTTGCCGATTTTCTAATCGAAATATTTTTTAATTGAGAAAGAACGAAAAAAAACAACAAAAAAACAAACAAACAAACAAACATACAAATAAAATTCATAAAAAACGAAAAATTCAACTGAACAATTTCAAAATTGATCGACTTCCAATCTTTTTTTGGGGAGGGGGAGGGTGCTTTAACCCCCCACATCTCCCTATAAGTTTGCCTCTGGTTTTCTTTGAGTTCCAGTTTTTTTGTTTTTTTTTTGTTGTTGTGTTCATTTTCCGCCACCGCCATGTGAGTGTCGGCCTTTACGTTTTTTAGTATGAACAAAGATGTTACTACGTAAAGGGTTTTCTTTCTTGAGGGGGGGGGGGATGGGCAATTTACAGGAAAATATAAGAGTGTAAGTTTTTTCGTTTTTCTTTACGTTTTCGTTCCGGAACTTGAAACGACTTAACATGTGATCTGGGTAATCAACCTTTTCCTTTCCCTGGCAATACAACGCCTGAATGGTCTCTTGTGAGCTAGTCTGGATACTTCCTCAGGCTTTTTGGGCTTTTCTAGGTCGGGCACTTACGCCGATTTTCCGATCTAAGCACATCCTCCGGTCATAAGGCAAGAAGGTGCGACCGGAGACAAATGTCGGCATTTCTTTGTGAACACCCTGTCTCTGGGTCGTTCATGAAAAATGCCACGGTACCTAACTAATTTGGTACTTACCTATTTTCATCAGCTGTGAATTTATACGAACCTGCGACGCAACGTAACCGCATCAGGCGATCGGCATCAATATTTTTTTCGTTTCAAAATTGATTTAAAAAATTTTTGAAGAAGGGGGGATGTTGTAGCCCCCTAGCCCTCTCCTTGGTTGCGCCCTTGATTTTTTAATTCGTTCTCGTTAATTCCTTCGCGTATTCTAGTTTTTAGTTTATAATTCTTACCATTAATTTTACGTAACGGTTTTGAACCAAAAAATTGAATTCTATGTAGTAAAAAATAGATAGTAGTTGATTTTGATTCTTCAGTTTTTTATTTATTTATTTATTATTTTTTATGTTGACTTTGAATTACCAATTCTGTTTCAGTACTCAGCCTGGCAATGTGAAGTTATCGACGTATGGTACCTATACTTATCGATACTTTTAAACACATTTTTCAACTTTTTTTTGGGTGGGGGGGAGGGGGTAAATGATTAGCAATTGTTAAGGCGGTGGCTTGCAAAACTGATTTTCCCGATGGCCTGTCTGATTCCTCTCTACCAGATGCAAGGTGTTAGATGTTACAGTGCAAGGGTTTTGTACACCCAGTTACCTACTAAAAACACTGTCACGCCGCGCTGAATGCATGTAGAATGTGTAAATGTCCAAAGATAGAATTAGTACAGGCTGTATTTGTATCGCAATAAGAAAGCGAATATGTATTAGTATATGGCGTAGGTAGGTACAGTCCAGATTGACTGCTTCGAGGTTTTCAATTCGGAAAAAACTGAACTGATTTACAAAGTTCAAGGTGACGCTACGTTGTTGAAATGTGACATCAGCGTTCATCGATGACACGCTGCGATAGCTGATGCATCAACTGTTGCTCCCAATCGAGTATTCGATAATGATCGAATATCGAAAACCAAAGCCAAGACCGTGGTGCATAACACATAAATATGTATATACGACTACCGGGTATGGACTATGATACATGGACGAGTACGGACCATGATACATAAACGGGGTCGTAACTTGGCGACATACGTATGGTACATAACTATAGGAAGAAGTTAGAGGCACCGACGGATTTAGGATTTTGTTCTCAGCGGAAGTCGTAAAATCTGTTGAGCGGGAAATGGTAATAATTGTTGTTATATTTTCGACAGTTTTGACCTTGATTCACAAGAATCACCGGATCTCAAAAACTATAGGATCGACAAAGTGGGACCTTATTCTCTACACTGCTACATTTGAATTTCTTGGTGCCTTTACTTCTTCACCTCCTATTTCCAAATTTATTGAATTTTGTTTCTATCTACTGATTACCATCGCTTTTGTTTTATTCATCTTCATTTTATATTTTACTCTTAGTATTTCATCCAACTTTTTTAGTGTTTTATTTTTAGTTCTTCTTCACTTCTTTCCACTATTGCGATGTCATCTGCAAACCTTACCATTCTATCCGTCTCCCCTTGTATTATCCCACCTGATTTCCTTTCATTCATTTCTTCAATTACTTTTTCTATAAATAGGTTAAACAGTACTGGCGACGAATAATAACCCTGTCTCACTACTTTTTGAATTTCCGCTTCTCCCACTTCATCCTCTATTTGTATTTAAGCCTTTGGATCCTCGTATAAGTTCCATATTACTCTTCTTTGCGTATACGCCTTATACTTAACTCCTGTCTCCTTCAGTGTTTGAAACATTTTTGACCATTCAACATTATCATAGGCTTTTTGTGAATCTACAAATGCTACGTTATGTATCCTGACCTTTTTTCAGTTGTTTTTTATTTATTTATTTTTAATAAAAGCCTTAAGCATAAAATTGCTATCCTAGTTCCTCTACTTTTTTGAACCCGAACTGATCTTCTCTCATATTTTCTTAGACTTTATTTTGTATTCTCTTTTTATCCGTGCTCGAATCTTTGATGCGTGCGATAGTAAACTTATAGTATGAAAATCTTCACATTTACTTATGGGGAATATTATAGGATATGACTTACCTCAAATTTCCGATCCTACCCGTTCCAGAACCCCAAATTCGAAAAAAAAAGGCTAAAGTGACTTTGAACGAACAAAAAAAAAATCAAAGTAACAAAAGAAAGATTTTACGGGTCGCTTATTTCGAACGCTGCATTTTTGATCCGACCATCTCCAAAGCCTCAAATAACCTAAACTATCGAGGATATGGATCCTTTAAATCTACTGGGAATTACGCCAATACTAAAAAGGAAAAAGGCCTAGGTAAATTCAGACCTGCGAAAAAAAAATAACACGAAAAATTGAAGTATTAAAGACAGTTTATTATATCGAAACATTTATAAATCTAAGTTACATCGAAGGTGAAATCGGCCCCATTGAGCGAATATTCGAGGTTCAGAAAATC
Organism: Acanthococcus lagerstroemiae; assembly: GCA_031841125.1. Classification (NCBI taxonomy): domain Eukaryota; kingdom Metazoa; phylum Arthropoda; class Insecta; order Hemiptera; family Eriococcidae; genus Acanthococcus; species Acanthococcus lagerstroemiae. The sequence goes on along the minus strand of CM063113.1, from coordinate 40,379,355 downwards.
CACCAACAAGGAATTCTACTTAGAATTCAAACTGTTTCGATCGCATTCGTATCAATAATTTCAACTCAAATTTTGTTGACTGGTAATGATGACGTCTAGCAATAATATAAAGGATAAAGAATCAAAACTCACGTTTGCCATTTTACTTCAAGGGCGCAAATAAGCAAAATACTGTACACGGATGCAACAATATCTTTGTTACGCCTGTGAATGTGTGATATGTATAACATACTTCACGTTCACAGGCGCAGCAAAGATATTCCCGCACCCGTTTACAGTATTTTGCCTATTTGCGCCCTTGAAGTAGAATGGCAAATGTGAGTTTCGATTCTTTATCCTTTAATTGATTGCATTGATTTTCAAAAACTAAGTTCCAAATTTCTTAAGATGTCATCATTACAGACTTCAGTTTCTATCATCGCTTCCATTCCGCTTAGGCTGCTTGTATTTCAGAAGAAAAATTATACGGACTTTTTAAAAATTTTAATTTGAACTTTAAGAAGAAAGTAATGCAAGTATGATGTTCAAAATGTTCTCTCCCTTCACTTACCTGGCACCCATGCTACCGCATAGGTATATAGTTTCTAGCCTAGTATATTTTGCCATTATCATCATTAACAAACTGAATTTACGTGACGTCATCTTCAACGGGGTGAAGAAAACGTGAACGGAGTTAAAGTCAAAATGTAAGAAATTTTCAATACCAAAAAAAAAAAAAAAAAAAAAAAAGCAAAAGACAATATTGACTTGGAATACAAAATTATGTACAAGTGTTATCAAAACAAGAGTTTCATAAGTCACTAAGTTGGAATATCGCCTCAGATTTTTGATCAGACCTCCTCTGGAGCCCCAGATTCAAAGAAAAGGGCAAAACTACTTTGAATACAAAGTTAAACAAAGTATCGAAACAAGTTTTTTTGGGTCGCTGATTTTAACTATCGCTTCAGAGTTTTTGTCTGACCCTGATTTGGGCCCGAAAAATCAAATTCAATCCCTTTAAATAGGTCACTTCGACGTTGCTGAAAAAACTGAACACCTTATCGAAATAGGAATGTTTTGGGTCGCTGATTTCAAAAATTCAGTCAGTCTAAACCCGATTTTGGATCGCTCTATTTGAAAATTTATTCAATCAGACGTGTAACGCCCCAAATTCATTTTTAAAAGGGTTGCACGACAGGACTTTTGCATACTAAATAATGGTATATTAGCGACAACTATTTCCATGACCGCCCCGAGGTTAATAGGCCCCCGGGCGAGATTTTGATCTGCGCCCCCCCCCCCTACACAATTAATTGACCTAAATAATTGTGGCAAATATTTACTTATTTTTTATTTATATTTACTTTTTTTATATTTCCATTTACAAAAACAGTTACATATTATGTAGGAAATATAACCAACAAAACTTCTGTTAACAAAACTTTTGATTTTACGAACAACTTAGAAATAATCAGTCTGTTTCGTCAATACTTTAAACTCCCAAAGGAATTTTCCTTGCCTTGGCTTTCGCAAAAGAAGTTAAAATGTCGTTAAAGTCCAACTTTTCGGCAATATCATTCTCTATGGAAAAAATCGTCAAAGCATTTAGCCTTTCCTGTGTCATCGTAGATCGAAGATAAGTTTTGATGTTTCAACTTACTAAAACTTCACTTAGCACTCGCCACAGTCAGGGGGGTGGTCAGAATTATTCTCAGAGCAATCCACAACTTAGTGAATAGGTCTTTTTGGTCATGAGATTTAATACTTTTTAGCACCTTGATGGGTGACAAAACTTTATTTGTTTTATCTTCGTCGTGAACGATACTTTTAACATGGGTAATTTCATTATACAAGTCTTTTCCGTTTATGTCACTAATATTTTCAAATGTTAGAAATTCTTGAAGATTTAGGTAACACTCCTTCAGCTCCTCTTTTTCTGGCAACTTGCTCATGTCATACAGGAAGCCCCATAAAGAATGGCACTTGTTTAGCTGTTTCGTTCGTTCCCTATAAGAGATGTAGTTTATGTATGAAACCAAAGTTATAGAACGAATTGTTTTTAGAATAGTCATTGATTACGTTCTTACGATTTTTTCCCGTGAAATATTCGTGCTCCCATAACGCGGGGGCGATATTTCTTATTTTTCACTTACACGGCATTAGTAAGAACGACAAAAAATATTTTCGAACGACTTTTACTTTAAACGACAATTCATTACATTCCCCGCCAATTCTATTTTTTCTCGTGTGCATATATCATGCCATCTTTATCACTAGTATGTTTTTGTGCAATATGGCTTCATTACCCACATGGCGCTCATAGCCGCAGGCAGTTATTTAAAAAAAAAAAAAAATTGCGAAGTTTAAGCAAAATCGGAAAAGGTCAACTCCTAGGGATTAACATTAATTTACGGAATTTGATCTTCAATCGCTCTGCATGGGTACCTCTAAATATGAGCTTAAAAATTGAAGCGCTGCGTGGAAGAAGGGCCTTCGTCTCATAAAAAATACATTGATCGAAGGCCTTTTTTTCTCGTAGCTCTTCAATTATTTTCTTTCCAAATGAAAGTTTTAAGGGTCGCTGACTTCATTTCAGGGGTTATTCCCTTTCTCCTCTCCATTCAAGCTTCCCATGGGACTAATTGTCAATTACTCCAATTTTCCTAAATTTTCGAGTTCTGTACATCGCTAGTAGGATTTTTCAAGTCGCTGAATCCATTTCAGTTTATTTTTCCTTCTCTCCCCTCAACCCTTCAGCTTTCACATGGGGCCAATCTCCAATTACTCCAGTGCCCCCCGATTTCTAAGTTCTGTAAGTCAATAGTACGTTTTTTGGAGTCGCTGAATCCGTTTCTGGAGTCATTTTCCCTATCTTCTCCGCCCTTAAGGATTTACAGGGGTCTTATATGTATACGATATTATCATTTTTCCCTTATTTATTTTTTCATTTATTTATAGTTTTCACTTAAATTGATGTCCACACAAAAATTCGCTTATAACATTTAATTTGTCGCCACCCAGGTTACTGTGGTAATTAATTTTCAGCAGTGCATTGTATATTATTGTCGTGCATCATATTTCACTAGTTCATTTTTTACGTCGCCTTACTTATTTTTTTGTCGGGCATTAATTTTTTTAAATCGTTTACTGCGGAAATTGTCGTTGGACCCATTAAATTGTCGTATTTGCTCTTGTTCCTGTCGATGTATGCCTTTGTTTTGTCGGGCCATTAAATCAGACCCTTTACTTATTCCTGCTTTTCTAGGAATCTATTGGCATTTCTCCTTTCTCATACATTCTGTTAATTAATTCTTATGAATTTTTTAAAACTATTTCTCCTGCATTCCTCAATCACTCTCTAGCAGTTTTATCAACTCCTTCTGCTTTACTTGCTTTCATTTTTTCCAGAGCTTTAATAAATTCCGATCTCAAAACAGGATCTCCTCTTTCTTCATCCTCCACACTATCTTCTTTATACATCTACTTACACCTGCTCCATTCTTTGACAGTTTTTCAACATATCTAACCCATCTTTTTACTTTGTCTTTTTTAGAATTTTATATTTTCCTTTTTCATCCGTTAAATTATTTGTTCTTCCTCTTCTTGCTCCGAAATACTTCGTATCTTTTTCCTTTATTACGAATATATACCTGATCGGGTTTTCCCGCTTTCATTTGCTTCTCAATTTCCTCATAATTCTGATTAATCCATTTTTCTTTTGCTTTCTTACATTCTCTTTTTATTTGATTTCTTAAAGCCTTATAGTGTGTCCTTATTTTCTCTATTATTCGCTTGTTTATACTTTCTTCTTTTTTGCATTAACCCTAGTACATATCTCATTTTCCATCCATGGTTTTCTCTTTTCTGTTATTTGGATAATTAATAATTTCTTCCTTGCTGCCAGATTTATTACTTTCTTTGGTGGTATCCATTCCAATTTATTATTTACTTCTTGTGATTTATGATAAAGTTCTTTCTTTATTTCTTTTTCACATTCTCCTCTTTTATTTACTTCATTCAATAACTCCAAACCTGGGTACATCTTACTATTTAGTAATTGATTTTTATATCTTCATCTCGTCATAATATAATCTATTTGATATTTTCTTTCATCTTCTGAGCTTTTCTAAGCATATTTTCTTTCCTCATGATTTGTAAGCAGACTGTTTCCAATAACAAATTTATATTCTTCACAAAGTTCTATGAGTCTCGACCCTTTTTTATTTCGCTCTCCTAACCCATGCTCCCCACATACCCTTCTTCCTTTCTTCCACCTACTGTAGCGTTCTAATCTCTCATTGTAACTAAATTTTCATTTCCTTTTACCCTGCTTAATACTTCATCAATTTCTTCATACATTTTTTCTACTTCTTCTTCACTATAACTTCGTGTTGCCATATAAACTTGGGACTATCACTAAGAATACTGGTTCAGCAGAAATTCTTACCATTAATATTTTCTCCTTGTGTCGCGTATAATTCGCACTCTATTCCCTACACTTTTATTCATAATTAGAGACCGGATTCCTCGGCATTTGTCGAGTTATTTCCTTGGTAGGTAGACGAGTTATTTTGAGAGATTAGTACGAATCATGGTAGTAGGGGGCTAGAAAATTATTTTATATCGCCGAAAAATGCCAAAAATTGGTTAAATGCCGAAAGTGGCTTTACGTGTCGAAAAATGCCGAAATATGCTATTTTGTCCACACATGATGGTAAAATGCAAAAAGGTGTATGTATATTTGAAAGTCGAAATATATAGAATGAAGATGAAATTATGCAGTCAGGTTTCGGGCGTGGATGAAGTCTACTTCGTTTTTCGCAGTTCACTTCACGAATTTAGCGGAACTCATTTCGGAATTGCCGGATGATTCCCAACACGTGGGAAAATTGAAAACACTGATCCGGAAGAAAAATTTACCTACTGACCTCGCTTTCATACGAACCTACCTTTCGTTTCTTCCTGAAAATATTAAGAAATTGGAAACGCGAGGTTTGTCTTTACACGATCAAGTCTAGATCACAGAAGAAGTGCGTCGAAAAATTCCGATTGTTCCCCTGGCTCGAGGATACCTACTTCAGCAAAAATTGGAAACAGTTTTTTCCAAAAATGAAGGGTTTGCGTTACTTCGAGAATTGAGTATTTCTTTCAGTGGCACTTCTTACCAAGTAACTAGCAGCTTTTCTCGTGATCTACAATGTGCTGTCTGCATATAATTTCGCTCCGCTAGTATCTGTTGATTTAGAGCGCTCATTATAGTTTACAAATTAATATTGTCAGGCGCCATTAATTCACTCTGCAAAATTTAGCAGAACATCTTATCATTATGTGTATTCAGAATCTTTTGTGATTTTAATTAAAAATTTTGATTTATTTTGTGGAAAAAAAGGATAAAGTTGAAAATGCCGAGTTTTGTAGATGTTGCTGCCGATTTTTTTTTTTTTTTTTTTGTAATGCCGAAGGATCCGGTTTCTGTTCATAATAATACCTACGCTTGCTAGCCCTCTTTTCGCTGCTGTATTAATTATTCTATACTCCCCTATTCAAAAATTATTTTCTTCTGGCCATTTCTCTTCACTGGTTCCAATTATACGAGTATATAACTTTAATATTTTCATCTCTTCCTTCAAGGTCTCTAATCTGCCTTACATTTCATGTCTTTATTCTCAATTCTGACAGTTTCTCACTAGGTAGAGTCTCCGCCCAGACATCCGAATGGGAGACTTTTCACATTCGGAATTATTATCCAACGCCGGAAAGCTAATGATATTCGAATATCCCCCACTATCATCCCAGCGACCACAACGACTACAGTATCAATCGTGGTGGAAAGAAATATAGCATCCTGTAATTCCGCTAGTTTGAACGAACAAGGCATTATCATCAGAGGGCGTGTTACCACCAGATATGAAAGATTGAGATTGTCGTGTGCACGTCGTCGACAGCTTACTCAACGTCGTGGAAACACGTGGCTAGTAAGTGAACTGCCGGCACAAAGAAGGAAACCTATAACGCAACAAACTGTAGGGAAATCAATGGCAGACTACTCCGACTAACCCTGACCAGGAAAGCCGCGCGTCAGGAACGGTGGCCGCCAACATTTGGCAACAGATACGCCAACTGACTGACTGAGTAATAGTACGATAAATTAGGGGAGTCCAATATCGAACAAAAAAAGTCTCGGTGCTTGAGATAGTGTTGACCACGCCCGTAAGATTTCTTTTTTTAATGTGCGCTCCACCCGAGTCCTGGAATCCTCCGTTTTGGGCATTACTTCAGAGACGTCGGGGAGGCTGTTAGGGCTGTCTTAGCCCTCTTCCCTTCTGACCGAAAAACCGGCCTAGGTCGAAATTTTAGCGAGTTTCTACGTGAACTCGAACCCGGGATCTCCGGATGCTGAGACTAACGTGCTATCCACTCGGCCAACCAGACCACGCGCCCGTAAGATCTGTGAAGAGTCTTAAGCATATCTTGAAGAATTTTCAAAAGTTCAAAACACAGCAAGAGCCTTAATAAAGAATCTTGAAGAGTCGTAAACAAGCACTGAAGAGGCTTGAAGAAGTTAAATCAATTCTCGGATCATCAGGCTATAGTTGTGCCAGCCATCGGGCATTTGCTCAGTTGCCCGAAGGGCCATTCCGCCCCTGGTATGTAGGATACGGTACGGTATGGTAGGATAGACTATGTCTGTAGTCGTGGCGTAGCATCCTTATGTGTCATTGCGCGTTGTGTCATAGAACTTACGTATCCGCGCCAAATTTAGTCGCTGGCTGTTTGGGAATTTTTATAGCTAATCAACCTTCTAGTTTATATCCTGCGTTGTATCGTGTAACTACTCAGCTAAAATATACTCGCTATTACGAATTATGCGATCATAGTAATGTCACTTTAGTCAGGTAAAACCTATTCGTATCAGACTAACTCGATACTTCGCTCTCGGTACGGTATATTTTCGATCTCGAATGGCGTTAAAATATTATCGTATCGTATGTGTGTGCCTTCTGATTCTCAATATGTACTAATACAAGTGCTAATGACCGCATGCATCGTAAAAAAAATTCATATACAAAGTCTTTAAGTTTAAAAATATGTCATGAAAAAAAAGAGTCCAGATCGAGTATATAGATAGTTGCTAGCATGTGAATAAAATTCAAGTGCAAATTATTTAAAGTCATTAATCCTAATCACGTCAAAATGGAGGTATACTTAGCGCAGCCACTTTGTAAATACATTCTACCTCCGAAGTATACCTACGATGTATGTTATAGCTTCGAAGTCGTATGGTAGATACATATGTATATGCAGACCTACACATATGTTCGGACACTTGGCTCCATGCAACACTGCAAATGCGATTGTGCAATACGGAATACTGACCTGTGTATGGTATAGTTTATAATGTATGCGCGTTTAACGAGTGCCAATGTGCGTACGCGTACTTGCTTGCCATCAGCTGCATCATCAGATCTCATTGTCACATTCAATTTCAAATCGCTTCAAGTTAGTCTCCGCGTGCGGCTTTGCTTTCACGCACGCGCGTCTAACGAGGCGCTCGCTCGATCTTCGTAATAATACCTAAATTTTCGATAATATTTCATTCCGGGACTAAGAGTGCAAGACACGCTCGAGAGTGTACCTACCTACCTAGCTGGCAAAATTAAATGTTTCGATCTCGTTAATCGAATCGTTCTCTACAAAATTGTAACATACCTCGTTCTACTTCTCTCTCTAAGGCATTGTAGGAAGGTCTCATTCTTGTGGGGGGTTGCTACAGCACATATCCCGTCATCTTATTGCTGCAACTGTTGAGCTAGAAAATAAAAAAAGTTGAAGCTACAAGGAATCTATGCAACTAGTTAGCCAGTGCCGTATCCAGGAATATGGCGAGGGGGGATTGACCTAACATATGGGGTATTTTAAACTAAATTTATTTTCTAATGTTTCTGAGATCCGCATTTTCCTGAATTTTCAAGCGCACGGCCGTATCTAATGGGGGGGGGGGTGTCAGATACTCCCCCTTCGTGCATACGGCCCTGCAGCCAGCTGACGCAAGAGACGCAGATACTGGAATCGAGAGAGATCGAGCTTCGGAATGAAAATAAGCGGAATACGTATGGGAAACGAACGAGGGCAATAATCGAGTTCGCGTTTCGGAAAATGGCAGGAAAAAGGAGACACCAACGAATGCGATGCCACCAACAAACCAGGGATACCGGGTTGGACAGCGGAGGATTAGAAAATCAGTCAGGGGCAGCAACTACAGTCAAAGGGAAAGAAAACGAAGCATGGTGCAGGTCAGGAGGTCTGGAGGATTTTGTCTAGGGATGGGTATCAATTAATCGAAATAATAATTATTTTGTTGAATCGATGTTTTTTAATCGATGTCAGTAGGGTTCGATTAATCGGATAATCGATTATTTTGTGACGATAATTAAACTTTGTCCTTTATTGAGATTTTAGATTTCAAGATCCATGTACAGGGTGATTGTTAAATGAGGAAACCGGCTTCAAGCTGCATGGCTTCATGGCTGCACCGCTGCACCATGAGCTTCCTTCGGGTCACGGTGCAGCAATGAAGCCATGCAGCTCGAAGCCGGTTTCCTTATTTGGACGCTGTTAAACAGAAAGTACTTGAGCGACATTTGTTGACAAAATTAGTTACTAGTATCGTTGGAAAGAGCGTAAAAAGTAGAATTTTTGAAAATTGGGCCCCCCGATTCAAAAATGGGTAGCCGCGTTGAAAAAAGCTTATCAGTAAATGCTATGTCCGTAAGCCGGCAGTATTCATTGGCTTTTAATGTTACGTTTTCTCAGAAAACAGATTTTGTCGCTAAGTCCTTTTTGCTTAACAGTGTCCATTAAACAGTCATCCTGTTCTCCACCTCACGTTATCATTATCACATACTGTTATCAATGATTTTAGTATTTTACTAGGGAGCTTTGCCCCGTCCCAACCCCCGCTGTCACTCGCTTCGCTCGTGCCGGCCTGCAGTATTTCGCAAGCTAAAAAGTATATAACTGCTATTAAAAAAAATAAGAGATAAAAATAAAAAGAATCAGCCCATTCTCAGGCTGTAGACCCTCTTAATGCCTGTATGATGGAGACGATTCAGACTTATAATGTCAATTGTTTACATGACCCCTCATAAATTTTTGTTCATAAAGTTGTCTCCAAAATCTAGCGCCCCCATAATCTAGCGCCCTAGGCATGTGCCTATGTTGCCTATATGGAAATACGGCCCTGGATATCATAGTAACATAAGTGTATCTTACCCTACATTAAAAAAATTCCATGGAAATTATATGAAAACAACTCGGCGCTACTCCCTCTCCTCGTCCTTCACCGCGACCTTCCTCCCCCAAACTCCCTCCTCCACCATGAACCCCTTTCAAGAGTAGGCTACCCCTGAAGAAATGAGGAATTAAGGGGCAGGGTAGGCAATCCGCAATGGGTTTTTCCTCCCGGAGGCGGTGGCGGATTTTACTAAGCTCCCTTCTCCACCATGAACACCCTCCCAACTCATAAATTTTTGTTCAGAGTTGTCCTCAAGATCTAGCGCTCCCCATAACCTACTCCTCCCCCTAGCTCCCTCCTCCATCATAAACCCCAACCCAAGGGTAGGCTACCCCTGGAGAAATGAGAGCAGTTAAAGGCAGGGTAGGCAACCCTTTCAAGGGTAAGCTACCCCTCGAGAAGTGTGCAGTTAAGGGGCACGGTGCACCGTGTCGCCCCAAGCCTCCGTCGGAGTAAATGGATCAAAAGTTGGAAAAATCCAAGAAGTCAAAAGTTGTTGTTTTTTTTTTTGTTTTTTTTTTAAATAATACTAACAAATTTTGATACTTGGGAATTTTGATTTGAGTCAGTTGGGAATTTAACTATTTTTTGCCCTTCCGAGAAAAAGCTCCTCGCTACGTCCCTGACGGAAGGAATTGAAAAGAAATAATATTGAAGACAGTTACAACCTAAATGGATACATTGACAAGGCATACAATCAAATTATCAAAGCAATAAAAACAGCAGCAGAAAAAACGAAAGAGGAAACGAAGAAAGATTGGTGGACTTATAAAACAAACTAATAACGATCCGAAAAAATACATTTGAATATTACAAATAGAAAGAGGTGCATTACTGAAAATTAATGAAAAAAGTGAATTATCTATTCACTATGTTAGATCCCTTTTCACTCTAACATTCCTCAAAACGACATAACCGATGAAACTGATTAACTTTCCTTGAACATTTCTCCAATTCCTAACATTCCAATCCTAATATCAGACGTCGAAAAAGTTGGTAAATCATTCGTGAATAAATCCTTCCAACGACACTGGGATCAAGTCCCACCAAAACTAACAAACTAAAATCTATAAAAACCACAGTTCACTCCTGAAAAACATCCTATCAAAAGTCCAGAAATGACAAAGTAATACTTTTCAGACTAAGAACTAGACACTCCGCTCTCACTCATAGCTATATCCTGAACAAAGTACCACAACCAATCCCAGCGAAACACACATACCCCAAACTCAACACTAGAATCCCTGCTCTCCCACAGTCACATTCAAAACCTTAAACTCATATTCATATCATTCCTAAAAGCCACAAACCTCTACTCCAAAATGTAACCCATACCGTCGCCACGTTTCTAGCCATTTAGCTTTACGTGATGTGGCTAAACCCTAAAAAATAAAAAATAAATAAATAAATAAATAAAAAAAAGAATTAAAAACTTGTAGGAAATTTTTTTACTAATGACACTAAGAGACCAGATTTTTCGGCGTTGAAACGTGTGAATTTCGGCATCAAAATTGGAAAATTCGGCATGATTCAGGATTTAAAAAAAATAATAATAAATAAAGTTAGAAAAATCAATTTTCACTTCATTTATTATTCGATAATTAAAGAATGACAAATTGAAGTGGCTGATAGGCAGTGGCGTCGCGTGGTGCTCTTTCCCGGGTGTTCAACTGGTGGGTCTGCGCCTTCCCTCCCCCTCACCTCAGTGAGGGTCAATGAAGAATGAAGTTGCATCCACCTACTCACCACATAGCATGTGCATACGCTTCCAGAACGTTCATTTTTGCTGGTGAACACCCTGCCATTTAAATTAACAAAGTCTCCGCTTCACTCTTTGTGGCCTTTGTTGCAAACGCCACTGCGATAAGGCCGACGAGAGTGTGCAATGTTACTAGTGAACATTCTACGCGATTCCCATAGTAAGTGTGACAAAGATAACGCCACTGCATTAAGACCGACGAGAGTGTGCAATGTTGCTAGTGAACATCTATACAATTCGCATATAAAGCGCACTATAGTGGCGCTAGTAGTCTGATGTCAAGAAGGTGATCATGTATAACTGATAACGCATCTACAGTGTGGGTGTGTTGTGTGCGCCTACATGATTACCTTCTTGACAAGCTTCCAAAAAGTGCCACTTGTAACGCACCCTTCAATTTTATATGGGAATTCTCATAGTAAGTGTGACAAAGATAACACCATTGCATTAAGACCGATAAGAGTGTGCAATGTTGTTAGTGAACATCCTATGGGATTCCCATAGTATGTGACAAAGATAACGCCACTGCAACAAGACCAACAAGAGTGTGCAGTGTTGCTAGTGAACATCCTATGTGATTCACATAGTAAGTGAATCATAGGCAACGCCTCTGCATTAAGACCGATGAGAGTGTGCAGTGTTGCTAGTGAATATCCTATGCAATTCCCATGTGACAAAGATAACGCCACTGCAACAAGACTAATGAGGGTGTGCAATGTTGCTAGTGAGCATCCTACACGATTCCCATAGTAAGCGTGACACAAAGATAGTGCCACTGCATTATGACCAACAAGAGTGTGCGATTTTGCTAGTGAACATTCTACGCAATTCCCATAGTAGGTGACAAAGATAACACCACTGCTACAAGACCAACAAGAGTGTGCAATGTTGCTAGTGAACATCCTACGTGATTTTCATAGTATGTGACAAAGATAAGAACCGCGCGAAGCGCAAAGAGAAATATTCCGGCTATTTTTCAATTTTTTGAGTTTATATTTTGTATTTTAATCAAAATTTAAATCTTTCCTTGTTTCTGGGATTTTTGTTGTAAGACAAAAATTAAGTGGGTGTGCAGTGAACACCTTGAACACACCCAGACACGACGCCACTGCTGCTGATAGGCTCAACTCTTGCTTTTTTCGAATATTTTAATTCTAATTACAAGTGTAAATGTTGATATAAATAAAAGAAAAGAAAAAACAGCGACGTCAGATGGTTGTTTTTTAAGGGGGGGGGGGGGAATTTGAAATTAAAGTCGACAAACAAGAAAAATATTTTCTTGTCTCTTATAAAGTGAAAGGAAGAAAAAAAAATCTCGTAAAGTTACAGAAATCTCGTACTTTTTTCAAGGCTACTTTTTATTAACTTGCTGAATACTCAGTTTTCATTTCTATTAATAGGGGGAGGGGGTAAATGATACTGTGTATCCCTTGACGAGACTTACTCTGATGTGTGGAAATAGTACATAATGACTATATTTGATAATTCGATAGTCGTTAGCGTCATATTCGAGCTGTATTACAGTACTTCATACCTTAATTTTATTCGAGGACAACAATTTTTTGTCGTTTCGGCACTTTTCGGTATTTTTCTCAGTTTCGGCATTTTTCGGCAAAATAGAATTTTTTCCCTTCGTCCCATTTCTCATGATTCGAACTTCATTCTTACTCGCGTTGATTTCGCCCTCAAGAAAAAAAAGTGCCCAATACCATGGAATCAGGTCTCCACTGATGACTTTTTAGCAGGAAAAGACTCATTTCCGAGAAAAATAAGCTAAACATTTCATTGAAATTCTACTTTTTCCGCCCCCTAGGGGAAGCACAAGGATTGAGGGCGGAGAGCTTTTAACTAAGTATCAAGAAAATCATTCTCAAGATAATCCAGCAATAAAACCTTTTCTGAAATTGTTTTCTTTTTCATATTGCTATTTTCTCGTAATTTTCCTGAGCTAGGAAGCGATGTCCGCGTTTCGGTCGATGATACCAATCAAGCAATAATGTTTGATGGCCGATCAATGACGTGACTTACCGACGGATGAGGTTGGGCCTTTTCATTGACCGTTTACTGACGGAGAATTCACGTCACTTCCTACATCAGCGTCTGCTAGACACGTCGTTGAATCGCTCGATAATTACTCAAATTATTCCTCACTTTGCCCGGTCATTCGCGTTATTGACCGAGGGTAGTCGGTCATCGTTGATAAACGAAGAACTTACCTGAACGTACAAATATTTATCTGCATTGTGCACGTAAATCCGTTCTGCATAGCAGAAAAGTGGCTCATCTCGAATCGAATGATGTAAACGTGTGAGTACGGTTACTTCCCTTCGATAAAGCACCAGAACAAACAATTTTTCCGACTTACGGTGGGATTTTCTGCGCTGAATCACGAATGGAATTCGGTGTACTCAAAATCGGTGACCAAGAAAACTGTGTTACTGCAGTTGTGCTATTCGAACACCGTACTTCGATATTTTTCTAAATAAAGTCAGTTTTGACCTTAACTGAAGTGTAAATTTTGAATTTTGAAAGTGGTTCATTTTGGAGCGCGGACTGTAACTAAATGGAAAATCGAACGCGGTAATCGGAATAACCCCCTCTCAACGAAAACACCTCATTTGGATGCTTTGGTCGAGTTTTCAAGCCAAAGTCTACTTCGCTCTTTTTCCAGATACAATATCGAATTTCGTGCCGAAATTTTTTCGCAATGAAACATCTGATTACATATTCCTAGGGGAAAAAAAAGTTCTAAAAAATCTCTGTTTTCATGTTTTGCTCAATTTCTTAACAGCTATGATTTTAGTCATTTGAAAAGAGTAATCGACTTCGAAATTAAAGCCCATATCGAGTCTAAGTGAAAAACTTAATAAATTTATCGAAATAAGTTTCCTGAAAGACCACTATTTCCATACATGGCTCGATTTTTGAAAGCTAAACCGGGGCTGGATCAGAAGTCTGATGCGATATTTGAAATCAGCGATCCAAACATCGCATTTCGATAGGCGTTCAATTTTTGAATCCGAATCAATTTTCTCGCTTTAATAGGGAAAATGTTGATTAGTGTTATTCAAATCAGAGCCAAGTTAAAAGTCTGATGCAACATTCAAAATCACCCCCCCCCCAACCCCGAAAAAAACATGTTGAATCAAAGATCGGTTGCCATAATCAGACTTGGAGATTCAAAAAACTCTTCTTTCGATATTCTGTTTAATAGGCCAAATTACTTTAGTTCCTTTTGGGTGCAAAATTTGGATTTTGGGCCCAACACGGGCCGGATCAAAAATTTGATGCGATGTTCGAAATCGGTGATCCAAGGATCACCTGTTACGATGTTTTGTTTGGTGCATTTCCATTTAAAATTCCAATGTTGGTACATTCGAGCCCCTTCTGGGTGAGAGAAGTATTTTATCCGAAAGAAACTACACCTTATCTCTTGAAGATCCAGTTTGGCCCGGTGAAGATCCGACTTCGCGTTTAAATAAAAAGTGAGGAGGGGCGACTCGTGAAACACTCTGTTACATATTTATGTGTCGTCGCCGACCATACGCTAATTTGTACTTGTAATTTTTTACTTGTGGGGCTGACATATTAGCGTATTAACCAGGGGCGCGGGGGCCCCGAGTAACCGAGCCAATTCTTCAAATTTTTCTAAATTCTTCCAGACGTGTTTAAGACTCTTTCAAGTCAACTATCCTAAGCCTCGAGACTTTTTAAAGCTTGATTGAGATTTTTAAAGACTGTTCTCGACGGTTTTTTCGTACTTGAGGTAAAGTGCCAAATGTTGATCTAGGTACGGAATATTGATCTTTGTTTCAAGGTTCAATAAATCTTCGTTGGAGCGTTTGCTACTTTTTTTTTTTTAGTCGTGAACCATGTAGAGTGAACCTTCACTTACCGTTCTATATTGAGTGTCTCATGCACACTTGACCTAAGTGACAAAAACTTTTTTTTTTCAGGAGAGCGATTTGAAAATTATATAAATAACGTTGGGTTATGTACGTGGCTCAAATGGTTTACGCCATCTAGCGGGCTAAAAAGCGAATAATTCGTCATTTGCACGTGTAGCCCGATAGCGAGCATCGAGATCTATAAGAATATGTATTAAACTCATTTCTCGTCAAAATGTCATTTAGACAAGTGTGCATGAGACACACTCGATATACTCGTAGTTTCAACTTTGAAAACGTGATTTGTGTTATCGCGTAATAATTTTGAAGCTACTTTATTGAAAAATGTGCTAAAATTCTACAATTTTTGAATTTATAGGAAAAAGTAATTTGAAAATATCCTTTTTCGACGTATGTGGATGTTTGTATGTATTGACATTAGTTCAAATGCAGGATGTCTACCGGGCATGAAAACCCGCAAAACCAGAAAATAGCCTGATTTTTGCTCATAGTAGCATGAAAGCATGGAAATGGCATGATTTTTTACAATTTCTTTGTAAAAACATTAATTTTTAACATTAAAAGTTGTTGTTGTTGTTATTTTTATATATTAAAGTATCTCATCAGAATGAAACTGCCAAAAAAGTACATGAAATTTCCTACAAAACAAGTATGTATGTCAAGCAAGGGCTACTTTTTTGAGAAAATTTGAAGCATGAAAATGGCATGAAAAAACAAAAAAATAACATGAATTTTCATTTTCTGAAACTTCGGTTCATACCATAAAATGAAGTACCTTTGGAAGATTTTGAAATTTTTACTTCAAAACGGCTATTTGTGGGTCACATAAATTCGAGTGAAAAAAAGAATGAAAAGTGTTCCTGTTCGATGTTTTTCAAAAATTTGCAGTTTGTATGAGCTAACTCACCAATGTTATTGATATAATTCATATTTTCGGTGTCAAAGTTCAAGATTTCGGGGTTTGAAAAAGGACCAACATTTGACATCAGTCAACATTTAGCAAAAGATTTTCATACTTCAGATAAGTGTCAAATATTAATCGAAGGTATCGAATGTTGACCAGATCAACATTATGATATTTTAAGAAGGAAGCTATTGTACATTTTACTATCCAGATCGAAATGTATGAAATGTTTCAGTGTGTAAGTAAATGTGATAAGCTTGAGACTGAAACCCGTCAAGAAATCAACAGTATTTTTTGGACCTTTGAAATATCTGTGAGTCAACACTGGCTGAATTTTTGAAAAGTTCGCCTAAAAACAGTGGTAGAAATTTATTATTCGCAATTTCGGGGTTCAGTACTGATGGGCGGCAGCAGAGGCCATTTGAAAAAAAATAGATCAACATTTGGCACTTTACGATTTTCAAAATTCTTTGAAAATCATCAAGATGGGCTTAGGATTATTCGAGATTCATTAAGATTTTTCCAATCCTGCTTTAGATTTTTCAAGACTTCTGACTTACAACATGACTGAGACTTTTTGAGACTATTCTATGCTTCACTGAGACTTTAAAAATCTTCCAACCTAGTTAAGTGCTTATAGAGGCGGGTTCAATATTTTTTAAAACTCTTTAAGAGTCTTCTAAACTTTTTGTTTTAGTATCTAGTCGAGTCGTGAGAAGCCTTAAATAGATTTGTAAGAATTTAGGAAAAGTCTGAAAGAGTCTGAAAAAAGTTTTTCTGCAGAAGGTAAAATAATAACCATAAACGCTACCGAAAAAGTTGTAAAAATAATCTTGGGCAATTCTGGACGAGTCTTGAAACATGAAGTACGCCTGATAGAATTTAAAAAATGTATTAGGATATAGCCCCCCCCCCCTCCGAAGCAGGAAAAAAGTTGAAAATACCCATTTTACAACTCATTTCAGCGAGTTTTAAAAGGTTTCGTAAAAGTCTGGAAGAGTCTGAAAACATCTATTTAGAGATAGAGTAATAACCTTAAATTCGAAAAGTTTTAGAGATAGCTTTGAACAATTCTGGGCCTCGAAGAGTAAAATAGTCTGAACGAATTTCAAAGAAGTGTATGGAATATAGTTCCTCCTCTTCTCCAGTAAAAAATTGAAAACACTCATTTCGCTGCTTATCTTAACGAGTCTTAAAGGGTCTTATAAGAGTCTGGAAGAGTCTAAAGAGTTTTTGTAGAATCTGAAATAATAATCTTGAAAAAGAATGAAAAAGTTGTATAGATTTCCTTGAAGAATTCTGGAAGAATTTTGAAAAATAAAATACGTTCGAATTGAAAAAAAAAATATATATATATATCCCTCACCCCCCTTCACAGAAAACAAAATTACAAAATACCTATTGTATTGCTCATCTTAACGAGTCTTGAAGTTTCTAGTTACAGTCTGGAAGAGTCTTTAAATAGTTTTTGTAGACATTGTAGAGTCAGAATCCGAAATCTGGAAGGTTCCTGCCAGGTAAAATACGTACTCTGAAAGAAGTTTGAAAAGAAGTATGGGGACAAGTCTCCCTTCCTCCAAGTTGAGAAAAAAGTTGAAAATTTCTGTGTAATTTATGCGACTTGAATTTCACATCGTTGAGAAAAATTCTCGCAATTATTTTGAATTTTTTTTAACCTACTTATAAAATTATAAGCTATCCTCCATCCCCCTTCAAAATTTTTCTGTATACGCTGCTGCCCAAAGTCAATTAGTTTTTGAACTTTTGAAGTCGAAGTACCTATTGACTGTGATAAACTGATTAGTAGTCCACTTGATGGACGGGCAATATCCTGAAGATTTCATCTAGATGTAATAAAGCCTACGGATTCCCTATGTAATGCGAACATACTCGTACTTGTACTTTTGGTTCCCAGTTATCTACAAAGGACACAAAAATGGAATTACTCGTACAAGAAAATCTCTATTCCTCCGCATTCAAACTCTCATACGAAAAACACAAAAATTGTTTTTTCAAAAATGTCCAGCTTTTATGCTGAGTCAATAAAATTTCGCCGACTATTATTACTGTTTAGGAGAAAACTGTAGAAAATGTTTTAAAAAATGTCGGGTTTCAACATTTTTTTCGAAGGAGGGGGTGGTAAAGAAAGGGAAAATAAGAAAAATAACAATAATGATAAAGAATGTTATTTTTGCAACGTTCTCCCGTGGAGAGGAAGTGGGAGGGGGCATTAGCCTACGATTGTTAGGTTGGTGGTCTGCAAAACTGTTTTCCCGGTGGCCTGTCTGGTCGCACTTCCGCCTGTGGTATTAGCCTAACTAGCTTAACCGAACGCGTTTTCACGTACACAGGCACCACATAGTTATACAATGTACTCGGTACCTACTTGAAGTGAAAAGAATGAACAAACGAACGAAAGAAAGAGTGAGGGAGGTATGATCTCAATTTCCGGAAGAGTGCTGAACGTTGGTGACTCACATTACGGATTATGGAGTGCGGACTGATACTGGTCTAGTGGCTAGTGGTAGCATTAGTTAAGGCCACGTTACACGGACAAGTTCGTGGCTCATGAACCGACCAGCTCCTGCATCTACCGAGGAATTTGACTCGTGACCAACGATGATAATCGAACAAATGCTAGTTTTTAAATGTTGGAATATATCGAGCATAATTACATATATTGACCAAAGATTCGGATTTTATTTACCGAGCGTTTGCTCGAAATGATCGAGTATCCATCGGTTTGACTCAGCTTCAAGTCTGTGTTGGCTCTTGAAAATTGAGTTTATTGTAAGCTGAGTTGTGATTCAACTCATTTTGAAATAACTTTTGAGCATTTGCTCAGAAATTCTTGGACATTTGAAGCATCTGCTTGACAATAATACATGCTCGAGCATTTTGCCATCGCTGCTTGTAATCATTGAAAATACCTCCTGGCTTCTGGCGTGCGGGACAGTCTTTTTCATAGTCACCACGTGTCTAAACATACGAATGCGCTGGCATCGTAAAGATGGAAGGGAGGTGGGTTGATAAAGAAATACATTTTCTTCCTTTATCTCCTTCTCCAAAAATGTAAATCCAAAAGCTTGGGGGAAAATGCCTTCAGGAGGGCTTTAAAAGACGAGATTTACGAGATTTCTTTAGCTCGTCAACTCAGCTGTCGGAAATACGAACTAGCTTCTATCTATATGAAACTAGTTGACCCGCGTCGGCTTCGCGAGTCATCTAGACGGTGGGCTTAAATGAGTTTGCTTAAGTGAGTTGGTTTAAGTAGTGAGTTCGATAGAGAAACATTGGTATCTAGCTCTGTATGGCAGTACCCGTAAATTATTACTAATCAAACGAATTATTTGGGCAACTTTTAAGAGTTTTCCTTTTGGAAAGAATTTTTTTTCTTTATTTTTTTTGGTTGGGGGGGGGGTAATTTTTTCAGTAGTGTTGACCTACATTCATCAGCGTTGATGTATTTTTTGGGGGAGGTGTGTAATATGTTGTATCAAAGTTTCCAACAGTCATTTAAATCATTCATTTTCAGTCATGGTCATTTAAAAATTTAAGAATCAGCACATTTTATACCTTACAAGAGAAAACAAAGAATTTAGAATTGGAAAATTCTCTTATAATGACCAGGGCAACAATTTTTATACGAGTGCATATTTTTATCTACATATATGAGGTATAGGTGTAAGTTTTAAAAGATCTTCACGAATCACAGAATTCTGAGTCAAATGAGCAGCACTTCATCCTGCATATTTCGCATATTTTGGTATTTACCGCATATTTTGCACCAATTCTGCTTATTCTTCAATTTTTTCCCCAAAAATTATTTTTTTAGTTCTCAGAATAATTTTCGACTCCAAAAAAAAAGTTGAGAAGACTTAATAGTTGATGAATCAGTAGAAAAGCTTTTAGAAAAATATGTTCTTTCGCACGTGAGATAACCTTTCTCTTGCCCACATCACATTCATCATTCATCAAGAAATTGCGAAATGGTGCATTATCTCCTGGGTGCATCTCCTATTAAAAGAAGATTGGACTCTTAAGGAGATACTTTCCTGGATCATTTTAAAATATGATGAAAATTGTCTCAGCGTATCCATCTTAATTTTTCCTTTGAAATGATCTCCCCATATTGTATTTGCATGTTTACGCATATTTTACAATTTTGGCGCGTATTTTCGGCATATTATTTAGACTGAATGCAGTGCATAAAAAATGCGCATATTTCGCTATTTTTTGTTCATAAAAGTTGCAGCCCTGATAATGACAATAAATCGAAATATCAGCCTACAAGAGTCTTCGCATGTATGACATGCTCATGTGAGTCGTGTGAGACGTGATCACCATGTGCGTATTAATAAGGTTAATGAGCTCAATAAGGTCCTAATTTAAGGTCTTGGCTCTCCAGACTTTCATGTAAGTGATTTCATGATCTTCTAATAAAAGTAACCCTTTTTCAGAACTTGATAAGGCCAGCGCGCCAAAGAAGGCTGGGCTTATAACCTAATAAGATCCAACCTAATACCTAATAAGCCTGACCTGAAATTGAGTAAATAAAAAGTTAAGCATGGTTCAAATAGAAATTTATGAGTAAGTTATAACCAGGGATGTTCCCATAGGGGGGGGGGGCTACCGGGGCTCAGCCCCGTCTCAAGAATTTTTAGGAAAATCGAGGAAGGGCTCAGCCCCTCCTCGAGAAATTACCTAAAATAAACAAAATTCAGTCTTGTAAAATCAAAAATTCATCAAGATACTAGTCGATGATTAGATTTTGAAAAGTGTAATGCAAAAAAGTCCGACTTTAGCGTTACTATTGGTCCCTGTTGTAATTCTATAGTGTTGTTAATTGTTGCATAATATTTTTTTGCTGTTACATTTTTACGTCTCCTTAACCTACTACACTTATAGTGATAAAAATACTCAGGATTTAAAAAAAAAATGTAAAAAATGTATTTACCAAAAAAAACCTACGTCTGTAATTATTTTAAATTTTAATCCATTTTGTTGAAAATAAATTTTTTTGTACTTTTTATAAATAATTTATTGCGGTTTTATTGCGAATTTATAAACGATGACCTATTTTGAAGCGAATAAGACCTTTGACTGAGATTTTTTTTTATGAGGGAAATTATTCATAATTTAGAGCCCCTCCCCCCTCAAAAAAATTCATGGGGACATCACTGGTTATAACTGAAATGATAATTTATCAGGTTGGGCCTTATTAGGTTACATACTACTATTTTCCGTGAGTATCGCATATCTCGGTTCCAAAGTACTCAAATTTCACTTTTCTGGCGTCGATCGTTAACCAACTACCACTACAACAACTATCCAGTGTCTGATTTCTGGATAAATTCCATTTGACTAACATATAATGCTCGTAAATTCTCCAAGTTACACAAAACATATCGGAGCACTTTTTACGTTATTGGAGAATCATCAACGGGCATATCTCAAACCAGTGGACTAATATCTTGATAAAAACAATTGGACAGTGTTGCCATATCATGAAGGAACAACTTCGCTGTCCGTTTTAATGCATTCTAAAGCATAGCAGTCTAGATCGGTATATTGGGCCTTATATTGGGGATCCGAGCTTTATTGGGCTCATGTACCTTATGCAATAAGATTACTCCCCCCAATGTAGTATTATAGATGAAGAAGTATATTTAGCTTTTAGTTTATTATTTTAACGCATTCATAGCAACTCGGGGAGGGGGAAGGTCATGTATTTTCAGATTTTCATTTTGTTAGACACCCTGTGTGTGTGTATTGCGAGTTTAGTGTATGTTAGGTACTACTAATTGCGGTATCACATGGCATAAATTCGTTTACAAATTTTTTATGACTACAAGCATAAATATGATTATTGGTTTTTGAATTTGGGTGGGGGTGTAATTTTAATCATTTCTACCCCCTCCCAAAAAAAACGATTGGGGTAAGTATTACCCGTCTAACCCCCTCAGCGACTCCCGTGATTCTTTATTGTACAAAACCAGTTTTTCCAAGTTTTCTTAATTTTCTGGCAACGGCACCCTTCTAGGTAGTAGTCAAGCTCGCCGAGTCATGAGACAGACGCGCAGTGGTGTAGCCAAGAGCGGTTTTAGGGTTGCTACATCTGAATTTTAGGAATACCGGACACATTCGCAATAAGGAAAAAGAAATGTTTTTCTATTTACTTTTTACATAATAAATATGTGGCACTTTCTATAAAAAGGGGTAACTTTGTTGATTGATCAAAGTCTCAGAAAACGCGAAAAAAGAAAAACAAAATTTTTTGGTTAAAAAAATCAATTTTGAGATTTTGGTTGATTTTTACAGAAAAAACATCGCAATAACGAAGTGACAAAATTTACGCGCATGAGAGAGAAAAGGGAGAGAGAAAGAGAATTATGAAAGAGAATGAGAAAAGGATGCGAATGTCTGCGTTCATTTCTTTGTGGTTTTTTGGAGCTCGCGAATAAATCCGTTGTTCTGCATTGTTACCACGCAGAAGAGCGAAAAATTACCTTTCCAACAAGGCCTTGTCGTGGCTGGTAACGTGATTCCGCGGCGAGTTAGGAACGCTTGAGGGAGTGGGAGAAAAAGGTGTGTCTAACTTTAAACGCGTATTTCCCAAAAACGTGTTTTCGCGCGTTCATGTTACACTCAGCTTTGACCGCTTGTATCTCCGGAACAAAAAACGCTACAAATCTCACCGATAGCTCGTTGGAATGGGCATTCATTCCTCTATTACGTACTGTCCGTAACTCAAAATTCGTCGGATTGACAAAGTTACCCGCTTTTTATAGAAACTGCTACATATATAAAAACGTACACAAACATTAGAACTTCCAAAAACATAGAAGATTCAACGAGGGACTCGTGAAAATACCGAAAAAGTACTTCAAAATAATAATTTATGATACTATTTTTTTTGTTGTTGCTTTTTATGAATTTTTGAAAATACCGCACATTTCTATTGTCCGGTAATGGTCTTTGCTTCTCACGGACGTGTAGCAACCTTAAGAGGGGTCCAGGGGGGTCTGGTTGGCCACGTGGATAGCGCGTTGGTCTCGGAATCCGGAGGTCCCTGGTTCAAGCCCACGTAGCAACTCGCCAGATTTCGACCTAGGCCGGTTTTTCGGCCAGGATGGAAGAGGGCTAAGACAACCCTAACAGCCTCTCCGACGTCTCTGAAGTAATGCTCGAAAGGGCGGATTCCAGGGCTCGGGTTGAGAGTAAATTAGAAAGAAAAAAGCAAAAAGAGAAAAAGGGGGGTCTAGACTCCTCTTGGCGATTTCGTTAAATAGTGGTTTTTCTAATTTTACTCCTCTAACACCCCGCCCCCTGGTCAAGACCAGATCCCCTCGAGCACTAGGCTAGCTACACCACTGCAGACGCGTCAAAAACTGGCCGAGTCGCGAAACGCGCGCTTCACCGCCGCCGCGCCAGGTCGCGTCGCCCGCTTGACCGTGTAACGCGGGCTTTCATTGCTCATTTGCAACATAGTTACATACAAGTAAAAAGTGTATGCATAGTAGGTACAGGTAATAGGTACCGACGCCGGTGCCGGCATAACGCTTCTTTCTATTTGCACAATCCGCGTCACAAAATTTCTTCGAGAAATTTTATTTAACTTGGAGCGGAAGTAAGTACCTGCGAGGAATTTGAAGAACGGCGACGACTAGATAGTATCATTAAGTCAATATCATGGTGTGACGTGGCGTGACGTGGCGTGGGAGAAAATATTCCGTAAAAATCGCGTCCGTTTCGATGCCCGCTGTGTGGTGCTTGGTGCACCGTCCTCAACGCGCGGCATAGCATCGCATCGCGATCTGGACTTTCCGGCCTCGCTATTTTTACGTATCCTAGGTATGCGTAATAATATGCTCGCGTCGCGTCGCGTCGCGTCCCGTCACCTGTCCTTGTTTTTTCCTGTTCACGTCTTCTTCGTCTTCATCTAGATCCGGCGTGCCGGAGCACGCCGTCGTGACGCGTGAGTGTGGGCGGCGTGGCAGGCAAGGTGCGGTGGCGCGGTATTTCATTTTCATTCATGATTCACGTACATACGATGTAGATACGTACTGGGATCTCGAATGAGTTGCAAGAAAACACCTTGTAACGCGATTGGCAAACCATTGACCATAACGGCCTCGGAAGGTCTTATTTTTTTATTTATTTTTTCTGATCGAGGAAGGAGACAGCTTACACGGTACGATGTTCAATCGTTCATTAATGATTAGACGGCTTGTACTGGGAACAGTGGGTTCGGGAAAATAAGTATCTGAAGGGCGCCAAAATGTTTTCCCCCCAAATTTCCCGGCCCCCTTTTCCTTGCCACTTATGTTACATACACCTCATTCAAGGAAGAAATTTCGAATCAATAATGAAGATATAGCAAAAAACATGAAAGTAATTATAAATTATGGGAATATGAATCGAATACATCATTTTCTTTAAACATAGGGTAATATGACTAACTTAAGTTGTCCAGGGTGTCTACCAGTCACGAAAATCCCGAGAAAGCCACGAATTTTTACAAAATACCCGCAAAATAATAAGAACGTTACTATTTTACATTTTCGAAAATTAAAGATGGATTTATACTTTTGAATTAACTTGATTCTACATTGCTTACCATACTGATCAACTTTCAAACATTTATAATTAACTGTAATTCTTATCTAATTTTAATGACTGATTTTAAATAGCGTGCATTATTCAATTGTGTCAGTGGGCATCATTCAAATAAAGGCTTCTCCTACTTTCTTTATACTTTTACTATATTGGCACCTAACTGTGATAACGTACTGTTAGTTTTACATAGTTTCTCATGTTTGTTACTTTCAGGTTATCTGTCTAATTCATGGTTGGAGGAGGAGGGTACGAAATTATATTTCAAAGATCATGAAGAAATGAAATAAAGGTCACGAAAAAGCCACCACGAATTTTCATTATTTGATTCTGGTAGATACCTTGGTTGTCGCAAAAGTAATAAATAATGAGTAACATGAGTTGATAATCATTACAGTAAGAAAGTTCAAATAAACAATAAATAGAAAAACAAAGGAGGAAAAATGAAAATAATTCTAAATTAGAGGTAATATAAATTTAATTCTTTTTTTTTTTTTTTTTTTTTTTTTTTTTTTTTTTTTTCTCTAGAAAATAAGAGTGACAATAGTAATGAGTAGATAACTTCTTGAGTTGATGCTTGATAATCAAGGTACATATTATTTTTTATGTGAACATTATTAAATTATTAAATTAGTTGAAAATTCAGATGTTGAGCAACAGGTCAATTATCTCCTCATTATCTAATATTATTAGGATATCCTTCTCGCGGGACATGAACAGAGGCGAAACTTGACTTTTAGTTTGGGGGAGGGGGGGAAGGAAAATTTGACGACAAATATTTTTTGAAAACTAAAAATTCTCCGACAAAACATTTTAAAGATTTGAAAATTCGCCGATTTTTCAATCAAAATATTTCTTAATTGAAAAAAATAAATAAATAAAACAGAAGCAAAATATGGGCCCGGGGACTAATTTTTGAGAACGCCCTTGTACCCTCAAAAAATGTCTGCCTTTTTTCTAATCTTCATTTTTCTTCCTTCCTTCGTTCCTCTTTTTACCTTATTTTTGAAGCGCCTTGAGCCACTTGAGACATTCTCCTCCCTGTGCAAACATACACCATGCGAGAAGTTTCTTGGATTCATTTAATACTATGATAATAAGACTCTTTTGACCCATCAAGACCTCCTCCTCTAACTTACGTAAAACTTTTGGGACTCTTCCAGACTTCTCTGAGACTTCAAAGATCTTCCGAATTTGTTCAAGACTTTTTCAGGCTTCATTAAAACATTATACCTTAGAAAATTAAAAATCCAAATGGACAGTTTCAAAACTTGCCAACTCTAAAATTATATGTCCCCCCCCCTCCATAATTTCGTCCCTGCAAATGCAGATTGGAACCTTATCCCCCGTGCACTCACATTTGCGCACATGAGCGTATATCCTAGTCTGGGAGGGTAAGCTAGTCGGATATTAGGAATACTTGAGAGGAACACACAACTTCCTTTACATATTAAGGTGGTTGTTATTTACTCTTGGTGATATTTTTTTCTCTGAATTTCCTTTGATTCGTCTCCTAAATTGGTCCCAATGAAATCAATAAAAAAATTAAAAAAAAAATCTACAAAGTTTTAGGTTGATCGGATTTAGGGGAATCCGTGCCACAAGCTCCCTTTCGTTCTTATGGGAAAAACTCATGGAGTTTGGACCTTTGTTCCAGACTAAATTTCCCTCCTATATTCACCAAGACCATAGCACGTAAGTTAAATAATAGAACATTTGCTATAGGATTCAGCTTGTGACATTGGAAAATAAGTCTTTTACTTTCAATTTTTAGACAGCCCCGTAGCCATGGAGGGGCAAGCTGGGGCTGAGTCCTCTCTAAAGGTATCTTGAGCCCCCAACCCCTAGGCAGAGATAACACCATTTGAAAAAAATCAGCATTACGCCAGGCTCCTAGCCAGGGAGTACTGAGCACACCCTAACGCTTGCCGGACCCTCCCCTGGCAAAATTTCGTGAATAAAAATAAGGAATTCCTTTTATTTTGCTCACTAGTTTTGTTCAAAACTTTTCGTTCCACTATACATTTTAATGTTTATAAACTTGTCAACACTGATATTGCTTTGAAAGATAGAAGAATCGTATGTTTGTCGTTCTTTATAATCATGTGACGTGTCACAAGAAAAGGGCCCGAGTGTCCATCCAGCAGTTTCAGACACATAGGCCTTTTTTCTTGTGTGACATTACAATATTCACAAACATAGTGGTAGGCTCACGATCCAGTTCACATTGAATATCGATGGCTAAATGCCTGAATGGCTGTTTGAGAACTGATAACGTGATAAGTCCACAGAAATAGAGTTTTTTTACTTCCAAAAGTTCGAAAATTTGATCGTTCTAAGTGTTAATTTTTTTCACGCGATCTATCCAATTTTTTTTCTATGGATAGTCGGTAAGTTGAATCACCAGTTTTGATTATGATTTTTGAGACCAAATTCAATCATTGGCGTGCCAAGATTTTCCGGGGTGGGTGGGGGGCGAAGTAAGATTTTTAAGGGAGACTTTTATTTTAACGACTTTATCGATTTCTGAAATGTAAATGTTGAATGTAAAAATCTCCTTCCAATATGTTAATGCGTAAATAAAACGTAATTGGGTAACACGAAGCTCGAAAGCCATAAAATGTAAATGAACAGATCAGTATTATGTATAAAGAGGAAAGAACAAAAATTTCCAAGGGGCGGCACCCCCTCCCCCAATTTTCCATTTATTGTAGTGGAAAATTTTGTAAACTCATAGTCAAAATTGGAAAGTGGGTGGTTTTTCATTTAAATGAGAAATAATACTTTTAACATTCATGCCCTCCTGTGAAATTGAGAAGTTGGCTGAAAGATTACAAACGAGTGCTGACTATGTATATAGTCAGTCTGTTGTATGGATCAACTTACGAAGAAGGTTCCACCAGTCTCGGAGGTTCTCAGCTCTCAAGGGTAGTGGCTCGAAATAGGATTCATTACGAAAACTTCGAAACTTTCTTGTATCAAATTTTATGAAAAATAAATTTTAGAGGACATTCAACGAAAAATCCCGATTTCAAGTCATCATATCTGACTTTAGAAGCCGAAGGGGACGAGGCGTTACTTGGATTGAAAATTTTCAGTTCGTTGTTCATTATAGTAGCTGGATCACCCGTATTATTTTTAGGCTGACGCCCATTTTTTCCGATTTTTGTGCAAATTCTTATACGTCGGAGTATACGCTACGGCTCGGCGGCTATGCAAACTAAATCTTGTTACATGCCGCATTATTTTGCTGAGATCATTCTAGTGTTTCCTACTTGATGAATCGGAAAGAAATTAAAAAATTCAACAGCAGTATATCTACGTAATTCTGTAATATAAAAAATGAATCGTTGGGTGTTAAAAATATTACGAAAATTGCATAATTTTTGCTCGATACATCAGCCTATTGACTGAAGAAAAGAAAGGAAAAAGAATGCGCGAGGAGAATAGAAAGAGAACGAAAGAAAAACCGGGGAGAAAAGTATAGACCAGAGCATGTGCGTAAATCATCAGTGGAACAGAGAGAAAGCGCGAGAGATGGAAGAAATAAATGAAATATTTTCGAAGCCATGGCCATGGCCATGAAAAATTTGTTGAGTGCGAGACTGCTCGGCGTTGATCAACAGCTGCCAGCTGCTCGTTAATTGACTAGAAACGAAATTTACATATTTGTTGGAAAGATTTGCGTAAATTAAAAATCTACATACGTAAAATGACTAAAGCGTGAGTTCATCGAAACTGGAAATTGTTCCATCGGACGATCGAATTTCGCTAGACTAGGCGACTGTGCAAGTGGGTAACGAACTGAACCACAGGGCGGTGAATATTAGTAGGCTGGTAGATTTATAGTTAAAATACTACCTGGCTAATAGTATTCTTCTCTTTGGCTCTAGTTCGCTGCAAATTCGCATCCATGTTTGAGGATGACGTTAGAAAACAAGGCTAAGTTCGATGACATTTCAATGAATTTTTTCGTTGTACTTACAGTATGGGCAAATCGCACCGAGATTCATTTGTAATCAATCGACTTTACCAGTTCAAGTACCTGCGAGTACTCGATGATGCAGTATGTATACAAGCGCATTCTATTAAGTGGGTGAAAAGAAATTGTTTTCAAATTTTAACCATGTACCTAATATTTTATTCTATAGTCCAGGAGAATTAGCTAAAAAAGAGGTGTTTGATGGAATTAATTGCTGCACAGCTGAAACTTGGTACGATTGCTTAGTACCCTCTTCGGAAAAGCCCGGTGATTTCCCCCTCCCCCGGTGTGAGCATCACCCCTCAGAGTCCAAAAAGTGCCCCTGGAAACAGTTTTTGGCTTGTATCTTGCTTAAAATTGAAATATAGGTAAAAATATTCCTTACCAAATTTAAAGAGCGTAAAATTCTCTACAAAAATGATATCTGTTTTTGTTTCTTCGTGAATCCCATGCCAACCAAGATAATCGGCGTTCAAGATCACACGAGCATGTAAATATGAAGTAACCTACAACGCACGCGGTATACAAATGTTGAAATAATCGCGAAAACACATGACTGGACGTATAGAATGTTACAAGATATAATTTCAATTTATTATCTTTATTATTATAAGAATTCATCTTCATCCAAATCTACATGCATACAATTTTCTACGTTTAAACAACCTCCTCTACAAACGCGTGGCTACAAGAGATACCCACTTTACGGCAACCACAAACTCGTGATCCCGATGCGGAAAACTTAAGTTCGTGTAAACCCGCTTGAGACTCTTGGAAAATCGACCCTCGTTAGCCCTGTCTCAACCCGGTATGTTTCCCTCCAGCAGCCAATCAGAACACTCCATTCGAAGGGAGCCATCAGGTTAGCCAATCACAGCGCTTCATTTACGTGTAGCCCTCTCACTACCCGAGCTATACACCGGCATTGAGGCACACGTGCTATACCCTTTGGGTATGCCCTTTGTAGACCCGTCGTATAGCCCCTCTGTATACCCTCATGTATGCCCTTTGTAGACTCGTCGTATAGCCCCTCTGGTTCCCCTAACATGGATCCCCTTTGTAGACCCGTTGTATAGCCCTACTTATTCCCTTCATGAATCCCCTCCGTAAACCCGGGTAGATCCCCTCTTGTAATTCAAATACGTATGGGAAAGGATGATGGGCTCTCAGCTAGTTGAAAAAAAAAGTTCGAATATCCCTTCTATCATGCTGCACTCGTGATTCCCTCAATTATTTATGCTGAGCACTCGTTTCTGGTTGACAGTTTGTGAACTTAAAGCTCGTTTCACCTGTACATGTTTTTGTGGTAAAAATACCCTGATCATCTTTTCGTCCACTACACTAGCGCACCTACAGGAATCATGTCGCTCCATAACTATTGTCTGTCTTCAATCCGGTTTCTAAAACAAGCTGGTCCAATGTGGATTTAAAATTACAGCGTCAGCGTTCAACGCTTCTCGCATGATTAGAGTGACGAGTTCGGCGTTTGTATACCGTGTACGTTGTAGGTTACTCCATATTTACATGCTCGTGTGATCTTGAACGCCAATTATCTTGGTTGATATGGGATTCACGAAAAAAAATATGAATATTATTTTTGTAGAGAATTTTACGCTCTTTAATTTTGGTGCGGAATATTCGTACCTATAACTCGATTTTAAGCTAGATACAAGCCCAAGACTATTTACGGGGGCCCTTTTTGGACTCTGGGGGGTGATGCTCACATCGGGGGAGAAGGGGAAATCACGGGGCTTTTCCGCAGAGGGTACTAAACAATCGTACCAAGTTCAGCTGTGCTGCAATTAATTCCATCAAAAATGCTAATTCCCCTGTACTACTATACGCATTGGGAAAACAGTGACGATCTCTGGGCATTTCTCTATGGAGATAAATTCACTTTCAGTTTATTTTATATTTGCTCTCAAGATGTCTGTTTCTTCAAAAGAAGCTGTCTTAGCTAGTTCTATTCTACTCTTTATTTCTGTTTTACTTCTTCCATCGTGCTTTATCAGACTACCCAAGTACTTAAATTTCTTTACCTCCTTTATTTTTTCATCTCTTATTTCTGTATTTATTGAGTTTTGTCACCATCTACTGACTATTATCACTTTTGTTTTATTCTTAATCATCTTTATTTTCTAATTACTTTATTTTCAATATTTTATTCAATTTTTTCAACGTTTCCTTTAATTCTTCTTTACTTCTTTTCACTATTGCAATATCATCTGTAAACCCTATCATTCTAACCGTTTCCCTTTGTATTTTCACCCCTTTTTTAAAATTAATCTCTTAGATTACTTTTTTCACAAATAGGGTAAACAGTACTGATAAAAAACTCAACATTGTCTCACTCATCTTTAAATTTTGCCTTCTCCTACTTCATCCTGTATTTGCGGTCCTTTGATATTTATATAAGTTGCATATCACTCTTCTTTCTTTATACTTAACACCTACCTATCTCCTTCAATATTTGAAACATTTTTTACCATTTAAAATTATTAAAAGCTTCTTCGAAATCTACAAATGCTTACGTATCCCAACGGGCATCTTTTTCCAGTATTTTTTTAAATAAAGACTTCAAACATTAAATTGCTGAGCTAGCTCTTCTGTGTTTTCTGAATCCAAACTGGTACTCTTTCGCCCTTTCTTCCATTTTACTTTGTACTCTCGTATTTAAGGTAGGTGAGTTCAATAAGGCCCTAATTCAAGGTTTCGGCTCTCCAGGCTTTCATGTAAGTGTTTTCACTCTGTTTCCTTTTTCTTTTTCGTTTTTTTTTCTTTTATAGTAGTCGTCAACTAAAATATCCACAAATTGACTTCCTTGAATTTTATCTGCACTGCCCCACGCCCCTTAGATTTTATACCAAAAATACCCCTTTTTCAAAACATAATAAGGCCTGGCGTACCCAAGAAGGCTCGACCGAAAACCTACAAGCTACATTCGAATTTTATCGAAAAAGTAATTTATTCAAATCAAAAACAAATCTGGAAATCAGAAAATTATTTTTGAAAACCTATGTTTGGAGTGTGGCGTTGTATGGATGTGAAACTTAGACCATAGGAAAACTAGAAAAAAAAAGGATCGAAGCTTTTGAAATGTGATGTTATAGGCAGATACGGATAAGGTAAGAAATGAGGAAATGATTAATAGAGTAGCAGGTAAAATAGATATTTGGAATTGTTTGAAAATGAGGAATAATAAACTAATGGGGCATAACTTGAGGCACCCAGGAATAATATCACTCCTGCTAGAAGGAAGGGTGGACGGAAAGAACTGAGTAGATCGGTAAAGATTCCGGTATGTTCAACAGATAATCGGGGATGTCAAATGTAAGAGTTATTTGGAAAGGAAAGAACTTGCACAAGATAGGGAGAAATGGGGAGCTTCATCAAACCGGTCGTAAGACTGATAACCTTATCACCATCATATCATACTAAACATGTTCTGGTTTTCTTTTGAATTAGTAGAAAGATCTGTGGTCATTATTACGTAGATTGTAAGGAGCAAAATGTGGATTTTCGTAAGTGTTTTCTTTTGACTAATGCTTTAGAAAAAAGGTTCTCAAACAGCTTCAAAATTTGTACTTTACTTACTTTGGGCAGTCACTAACATCTACCTTGGTCTTTTTTGTTACCAGTAGGATCACTATTAGGCTCCTCTACACTCTTTATCCCTCTAAATTGGAGGGTGATGGTATCGAACTTCCTTAAACTAACTCACTCAAGCCCACGATAGATATCAAATATAGGAGCTTAAAGATCATTGAATTCAGATTTGCACGTTATTTTAACTGTATTTTGGATAACTGTGGCATCTGGGAAGGTGAGGAGGAGGCAAAATTGAAAGTAATAAAAAGTACAACGTTGGCATCACTTTCTGGGTTTCTGGGGTCGCTAAATTTATTTTTGATATCAGTTCTACTCGGACTCGAAAACTATGAGTGAAGGGGCGAAGGCCACGATCGAAAATGTTTCACATAATATGGTTGTAAATTGTAGGGTATTCAGTGTTGCTGAATGCGGTCTTGAAATTGTTTTGACTTTTACATATATTTATAACCGTGGCACTGAAGGAGCAGGCCTGTGGCATTGGAAGGGAGAGGAAGGGGCACGAGAGGTAGTGACCCCTTAGGCGTCCATTTGCTCCCTGGAAATGTTTGTTCTTTAATCCTTGAATAATTCGTCTATCCGTCGTTCGGGTTCGGGAATTTTGTTGGTCGAACAGCGACTATACGCTCGGGTAGTTGCCGAATGATAGGTACGTCTTGTTAGTTTTGCGATATAAATTGACTTACACGATCGGAAGCACAAAAACCAAATAGGCTGTGCGGATCTTTGTATAGTATAGCGCCGTCGAGCGTACTCTTCCATCATGCGATGGTGGAAAATTTACATTTTAGTTCAAAAGCCATTAGAACACGCTTGAAAATGAATTCTATACAACTGACAAAAATGAATAATTGAACTCAGTCTACAACCAGTTATTCGTTCTTATCGAAGAACTTCTCATTACGAATGCGGCCGCGAAAGGGACGAGAGGAATTGGATGTTGTAAATAAAAAACGAATAGCCTCTGGAGAAAAACATTAACTTGCAAATGCTCGCAGTTGAGAATTAATAACCGTTATGTACTGCAAAGGTCCACTGTTGAGACTTTGAGTTGGAACTAGTCAGACTTTGTCCATACAGATAATTAGGCATTCTTATATTTACGAGGCGATGCGGGTCACTATTAAATCCTGTTCTCCTAGTGTAGGCAGTGATTGATTATTGTGTACAAAAAGTAAATGATTCTCTTCATGTTGTCACATAAAATAGTGTCCTTTCCGATAATCACTGTAAATATTATGGAAAAAGGTAGAAATAATGAAAAAGAAAAGGATCTCGAACTAGATGGCTACCGGGATCCTGCTGCGCTGGTAAACGCCGATCGTTTTCTGAGTTTTTTTTTTTTGCCTACTTACCGGCTTTATCCGAGACTATTCGCCTGTTCAAGCAAAGTGGCTGACATCTGGTGGATTTTATACTAACTAATTGAAATGAGGTATCTGGAGCTCGTGTTGCATAAAAAATTTACGTTGCACCGAGATTTCTGAATAATGAAACTTGAATTGAAGATTCTGATTAGGTACATCGATTTTGCACGCAATGAGCTATAAATACACCAATTTGTAGAATTAAATCTTCTCAGAAACCTTCATAAAACGAATTTAAAGTTTTCCCCCATGTTTGTTATCTGCATGTACCTCATTTCAAATTTCTTTGTGTGTTAGTATTGGTGTGTACATGTGAACAACACTAGCGACTCTGATGAGTGCTGGACAGGCCAATACTTTTATGAGGTCTCTGAAATTTTGCAGCCAACAATTCGGCGAAGAAACTTCTCTTTCCTCCTCCTTGGTCAATAACGCTTTTCTATGTAGATACGAGCCTACGTCGCTCGACAAAAATGATCGCACTCGTGAAGGTATTCCCTTCTTTTTCAAAATTCTTATCGGGCGTGGGGCATTGCCTTCCCTCCTGAGCGACGGCTTTCCCCCTACTCTTAGCAGAAAAGCCGAAACTGTTTTGCTTTTATTCTTTTAATTTTTTTTTTGTTGCTTTTCTTCTCTCTTCTTTGAGTGCCATCCATTTGGACTTCCAGCTGTTACCACAGAATCGCGCACAATTTTTCTGCATTTATCGCGGTCTATGGCTGAGTGAAACAGCACCAACTGGTGTCATCCCTGTCCAGTTACGTAGATTCCGCAACCATAACACCGGCTTTTTGCTAACCCATCTCTTTCCTTCGAACCGTCCGTACATGATTGCCTGCAACAGTTCATATTTAGGGCCCCGCAGAACATGGCTCAGATACTGAGTTTCCTTCTTTTGATTGTTGCTATAACTTTCGTTCTTTCTCCATGAGTTTCAGAACTTCCGCGTACCGTATTCTTTCTGTTCAGGAGATCTTTAACATCCTTCTGTAGCACCACTTTTCGAATATAGTCTATTCATTGTGGCTACTTTCAGGATCCAAGTTTCGCATCCATACAATAGCCGTAAGTAGACCAGGCCCGGCGCTAGAGATTTTGTCGCCCCGAGCAATGGAAGAACATTTGCCGCCCCTGGTAAAAGGAACGAGGCACTAGTCACACCTTCGCGATAAGTCCATTGGCCATTGTGGTTAAGTGTGACACATTAAGTCACAACAATTCTTCTTTTAGAGTAGAACCCTATAATTTTAAAAAATTTATAGTCTTCACTTTTCAAACCAAAATGATAATACTATAGATCGTACCTACACACCTATTCAGTATTTTATGGTGCAGATAATTTTATTCTAAATTTCTAATGAATGGTGCAAATTATATTATAATAATACAATATTATACAGAAACACTTCTTGACATGGAAAGTAAATTTTATTCTCATGAATGGTGCAAAGGAAGAGTGTAACAGATACGCAAGACTATTTATTTATTTATTATTTTTTTTAATGTGCTATAATACCGTGATGATTGATGAAATGCCGCCCCTACAAATTGGGCGCCCGGGCAAGGGCCCGCTTTGCCCGTGCTTAGCGCTGGGTCTGGACCAGACATACAACACCGTTACTCTCTCAGACGTAGTAGTGTATTAAGACTCCTTGAGGTCAGTACTTTACTCCATCTGCAGAAAATGCTTTTGGCCAGGGTAGTCTGAACCTTTATCTCTTCATCTGGGTTCGCTGACCCAGGATCCTAGGTAAACCGTGTAACTCTTTCAATAATTTTGTTATCTACTTCGAGTTGTTCATTATCAATTCTCTCCTTGCTGACGAGCATCCATTTTATTTTTCCGATATTGATGGGTAAGCTATATCTGTTGCACGCCTTGTCAACTCTCTAGCAGTCTTTGTAGGTCGGTTATTGATTCGGCTAGTAGGGTTGTATCGTCAGCGTTTGTATTGTTTATTATTCATCCCCAATTCGTACCCCTATCTTTTATTTTTCTAGGGCCTCGGCGAATATCTGTTCCGAGTAGATATTGAGAAGTAGTGGTGAGAGAATGCACCCTTATCTGACTCCTCTTGTGGTCGTCTGCCTCGAGTCGATCCTGCCAGCCTGCACAAAAGCTGATTGTTTCCAATAAAGGTCGGCTGTTAGTCTTACGTCCCATTCATCCAGGCCAGTTTTCTTTAGTATTTGGATTAGTTTCCCATGCTGCACGCGACCAAAGGCTTTTCGAAGTCGATGAAATACACATACACCGGTTTCCAGAATCCACGATATTTTTACATAGTAAGAGTTGTGCACAGTATAGCGCTTCTCTGGTTTTCATCCCTGGTCTGAAACCAAACTGCTCTTTACTTACAGTTTCCTCGCATTTGATGTGTATTCTGTTTAATATTATCCGCAGCAGTGTCTAGCGAGTGCGACATTTAGACTGATCAATCTGAAATCTCCTCAACTACGAGATTGGCTTTGGCCTTTTTCGATTTCGGAATTGGAATGAATTTCGACTGTAGCAATTTTTCGGGATTATCCCACTACTGTAAATTCTGTTGAATGTTGCAGTTAGCTTCCTTACATATCTTCATTCAGCAACTTCAGTCGTGCCGTTATCATACCATCTGGTCCCAGTGCTTCCCTTGTTGGTTCTTTAATACTGCTTTGAACTCATTTTGGAGGATTTCCAGTCCGAATCTCTCTTCTATTGCTGTTGCACGTATTTTCTATCGTCGTTGAAGAGTTTGCCTGTATATTCTGTCCATATTTCCGCCTTTTCGTGTTCGTCTGTAACTATATGGCCATCATTATTTCTCATGATGTACTGGTTTGGGTTTATGCATTCTTGCTGCCTCTTACAACTTCTTATGTAGCTGGAATTCATCATGTCTCCACCAATTCCTCAATTTCTTCGCCGGATTTTTGATAACAATTGTCTTTCGCCTGCCTAACAACTTCTTTAATCAGCTTCTTATTCTTCTATACTTATGATCGTTGGTGCCTTTATATTTCCTTCTTTCATCAATTGGGTCTACAATCTCCTATGTTATCCTTGGATTCTTTCTTCTTTTCTTGTTGGGACCAAGGATGCCTTCTGCTGGCTTTACAATATGCTCTTTGAACCGTTTACTGTTCTCTTCTATCTCATTGCTTTGTAGAGGCACTTGGTGTAAAATGACACAAAAATTTTCGTTTCGCTGTAGCTCATTCAATTGTTATCCGTTTATATTTTTAAAATGCACTTCTTCATTGGAGGTTTCCACCTCAGCTACTTCTTTGTCGGCCGTTGAAGCATAAGCTCGTTTTATATTCACCTTGAACTGCTGCAGATCTGATCATCATTCTATCTGACAATGGCATAAATGCTTCAACTACCTTTGCCATCTCCCTATCGCAGATTATAACGACATCTTTTTGATGCGGTCCGTCTTCTGCTCCTGAGTAGTACACTGTGTAATCCTCTACTTTGAAGCACCCGAACCCACCCAGTGTCTTTCACTTACATCCAGTATTGGTACGCCAAGCCGTTCCATTTCGTGGGTCAGCAAGTTATGAGTTTTATCGGCTGCATATAAAGTTCGTATATTCCACGTGCCAATTCTTAGAATCTTTGCCATTTCAAGCTGGAATATTCTGTGCACCCCTGTCCCATTGAAGGAGCGCTCAGGACCCGGGGCCATCTTATTGTTTCTATCCATCACAGAAATTCTAGGGAAAGATACGATTGTGGTTTCCCTCTTGCCTTTCATTGGATTTTTACTCCCTTAGCCGTTAGGGTAATCTTCCCTAGACCGCAAGGCAGCAATTTTGGCCTGCTCTCTCCTGCACTTGCCAAGCGAGGAAGAGTAGGAACCTTTTCTGATAACGACTTTGACGGTGTTTATTTATCGGAGTTGCCCTTCGGTTTTAATCTCGCAGTTTTCCTTCTTCTGCGTCCATCCAAATCGGTCGCCGCCCGACTAACTCGCTTAGCTTACAGGGTCGCCACGTGAAGGCTGTGGAATTGGGTTTAAGCACAGCAATAATGTCGGGCATGGGTTGGCCTTGGTGATCCGTAGATATTCCATGGTACTGTCCCTATTAGACCCCTTTTTACTTTTAGGGCGGAATATTTGAAATTTTTCTGCAAATTGCCAACCCCCTTGGAAAAGTGGTTACTCTGCGGGCCTAAAGAGTTTGTGGTCACATTCGGCGTACCTACTCTGTATTAGTGCGTACGTACTTGTACCTAGGTCATGCGTCGTCGTTGGAATGTTAATTAAATTAAGTTAAAATCTAGTTCATCGACGATACTTACAAGTCGTTAGTAGTTGCTTGGTTAGTTGGCAAATTTTCCAGTTTCGCGGCCGATACGATCTTTTTGGCAGTGCTATAGCTGTATTGATGGCATCAACGCGACGATGTCGCCTAGCTGTCTGGCAGTATCAGTTTTTCACGTTTGAACTATCGTCCCTGAAATTGAATAACTCGTACCAACGAATACATTTAGATACAACGCTGAAATCGATTCTCTGAAATTCTAATTTACTGCTAGTTCGTGGCCTATAATTTAAGACTCGCGATCGAATCTCGAATGAGAATTAACGTGTAAGTGCCGCCGGACGATGAAAACTGCGGTAATCACGATCACGTGACGGACTTAATTTTAGCCGTGACCAGGCGGGTGGAGCCAGAGAGTTTTCAACGATATTTTCGCTCATGCTGATCACAGATGAGCTTTTTTGCCTTTTCCTGTAGGTACGCTGTATCACCCTCTCCCTTCTGCTTTTTGGCTAAATCATTGGTTGAATAGCTTACCGACTTGTCAGTTGAGCTAGCATAATATTTGTCTACCTTTTTAGCTGCTGCCCCCCCCCCTCCAGAGCAGAGGAGCTGAACATTTCTCAACGCCCCCCTTATCATGGGAAGAATAAAGATCAGAAGTTTCTTGAAAACTAAAATCAATAACGAAAAATACATTTGGAAGAACGATGAAAACAGATAACAGAACTTTATCGTGCCAGATCAAAAGAACAAGATCCGCTCGACGAGGTGGGAGGAGGGCCAGGCAATCAAAAACTTTTTCACGACGTTCCACACTCCAGGATAGAGGTGAGCGATGTTGGCTTGAAGCCAAAATTCCGTGAGCCCATTACCATATGGGAAGCTAGCTTTCAGCGTCTCCATTTGTTGAATCTTTAGTCAGTCCTTCCTGAACTTCAACCGATCCTGTCTCAGTATTGACAAAAAGATTCATGCCTCATTGAGAAATTTCCGGAGATAAAATATCCTCAAAACTTTCAGAAAAGTCCTTGTGCAAAGACTTCAAGTGTTGACTGTAAACTTGTGTATCACGAAGGGGTATTTCACTGACCTCTGGCTTATGAAGATCCGACACGATTGGAAACTGGCCCAACTCGTTGCGGTCACAATTCTGCTTCCTCAAACTGAGTGGTAGAAAAATACTTTGTTTTAATCAAATTGACTTCATAGTCCAGAAGCGCAAATAGGGCTCAGAACTGGGGGGAGGGGGCTTAAGCCCCCTTATTATGAAGCAACCCCCTCGAATCATTTTCTTCGGTAATTTTTCAGTGTCTGTAGGTTAATAGCTTTTAGTGTGTTTTCTTCGTCAAGAATTTTTTTTTTTTTTTTGGGGGGGGGGGGTAAGCCTTCCCAAGGCCCCCCTATTTGCGCCTATATCATCGTCTTGAAGTTGCCGATTGATTCCATTGAATTCTAAGATAAGAAAATTAAGTTCTTTGAAGCTACGTACTTGTGTACAAAAGCACGTTCACCCCCCCCCATCCCGCGAAACATACTCGTCGCCCAACAACCCTGTACCCCTCGGTACCTCTACACCCCCCCCCCCCCAGGGCGTTATCGCCCCAGTTGAGAACTACTGAGCGAACACAACGTTACCTTCTGTTCAAGTTACTCGTTACTCCACGAGGTATATTACGAAGTAACCCCCTATCTTTCTCCCCCTCTCCTTTATTATTTTATTGCGGTATCATATCAACGCGGGACAAACGAGGATATCGAAGTGCTAAGGCCTAGTTTATTCTGAGGTGAAAAAATATCCCCGCCACCAAAATGGGCGCTGGGACGTTATTTATTTATTTTTTTGGAGCGCGGGGGGGGGGGTAGTCCGTTTCCTTATACCTTACAGCCGGGTTTTTTCGAAATCATCCGTTCTGTTCCGACGTAACGTTATTACTTCTTTGCAAAACGAAGCCTGAAAATGCAAACGCTTTAGCATGGGTAAGAATTCGTATTCGCGACCTAATGAATTCCTTAAAAAGGTCATCGCGTCTGGTCGTCAGGAAATTGGAAAAGTGAAACTGTTATCATTTGTCTCGCGCCTCCTTGGGGAGTCTGCGAGTCAATTTAGGAGATATCTGGTCTCTACTGTCTGCCACTGAATGTTGACGCCTAATGACTCATTCGCTATTGATGTTGCTAACAAAGGCTGTAAAAAAAGGTATCGTGGGATTAAGAATTTGGTAAAAAGTGAACGAGATTGAAAAAAAAAGTATCGTACGAGTTGAAAATGCGATTGACTGTGGCATGTATTGTGTTCTATGTCGAACCGCGAACAGTATCTTTTTTGGGGGGGAGGGGGGTGTTAGCCGCGTCATGTACAGCCTATTGGTTAGAGACGTGGAGACTACGGGTTACATTTTGGAGGGGGAGGCAGAGTAATATTTTCAAGGGAGAAAAAGTCGAAAATTGAGGTATTTTTTAGAAAATCGTCGATATCAGAGGACTATTTTATGAAAATGAAGGTAATAAAAAATTACCGCTCGTGCGAAAATTTTCCGAAAAACGTGTTTTAAAGGCGAGAAATAGCTTATTTTTGCATATTATACATACAATTTCAGGTGCCTTGCACCCCCCCCCCCTTGGCTACGCCACTGGATGTAGCTATGAGTGAGAGCAGAGTGTCCAGTTATTAGTCGAAAAAGTATTACTTCGTATTTTCTGAACTTTTGATAGGATGTTTTCCAGGAGTGAACTGTGGTTTTTATGGATTTTAGTTTGTTAGTTGGTGAGACTTGATCCCAGTGTCTGGTGGAAGGATTTGTGCCCGAATGATTTACTGATTTTTTTGATGTTTGATATCGACATTGGAATGTTAGGGATTGAGATATGTTAAAGGAAAGTTTAGCGGTTTCATCGGCTATGTCATTTTGAAGAATGTTACTATCCTTGTACCTACCCTAAATGCTACTCGTAGTTTTGTTATATACGTACGTACAAGCTTACGATCTTCCGGCCTTCTGGCTGTGCCAGTCAGGTTCAGTTATATGAGCGCATTGTGAGTGCAGAATGTTGGTGAACACACCTTATGACACCGTTATAAATGAGCCAAGTGGAAGTTTGAATGTGCTCGTGGGCAAATAGGGGCCTGAAAAGTTAACAGAAAATTTCGGTTGCTTCAACCCAACTTCCAATTTCGTTACTCTTCCGCCGTATTTCCTTTTCCTCGAGGCTGTCTTTCGATTATGGCGCGAGCCTAAAACTCCCAAATGTGCCGGGTCAGATCTCACGAACTGGACAGGCCTGCCGGAAAATTTCTCGGAGGGTGCCTTGTAAGACCACTCAGCCCCTGAAGGAGTCACCGATGCGTACCCCGTTCCTTCGTCCGCCCATACGACGTAATTGGCGCTTAGCTACGTGTACCCTCGTAAATGGGTACAGTAAAAGATATAAGAACCGGTTCACATACCCCAGTTACCAGCATCAGTTTACAATGTACAATATCGTTAGATTGGCACCCGTAATCTCGTATCTCTTGCTAGCCACGCGTCGTAAAAAGAGCTCCAAAACTACCCATTTCGCTTCGCTTTTCTCGAAATTCGAAATGATGTCGTTAGTCGATACAACGATCACGTCATTGTAGACGCGTACGACGAATGTGCTGAAAAAGCGGACGAGTGCCAAAATAAGGAAGAAAATTAGAATTATTAATGAAACGAAAATGCGAAAGAAGCGCG
This sequence comes from Acanthococcus lagerstroemiae, assembly GCA_031841125.1. NCBI lineage: Eukaryota > Metazoa > Arthropoda > Insecta > Hemiptera > Eriococcidae > Acanthococcus > Acanthococcus lagerstroemiae. The sequence goes on along the minus strand of CM063113.1, from coordinate 40,337,966 downwards.
ATTTGTACCGGCGGTAAAAATAAATTAAGTTATCGTCGAACGACAGGTAAATAATAACGTTAAATAAATAAAACGTCAAACGGGTTTAAAAATTTGCGTGGCATGTTGATCGGTTGACATTTGTGAACACGTAATGTATCGTAATTATAATGAGAAAAAATTCGTTAAGCTTCCCCGTATCTGAGAAAAAGTAGCTCCAGATTGTTATCTGACTCGAATTGAGTCACCGATATTCAATTTAAAAAATGAATACATTATACTAGACGCGTTGGACTACTAGATAGTAGACACCTATCGACTACAGTATACACTATACATACTATGTTACATACAACATATGCTTACTTGAATTGTGTGCACAATGTGATAACCGCAGACCAGATATTTACTTTACTTTGTCCGCCTTAGCTGTCTTTTTAAAATGGGCAGGCGATTCTACTCCATAGATAGTCGACTACACTCCTTTCAACTTGAAAACACAGCTTCCATTTACACAGCCGAACTCCATGCTATCCTACAGTGCCTAGTCACGATCTCCTCGCTCGAAGACGCATCCACCCCTACCCTCTATCTGGTCCTCTCAGATTCACTTTCCTTCTTAAGGACTATTTCTGATCGCCTTTCAACGCACGCTCTTGTCCAATGCATCCATCTCATTCTCCAACTCATTCCTTCACCCTAAAGAGCATTTCACTCATCTGGATCCCAAGCCATATTGGTATCTCGGAAATGAGGCAGTTGATCAAGCAGTACAGCAAACTACACAGCACTCCCATATATCACTTGTCACCTCCCTATGTTAACAGATCTCACTTCCGCCATTCGCTAGACTATTTTGCGTAAGTGGTTCAAAGAGTGGCGGCTTCAAGCCTCTCGGCACAACAATCTCGCACAAATCAAGCTTACACCTGTATCCTGGTCAATATCCCAACGTTCCTCCTGCCGTGAGGAAGTTATCATCACCCGTCTAAGGAATGGACGTACACGGCTCACACATACGCATCTTCTCACTAACCTTTATCCCTGCCCACACTGTGAAGATGGAGACTCTTTCACCGTGGACCACCTCTTCTCATGCCCCTCCCTCACCTACTTTTGTAACTCTCACCTCGTCCCTCGTAGTTGAATTTTGGCCCTCTTCAACTTCCACAAGCACATAAACACCCTTACCTACCTTTCCGCTGCTGGATATCTTTGTGACATATAGACAACAACCTTTTCCGAGCCCATAGCCCGAGAGTGTAGCTCCGTAGCTCGATGATTACAAGAAAATAAAAAATATAAAATTTTATACAATAATGTTATAGTTGCTAGTTCCGCCACTGTATGGCAGCCACTGTGTTTAACTCCCTCCACCTTCCCTCCTCCCACAGTAGCTAAGTTCGTTGAAGCTCCATATATGACTCTTACACGACCAGCGTATTGATACGATGTCTTGTAAGTGAAAAATATTTTGGCCTGTGGACCAGGAATGTATTAGGCCATTAGGCATTTCATCCTTACCACCTAGCATGTCCAACTCACGTTTCTGGTCTAAGGGCGGAAGTAGAGTAAGACCGCCGTCCCACAGACTGTAGGGCCTTTTAGTTATTTTTTCGTGAACGTAATATTAATTACGCTGGCATATTATTTACGCATCTTTTCCACGGTTGTAGGAACGGGGAGGAGATTGAGGTTAGAACCCTTATCGCTGTCAAAAAAGCAGTTCAACAGATTCCTGGACATTTTTCCGAATCCGTTTTTCCGGACGCCGTTTTCCCGAATAAAGCAATTCCGAAAGGACAAATTTCCGAATATTAATGACATTGTTGTCGATACCCTCACTGCAGATGGTTAGGTATTATAAGTACATTATAATTGAGTCCCAATTATCCGACCTAATTGATGTAGAAGGTGGGTCGGTTATGGAAAAAGTCGGATAATCCGAAAATGTTGCAAATTTTTCAGAAGTAGCATTCAAAACAAGTGCAGTATAGGTGCATATATTGGTTTATTCGAAAAATCATTTGGTACAACACCAATTTGGGAGAATATAAATAAGAAAAAATCCATATTTACGTTTAAAAAAAATTAAGTCTTTTCGAAAAATTCAGGAGTGCTGGTTTGACTTTTTTGGTGATTCTCTCTTTTCCGCAGAAAAATTACGCAATTTACGAAACGTAAGCAGATCTTGAGAACTAACTTCTGATTGCTACTCAATAAACTTTTAACGACTTCTTTAGTATTATAAATTGAACGCTGTTCGGATTATCCGACATATTGAAATCGATCAATGTGAAAAAGTTGGAGAAAAAACTGGAGTCGGTTAATCCGAATGTGGCCTAATCGGGTGCAGGGACGTAACGATGAGTTTTTTCTGGAAGGACAAAAATTACTAGATTCCCAACTAACTGAACTCAAAATTCCCAAGTATCAAAATTTGTTTGTATTGGCTTTTAAAAAAAAAAATCCCTGCTTTTGATCCATTGCATAAAATTTCCCAACTCCGATGGAGGCTTGGGGGGCAGGCTGCTCTCCCGTGTCCCCTCCCTTATTTTCGTCCCTGATCTGCTTTCCTCTGCACTGATATGAGCGGCTGCCGTGTTGTTCGTAGGACCGCCCGGTGGTACCAGACAGAGCTACAGTACAGGAGGTGTGTCTGCACGCATCCCTGCACCATAGTCCGTCTCGCCCTAAAGCTGTACCCGAACATGTTGGTGCGTATTTGGGTCAGAACGGGGAGCAATTTGACGGCTCGATAAGTTATGCCTGCCGGATGTGCTCTACCCAGTTGAGTTGGTCGTCCAGAGTCCAGAATCACTCCCAGGTATACTGCATTGTCGTCGTTGGGCGGACCACCATCCCTTCTCCAACGGGTAGTTGAATCTGGTCCGGTACTTTGGTTCTTCGGCGACACAGCAACAACGCTTTCATCTTGCTGGCGTTTACAGGATGTCCATTCTCTGGAAAATCGGGAAAAGTCAGGGAATTTTGGAATTTTCAGTATTTTTCACCTAAAAGTCAGGGAATTTTGTGAAAAAAATCGACTGCGAAATTCTTTAGTATTTCAAACAGATTTTACCCTATTTCTTATAAAAAAATGTTTTCTTATCTTTTTTCTTTCACAGGAGAAGGACGTGGGTAATACAACCACCTCTCCTATCGCAGTAGTACAGAGTGTGTTGGTGTGATGAAATCGTTTTCATGGTATTCGTTTCGCGTCTACATTTTGAAGGCTGCTATACACTTAACGTATTTCGACTTTTCATGAACCATTTCACAAAAAATATGACGAAACGCGAACCAATCACTATACACTTCTCCCAATATTAGCTGTTTCGTGTCTCGTGTCTCGTGTTTTCATCTCATCCTGTTCCCGAGAATATGAAAATCGGCACGAAAAGACGCGAAAATGAAAAAATATTCAGTCTAGCTCCTCTTCCCAGTGTAAAATTTTTTTTGAGAAAGTTCTAATGAAACGAAAATTTGAAAACCAATGAATTCACCTTCTGGGACATCTGCCATCGGGTTTTTCTTCGGCTCCCCTCTCCTTCGCAAATGTAGATAAGGGTGAATGAAATGAACTTCCGAAATTTCGGGGAGGAGTAATTAATCCACAAAATTTGAAAACAAATCTAAAGACCACATAATAATTATTATAACGTTACGAAAAAGTCCATTGTTTTCAAATATATGACCCTGTATTGTATCTATCGATACTCTTAAATTGAAGCCTCATCCACCTCCTCTGGTGCCATAATTTTCCAGATCCTAACCACCTTTTTACTTTCATAGCATTTGTCGTTAGATATGCTGCAGTTTTTTCACCTGCGTTCCAAAATTCATTTTAATAGTTATTTTCCCCTCCTTCGAAACCATTCAGGCTTCACGAGGGAGGGGCTAATTCCGGTTACTGTAGTTTTGCTCAAGTTCCAAATTCTTTCCGAGATTCTAAAGTCAATTTTTTGGACAGTATAGTCATCCAAACTCTGAGTCGCTGATTTCGAATATCAGCTCAGATTTTTGTCCGACCCCTTCCAGAGAGCTCCACGAAAATTGATCGCGAAATAGATATCACAGAAAATTGGTATTACTGGAAATTTATCGCACGAAATTCGTCCAAATAGAAAATTGATCGCACTAAGAGAGAAAACTTATAGTTTGTGCCAAGACACCAAAAAATGCTATCATTCGGTTGTCATCGCGACAGTCGGAATCTTACAAAATGAAGTCATAGCTTTGCGGGGTCATCATATCCTTAACTGGGAGGCAGATACCTTTTCGTGACTTCAGAAGAGGGGGTAAGCACTACTCTTCTCTTGCGCGTTCTGAATGTGGCGTTTCAGATGACGTATTTTTGGTATAGACGCAAGGGCACTCTGCGAGGCGTTCTAAGACATTCTGCCATAACTGCTTGAGGAACGGCTAATGTTGAGTGCTCCTCACTTTTCAGCTCGCTCTTCATTTTGGCTGATTCCACTTTGCCGCTTTACCTAAGTGGTTGTGAGTTCTCCATCTCTTGGTGATTTCGCAGGTCCATTTCCGCGGCCCCCTCCTCTGAATTGGGGGTCAAAATTAATATCATAATTTTGTTCACATTTTGTTCAGTTTCGTTCAGTAAATGAAAATTTTTGTTCACCCCCTCTTTTCGAAATATATGCGTTTCAAATTTGGGAGGGCTGAAGAAATGTAGCCCTCCATCTTCAAATTTAGAATCGAATTTGATGTCGTAATTTTGTTCAAGAAAATCCGCTTTTTGTTCACTCTTACTTTTTTTAGTTACACGCGTTTCAAAATCGGGGGGAGGGGACTGAAGAAATGCAGCCCCACCTCCGAATTTTAAATCAGATTTGATGCCATGATTTTGTTCAATTTTGTTCAGCGAATCCCACATTCTGTTCACCCTCTCATTTTCAGTTACACGCGTTTCAAATTTGGAAGTTGCATTTCTCCAGCCCCATCTCCGAATTTCGGATTGAAATTGGTGTCATAATTTTGTTCACATTTTGTTCAGTTGTACTTGGTAACTATGCAACTCGGTGGACTGTTCTTTCCTGGGCTACACGCAGTATAAATTGATAGGACCCGACAAATATGTCTTCCTTGTTCCAATTTTGGAGGAAAATAAATGCTGTTGTTCTGTTTACATTTCTCTCATGAATTCTGCACCTGCAGCTTTCCTATCAAATGTAATCGTTTGTGCTGCTCACCTTCACGAGATATTTGAGAAAACTTCGGGAGGGGGCTGCATAAACGGGAGCCCTCCTCCCCACTTTCTCCTAGGGAATTGAAAATAGTGTCAATCATTTGTGCTACGTTTGTGCTGGTTTGTGCTGAAGACCCCGTCGTTTGTGCTGCTCCCCTTCCCAAAGTGTCGAAGTTCATTTATTTATTATTTTCTTCTTTTTTTTTGGGGGGGGGGGCTGAAGAAACGGGGCTCCCCACGTTCACCTAAGGAATTGAAAATTGTGTCAATCGTTTGTGCTGGTTTGTTCTGAAAACCCCGGCGTTAGGTACGTGCCGATGTTGCCTCGGCATAAATCCGCCGTTGTTTGCAGGTTTTAGTCCTTACTTCTGATTTATTTATAATATTTCTTACCTATTGTTATTTTATCATTAGTTCCTTCTTCACCACTATTCCTTATTAGTGACTTTGGAAAATGAAAACTTCATGGTGAAATCATAAGGCCTTATCATTAAAGGGAAGGAGGGACGGTGGGGGAAGCTGTGGGGAGAAGTGTCCGACTGCAAACAAGAATTCAGACGAATCAGTGCCACTTGAGTCAAAGGCGAAATCAATTAGTCAATACCGGGTGAAATTCTTCATATTAAAGATGATCCGCAAAGTACAGACAATAATGGTACCAAACAATAAAAAATGCGTGGCACACATTATCATGAAAGTTTTACAATAATTCTAGAAGGGGAACGCTCGTATGTACTCGCGCTCTCTGCTTTTAACTTCACTGCACGCTCTCTGGACTCACCAACACTTCACCACACACCACCACTGCAAGCGCACACTACCACTTCAATCCCGCGGTACAAATGCCAAAAACATCGAACACTATATAACGGATGCCTGTAGTGTCAAGCGCTTGGGGAATTCGATGGGGCATTGCCCCCACGAAAATGATTTATGCAATGTCTGCTGCGGCAAACAGTAGGTGGTAGCCCTAGGACAAATTGTCAGGCAGTATGTAGATTTGGCAAACTATGAAACTCCTGCAGGAAGGGTGCACAACAGGTAATCGGTTATGGCTCAACAAGGGATGAATAACAAAAATGCGCTGATAGCCATTGAATTTAGTCAAGAAATCCTTATGGCGATGAAAATTATGGCAATTTATGATTACCACTGAATAATTAAAGAGCAGTAAATTCCTCAATTAGGTACTACAAGTTATACCTTTGCTAGGAAGGCTGCAGGTACAGGATTCATGAGAGAAATGTAAACAGAATGCGATCTATTTTCGCTTACGGTGAATTTCGCGCTATTTATTCTCTTGCGAACAAATTCCCCTTCGAACAATTTTCCTCTGATCAGTTTCACGCGATCGATTTCGCACGATGAATTTCGCGCGATGAATTTTCGTGTGACCCTTCCAGAGCACTGTTGTAGTACGGATTCAGCTTCAGCTTCTCCGGCGAGAAATTGCACGAAGTATCGAAATAGGGATGGTTTTGTATCGCTGATTTCGAATATCGCTTCCGATTTTTAATCTAGACCAAATTTAAGCTCTTGTGCTTTTTCAGTTGAGAAATTTTTACGACGTTATTTTCTATTAGCAACACTTTGAATTAATAAAACTGTATTTTTACCCTATTCGGTGGCTTTAATTAGAAAGGGTGAATTCCGAGTCAACCGTTGCTTATCCTACGCTCTTGCTACCTCATTGGTCGCACCAGGAGGGACAATATCCAAAAATCACCCCTAAAATCGAATACAACGACCTCGAAAAAATTTAAACTAATTTTTGAATTTTATTCTCCCCCCCCCCTTCCCTTTATGGTCGGCATTAAGTCACACGAAAGAAAATATTTATGAAGTCTTTAATTGACATCGCACCACGCTGCACGGGTATAGAGCGCGTTTTCATTTCCATCGTTAAATTTTTACACCCCCCCCCCCGCAACAGCTTCATAAGCATACGGTAGAAGAAAAAAAAGGTTGTGGAGTGATTGACGGTATTCGCCGCTCACGATGTTCGAAAAAATTTGACATCCTCCCCCTGCATGTGTAATTTGTATTTGAAGGGTCTAGAAAACTGGAAAAATTGGCCTGGAAAACCTGGAAAAGTCAGGGAAAATCATTTCCGAATAAGAATGGACACCATGAGGGACGCAACGAAGAGTTTTTTCTGGAGGGGCAAAAATTGTTGGATTCCCAACTAACTGAACTCAAAATTCCCTCGTATCAAAATTTGTTTGTATTGGCTTTAAAAAAAAAAAAAGTTTTGATTTGTTCGATTTTTCTTACTTTTGATCCATCGCATAAAATTTCCCAACTCCGATGGAGGCTTGGGGGGCAAGCTGCTCTCCCGTGCCCCCTCCCTTATTTTCGTCCCTGATCTGCTTTCCTCTGCACTGATATGAGCGGCTGCCGTGTTCGTAGGACCACCCGGTGGTACCAGACAGAGCTACAGTACAGGAGGTGTGTCTGTACGCATCCCTGTACCATAGTCCGTCTCGCCCTGAAGCTGTAACCGAACATGTTGGTGCGTATTTGGGTCAGAACGGGGAGCAATTTGACGGCTCGATAAGTTATGCCTGCCGGATGTGCTCTACCCAGTTGATTTGATCGTCCAGAATAACTCCCAGGTATACCGCATTGTCGTCGTTGGGCGGACCAGCGTTCCTTCTCCAACGGGTAGTTGAATCTGGTCCGGTACTTTGGTTCTTCGGCGACACAGCAACAGCACTTCCATCTTGCTGGCGTTCAGCTCTAGACCCTTGGCGGCGAGTCGAACTATAATGGTGTTGGTTGCCAGCGCGACAATGCGCCGCAGCTCCTCGAATGTCTCGGCGCTACAGACAAGCAGTGTGCCATCGTATGCCTGCACCGAGATCCCATGGCTGAATGCACCGTTTAAACTTCCCATATCAGTGTATCGATGGGTTTTGCCTGGAGATTTACTCGCGAGATACGATACCTATTTATAGACTCTGATTAATGTCGACTGTTTCGGCTAATACTTGACAGTTTACTGAACGTGGAAGGAACTTACCTACCTACCTAAGCTATGATTTAGTATTCGTTTTTTAAAATCTATTTTCGGAATATGGCTCACCGGTGAAATACTTTGTACACACTTCAAATGCTTGCGCCGACATCATTTTTCTCAAATTTGATCATCCATCTACCCATCTATCTATATCTATGTGTTCGTCTGTCTGATAGTATATGTATATATATCCGTCTATTTAGGTATTATACCTAGATTCCTATCGTATTGGCGCGTGCGTTGCTAAAATTAGCTTTCCGAGCGGAACAGGAAACCGGTGCCAGCGCATCAGATACGTGGGTGTTTGAAGTGATACAGTATTGAATACCTACGTTGTTAGTATAGGTTATACGTACCCATTTAGGTATTTCATATATTATGTATGCGTGTAAACCGCGAAACGGTAAGCCGGGTAAACCTAAAAATATGCCAATAATGCGGACTGGCGAAGTTGTTGATTAAGGTGCCTTCCGGGAAGAAGCTATTAGTATTTCTTTGGGACGCGGTGGCGGTCGAACGACCTTCCTCGGTATGCGAATAAAAATTCTCACGGGCGCGTAACTGGCGATTACTGTACTATGCATCTTTCTCGTTTGATTCTGATTCTGATGCTGGCGTCTATACGGATTAGCATACCTATAGGAGATTCTTCGGCACTATCGTTGTTTCTCTCGCCTTTACCGCACTATCCTAGCTATTTATAATGCTCGGTCTGAGCAGCGTCTTCCATTTCCGTTTGTAATCCCGTTCGTTCCGGTTTTCTTCCCCGCTGGTTTCAGCCGCTAAAATTGTTGTCGTCTGTCAACGGATAGGTAGAGGTGACACGTTGAGCGTCTCTCTGCCCTTGTAGCGAGCGTTTTTATTGTAAACAAGCTGGGCATCGAGTGGGGGAGCAGAAAGCCCACCGGGAAGATCAATTTTGCAGGCAGCAACTGTGACAATCACAGGTGAATACTTTCCTTTCTCTCTAAATAGTAGAAGTTCAAAAATGACTTTTGTTTTCCTTTTTTTTTTTTTTTTTTTTTTAACACTTACAACGTTTTTACTTTTATTGACTCAACATAAATATTGGGGGATTTTTGAGGAAAATAATTTCTCCGTTTTCCGAATGCAGGATGTCTTCTGGCCTGAAAAGTCATGATTTCAAAAAATTCTCGTGAAAGTCATGAAAAGTCATGATTTTTAACCAAAACTCGAAAAAGTCGTGATATTTCATCATGTCATAGTTCACATTATTTCCATAACCAAAAAAGAAGAAAAGATCAGTTTTATTCATTTAATAAGAAAATAATATTGAGTGAATATTTATTATGGAAGTTTATAGCGGGCTCTGTATTGATAGGGCGTTAGTATTGAATGCTGGTAATGGATAAAAAATGGCGTGTGTCTACACACTCGGGTCAGTTATGTTGTCACGGATGTTGACTAATCTGGACTTGTACTGTTGCTAATGTGGTGGCCCAAGTATTTTGTAATTTCTTCCAGAAATGTTTTCCAAAGTTATTTATGTCAAGCTTATTATTGCTTATATTCTTCAGAAAATTGTTGATAAAATAAGTGATTAATGATTTTTCTAAATCTATACAATAATGAATCTAATATTTATTAGCCTTTCATTTCTCCTGACAGTTATTAGATGCGTAACAAATTTATCACCAATTTATACAAATGGAATATTGCCTGTTTTTCTGCATGTTTGTAAATTCCAGGGGCAAAACTGTAGGGGGTGACCCCCACCCCAATAATTTGGTAGTCGGCAAATTTTGGAACAGTTCATTTGAATTTTTCATTTTTTATGAATGTTTGTTTATTTACTTCTTTTTTTTTTCAATTAAAAAATATTTCGATGAAAAAATCGGCGAATTTTTAATTTTTAAGAGATTTTGTTGGTGAATTTTTAGTTTTCAAAAAATATTTGCCGGCAAATTTTTCTTCTTCACCTCCCCAAACTGAAAGAGAGTACCGGGGACCCCTGTCAGAGACTAATCAGTCAAAAGCCGAAGGTTTCATGCTGAGTATCGAACGTAATCTGAAAGGTTGAAACAAATTTGAGATGTGGAAGACATTTCGAAAATCTGAAAGTCGGTAGCAAACGTTGTATTTCGAATTTCAATGACTATTCTGTTCTTACTAGATTCTCTGTTTGACTTAGAGCCTAAAATTTGAGAAACTTGAACATTTCATTAAAATCTAAAAGCAGGCCCGTAGCCAACCATCTGCGGTAGGTGGTGCTGACTGTTTACCAGGGGGGGGGGACTTGAGGATACACATAGTATATAATGTAGAGAGTTCTACGAGGTAGTGGTATAGCCAGGGGGCAAAGTGGGCGAATGCCCCACAAGGCATCTGAAATTGATTGTAAAATATGCAGAAATGAGCAGTTTTTCGCTTTAAAACACGTTTATTTGAAAAATTTTTGCTCGAATAGTAAAACTGGTGAGGCAACTTACCGACAACCCATTTAAAAAAATTGAATGGATCGTGTGAAAAAAATTAACACTTAGAACGATCAAATTTTCGAACTTTTGGAAGTAAAGAAACTCAATTTCTGTGGACTTATCACGTTATCAGTTCTCAAACAGCCATTCAGGCATTTAGCCATCGATATTCAATGTGAACTGGATCGCGAGCCTAACACTGTGTTTGTGAATATTGTAATGTGACACCAGAAAAAGGCCTGTATAACTGAAACTGCTGGATGGACACTCGGGCACTTTTCTTGTGACACGTCACATATAAAGAACGACAAATAACATACGATTCTTTTATCTTTCAAAGAAAAATCAGTGTTAACAAGTTTATAAACATTAAAATGTAGTGGAATGAAAAGTTTTGAACGAAATTAGCGAGAAAAATAGAAGGGATTCGTTATTTTTATTCACGAAATTTTGCCAGGGGAGGCTTCGGCAAGCGTTAGGGGTGCTTAGTACCCCCCTCCGCCTCCCAGCGCCACTCTGGCTAGGAGCCTAGCGTAATGATGATTTTTTTAATGGTGGTATCTCTGCCCAGGAGAGGCTCAAGACACCTTTAGAGGGGGCTCAGCCCCAGCTTGCCCCCATGGCTACGAGGCTGGTCTAAAGGTTGAAAGCAAAAGACTTATTTTTCAGTGTTACAAGCTGAATCCGATAGCAAATGTTCTATTATTTAATTTACGTGCTTTGGTCCTGGTGAATATAAGAGGGAAATTTAGTCTGGAACAAAAGTCAAAACCCCATGTGTTTTTCCATGAGAACGAAGGGAACTTGTGACACAGACTCCCCTAAATCCAATCGACCTAAAACGTTGTAGGTTTTTTTATTTTTTATTACTGATTTCATGGGAACCAATTTAGGAGACGAATCAGAAGAAATTCAAAAAAAAAGAAAAAAAGATCACCGAGAGTAATAACAACCACCTTAATGTATAAAGAAAGTTACGTGTTCCTCTCAAGTTTTTCTAATAACCTTCCAGCTTACCCTCCCAAAATAGGGTATGCTCATGTGCGCAGATGTGAGTGCTTGGGGGACAAGATTCCAATTTGCATTTGCAGGGACGAAACTATGGGAGAGGGGTCCCTCGGTACTGATGCGATGCCCGAAAGGATAGTTTCCGGTGCCGGGGATGCGGTGTCTCAGGGGCCACTTTGGCATGCGTGCATCGCCATACGTCCCACCACACCATGGGAGGGGTGTGTGTGAAAAAACTAGTAATTTGACAGTCGGCAAATTTTGAAACTGTTCTTTTGAATTTTTCATTTTCTAAGGTGTAATGTTTTAATGAACCTGAAAAAGTTTTGAAAAAATTCGGAAGATCCTTGAAGTCTCAGAGAAGACTGAAGGAGTCTTAAAAGTTTTACATAAGTTGGAGGAGGAGGTCTTGTTGGGTCAAAAGAGTCTTATTATCATAGTATTAAAGTAATCCAAAAAACCTCTCGGATGGTGTATCTTTGCACAAGGGCCGGGGAAGGAGAATGTCTCAAGCGGTTCACTATAAAAAAGGCGCTTCAAAAATAATAAGGGAGAAATAGGAACGAATGAAGGAAGAAAAACAAAGAATGGAAAAAGGCAGACTTTTCTCGAGGGTATAATGGCGTTGTCAAAAATTATTCTCCGCGTCCATATTTTGCTCCTGTTTTATTTATTTACTTATTTTTAAATTAAGAAAAATAGTTTCATTGAGAAATCAAATTTTCAAATTTTTAAAATGTTTTGTCGGCGAATTTTTAGTTTTCAAAAAATATTTGTTGGCAAATTTTCCTTCTCCACCCTCTCAAACTGAAAGTCAGGTTTCATCTCTGGCAGAAGATTGCGTGTTCAAACCACCCACAAAGAGGGGCAAAACTATGGCCATTTTTCAACTCACTTTTAAGACTGTCTCATTTGTATTACAATCTATGTAATGTCGTTAAAGGAAAAATGTTAAATATTATGCAACAAGTATAATTATTCTGGTGATTCTTTTTTTTTTTCTTTTTTTTTTTAAAAAAAAAGGAAAAGATCCAAACTTTGTGGCCTTGCCATGGGAGTAGAAAAGTAGAGTACACTTGTACTTTCAAAATATTCTCTTATTTCAGGTATCCCCCTATTGAAAAATCAGGTGCAGAATGCAAGTTCCACAATACAGATTTTGGTTTACCTGAAATTAATAAAAAGGGGGTGGAGGTCAAAAGGTGGAGCCATTGGTGAGACGCGAAGCGCCTAGTTTGTCTCCTTCCACTTCCTCTTTATATCCCCCATGATAGTCATGAAAAGAGACAAACTGGAATGAAAGCTCTTGTATGCGAGGGTGTAAATTTTTTGTAATTCCGTTTCGTCAGTGGTCATTGTAAAGTGTGTTACTTTACTTTTTCAAATTTTGAAGGAGAGTCAAAAAACTGACTTTTCGGGAGTATGCTGGCTAAAAATTATAAAATAATGAAATTTGTAAGCTATAATTTTTGCTATTTCCGAACCAAGACGTTGCTTTTTGGTCGAGAAATAACAGGAGTTACTCATTATTTTCCCATCACTTGTTTAACAAATTTCATAAAGTTACTTTCTTCCTTAACCCTATGAAGTCAGAATTAGAATCAGAATGACACCTTTATTGGGAAGATTATTAGTACATATGTATTAGATACCACGGTTTAGAGCCCGGACTAGGGCTCACGTTATTATTCCCGACCCATAAAGCGCAAAGATTTCCTGCAACCGATCCCAATACTTGCCTATGTTTTAAAATTTTTGTGTTCTGAGGAATTTATTAATATCGTCCTTCCACTTTGGTTTTTGATCTCTTTTCCTTTTGTAATTTAAAGGTTGCCAGAAAGTGGCTCTGTAGATCTATCGGTTGTCCGTGAGGGGAGACGTAACCTGCCCATTTCCATTTCATGCAACGGATAATTACGTATGTCTTATTACTAGAGATAGGATTTAAATGCGCTAAAAACATGAAAATATGCGCCTTCAAACGCTGAAATATGCAAAAATATGGGCTATAAAACTGCACCATCATGGGTATCATGCAGGGTTTTTAAAGTACAACAAAAGGAGCCATTGGCTTTAACGTCTATTCATTTTAGGAGTAAATCACAGATGAAACATCACGATTTTTCACTTTCGAATTACGAAAGTCATTCTTTTCACTTTCGAAAACTATTTATTTTTTAGGAGTTGGCGAAATTTTATGCAAATTTTGTCAAAAAAAAAATGATTTTAGACTTTTTTTTATTGAAAATATGCGCTTAACACCTCAAATATGCGAGAAATATGCGAAATAAACCTATTTTAGTGGAAATATGCGTTTTTATGCCCTTACGACAAAATATGCAAAAATAGGCACTAGAAAATTTCATCATTCGATTCTACGTTTCATGATTCGCAAAAAGAACTTGAATATGCGGAAGAAAAAATGCAAATGCACAGAAATTCTAGCCCTATAATATTACATCAACGTTGTGACTCAGTTTACTCTTTATCGTTTCTACCGTAATATTTATGATATTTTTTCCTAAAACCCAGTATGGAACGCTCCAAGGAGTTTTGGGTAGCTCTTATTCTATTGAGGATTTTTTCACCTAGGGCCCAGGTTTGGCATCCATATATGTTAACGTTGGGACCACACATAAGTTAAATATTTGATTTTTGTGGGTCAGATTGAAGGGGCCTTTGTAGATTTCTCTTAGCCATCAGTATTTGGCCCAAGCTTTGGTGATTCTTATATTTGTTTCTTTTACGTGTGTTCTGTGAAAGCTATTCTTTGATTTTTTTGTTTTCCGTTAATACTATTGTTTTTTTAGCATTAATATGGAGTCCTGCTTTGGCACTACGCTCGCTCAATTTGTTTATCATCTCTGTTACCTAGTTCTAGTTCTGATTCGGACATTCGGATACTACGCATGAAATACTGCTTTTTACATTTGTTTAGTTTGGGAAGTCATTGCAGTCGTATAATATTTAATTGAATCGTCCGTTATCTTTAGATTCTGTCATTAATAAATTTTTCTTACAGACTTGTTTGAAGCTGTTTTATAGGATAAAAAGAATGATTTACCGAGATCCATCGAAGCCAAAGAGAGACGGTAAACCGAACTAGAATACCGAATCCTGATATAGGGCTGAGCGTAAAGTTCGCAATCGTGAGAAATGGTGCAGTTACGTCCAAGGGTGCAACCAAGGAGGGGGCTAGGGGGCTTACGTTGCGTCGTAGGTTCGTAAAAATTTACAGCTCATGAAAATAGGTCGGTTCCAAATCAGGTAGGTACCGAATCGAGGTTTCACCCCTGCCAATGTTTTTTTTTCTTCTAAATTTTAGCCCCCACCAAAAAAAAGTTTTGGTTGCGCTCCTGATTACGTCCAATATTAAAAGTTTAAATTCTAGCGTTGAAATCATGTTCTGAGAACAAATTCCTCCACTTTCAATAACTTCGAGGCCAGCCAGAGTTTTTAACGAGCTGTTGGTTTTTCTAGCCTATCGAGTTCTTATTTAGTTTTAAGCGGAACAGCAATTTATATTTCATGCCGTTACTCATTTCATTTGCAAATTGAAATCATTTGTTAAGATTATGGTGAAGGCGATTTTATAGATGGTATAGACTTGGCACCAAAAGTGCCCGCGACCTCTTTCCGCTCTTCCCCAGTATGATAGATCAATCTTCCCTGCCCATTTTCTCACGCTAACATTGCCCGGTTTCGAGTTAGTTTTACCTTTTTGAACTATCCTCGATCCTAAGGATCCTTTACCACCTTCAGATCCCCTATCCACTTTCTCAGTTCCCCCCCCCCCAAATGTCCGTTTCCAGTCGTCCTCTTCAAGTCTCACTCAAAAGTTTCCAGAAACGGGTTAGTTTCACCAATTTGTAGATTTATATGTATCTATAATGGCCTAATTGGCTACAAATGAAAAGAATACATTTAATTTCAATAGCGTCGGGAAGTTTTTCGGGGGAAGGCGAAGAAAGTAGAAAAAAGGAGAAAGTTCTTGTTCGTGAAATGATTGAAAAAAAATTCTCGTCATCTCATCCTTGAAATCTCAAGAAGTGCTTCTTTATCAACTTGCTGAGTAGTTCTTGTAGTTTTTGTATTCTCTTGAATTTTTGGGGAAAGGAATACAAATGATACTTTGTACTTTGCTATTGTAACTTTCATCAATTAGGCGCAGAGAGGGAGAGAGAGAGAGAGAAAGAGAGAGAGAGACAGAGAAAAAAGAGAGAGAGAGATATTTTCCCGATTTAGTATGGCGTTGTTTCCTGTGTGCTGATTACATATTTTTAATTCAGACGCTGATAGTGAGCTATTATTGATTACAATGTAGATTACTTTGTCAGTAAAAAATGCTGTAGATTAATAATTTGTTAATGCAGGAAAATCTATTTAATTTACAACTTAACGAGCCATTTTGTTGTGATTGGAACGCCATAAAAAATACATTGTGAATTCGTACCAACGAATTTCAAAGATCTTGCTGTTTCTCTCTTTTCCTTCACTGATAACCCGCAAACTTGCTGAGTTGCAGACAGATAAGCCTATCACTTCGTGCACCTTGTTTACATGCAATACCTAATGGAATGCGGCCGCTCATTTGTCCCTCCCCCTGCAAAATGTTTGAATGAAGACTAATTTTAGTCAACTTATACGGCCAAAATGAATAGAAACACCGAACAAATTTTTATTTGTATCGACTTTCGCTCCTCCTGGAAAAAGAGGCTGACTACAGGCCTCGTGATTTATTCTCAGAAGGCTTGCCGATTTCTGTCTTGAGATACAGTGAAATTGATGCTTCTCACTTGGTGGAGCGTAAATACCAAAGTGGCTCACCAGACATCGCACCCTTAGCCCCGGAAACTACCCTTCCGAGTATCGCATCGGCGATTAGAGGGACGCATTGAGGCTGGCCTGAGCCCCTCTTTCGCTTCTTCATATCGGATTTGCGCTGTTTTTATCTCAAAGTAGTTCCTTTTTATATCCGTCTTTATTCTTACTTTCATCCTTCATACAATCCTTCTATTAATTGGATGTATTTTGGGGGGAACCCTTGGTTTATCAGCGCTGATATCATAAAATCTTGTCTTATGGAGTCAAATGCCTTACTACTAACACTATGAAAAGGTTTATATTGTATTTGTTACTTTTTTCTATGATTTGATTGACTGCATGTGTATGGTCTTGAAAAATATCTGCGAAAGCCTGCCTCGGCTGCTGTTCCAATAGAATCGGCTTGATTCTACTTATTCTCTATTTCTTTTGAAAATATTTTTTCTATAGTAGGGCTAAGCGTTATGGGGTGATGATTTTCCACCTTGTGTCTATCTCCCTTTTCAAATAATATTATTACGTCCGAAAGTTTCCAGTCTGTGGTATTTCACCTGAATTTGTAATTTTGTTAATACTGATACCATTCCCTCTCCTCCCATTGTTATGTTTTTATTGGTTATACTATCGTGGCCTGGACTTTTCCTTGGTTTCAATTTGTCAACTATTGCTTTAATTTCTTTTTCGAGGAAATATGATATTTCCTCATCTTTGTTCTTCCTAACTTCGTTGTAGTTGAGATTATTGCATTCATCATCGTCATATAATTTTGCCTAATACTTCATAAGTTTATTTATTCCTTCTCTATGGCAGATCCTTCCCCCTTGAGGGATTATAAAGTGTGTAGTCCGTTGCGGGCCAAAATTTGTTTGTTTTTCCCCTAAAAAAATATATATATTTTTGTTACTTTTGATAGTTACCTTGATGATATCATATTTTAACAAAAAATTTTTTCCTCTCAGTCCCATACGGATTAGTTTCGAAACTTCGTTCAGCTCTATTTTCCTTCGTACCCCTTTTTCGTTCTAATCCTTAATAGTTCAAACTTTTTTTTTTTTTGTGTGATAGTTCGATGTCATCCATAACTTTTTCTACCTTTGGGTTTTTGCTTTTTTATACTACCATTTCACCTATTGTATTTTCTAGCATGTTTTTTATTATTCCTGTTACTGATTTGTACAGTGTTCCTGTACTAATTTCTACCTTATTTCCTAATTTTAATTATCCTATTCATTTTTTCAACTCTTGTTGGTATTTTTGGGGACTCTCCTAGTGCTAAATTTGTTATTTTTTAGTAAACGGTGATCCGAGTGGAATTCGAATTTATTATAATTGTCGAAATTTACTATTGAATTGTTTTGTACTGATTTTACTAACGTTATTTTGTAGCCTGGCAGAGTTTTATATTCTTGGTTTGGGGAGCTCCATGTCCATCTCTTTCCTTTCCTCTTTAAAAAAATAAAACTATCAATAAGTTTTCTTTTTCTTTTTTGTAGGTGGGTAACACACTGAGCGTCTCATTTGCCCTCGAATAGCGAGCGTTTGTTGTAAACGATCCAGGGACCGAGTAGGACCAGAAAAGCAACCCAGAAAATCGGGTTTGCAGGCAGCATTTGTGACAATCACAGGTGAGTACTTTCCATTCTCTCTTAACAGTAAAATTTGAAAAATTACTATTTGTTTTCCTTTTTCCTTGATACTTTCAGCGATTTATCTTCAATTGACTCAGGATAAATATTAGGGAATTTTTGGGGAAAATAATTTCTCCGTTTTCCGAATGAAAGTTCTTGAATGCGGGAGTGTAAATTTTTTGTAATTCCATTTTGCCAGTGACCATCGCAAAGTACGTTACTTTACTTTTTCAAATTTTGGAGGACAGACAAAAAACTAACTTTCGGAATATGCTGGCTAAAAATTCTAAAAAAAATTAAATTTGTGAGATATTATTTTTATAGTAATTTTTGCTATTTCCGAACCAAAACATTTTGCTTGTTGGTCGAAAAACGGGAGTTACTCATTTTTCTGTCACGTGTTCAACTTTTTCTTTTTTTTGCAACCCTGTGAAGTAATGCACGTGAATAGAAAATGGAGTTACGCTCTCCGCTGCCTTCCGAGCGATTGACTGCCAATTATTGTGTATGAAGTTACCTAATTTACTTTCTTCAGACCGAGTGAAATTGTAATTATTGTGTAATTGAATCCTTCTCCACCAGAAACAGAATATTAAGGTGGCATCTCTGTTTTCTGTATTTTTCTTTTCATAATATTTATTGTGTATTATGTAGTAGAGAATATTCAACAAGTAAAATTTAGGGGGGGGGGGTAATTTTTGTCCACAAACGTTTTTAAAAATGAAAAATTCAAATGAACAGTTTCAAAATTTGCCAACTGTCAAATTATTGGGGGGGGGGGATGTCAACCTCACACTCCCATAGTTTCGTCCTTAAATCTGTGCTTATCGAGCATGTTGAAAATTTTGACGCTAGCCCGATAAGTATTTAAAATGCTCGGGCGTGCAGGGTTTCGTTTCACTTTTACAATATTACAGGTGTAATACTTACTATACCAGAATAAATTTTAATGCTTTCACATTTTCATCTGATGCCAAGAGAGGTTCAGGGTTCAGACCCCCCTCCCCCGTGGTCACGCTCCTGTGGATGTCGCCGCACACTTTGCGCCACCGTTCTTATCGCTTATGTCGTACATTTCATCGCCGGATTGTTCCCTACTCGCAGGTGTTGCATCAGATTAGTTCCAGTTTTCCAGCACTACAGATACGGTGACAGATGTGTGTACACGCTGATGGAATTTGTTCCACTTTCGGTTAATTAGACACTCGCCTACTGAGAAAGTTCTTCTGACGTTAGGAAATGATTGAAGAAGTAGCGACAAGAATTACTAAAAATTTTAGTTAGTTATCGACATTCGGCAATTCTCCTGCTCTTCAACTAAGGTGCCTACAGGTAATAACGTCATCCATTTTTCTAAGACGATTATCTCCCTTCTTCCTCCAAAATTTTTTGAACGGCTTTTGCGACGTCATGTTGTAAGAGGATGTATTTTGTAACATTTTATGAGGTTGATTTTTTTTTTGAGACCTTCCAGTTTTGATAGGAACCAAAAACTGGAAAACTCCCGGTTGTTACCCACCGTAGAAGGGTATGAACGCAAGTTATTTCCACCAGTTTTATTACATACTTTTGCGAAGGTTTTCTTGGGAGAATTGATTGGTTTATATGTAGAATTAAATAACAAAGAATGTCAATTAAAAAAAATGTTATGCAAAAAAAATGAAACAAAATAATAAAATTTTACGAACATTCGATGGGATTGCAATAGTTTTTGATAAAATTACGGTAACTTTTACCAGAATTTGGTATAATTTTAATAATTTTTTTATTAGAATTTTTTCTCAGTGCACGTTTGTTTAACATCATCTGGTGTTACGAATTTTTTTGGCGGCGCTAAAGAGTTCTTTCGTTCGTTTCATTGTACATACAAAATGAGTGGAATTTAATGCTGTATGTAGGTGCATATACGGTAGATGGACCAAAATAGGTGATGTAGGAAAGAAACACTTCGATAAATACATTGTGTCGCCAGCGACATTAAAATCTAATCGCTATCCGGTAGTTCCTGGAAGTTCTTGAATCTTTTTTAAAAACTCTAGTGATAACTACATGTTTTGACATCTTTTGCAATTCGTGAATTGTACGTAAGGAATGAATAAGGAAAACTCTTATCGTGGATTTCACTTCTGACGTATACAGGACTGATGAATCAGGAACTTTCGTGAGAATCAAGCATATCTGTTGCGCGGTTGCTTTTCTTAAATCATTTTCTTATCACCACACGGAATGAAGCAAAAGTAGCAATAAAACGGATTTGAAAATCTAATGAATTATAACGCGAATTGACACATTCGAAGCTGTCTTATTTCCTCAGGGAGATAAAGCAACAAAGAGAAATTAATAAAGGTGATGCTGTCGGTTTCTGAAAATAGTAATCTCAATGTGCGATGTACTCGTACTTTCCCCTGTATAGCTACCGGGTCAGCGATACAGCATGGGGATGTTTTCCTGATGAGAGCACAATAAGTTCTGTACTGGTTGGAAATTCCTGATCGGATGATTTTTTTTCCTTTCATCCCCCGACGAATCCATGCAAAATTCGGTAGCGTGAAAAGACTCACGAATAATACCTATTCTCCTGATACCTCAAATCATAAAACGTATTGTTTTCGAGTATTTTTGTAACTTATTGAACGAGGGAAGTCATATTCTGCCAGTGAGGGCCGAGGATTCTTTGGCGTTGATTTTCAGAGAGGATGAATCCATTATCATGTCTCTAGTTGATATCTTACACTAGGTTCATCAGTACATTTGGCCGTGTTATATGTATTTTATATTCAAACTAGTGTGCACGAAAATACTGCTGACGAGGGTTTCTGAGTTGACTTGCTAGGAGGAGGGGCTCTGGATTGCAATACCTTTAGGGCAGGGTACACACATTCATTTTTTCACTCACCCGCTTATTCCACCAGGGTTCTCATAGCCAGCTGTACTATACATCTGATAAGCTGACTGCTTTCCTATTTCTAATATTTCACTCAGAAGAAGAAGAATTAAGTTACACCTCCCTGTACATTTTAAATGGACGGTATCAATGTACTCCTCATTTTAATATTACATACTTACATTGGTAGCAGGGTGCCACTAATTTTCGATTTTTTTCGCTCATTCCCCCACCTAAATTTTTACTTCAGGTGTAAAAATGAACCCCTGAAGATTTATATCAACCGGAGTCGACTTGAGCTTATAAATTTGATAAATACATGTCCGAGCACGCCCGGATGCCGACGCGGTTCTCATCGCTTGGCGCTTCGCGTAACGCAGTGATGAACCTACGCGCGCGACTCTGAAACACTGAAGTAGTAATTTTTCGCCACCAGAGTATTCGATTACGTTTGAGATCAACAGGCATTGATCTGGTGATATGTCTTCTCACCTTCATTAATTTTATTGGTATTTGATAATTTTTTCTGGTTTCTCTACTCATGCACAAAAAGGCAATTTTTCGGATCTGTTTTCCCTGTGGAAAATTATGTTTTCATCGTGTTAAGAAAAAATTGTACGGAGAAATAAAATGAGTGCGAAAAATTAAATTCCCGCATAGAGAGCTTTGTCCGGGCCTGGGGCTAGAAATAAAAGAGACCCCTCCCCTCATAACAAATTTTAGCGAAGGAAATTTTTCTGCTGGCTTTCCGTGATTGAAGCGCAGGGCAGGTGCAATGAGGCAGTGTAGAAACATCGTACTTCTTATTTTTTCTGAGAATTTTTCTTCTCTGCCGGAACCCCAGCTTTGCCGGGCCCGCGGACAAAATACCCCCTTGCCCCCCCCCCTCGTCAGGCCTGCCGGTTCTAGCCACAGCATCCAGAACCGTGAGTGATTGATGGTACTCATGTTGTAGCCGTTTCTCAAATTTACTTCTTATTCTTTTTTCTAGAAAGCAACACGAATGACTGACTCAAAATCACATTTTTCGTGTGTACCTTTGTAAGAAAAAATATCATGTCATGCGTCCGGAATTGGGTTTTCTGCACTTTTATTACAATATACTATTTTCGCGTTAAATGGAAGGTGATTTGCATTTGTCCATTTGACAATTTCATTCGAATCATTCTGCAGGAATTTTGAGGCATCTGGTATTCGTTTTCTCCTGAATAGTTTTACATCATCCGTGTGTGTATGTGTGAGTGTTGATTTCTTCGTGCAATATCGTTAACAAATAGTAGGATTAGAAGAAGTCCAAGATTGGATAGGGTGTCTACAGGTCAAGCAAGTCAAGTAAAAGTCAAGTTTTTCAAAAAGAGGTCAAGCAGTCATGGAAAAGTCAAGTTTTTTCACGAAAGATCAAGCAAAAATAGAAAAAGATCATATTATTGTGTAGGTAATGAAAACAAGAGTCAGTTGAAGCAATTTCCGTGACTTTTTTGTTGGAAGAAAAAAATCAATTCACAAAAATTCTAAAAAGCAGACTGAGGGAGAGGGGAGGGAGAGAGAGAGGGAGAAAGGCCTGTCACACATATATAGATTTTTGTATCTGGAAACATCTCTCTAGCAAAATGTGAAAAATTCATGGCAAAAAGTCATGCAAAAGTCAAGCTCTTTTTCATTTTTCAAATTCTGTAGACACCTTGTTGGAGGTCCTGTGGGACTCCTGAAGGGCTCAGAAACGTAAATCACTGGCCTTTATAATCAGCGTATCTGCTGCTGTTGTCTTCCGAAGAGGTGTGAGTCAAATAGTTTCAGTGATTCTTCTGAAAACCCTGTCTTTTCTAACATCCGAATTAAGATTTTCTGATCAACTTTGTTGAAAGCCTTAGTGAGAATAGAATCGTATTAAATCGCCGAATTCGTATCAGTACGAAACTGATGAAGGTCGTGACGGTCAGGGACGTACTGATGGGGATGGAAGGCAAATCCCCCCCCCCCCGGAGAAATTTTTTACTCAGCAGTTGGGAAAATTTACCATTTCGGTGCTAGAAAAATCCAACAAGTTGAATGTTTTTTTTCTCTTTGATACTTCGGAATTTTGAGTTGAGTCAGTTGGGGCTTTCACAATTCTTACCCCCCCCCCCCCGCGAAAACTATTCGGCGCGTCTCTGGTGACGGTACGTTCTCCGGTTTGCAAGAAGAACGATTCGACTGCGGCTCGTACCCTCATGCAGCTGTTGAAGCTCAGACAGGCCTTTTGACTGGAACAAAGGTCGAGACACCTACGGGAATTTCGCAAGCTCGGCCTGGGCTCGCAATCTGCGCTTGTAGAAGCCATGACAGCGCGAATCACCGATACGCCCTGTTACGGTATCTGCATCTAAGCAGCGAGCTCCTCGAAATCCTCGTAGTAACTGCTGAGGAGCCGTCAGCCAGTCAGTAGTTTTATTATTATTATTATTAACGTGGCGCGCGAAAGTAACGTTTTTCCGATTCGTGTGCCAAAGTAAAGACACGAAAATGTCAAAAAACGTTACGTTTTAGCGTCACGAAAAAGAGCGTCGCGAAAATTGCGCCCTGGCTGGTTGGCTGGCAACGGAAAACTGGACTGGACGGACTGACTGGACTGATTGGACTGACTGACTGTATCTCACTCTACTTTAAAAATTTACATCGAAATTTATATGAAAACAACACGGCTAAAGACTGTAGAAATATCAACCACTGAACTGAAATATCACCATGATGAGCTAAATCATACGGACTGTCTTCATGTCGGAGAAGCGGGTGTCACTATAGTGGTGTTACGCTAGCGACGTGCTTATGCTGGCCAACCAATAGACATACGCTTGAAGTATTTCGCTGAAATTTCGTGTCGAAATAGAGGTGCGAAATGTAAATCGTAAAAATCGAGGCTGGGCGCGAGGCGCCGCCGACTCGCAACGCTCATCCTTGTATCAGCCTGAGAGCAGTATGTTCCTTGTATTAGCCTTTGAGTACTACGCTCCGCTAGTGCATCAGTTTGCAGACGCGTCTGCAACCACAGGAGAGCATTTCCATGTCTTTCCGCTACTCAGATTCCACCGACATGAGAATGTCGACGATCAACAACCGTACCGCCGAAAAAACAAAAAGCGAAGCGACCGTCGACAACTCGACATTCTCATGTCGGCGAAATTCGAGGAGCGAGAAGACATGAAAACGCCACTGATGCACTGGCGGAGCGTATTACTTGAAGGCTAATACAAGGAACATAGTGCTCTCAGGCTGATACAAGAATGAGCGTTGCGAGTCGGCAGCGCCTCGCGCCTAGCCTCGATTTATACTATTTTTTGCTCTGATATTTGGAAATTTTGAGTTGAGAAGTTGGAAAAATCCAACAACTGGAAATTTCAAGTTGAATCAGTTGGGACTTTACCCCCCCCCTCCCCCCCAGGAAAACGTCTTCGGTATGTCCCTGTCCTGAAATGGGGTATATTGAGACAGGTGGGTAACTTGGAACGGACCAATAGACATACGTATGAGCTGTCTTACTTGCCCACCTGAGCCAATCCCTGAAGCTCTAGTCTCATTTATGAATATGAGCAGTAAAAGGTCAAAATTCATGAATACTGAGTAGATTTGTTGGTACGTTCTAAGTTACACGACTGTTCCAAGATACCCCAAGTGATGGTACCCGTTATCGGAAACGTGCAAAAACTCCTTAAAAGTGAATTTTTACACTGTTCCTTTGAAAAATACCGTATTCCGCTGTTTGTCAAAAGAGTTCTGATTGGTTCTAAGGTCACTTGACTGAATACGCCATCCGTTCACAAAAACTCCCTAATGCTGTAAGCAGCATCCTGTGTCCGAATGTGTCGCCCAATACTTCTAATACTGTATGTACGTGTAGAACATACCCCGCATTTGGATTGCGGGAAAGTGCAACTTGCAAGGTGATGCATAGGCTTTAGTCTATAGCCTTGTAAACTAAAAGCTGTGTACGAATCGGCGACTGTTGCTGTTCGTGCCACGTGCCGACTCAAGCTCGATGTGTTGCGATTCCGAGTAGGTCTAACTATAAGCATATTTATGACTGATATCTACCTGAGGTACGAGGTGCTCGAAAAAGCATTAGACATTTTCCGCGATTGACAGTTTACTATAAATATGATGTATTTACTCGGTGCGGCTTCGCCGAAACCAAGGCTGAAGTCGCAGCCACAGCCGAGCTGCAGCCGGGAGGGATAACCTGGACGGCCAGCCGAGTAAATGTAACCCTCCTTCGAGCAATTAAATAAAATGGCGTACAAACGGGAATCGATGTATAACTTTGCACGCACGACGGAGGTAAAGAAACCAGGTGACGAACTGTCTATTAACCGGTTGTAAACGGTTCCATCTTTGTCGGAAGATTTGACATTCTTGTAAGTCTGCTGGGAAGACATTACCAGCCAAGCGAACTAACTAACCACGAACAAAAAGGAAAAAAGTACTTTTGAGACCGCCATAGTTGAAGCGCGGCAGCATACCAATGGGAATACTATTATACCATAAAATATTTTAATGATCTGGCGCACTAGCAATTTGTATCCTGGGAATGTCTCTATCAGTTTTCATGCTCTCGCGGAAAGAAGAAGGAAGGAAAACGGAAAGAAAGAAAGAAGAAGAAGGAGAAAAAAAAAGAAATACAACAGGCCACACACGCTAAACATTGATCCAGTTTTAATTCACGGAACAAATATGGAAATCTTATTTGTCGATATCTTCGGCTTCCAAGAATCTGGTACAAAATTTTCAACACTTTTCCGAGCATAAAAACTGTCGCGGATTCGATCAGGAGTTGCTCGGTACATGGTGTGTTGCAGCGTGCAATTACCACACTTTTTGTTTGAGACGATATGCCGGGGACAAGAAACAAAATTGCAATGTCCAGTGAAACGAGCCCAAAGTGTAGCATTTGAACCCGCATTCCGTAATGTTTATTTTTGACGGGAGAGCTGGAAAGGGCACGCGGTCGATATCAACAAAACTCGAGACCTCGACGGTGAATCTGGATCAGTGAAGACTGTTTTAAGCAAGATTGAAACAAATTTATTTTTCAGTATTTTCGTATACGTGCTAGCGCAGAAAAATTCGAATTTATACTCTTTACTGATCTGAGTTGAGGAGACAGCAAATTTTATCGGAGTTCGGAACGTATAAAATGTGAACTGAGTGAACTTCGCTCACTGCGTTATGTACGGATCGAGATTTGAGTCCTCAATTTTCGCCTTTGATTTTCTGAATTTCTGTATTTTATTTCACTCTGTATACATGGACCGACGATTGTCGCTGTCATGCATCAGTGGCGGAGTGGCCCGCCCGGCAACCAGGCAAGTTCCCGGTGGCCTGGCATAAATATAGTTCGATGATCCGAGAATTAAGTTGGCATCTTCAAGCCTGTTCAGTGCTTCTTTATGATTTTATAAGTTTTTTTAACGCTCTTGCTATATTTTAGCTATTTTGAATTTCTCAAGACATGCTTAAGACCCTTCATCGATCTTACGGACTCGGTCAACACTATTCCAAGCCCTGAGACTTTTCAAGGATTTTTTAGATTCTTTGATATTTTCCTTTTTTTTCTTTTTTCAAATCCACTGACAGCATATTTTTCCATAACTATGTTACCTGTTTCAGACTCTTTTTGATTTGTTTCAGCCCTTTCGACATCCATGTAGGTAGGCTTAGAACGAAATTATTCCATGAGTCTCACGAGTTTTTGAAAAAATTGACACATAAAGAATTGTAACGTCCGATGTATTTATTCCTGCGACGCAATCGAATCTCAAGAATTTTCATGGAAGGGATCTGGCAACACTGTCTGAAGACCTTTACTTTTCTTAAATTTCATTTAAAAATTTTCAAAACTTCTGTACATGTTTTTATCATTTCTAATGATCTTCGAGATTCGTTTCAAGACTATTCCTGGCTCGATTGAGAGTTTTAAAGACTATTCTCGACGAATAATTGAGACTTTCTCATACTTTTTTGGGATCTCTTAAAATCATCTAGAGCGTTTGAGATTCTTCGAGATTCATTACGATTTTTCCAATCCTACTGTAGATTTCTCAAGATTTCATTAGGACTTTTACAAACATGACTGAAACTTTTTGAGATTATTCTATGCTTCATTGAGATTTCTGAAAATCTTCCAGCCTAGTTGAATGCTTGTAGAGGCGGGTCCAATGTTTTTTGAATTGTTTGTTTTGGTATCTGGTGAAGTCTTATGAAGTTTTAAATAGGTCTGTAAAAGTCTCGGAGAAGTCTGAGAGAGTCTAAAAAACTATATAAACCCGAAAAAGCTAAAGAAATGATCTGGGACCATTCTGGACGAGTTCTGAAAAATGAATAGTATCTACCCGTGACAGGATTTTGCACTTTACAACTCATCTCCGTGAATCTCGAGAAGTTTCGTAAAAGTCTGAAAAAGTCTGTGTAGAGCGAAGAGTTAATAACCCTAAATCCGAAAAAGTTGTAGAAATAACCCTGAAAGATTCTGGAAGGGTCCTGAAGAGTGAACTAGTCGGAAAGAATTTTAAGAAAGTACGGGGATATGTTCCTTCCTAGTTCTCCTCCGAAAAAAGTTGGAAATACCCATTTTACTGTTTATCTAAGCGAGTTTTTTCTTGAAGAGTCTAAATAAACCCGTGTAGAGTCGGAAATAGTAATCTTGAAGCCTTGAATTCTGGAAGAGTCTTGAAGAATAAAATACGTTAAGAATTTTAAAAACTATAATATATCTCCTCCCCCCTTCCTATTGGAAAAAATTACAAAATACCGATTTTATTGCTTATCGTAACCAGTCTTAAGGGTTTTACATTAAAAGTCTGGAAGAGTCGAAGAAAAACCTTTGTAGAGGGAATAATAATAATTAAAAACCCCTTTGTAGAGTCAGGAATAATAATCTTAAACAAGTCCGAAAAAGTTTGTTCTTGAACACTCTTGCCGTCTGAAATACTCTGAAAGACTTTTAAAGAACTATCGAGGATAAATCCCTCATTCCTCAGATCTAGGAAAGAAGTTGGAAATTACTAATTCTTACGACTCCAATTGTTGGAAAAAAAATCAGTCGTTTTGCTCGCCACTATTATGACTGTTTTGTTTTAAATAAAAAGTTATAAACTATCACCCGTCCCCTTCATAGTTACTGCCAACTGACAATTAGACAATTAGTTTTTGAGCTTTTGGAGTCAAAGTACCTATTTGCTGTGCTAAACTGATTATTATTTCATATGATGGACACTTGGACAGATAATGCAGGGCGGATTTAAGGAATAAGTTGTTTTTTTTTTGGGGGGGGGGGGCTTAGGAAACAATGCACGACATTTTTTGCCCTCTCTTTGAAACGTTTCACAGACTTCCTTAATGTAATAAAAGTGAAGAGAAGTGTGTAGCTTTACAAAAAATTTCTTTCTTTCTTTCCCTCTTTCTTTTTCCCCTTTTCTTTAGGTTCCTTTTTTTTTTGAATTGGGACACTCTCCCCCCCCCCCCCGTAAATCCGTTACTGGTAATGTCCTGAAAATTTGAGCTCGGTTTGACAAAGTTTACGGATAGCCTATTTTATGAGAACGTACTTTGACTTTCGACTTCTGATTATCTATAAAGAACACAAAAATGGAATTACAAGAATATTTATTCTTTCGTTTCCCTTCAAACCGCCGAGGGGCACCAAATTTGGTACCTATGTTCTAGACAGGTTCAGTGGCATCCAAAATGGGCAGGAACGAGTTTATCCTGAAGTTATCTCTTCTTTGAAATTTGACATTCTTTTCATTTGTTTCATGGGCCTGGAGAGGTCTGAATTTCACATCAGTTTTATTTTATTGAGAGTTTCTTGGTTCTTTTTGGCTCTCTCTTCACGTAAGTCAAAATTTTTACAATTCGGCAAGTAAGATTATCGATTTATATAGATCAAGAACTACCGCGATATGCTAATGTCTATGTCCAGTAATTTTTGGGATACAGCATCATTAAATCGATTGAGCAAAGCAGACCAAATATCTGATATAGAAACTGTTTCTGAATTCTCCTATATTTTCGTCGCAATCCTTTTGCCGTGTTTCTGGTATCAGCTTTGTGGAGACTGTTGTCCTTAATGGATTTTAAAGCCTAATGTACGTATTTCTTGCCAGGACTCAACAAGAGCTTGTACTGCATCGGCTCGGGCTGACCATCGAGTTATAGACGGGGATTTCCGTTTCATCTTCCCCCCTCTGTGATTTTACACACACAGTTTCGAAAATTTTCTATCGGTCTGGAGATACAGAGAAAAAGTTATACAAACTTTAAGTTCGGTACAAGGAGTGAAGTCCGGGAGAACATTATTAAGATAGTAGCCCTTTATGTAGACGGGGATTTTAGTTTTATCATCCCCTCTGTGATTTTACAAATACAGGTTTTTAAAATTTTCTATCGGTCTGGAGATACAGAGAAAAAGTTATACAAACTTTAAGTTCGGTACAAGGAGTGAAGTCTGGGAGAACGTTATTAAGATTGTAGTCCTTTATGAAATCCTTGTATATTCGCCGCTTTATCGTAAGATTGACGTCTTGTGTCAAGAATATCAATATCAAATATTACTAGGGTATCTAGAACAGCTTCATACGTATCCTGACCTTTGTCCGGATTATCGATTGATTTTAAAAATCGTTCAACTGCGACATCAGAGGGCAATACATATCGCAAAATGAAAGAAAACTAATCAATGTATGTTATATCAGGGGTTGAATTAACAATTACTGAGTAGTACTTTAACCCTTGCACTTTTTCACTAATTCTTGCTAGTACTTCTCCCGCTATAATTTCCATAAATTCTTCGGAAATTGGGCCACTGCCCTTGTTACCGTACTTTTTAATGTATTTTCTCATAAAGGGATCGCATTCAGAAAAAAACTCCAGCAGTATTAAGAAACTCCCGTTACGAGTACTAATTATTTTTTATGGCCTTTAAGTGGATGTCCGCTAGAAACCAAGGCTTTGATAGCGGCAACAACCCGTTTTAAAACTTGGCTCCAAATACAGAATTTTTTCATCAAGTTGTGCCGTCAATTCACGATCGATTTTCGCAATAACATTGGACCTCTCTCTCTGAATTTTAAAACACATTCTTACGGTCACGTGAATTTTCGTATTTTTCTACTCGAATAGTGGTGTTTTTTCAATAACTGAATCCATATTTACTAGAAAATGAAGATTGGCCATGGCCACCAATAAGTAAACCTATACGGAAAACAGATCCTTTGCTCTGAGAGTGAATAAGCCTTGGTCAATGAAGTTCTTCACCATTTGGCATTTTTCATGTGAATGCAGAAAGAGACAGATATTTTGTAGGCGCATCATTGTACTCTCGTTTAGAACGCGTAAAATCTTCATTCTTATTTTGGTCGCAACCATACTGTCCAAGGTACTCACGAGAAAAATCGTTTACTTTTTAGTTAGCAGGATTCTTAGTAAACACATTTTCGTCGCAATAAGGAGACGCATCTTCTTTACGAAAAGCTCCTTAGCATCAAAAAATCGAGTTCAGGGTTCCTGCTGGTCTTGGTAGGTATTTAGGTGTACTTTCATGTGATAATAATGTGAAACTCCAATAATCGTATCTTGGGGCTGGGCAGAGGCCCCAAATCGGGGCCCGTGCTGGCCGATAACGAGCTGTGCAAAGTTTCTTTTCCCTCTATCCGATAAACTTGTTTTTGATACTAAGGAGCTTTTACCGACTTTTCGGAGAAAAGGGAGATATTTTTTATTTTTTTTATTTGGGTCACATATTTAGCGCCATTCATACCATTTCTTGCTTACGAATAAAATAATTATGAAAAATCATTGTTATGGGCGGCGAAATTTTCCTTTTCCGTTTATCTCGTCGTGAAGAAGAATCATCATCTTCGTGTGAGGTGGTACTGTATGCGCCAGATGCTCAGACCTTGTAGTCCATTTCACTTTTCCGCAGGTTACTGTTAAAGTTCAGCTCAGTAGCCTCACTTTTACAGCCAATGTGAGAATTTTACTGAGTTCTATCCCTGTAACTTCACTAGCTGCTGGCTACTCCAGTCCCAGTACTTCTCGTCTTGGTCTAGCTGTTGCTGTGCGCCGACATTATGATGTGAATCGAGGTGTCTTCCTCGTCTCTATAGTGCCTACAAGAGCTGCATTTCGCCACTCCTATTTTATACCACATGTGTTGTGTGCCCCATGTCCAGTAGGTAGTCCGACCATGACCCTTGCATGTTTTCTGATGAGCCCTAGCAGGAACTCAACGTACTTGACGAGGGCGTCCCCTATCACAAGGTGTCTACAGGTTTAGAAAATTTGGAAAGTTCGGGAAAAGTCAGGAATTTGAAAAGTAGGTCAGGAAGTTTGTAAATAGTCAGGAAATTCAACAGTATTTTTAAGAAGTTTGGAAAAAAAACAAAGAATGAACTCACAGAAAATTTTTTCGTCGTTTAGTTTTACTTCAGCAATCCCTAGAGTCGTATTCTACTATCTATGAACACCTTCCTAATGCTTTCACCCAAAAATCAACTTCAGATTTCAGTTCATTTTAACCATAGCGTCTAGTAGTATATTCATAAATATATACTGTCTATGCTGTAAAATTTTAAAGAAGAGAAAAAAAAGTTTGGAAAAAGTCAGGAAATTATATTTTTCCATTCTTGTAGATACCTTGTATCAGTATTTCGCTTACTTTCTTGTCACTGACCATCCGCTAGTGCATTTTCATTTGCTTACTTATCCGAGTCTTCATCTTGAATTTTTGGGAAGACACGACCTGAGCGTTACCAGTTCCTTTTTCATGCACTTTTTTGTCAGCTCATCCACGGCCATGTTTCCTTTTTTACTGCAGTATCCCGGTGTCCATTGGTGACACGATTCTCCTGAGCAAGGGTGTGTAATTTGTTAATGCAGTTCGCCACGACCAAGGATAAAGTTTGATGTGCCAATTGTGCCTTAATAGCGATTTGACTCTCTGTAAATGTAAGATCTGCTTATTAACAAAGTCTTTCTGCTGATTTCTGTCAATGGCCACCGTAATCGCCATTATCTCTGCTTGGAGGATAGTGATGTCCTCATTTTACATTCGTGATTCCAGTCCCGGCACCGTAGTCATTCTTTGAGGTATCTGCAAACCACACATGCTCCTCTGTTCCTAGAATGCTTGGCCACCTCTTTTCCCATGCCTTCCGTTCAAAGAAGTGTTCCACCGCAATTCTTTCCCTCGGCATGTCCCTGTCATCTATCCTTCTATGGCCTGTTTTATGGGTCCGAAGGTTTGTGTGGCCCAGACGATAAGCCCCCCATGATCGCAGCTGCTTCTACAGTAGTGTGAAATGGTGGCAGGTTTAGGAGTCTTTCTTTCAAGTGCTTTCGTCGGCACCGTTCTTATTGTCCTCATTGTCAACATGCACGAGAGTATTTGCAGGTGGTCCAGTTCCTCTCTGACTTTGGCCAGGTGGACCCGACCCCACCACACAACTGCCGCGTATGTGATTCTGGGATGTAATACACCGGTATATATCCGGTGCATCCCCTGGTCCTGCCTACAAAGTTACGGCAAGCCCAAAGAGCCTCAATCCCTTTTCTTATTTTCTCTGAGACATGATCCCTGCAGGAAAGCTTTTCGTCAAGATATACTCCTGAGTACTTTACCTTTCCTGTGAGAGCTAACGGTCTTTTTGTATTGCACCTTATGAACTCCTTCCTTATCTTTCCTTTTGTGAGTGAAAAGAGTGATCTCAGTTTTGTACGGGTTTATCAGTAACCTTTTTTTCACGCACCATTTTTCTGCACATTGGAGTAAAAATGTGGAACGCTTCACGATTTTGGGGGTCTTCCTTGCGCGGGGCCAGACTAATCTTGCTAATCTCTGTATCGTTCCAATTTTTGGTCGTTTCAGAAGTAAGGTCACACTGTCTATAAAACGCCAGGAAAATGGTAACACGGAGTCAACTGAGAATGAAAATGGTGCAGTTAACGTTAGGTACTGTATATTGTGTATGAAACTGAGCAAAATTATGAATGCGAGGACGTGCAGTCAATCCAATTTTTGTGATTGTGAAAATCGAATCATAATTTTTAAACACTGAAACGGTACCAGGCGCGGAAATTTATCATAGATTGTCAGCAGTGTATGGCAGCAATAATTATCATGAAGATCATGACACACCACCACGTCTACAAGTGGATTGAATCAGTGTTGCCAATAAAATTTTTTTCTCTATGCTAGATTGCAGTAAACTCTGTGCTAAATTATGTCAGAAAGCAAAAAAAGAAATGCTAAATTCATTGTGCCAAAATTTTTCTACTATCTTCGCTAGTCTAAGTTGCAATCAAATTGTTTTCAAGGACCAGACGGTTGTTTTTGTGGATTTTGTAGGCGAAAAATTGTGCTAAATTATGCCAGAATGTAAAAAAATTATACCAAAAAATTTTGCTAAAATTTTTTTTGGCTACCGAACCATGCCTTTAAGCTCTGTAGTCCAAGAAAAAGACCCACCTACAGTGGTTTATGCCATCCTTAAGGTTCATTTTCTCAGCACTAAAACAACTACAGACTACCTATCCTTGAAAAAAAATGTAGGCATTCAGGGACGTACCGATAGGAGGGGGGAGCTTCCCCTCCATGTAGGAAATTTTTTACTCAGCAGTCGGGAAAATTTACCACTTCAGTATGCCTAAGTTGGGGAATTTCGCTGGAGTTGGAAAAATCTAATACCTATAAGTAAAAACTTTTTTTTTTTTGTTATTTTTGGAATTTTGAGTAGAGAAGTTGTTGGGAAAATCCAACAAGTCAATTTTTGCTTTGACACAGGGAATTTTGAGTTGATTCAGTTCACATCCCCCCTCCCTCTAGGAAAAACTCTGGTACGTCCCTAGTAGGCATTAATTTTTTTTTAATCAAAAAGGACCTTAGTTTCGTATATTTTGCAAACTCTTTAAGTTGATTTTTCACAGAATTTGTCAATTCGTGCACGTTAGTATTCCTCAAACTGTATCTATATCCGATAGCCCCGAAAAGAAGACCTTAATAACAGTGAATTTTAGGTATTTTTTCCTAGGCATTTCGTGTGACACTGATTGATGATATGATTGATGATACATGATAGTGATGAATGATAAACAGGGTCACTGTATAGACTACGGGTACAGATTATGCCAAGTAATTAATGTTTCGAAGTTCAAAACCGTTTGTGGTATGGAGCGCTGACTGCGGATTATTTAAAAAATAAATAAAATCATGCTAAATTTTGGAAAATTGTACCCAATTTGAAATGGATTATGCTAGCAATTATGCTGATGCTGGATCCGAAAATCATGGTGCCAAATGGACTTCGAATTATGCTAAATTTGGTATAGTAATGCTAAATTAGCAACACTATGCTGAGATGCGTAGCGAAGGGATCAGCATTGGAGGGGGGATGTTTTAAAAATTTCTAACTTGAGTGGGGGCTGAAAAAATTTGTACCCCTCCCCCTCTTCAAGAAGCAATATGTTTATCACTTTACAGGAATTTTGAAACTAAATTAGGTAAGGAGATTCTTCAGCAGTTAGCTCCTGTAAGTTGAATAGAAAACTGATCCTGTTTTTTTGTAAACAGAATTTTTATTTGAAATTTTCTCTTACATTTTTATATTTAGCGGCTGGTTACAGTTTGAATTAATAAGAATCTGCAACAATACATGTAGTGAAAGGATAAAGTAAAGTGTTGATACATTACAGAGATCATGTTCTTATCTACGCTCTTTCAAAACTGCCCATGAAGTAATGATGTTTTCAAAAAGCACACCATCAACCACATCCTTTTCAATAAATATAATTAGTAGATCATCCAGGCATGTCTTATCCATCGTTGTTTTCAAGCTGTGTGGTATCCACTAATTTTAATTTACTGAAACTTCTTTCATTTGTAGCTACAGCAAAATCGGCTGCCATTACATACCTACTGTAAGATCAAAAATGATTTCCGTATTATGTTCTTCAAGGATACTGCTTTCTCCAAAACCATTTTCATTGATGTGAAGCCTTGGCAGTGGTCAAAAAGGACTTCTAGTTCAGCCAACACAGTATCAACATCTGGAAATTTCTCATCTGTACCTGGTTCAATCATCATTTTTAAACGAACCTCAACCTTTTCAGCACTTAATTTACTCTTATCAATGGGAAATGAGAAAACTTCGAAAATAGAGGTTTCATATTCCCACAGACGGTATCCACATTCACTGCTAATTCTGAAATTAAGGTGTCCAGAACAGACTTAAATTCTCGACGGTAAAATTCGTTTATATTTAATGCTACTTCGTTGTCACATTTTTCATCAAATTTTTTGGCTGTCTTCTTCGTCGGGGAACTCTGTTATAATCTTCATCTACATTCACTTCATATGTTTCTGCAAATGCCCGGACACTGTGTTCGATTCACCAACTGGCAAAATTTTGGCCAATTTTTTCAACTCTACAAACTGATTGGGGGAACAGCCCCCCCCCCTATTCGCTACGCCCATGACTATGCTTTAACAAAGAGCAAGTAGATAGGCAAGATGAAGAGCGAAGTGGCCGCCTGTCAGATGTTCTCTCTGACGACGCTGTTGCGTATGTGCGCACTCTGTTACAACAAAACCAGTAATTCACTGTTTCTGACATTCATCACAAAATGGCGACATGTTATCTCGGCCCCGATGTGCTATCAAAAACAAACTCCCCGGATTTATACAGCGGCTGGTTTGGTTTCTTGACGCTGCACCGGCTCATGGATCCCAACTCGTTTTGTCCCTTTTATAGGATCTGAAATGGAAAGTTTCTCCATATCCTCTTACTCGCCAGATTTAACCGCTTCGGATTTCCATTTGTTCCCGGAGAGGAAACGCGAGCTTGGGGTCAGCGCTTTGCGAATGAGGGTGAACTGTGCAACGCAATCGAGGCAGTTTACCTGGAATTGGACGGTGCATGGTGCTCTTCCAGAGTAGAAAGCCTTGTGTACCGATTCAACAAATGTTTGGATTGTGTGCCAATTCACTTTTCCTTCTGCTGTATTCCAGAGCGCTTTCGGCTGTTCTGCCATCATCAGTGGAGTGGCACACCCTACCAAAGGAATATAACCAAGTTCACTCACACTCCAAAATGGACACTATGTTTGGATTGTAAAGAAGCTTATGTAGAAAAACAGCAAATTTCCTCACGAATAAACTCCTTTTTGTTCAGAGTGTTTCGATTTTGTTTTGAGTCTTTTACAGATCATGTGACTTTACTTCTGAAACAACCGTCATGGTATATGTACAGCCGAAACGAGCACAATAAAGAAGGAAAAAGTATTAAGTAAAATTTACCGCTCTAGGCAGCTGCCCATCTAGCCTACTCGTAAATCCATGTACATAATATGCATACGGAGAGAATATGTATATATTTTAGGTACATTATACCTATCTAAAGGCGATGATCGTCGGTCGTCTCATCATCAATTTATTTAACTCGTTTAAGCGCGTTAAATAGAATACATTATTATTTCATCGCCGTGCTGTCTAGCATCGATTTTTAATCGAGTTGGTAATTGATTCAGGCGTTTACATTTACAGATTAATTACGTAGGTAAAAACTTACGCGACCACAAACGATTAGACACCTGTTTCTGAGGCTGACTTCATTTGCCAGTATTTATTCCTCTCGTGCGTATAATATTATGTATCGTAGGTATACACTGAAGCAATACATATGTAGTCTCGTACATACATATGTGTGTATGTATGTATGCATGCGTACACATATGATGTGCACAAAATATGTACCGTGATACGTCGTAGGTCGTGGTCGTGTTTGCGTGCGTATAATGTAAGCATATCTACGTGAACTAATGATTTTATGGAAGTATACCTATACCTACTTTACTAGATATAGCCGCGAACAAGTTGAAACGGATTTAATTTAATTAGCGGATTCTCGAACGAATTGATTTTCGAATACGGATATTTGAGGGAAGATCGCTAGCCGATATCCTGATTGTTATCAAAATCAAACGAGTTATTTAATTATTAGGTAATTATTTAAAAATCGTTCGCTTTAATTGATTTAAATGGATGCGGATCTAAATGTGACTCACGTTTGGACGGACTTCTTTACGATATGGTGCCATAATGTAATCTCGGCGATTACGATTGCGATCGCGATTACATTTGTCCTTTCGCTCCTGTCGTTGGTATTGTCAGTCTTATCTCATCATTTGGCAAACGTCATATACTTGTACATGAACTTGCCTTTCTGGTTTTATTGGCAGTAATGAGTATGTGGAGGCAGCTGCTATGTTTCAGTAGCCTATTACCCGTGCGTAAATAAAAAATCGAGGGACAGCTACAGCGTGCCTTCCGAATAATTTACCACGAGAATACGCTATCGAAATTCGAATATCCGAATCTTTTGTTACAAACTATTTCGAATAAAAAAATGTCTCGCTTCGTACTCGAGAAATTTGTCACTAATCCGGTTTCACTCTCTGAACTTGAGTTGCATCCTCATTGTGGGCGGTTCCGAGTTGAGTCCCAGAATGTCATTTTTAGCCGAATTGAGTCCCGAAGCAGCGGAGATAAGAATAAGAAATGTCCGAATTGAGTCCCGTTGTGGCGGGGGATAAGACGAAGGAATATCCGAATTGAGTCCCGTACTGGTGGGTAGGGTATGCTTAAAGGATGGGTAAAATCGTTCGTAGTAGTCGCACAAATTTAGCGACGAAGCGTAATCTCAAATTTCTGAGCTCTTGTTCAACGGTCTACATAGACGGAACTTTCCGAAGTGTTCCAACTTTGTTCACACAACTTTGCACCATACATGGGTTCAAATACAATACGTACGTCCCCCTTGTATTTTCTCTTTTTCTGAGTAAAACAATTGGCGCCTACGAAACAGTTCTTCAATAGTCTGCTATTTCCACGAAAGGGTGTCGCTTCCATTTGGGGCAAAGCTGGTGGCGTCGAATCCAGAACCTGTCCTCGACGGACGAATATAACGACGTTCACAGCAAAAGAGGACAGTTCTTGAAACTTTTCTTCGGTCTACCATTTCTACATGCTGCCCATATTGAAGAATCTTTTGTGGAATACCTAATGCCACTGCTTCCTGAGAAGACGAGAGGGTGCAAAAATTTAGCGACTATGTGCTCGACAATTACGTCTATTCTGACTGCCAGTTTTCTCTCACTATGTGGGCAGAATATTCTTCGGCCACCACTCGAACAACGAATGCATATAAGTCGGTTCACTCCCATTAAACAGTTAATTCTACGTGGCGCATCCTATTATTTACTTCCTTATAGAAACATTATTAGAAGTTCAGTCCGATACTTACGCGAAAATGAGCAATATTCGAAATTTGAAAAAAATGTTCCGTGGCGATGAAGAAATATGCGACTGTTTCTACCCTAATGACTCGACCCGACTTAGGCGAGTTATCCCACAATGAATGAGAATCAGTCGCGAACCCGGGACTCAACTCGGATGTGTACCTCCGCTACTTTGGGACTCAATTCGGACGGATACCGCCGCTGACCTGGGACTCAATTCGGATACTGATAACAGGTATCTCCGCACATGGGGCTCAATTCGGTTACGGCCCTCATTGTTGCTTCGTCTGCTCTCTCGTCCTCCCAAAAAATGGCAAATATTTCTTATTGATATAACGAATTACTGTTTGTGGCTTCGGCCAGAAGGGAAGAGGGCTAAGTTAGCCCTAACAGCCTCCCTGACGTCTCTGAAGTAATGTTTGAAAGGGCGGATTCCGGGGCTCGGGTTGAGAAAAAATTAGAAAAGAAGGCCCTTAACCGGCTCACTTGTGTATCGTGGTGAAGTGGGGCAAATGTTTGGAAATGTTAATTCAAACACAGG
Organism: Acanthococcus lagerstroemiae; assembly: GCA_031841125.1. NCBI lineage: Eukaryota > Metazoa > Arthropoda > Insecta > Hemiptera > Eriococcidae > Acanthococcus > Acanthococcus lagerstroemiae. The sequence goes on along the minus strand of CM063113.1, from coordinate 40,299,117 downwards.
AAGGGAATCACAATGGATTTTCCAGCAAAGGGAACGGTTAACAATGGATCCTTCTATTTTGGGACGAACCGAGTTACCAAGAAGATAGCGCTCCCACGTACATCCCCTTCTTGGTTACGACCCTGGGCAATATTAGCCAAAGTGAGGCCAACTGAACGAATTATTTTGTACCTAATTTTAATTCAGCTCACCGACACACTCAGGCACTCTCCCACAGAGAGGGCTATAAGAGCTGTAGTCTTCCCTTTCCCTTCAACCCGATGCGCAAGAACCTGCCAGTACCCGCGGAAAAGGTACCCTTTTGTAACCCTTCGATTACTCGGGTAATTGAAGAGTTTCCGAGGGTAACTGACGGGTAACTAGAGGGTTACCGGTTACCCAAGTAGCCCTGTAGTTACCCTTTTGTAACCCTTCAGTTACCTTGTTTTTGAGTTTATGGTAGGATTTAATAGAGCACAAATGTACGTGCATTTCCGAAAAAAAAAATCAAGTCTCTAGCTTCAGTATAGACTGAAATAAAAGCAGCTAAAGTTTGAGGATGTGAAATTTTCATTTTGAGAGAAATGTGTTCAAAGTTGGGAAACAGAAGAATACACGAAAAAATCGATGTCTCGACGACTATTGCTCCAATCTGTCTCAAATTTTACTGTGATATCCTGCGAACATGCGCCCAAACATCCTGCAAGATTCACAGGCAGTCGACACATGTATCTTGAGGAATAAAACTTTGAGAGATTACAGTCCGTATAATGAATACGTGCGAAGGGTTGATTTTTAAAAACTGATAAGTCTGAGAACGAAATTCTGCAAGGTCATACGAACAGTGGACTCATTGGTAGCGTGTTAATAATTATTATGCGCAGCTGTAGTGATAACGCGCACACGAACGTAAGCGAGATCGATGCGACTTGAAGTACCTTTTCCGAACACCAGCCTGTAGATCGTAAATCGTTCGTAAACTTGAAGTATCACATCGTAGACGACTACTTTTCTACTGTACACTGAGACCAGGTGTGTCTAGAAGCAGTTTCCGTTGAAATACGAAAAAACGGAATTTCCTATTTGAAAACACATTTTTTGCTCTAGGGCAGAATTCACTTTTCCGACATATGGTACCTTTTCACAGAGTGCCTCACATTTATACAATTATATACATACGTCGAACTGCTCCACCGTTATCATATGATGTCGGCACTGTATCTAGGTATGCATGATGACAATAATATTAATAATAATAAGAAGAAGAAGAAGAAAAGAAAAAAAATCGGAGGGCTTATACATGGAAGTGAAGCTATGTACTTGCGCTATTAGAGAAGGATGGCGCCGTATTTGTGGCACTTCAGTAATTAGACCATCCCGTATGATATCCGCAGCCTGCTTTGGGTAACTCGTGTAACAAAATTTTTCCCGCATGTTGTGGGCATTGAAAATGACGGAGGAAAACTCTAAGAGATTCGGGCAAGTGTTCCGATAACACCGCAATATTCTGTATTTGTTACGATAAATTGTCCGAAATTGTCTGCGCTCTACTGCTTACTACTTTGTAAGCGATGACGAATCACGTACAAATAAAGATTGCAATTACGAAGGTACTTACAACAATTTTTTTATTAAGGAATCGATTGAAGTAAGTACGTGTAAGTGTGGCAGATTAGCATCACACCATGCATTACACTCTGGATTCCGGTAGCACTTAGCTACTTGCATGCGAGTAAAAACAAAATGTGAACAACTTGACAACCGATGCCATGGATTAATTAACCCATCCAGGATCTTGAAGTAGCTATCTGATTGGCAGGTTTTCAACGTTAAAAATACGATTATTATAATTATTAGTTCCTAAGAAATTAATTAACCAAATCGTCGCTGACGTACGGCCTTTCGCTGTCACTAAAGTAAACAGTGGTGTAAAAAAAGCACCTGATATACTTTAAGCTGTATCTTCGCTTCAATTACGTATGTAAGCACACCTAACCTGACCGGGGAAAGGGACAGCGGGCGACTTTTATTCCATACACTGCCTTCACAGACGAGCTCCAGCATACTAATATGCAACTAAAATCTATTTAAAATAAGGCAAAAATACTAATTTCTCGTATGAAATTTAATAAGAAATTTTCCATTCTACTCTGATTGGCGAGGGGGAGGGGAGGTGGAGGCGGAGGCTATTAAAATTTCACCCGGGTTCTACTTTTCTTCGCGGTCCTGTGTATAATAATAATAATAGGCTTTATTCTGAAAAAGTTACATTTGATATCTTATGAATGTATAAGAGTGAACTAGACCCACATTTGTGCAAAAGTCTCCGTTAACTTTTTCCATGCGTTTCTGTTTTGTGCAGATGTAGTCCACAGAATGCCAATATACTTTGTCACCCTGTCACTCCATCTCATGGAAGGTGTACCTTTTTTTCTCAAGTACTTCCAGTTACCCCTTTTATCCAATTCTCATCTAGTGTGCTCGCTAATGGTCCGACATGTATCAATTTTAATTTTTGGCCAGGCTATGCTTCTAGTACCTGCCCTTTTTATAACAGTGGCCTTATCTGCTTTGTCAGTCCAACGAATTTTTTGAATATTTCTTGGTAAGCTCCTTTGTGTTGATTGAACTCTTTTCAGCTGTTTTTTGGTCAAGGTCCATGTCTAAGTGCCATGAAATAAAAGGTACACACAAATTTCGAAGATTTCGACTCTTGTTCGAATTCCCATTTTGCTTTTGAATATCGTTTTCAGAGATCAGAAATCTTTCCAGATCTTTTGAATTCGCGTAGAGTTCCAAATTGATATTGTTTATGAACGATATAATTTGCCCCAAATATTTGTAACTGCCCAGTACCTCCAACTTGTTATGACTATTGGACCGTTACTATTTTTTGACATAACTTTTGTTTTTTGCAAGTTCATATCCAAATCAATTTTCTTACTTTCAGTATATGATTCGGATACCATTTTCTGTAATTTTTCAACGTCATTACTAACCAAAACAATGTCATAAACCTCCCACTAATTTTGATTCTCGTCCCATTCATTTTTTTAAAACACCTCTTCCGAAACCGCATAAAACCAGGTGGGTGATAAGGAGGGCCCGGATTTTTAGGCGCAAAAATATTTTTAAAAAAATCATATTAAAAATCTCCAATAGACCTAGATAGTCCATACAAAGTTCCTGTAAAAAGTGAAATATTCTCGGAAAGAGTAAAATAGTCCCAAAAAGTTCCTATAAAACTATGGCTTTATGGGTGTCGAATTAAAAGCCTCGGAGAACTAAATCTAATATTTGAAACGTTTCTTTCCCAAAGGTGTTATCTCAATTTTTAACTTTTTTGAGGTGAGCACTGATTCTCACGTAGAATGTTGGCCCGCACCACACAGTAGCACTGGCTGCGCAAAACTACTAATGTTTGTGCTGTAATGTTGCGGTTGGCAACTCTGCGCTGAAAATGTTCTTTTCCAAAAGGTGTTAACTCCATTAGAAGTCATCTGAGTAATTTTGTTCACTTTCCGACGTTTTTCTTCGAGATTGCTCGCTTTGCCTGTCTGTATCTTGAGATCTGTTAATCTGAAAATTTTGCTGTGAGGTGGACCTTATTTCACATGTGTTCGAGAAGCACTATACCAACTTTCGCAGCTGTACCACCTCTCAATATTGAGACAAACAGTTTTTTGTGTTTTCCCACGAAACAGTTTTTTGAAGATAACACCTTTTGGAAAGAAATATTTCATTTATATTTCTATTCCACCCAAATTAAGTACAACATAACGATTTTGAATCAAATTACTTTATTGCAACGAATATTGAGGTTGTTTGAATTTTTTTATTATTATTTTTTTATCAAGTAAAATGTGTTTTTAAGAAAAAGATTTCTCAAAAAATGGAAAATTTAAAAACTTTTCTCAAAAAACTCGAATTTGTCAAAATAGTTTCGAAAATTGGATTTCCATCCGAAAGAGTTCCAAAAAATCCAAAAACATCGGTTTTAGGCTACCATTTTGATGGGGAAATAGTCCAAAAAAAGCTGTAGGTATCAAAGTTAGCTTCTTGGTTTCAGAATTTCCTGATTCATTCAGAAAAACCTCAACAAACCAAATAAGCTAGGCTAATGAATGAAAAAAAAAATTGCCTAAAAATCCGGATTCTGGTGATAAGGGATCTCCTTGCCTTATCCCTCACTATATTGGGAACCGGGACAAATGGATAAATGCCTCAGCTTTTTGCCATACATTTTTTTAGGGTTATAATTCTGTGAAAAACTCCTTGAACTCGTAAGGCTTCCCAAAATTTGTCGTGGTAAGTGGTGTCAATGGCTTTATCATAGTCACAGTGAAGAGGAAAAGAAGATCCAAGTGTATTCCCTCATCTTTGCTATAATTTGGTTCAGTATGTGCACTAGGTCTATGGTAGATTTTTTTTTTTTGTAAAGCCAGCTTGCTCTTAATGTTCATTAAAGTTAATTATGTCCTTTATAATTTTAAGAAATACGTTGCCAATATTTGAAGTTAAGCTGATTGGGCGATAATTATTTATATTTTTTCTGTCATATTTTTCATGCATTAGAATAATTTCTTCCACATTCCACCAAGTGGGTATAGTTCCAAATTCTAAAATTTTATTGAATAATTTAGTTAGGGGCTTAGACGAAGAGCTTGGCGCTGGTAATGGGTATAAAAATACGAGTATGTGTGGATTTGTGTATGTATGCTTACATTATATACTAGTAAACTAACTTAGAACCCTTTAAAGTTATTGATCTGTGTCTATTCCACTGGTTCTTGAACTTCATGCTGATGCACCCTGTTTGAGAATAGGGGAGACCGGGGTTAGTTGTCACAATTTTTGAAACTTCAAAATTTAAAAAAAAAACTATTGGACCGAGAAACTTCAAATTAGGCTCAAATTGTAAGCTACAACCATTGGCTACAAAATGGCATATAAAAAACAAAAATGTTTCATACATTTTGCCCCTAACATTTTTAAACGAGGCTATTTTTTTTGTGACAACTTGCCTCATACCACGGTAAGTTGTCATACATGATGGGGTAAATTGTCTTGTGCCACAAATGTGCTAAAAATGTGCAGAAACTATTGGACCGAAAACTTCAAACTAGGCTCAAATTGTTGCTACAACCCGTGGCTACAAAATGGCTTACAAAAAACAAACATTTTTCATACGGTTGGCCTCAAATATTTTTAACCTTGCTACGTTTTTTGTGACAACTTGCCCGTACATACATCATGGGATAAGTCTTGATGTGTTAAAAACGTGCTAAAAATGTGTTGAAATGTTTTACGAACGTATTTTCGTACAATTTATTAAAAACATGCAACAGAATTCGCATAAATTGATAAGTTTTGTAATGAGACAACTTGCCCCGGATTGAAGGGATTCAGAAAGTACAATTTTTGGGGGGAGGATAGGTAAATGTAATTTTACGTTCTAATACACACAAAGGTAGTTGAAGAAATTCTACTTACCCCACAGTATTTGATTTTTGCCAGTGCAAAATATTAACTAAATGTTGTGCTATCAAAATATGAAACCGCTATACCTAAATCAGGTCGGTTCCATAATCGCGAGGTCTATCAGGTATGGATGAAGTGTTAGTACACTTAGGAGTAGCGTAACGTTATCAGATTCAAAAAGGACCTTTTCCACGGGGGACATGGAGGCTGAGACAACTTACCCCGGTCTCCCCTAATCATCACCCGTCCTTCTTGTCTAAGTCCTTTCCCTCAGAATTTTCCGGAAATTTGAAGTACTGTTCAACAGTGTTTTGAATAGACATACCCAAAAGGAGTATCTAACGTAATTAGGGAATTATTTAGGAAGGAAAATCATTTGTCTCTAAATTTAGAAGTAAAATAAGGTTTCTGCATCACATAATATATTACATTGAGGTCAGGCGGAGCAAGCCAATTTTTGTACGGCTTAAAATGGGTAGTTTTCAACCTTTACCCCCCCCCCCCCCACCCACCAAAAAAAATTAATATAAATGTGCCCAGCTAAATATGCGTAATAAATTATTAGTCTTTTACGCGTGCTTTACTTTTGAAATATGAGTAAAGTTCCTGTCATCCCACCCCCAAGTCCATCATGCTTCTCAAAAGGAAACACGTCCTCAATAGGTTATCTGATAACGTTTCGGGCTCATTCATAAAATCAGCTTTTCTAACACGCGTCACTATGATAGAGTTTTTATTGTAATATTTCGAGGCAACAGTTTCATTTAGAAGGGTATTATTAAGGCCAGTGATGAGCAAGTTGTGGGAAAAGTTTCAACTCCTCAACTCCAGAATAATGCATTTCTTTTCTATTTTTGTTTCCAAATTTTAATAAAGAAATAATGAAATATGAAAGAAATAAGAAATAAGAAATAAGAAAATATACATAAGAAATAAGAAAGAAAGAAAGAGAAAAGAGAAGGTTCTCTTGTCGAATGTTGAATTGAGCCGGTATGCGTGCAAGAAAGGCGTATAAGAAAGTGTATTTTGAGAAAAACGCTTTCTAAGTCTTCCATTGCTCACAACTACGCTTAGAATAGAAATACTTACAGATCTCAGGTTGGTCTTAAATTATTGTTACCAGTGTCTAGATTTCATTGTTTATGTGTTTTCGAACCCATAAGTCTTAGATTTTTCAGCAGAGGTCGCTAAAAAATTATGTTATACCCCTTTTTTTAAATTATCGTTTTTTTCCGCACGTTGTGGCTGTTTTTCCTCGTAATACTGCTTCAATTCGTTCATATCATCTTTGTCAATAGTTGAGTTCATAGAAAAATTTTTCTCCTTTCAAATCAGATTTCATGCGGGTTTACATCTTCAAAATTGACTGGAATAGATTTTTTCCTCGTTGTATCGTTTTTTTTTTTTTCAGAATTGTATTCGGCGATGTCCATTTTCTCAATTACTGTCTCAGTGTATGTGTTGCTCAATGTAAATACAAGAAACTGATAATTATTATTAGTATTGTTTTTGACTTAGGCGTTGTCAAAGGAGCATAACACATTTCACAGAAAATCGAAATGCTACGGAACTGTTGGTCGGATAAATTCAAAATTTTTGTCATAAATACTAGATGGATAGAACAACCAGAAAATATGATAATATTAAAATGGGCGTTTGTGGGATGTACGCCCTTCTTGCACGCACCGGCTCAAGAGCAAAATACCTACTTCCTGAAATTGGGGCAGGAGAGATGAGGCTTCGTACCCCCTCCCAGCTCCCTGTTGTCGGAATGCATGTAGAAGAAACTGAAAGGAATCGTTCTCGTTCTAGCCAAAAAAAGAGAGAAGAATACATTCCCATTTTTCAAATCAAAAAATAAATCTTTTAAATAAAATATTCTTATAAAAAATATTCCTATAGTAATCAAAATACATAAAAATATTTTAAAAAATCTCAAAGGTATAAAAACATATATTAATCCTAAAAAACGAATATCAAATTCGGAATTCCAGTTTCAGTTCCGAAAAATGAAGTTTATTATGACTAATTTCGAAATGCTTTCCGCGATTCTTCAATTTCTCGAGGAACTACGCCCAGTCCTGGAGAGCACCCACAGGTACTTTTCAGGTTGTTCTCGTTTGGTTTTGGGGAGGAGGGTCATTGAGGCAACAGCTTCGTGCTTCATAGTATCAAAGCTCTCAACGAAGATGATAACCCTAGTATAAAGTCGCTAATTTTGACATACGATTCAAATACCCAGTTATAAACTCTTGATCACCGCTCGTCACAAACGTATATAAGTATGGAGAGTGAGAGTAGAATTTCTTCGCGTATCTGCACCACTGTATACCTGTCTGTATTTCGCGGTGTTTTCATCAATATCTATCCCACGACCCAGAGCCGGATGCAACTAAACGTTCTAAACTTTCTTAAGTATATAATACGAGGTTTGACATTTAAGTTATCAGACTGATTTTCTTGTCACGAATGTGTCAACCCTGCAAATCTGAAACTTTGCCGGGTTGATAACCTAACCTTCCTTTATCGATCGATGAAGTGATTTAGGTGTTCTGTGATGAAGCCGTGAGTCGTCAGTGACTGTCCTTAAACTTTTAAGTGCCGTGCCCGTTGCTGGACATAGGCAGATCACAGTTCCTGACACGCGACTTTTCTAGCCGGTAAGTCGTGGTAGTTTGTCATTGCTTTCCCCGCGGTTTCGTTGCGTTAGAGTTTTCTTCTCTATGCCGAAGAGTGTGCAGCCGCCGTTCGCTTACTTGCCACGTATTTCACGACGTTAAGTAAGCTGGCCACGACATGCACACGACAATATCAGTTTTTTGGATCTAGTGGTAACATGCCGTGCGATTGTAATGCCTTGTTTGAGTGAATTGGCGGAGGTTACAGGGCGCGCTATCTTCCACCTCGATTTATACTGTAGTCGTTATTGGTTCACTAGGGTGTTAGCGGGGGTATTCGAATATCACTAGCTTTTTCCGGCCTTGGTGGGATTCGAATCCGAGACGCACGAATTGCGAAGCGGGTACGTTACCACTTGGCCCCACAACAACATGTTCCTAGACTAAGCCAGATCAAAAAAGCACCAATGAGTAAAGCCAAAGTCAAAACTATGATGATTTGCTTCTTCGGTAGCAAGGAGGTGGTTCATAAGGAGTTTGTGTCACCTGAACAAACCGTAAATCAACAATTTTATGTTGAAATGCTCGAACGATTGCGAAGGAGAGTCGTTAGGGTCTGCCCAGAGATCGCAAACACATGGATTCTTTCTCATGACAATGCTCCATGTCGTCGTGCCTTTAAGGTAACGCAATTTTTGACATCAGAAACATTTCACTGTTGCCTCCATATTCACCGGATGTGTCCATGTCCCCATGTGACTTTTCCTCATTCCCCGGGTCAAACAAGTCGTTAAAGGAACAAATTTCCCATCAGTAACTGGCATTCAAAGATCAGTAACGAGGGTACTCCAAACGATACCAGTTGAAGCCTTTCAGAATTGTTATGAAAACTGGAAAAGGCGATGGAATCAGTGTATAGCTATCCAAAAGGAGTTTATATTTTGGAGGGGATCACATCGATGTATGTTAATTTTTGAATATACCTGTTTTGTACGATCACTAAGGTTACTTTATTGTCAAGACCTCGCATCCCGAGCGGTGGACTAAAGTTTTGCGAATGCGTAAATTTCTCAACTTAGATACACGTTATGCGGATGAAGGGGAGATTTGTTCAATTCGGAAAAGCGAATGGAATTCATTTCGACATAGTCCGCCATCCCTTGTCGTTCGGTTCATCACGCCTGCCATGCGTATGTTATTTATGTTACTTAACATACGATATGGAGGTAAGATATATTATGCAAGTACATTAGGCGCTACTTGTGCGTGTATTTTTATATTAATAGCTTATGTATTGTATAGTCCAGCTGGCCGTCGCATCGCCACGCGTGCGCCTGTGTAGCCTCTAATCGAATTCGAATTCCAGCCTGGAAATAGTTCTATTTTTAGTTCACTAATCAGTAGGTGTCCGCATACACTATTCTCATTGGCACTGCTAAATGCAAGTAGCTGATGAATTTCGATCCCGTGGAAGGACACCTATCTACCTTTTGTACCTATCACGAAGCAGCTACTTAATGTTAGTATTATTACTAGATGTTATTATTATTATGGGAATGAATTCATACCGGAACGGGCCGAGCACGGCTGATTGAGAAACTTTGTAATACTCCCGTTTTACTGTTTGGCAGTTGACCAGAAAGGCTGACACGCTCTAACTGGTAAAAAGACAGATTATTCGAAACGTATAATATTTTCATTAATCAAATTTGTCGAATACGTTAGTAACAATGCGCGACTATTTCCCCGGCATATGACAACTGACAAATCCTTCGCTAATTGGTAAATTGCATATAGTTCGAGTCGTTCGTTAAGATTCTCATTTCTAGTGGACTCGAGTTGGCTACTTGGTTGGGCCAAATCAGAAACTGCCAACTCACACACCCATATATACTCCTATGTGGTCTATTCGTATACATGTACCCGTATCTATACCTATATATATACTTATATCTGCACCTATACCCGCGCATCGTGAAAAATTGTACAGTAAAGAAAAACTCTCGCACGACTTCTGTGCAAGTAAACACATTACGACGAACTAGAAATGCAAAATATCAGCTTCTGTGACCCGGTTCAGCTATGTTACAGAAGCTGATTTTTCGCATTTCTGCTTTGTCGGTTATTAAGAGTATCTGCTCAGTTGGTACATCATGATTGCCATTACAAAGAAAAGGACCCAGGAGCCGACAAATGAAGTGGAAAGCAGTGTTTTTAAATTAGCTTTTCTCTCGCGGGTACCCCCACATGTGTGTTCTTTTTCCATTTTATGCATAAGTTCACCAGCCCTTGTCAGTTTACTCATAAAAAATATTTGCGAATCCTTGGAACAATCGCATTTCACGCCACGTCACCCTCGCTGACGAGTTCGTGACACGTCGGGTCCCAACATCGCCTCACGCCCGCTGACAAGTTCGTGACTCGTCGGAGTCCCGACGGCCCGCTACCGCTCCTTCACACTTCGCTGGACGCCGCCGGTGAATTCGAGGCTCGACGGAAAAGGGAAAAATCGTGTTGGAAAACCGTGCAAATCTTGCCACCTATTGGATAAATTTTGCCGCGAATCAACAGCGTTCTGTTCTCAGCTATGCTCTATCGATTCACGTAACAACCATTCACATAGCCAACTTCAGCCCCAAAATCTAAATTTGACGACTTTGCTGAAAAAATTGAACAAGGTATCGGAGTAGGGGTTTCTTGAGTCCCTGGATTCAAAAATTCAGTCAGATTTTCTATACGATCTCGATTTTAGCACCAAAATTCAAATTTGACTTCGCCAAAAAAAAATTCAACACGGTATCGAAATCACGTTCGTTGCCAGCCGCGTATTTGTGACAAGGCATCAGGTGACATGTCACACTAGGCGACTTTTTATAGTACGCTAAAATTCTTGAAAAATGTTTTTCGGCAGCTCCTTTCTCGAAATTTTTCATCTCCACCTCCATTATTAAGCATTAGAAATGCGCTAAAACTAATTTTTTCCCCTTTTTTCTTTTTTGCAAGACAAGGCGAGCAGATCTGCCTTGGCGCTGGCTACAGGCCCGATCGGAATAGGGTTTTTTTGGGTTCAATCAGATTTTCGATCCGACCCTAGTTTTGGCCCCAAAGTCCAAATTTGAATCATTCGAATGTGCCGAATTAACTTTTCCAGAAAAGTGGAACATGGTATCGGAAGTGCAGAGGTTTCTTAGGTCTCTCATTTTGAAAATCTACAGAGACTTCCGAACCGACTTCGATTTAGATCCTCAAAATTCAAGTTTGACTTCTTTAAGAACGCTAACCAACGTTGTAAAAATAATTGAACAAAAGATTGCTTTTTCTGGAGTCGGTGATTTTTGAAATTTCATCAGATTTGGACTCCAAAATTTAAATTTAATCCTTTCGGATTTGACTTCGCCAAAAAATTAAACATAGTATCACATTAGGGCATTTCTGGGTTCTTGGTCTTAAAAATGCACATCAGAATTCTGATCCGTTCCCGATTTAAACCCATAATCCAAAATTTACTAGTGAAAACTAGTGAAATCACCTCGATTTTAAAAAATTGAAACTACCGAAACAGGAATCTTTTGGATCATTGATTCTGAATCATTAGCACTAAATTTTTGATTCGACCTCGATCTGGGTCCCAAAATCCAAATGTATTAAACAGTTTACCGAATGAATCTTTTCTTTTTCTTTTATTTTTCCAGTCATTGATTTTAAAACTTCCGAATTTAACTTCTCCATCCTCCTGAAGAGCCCAATTGACTTTACCAGAAAAACTGAACACAGTATCAAAATGAAACATCTTTGGGGTATCGTTAATTTAGAAAAATCCAACCAATTTAGGCCCCGAATACGACTCTTCCCTCATTCAAAGCAGTAGCGTAGCTAAGGGGGACAAGGGGCCATGCCTCTTTTCCCCCTCCTACAAGCATCCTAACTACGCTACCTTTATTTTTCGCTACAATAAATTAAGGGCAACATTGACTCACAAATCACTAATTCCGATTCCTGGTTTACTTTTGTTGGCAAAATTAAATTGGCCTGTTGGTTTTCTCTCCTTGAGGACAGTGAACATTGCCCTTCAATTTCGTGAGTGTAAAGGACTTCCTTTCCTTCCCAAAATGACAGTCCGTTACTTTCCTAAGGAAAGTAAGAAAACGTGTCCCTTTCCTGTCCTCAATAAGAAGAACTGCATTTTTTTTCTTTCCGAGAAAAGAAGAACCCCAACCTATCGTCGAAAAAAAAAGTCAAAAATTATTCTTCCCTTTTTCCTTCATTTTGAATGAGAAAAAATTACGTGAAAAAATAAAGACAGCAAATCGTATTTTTTACTGTGAAAAAAATCTTTCCATTCAAGAAAAGGAAAGGGACGATTTTCCTACAAAAATTATGTCCAACTTCAGGTGCGAAAATTTGAATTTTGAGAGCTCGAACTAATTTAAAATTTCGTAGTTGATACTTGATAGGACGTGCCAGCCTCGTTTGGGAGAGATAAATTTAATCGTTATCTAATTAAGACTTTAATTATTTTGAAATGTCCGGTCTCGATTCAAACTGGCTTCGCAGCAGAAAAAAAAAGTGTATTGACAAGGAATTCCGTGACACACTGTAATGTAATGTTGAGTAAAAGGTTTTCGTTCAATTTACTTATTGAACGTTTAAAATTTGGATTTTGGGTGACCAAATTGAGGCAGGATAATAAAATCTGAATTTATAAGAAATTAGCGATCAGAAAAAACCATTTTGTGATACTTCTGAGTCAAGTCAAAACGACGATTCTTTTGTGTTTCCTCGTTGAAAGAAGGATCTAAGTTCTTATTTTGAAAACAGACAAGGGTTTCCTCAGTTTCGTACGACAACTGACAAATTAGCCCTTTGGATGGGGGAAAGTCGTATTCGGTACCCAAATTGGTTTTTTCTCCGAAATCAGTGACCCTAAAGGTATCTACGTGTAATTCTGATACCCTGTTCAATTTTCTCTATTGGTTCCTTGGGGGGGGGGAGTAGAATTCAGGTCTGAAAAAAACACTTTCGATGGTCGATCAGATATCTGATTAGGTTTCCGAAATCAGCGGCTTACAAAAACTCATATTCCGCTAATTTGTTCGATTTTTTGACAAAATTGAATTGGCCTTTTTGAATGGGTTCATTTAGATTTTGGAGCTCCAACTGGAGTCCGATCGCAAATCAAGGAAAAGAATAAGGGTTTTATTGAGCAAAGAAAAGGATCATTTTTTTCTCCTTTTTCTTTGACGAAGGAAAACGGGTTTTCCTTCATCAAAGATAATGGTAAAAAGGGACTGCTTTTGCATTCTTCATGGAAAAGAATACGTTTCTCTTTCCTCGAAAAAAGACGAGTGTTCTCCGTTCTCAGAAAAAGAAAAGAAACATTTTCTTATCTTTCTTAAAAAGAATAAATTTTCTTTCTTCGGTAAAAGGAATTGAGTTCTTTTCTCCGAGGAAAAGGAACGGGTTTATACCCCATCAAGGAAAGGAATGCATTTCTCACTCTCCAATTTTATCTCCTTTCACAGAAAATAAAAGAAAGAAACGAGAAGAAACATTGGGTTTTTCTCATCGAGTGAAGGGAAAAATAATTTTTTCCTATCTAGTTTTAGAGAGCAACAGTTTCTCCATCCTCGAAAACGTTACGAAGTCCAAGAAAGTAGATAATTTCCATCTTCTTTTTCAAAGAAATGAACAAGTTTTTCTTTCACAAGGAATGGAATGAAGTTCGGCTCATTCAGCAAAGAGAGTGGACTATTTTCGCCTCATTTCTTAAAGAAAGGAAGGAAGTCATTTTCACTCCGGAAAGTGAGAGAGCGATTTTTCTTCTGTTTCCTCAGAGAACGGAACGAATTTCTCTTCATTTGATAATTAGTCCACCCTTCTGTAATTTTGCTCGTTTCAATTACACTGTGCAAAAATTTTTCTTTCTTAATTTGTCCATGGGTTCTCGTTGGTTTTTTTTGAGAAAGAGAGAGCTTAGGTTCAGAAGAGACCAAAAACTGCAATAAACCACTTAGAATTTTGTTTTTGTCCTATAGCTATTTGCCTGACAAAACACATATACTACCATTGTGTGACAAAATTCAAATTTAGGCATTGCGCACAATGGATGAAAATTAGTTACAAAATGAGGGAAGAATACTAAAAAAATTCCTAGATTTCTTTGAAGCCCCAAAAGGGCTTGATACTTTCATCGGCCCAACGATAGGTACTGTTGCTAACAGTAATTCACTGTGTGACGTCACGAGAAATCTGTCTTATTATCTTGCTTAAAAACCAAGTCTCAGTCGATATCTGGTCCATTTGTCATTAACTATGGTGTAAGAGACAAAAATAGACCATAAGTAGCCATGTCTAAATATATTATTACCTAGTGTAATGAATTTTAGATTTTGGAAACTGGGATGTGACCGAATCCAAAATAGTATGGAAAATCGAAATCTGCGATCCAAACCATTCTAAATTTATGGTTAGTTTAAATTCCTTAATCAAGTCAGTTTTGTTCAGTTTTAGCGTAAAATTCGAATTCTGCCTCCCTAATCCGAGTCGTATCAAAATTCTGAAGGGTAAAATTTATTCCCCTTATTCTAACGCAGGCCAGTTCGGAGCGTTTCCAGGATAGGTGGTGCGGTGTTCCGGTGCCAATTTGGCATGCGTGCATCGCCATACGCCCCTGTATCACGAATATAGGTTGAAATTTGTATTTTGGAATCCAGATCGGGGACGCTTTAAAAATCTAATGCTAATCATTCAAAATCACTAACCCAAAACATTCCTGTTTCAGTTGTTTCAATTGTTAAAAATCGAGGAAATTTCGCCTGTTTTCAAGAGTGAATTTTGGATTTTGGACCTAAATCGGGTACGGGTCAAAAATCTGTTTAGCAGTTTTAAGACCAACGGCCCAGAAACTCCCTACTCTAGTATTCTTTTTGATTTTTTCGGCAAAGTCAAACTGGCCTCCTCGAAAGTGTTAAATTTGGTGACTTGGGATCGAATCAAACATTTGATGAAACCTTAGAAATCAGCGACCCAAAAAACCCAATTTCTTGTTTCATTTTTTTGACACCCTTAGTCAGCTTATTCAAATGAGTTAAACTTGGATTTTGAGGCTAGAATCGAGGTCAGTTCAGAAATCTCTTTACATTATCAAAATGATGGACCCAAGAAACCCGTACATTTCCGATACCTGGTTCCATTTTTCTGACAAATGTCAATTTTGCCTGTTCGAAGGGTTCAAATGGGCACCAAAATTGAGATCGGATCGGAAATCTGATTGAATTTTCCACATCAATGGCCCAAAAACCCCCATGCCGATAATTTTTCGGCGAAGTCAATTTGTGCCTCTTTAAGGGGGTCAAATTTGATTTTTGGCTCGAAATTGGGGTTCGATTGAAACGCTAATTAGATTTTTGGAATCAGGGACCCAAGAGATCCCTATATGTGACGCGCCATGAGAAACCATACCTTCGGGTGAAGAGGGTCGAAAATGAAATTTTGACTGATTCTAATAGAGAAAAGTATGGAGAATCCAATGCCGCAAACAGCAGCTCAATCGGAGCAAAATTCTCAGAGATATGCCATTTTGAAGTTGGAAACTACTAAAAAGTACTTTTCGAGAAAAACAGCTTTAAAGTTTTTCGTTCGGACATTGCTTAAATTACCAAGTTCTCCGAAGGTATTATGATTGAAAATTAGCCCTCCTCCCCCCGAGTAAAATTTTATGAGGAATTCAATGGTGTAGGTCTCAGGTTTGCTAAAATAAAACTGACAAATGTATGCAAATAAAGTTTATTATAAAAAAAAAGTATGTAAATGACGTTGATTATAAAAAAAATCTGTCATACAAAAAGTTCCAAAAAAAAAATTTTTAACAAAAATTATAAAAATCAAACAAATAAACAACGAAACAAGCGAGTATGGGTGCCTAAAATGTTCTTCAGATACTCTAAAACACATTTCCGGCAAAAAGTTATTTTTGATCAAAATCAATTTTTCAACGTGTTTTGGCGGTTTTCTTGAAAACAACTTTTTCACCCGAAGGTATGGTTTCTCATGGTGCGTCACATATTACGATATCTTGCTCAATTTCTACAGTACTGTGACTTTGCCCTGCAAAAGAAGGAAAACTTATATTTGGAGCTCGATTGGGGGTAGTATCAAAAATCTCCGGAATCAGCAGCCAAAAAGAATTCCTATTTCCATACTTTGTTCTGTATGTTTCTATTTAAGTTTCTAAAGTTGGTGGTACGTTCCAGTCTCCCTTTTGGGCGAGAGAAAATTTCTCCATCCGAAAAGAAACTAGGCGTCAGTCCTTGAAGATCCTGGTTTGTTCTTCTTACCTCCATTCGACTTCACAATAAAAAAAGAAGGTATTTTCGGGCCACACCTTAATAGAAAGGAATGCTTAAAAGCATCAGAAAGGCGCCATCCAAATTCCTTTGATATTTTCGGGCGCCTTTGACCTTTGACTATAATTAACTTCTGTTCAAATTTTTTCCTCTTTTGTGGATGCCTTAATGTTCTAATCAATGGCCGTGTGATCTCTTTCTCTATCTCTCTCGCTCGCTCTCTTTCCATCTTCGATCCTTTCTTCTGAAATTCAATGAAAGTGAAGTGGCATGTTGTTTCATTAATTTGGTTAGTATGCATTCGCTTCAGACTCTTTTCAAAACTTGTTGTTCATTGTATATTTTGGTCGGCTGAACCGCTGTGGTCATTTACATCCAAACGCCCTTCAGCGGAAATCAGTAGAGCTAAGATAGTTTACCTTTCGACTAGATTCCTATTGTGTTACCGTTATTTATTTTTGCGAAACATGTATGTTGTCTTCTTTTTAGCATGGAAAGTGTTGTGTGGTGACAAGTTTATTTGTCGAGCTGGGGTCGTTAAAAAATCAGCCTGTCAGCCTGCGTGTATTGTAGATTTTGACATCCGATCAGGGGACAGAAGCCAAGATGAACAACTGATGTTCGGTTTCGAGGATTCTTTATTATCTTCTCACAATTTAGCTCGTATTTCAAAGAAATGACTAAAATTTTCGTTATAAGCGCACTGGTGCGGCGTAATGATAAATTGAATGTCACGACATCGGTCCAGCGCATTCTCAGGACAAAAGGAATTTTAATGCCCAGGTTGGCCCACGTAAAACAACGGGGCAGAAATACCAATCCATGTCTGCTGATCCGTAGTGCGATCGGCTCATAAAATTGATTATCGATATGGTCTGGCGCCTTTTTTATGTCAAATTTCGAATCATGTCTAGACACGTGATTCGGCAGCTGGGTATACCCCGATTTGAAAGTCAAACTAATGAATTTTCGATCCGACGAATAGGGAATAGGTGCATTGAGAAAAATTTTATGATTAAAATTTACTAGAGATCTGAAAAATCTTTGGCGTTTAACCATTTCACGCTCTCTGTAACTGAAAATTCTGGTAATTTTTACTACATTCTGGTAACGTGCGTGCGTGTGAAAAGTGCAAAAAAATGACGTATCATTCAGGCAACATAAAAGGTCCTTTGGCACACTTAAATTGCACTAGTGCTCTGTCTTTCTAATATTGTCTTATAACGTTCTAGTCGGATTTATATAAAATAGATTTGAGAGTAATAGAGTTATGAGTTATTCGCAAAGGAGGAAATTCACTCTTCTCAAAAGCCTCACCCGAATGTCGACCCATAAATATTGCTGACCACCTTTCTCCCCTCTATAATGAAAGACGTTTCCTTTTCATGCAATTGTAATTTTTTATCTTTCCTTACGAACTTGTATACCTAATACAGATAATTTGCATTCGACGAATATATCTTTAATTCAATAAGTTTTTGTCAACCATAAACACAGGGGATAAAATCAAAAATATCAGGGGGTTTTAGACAGAATTACCCAATTACAAATTGAGTTAAATTAAAATCTTATAACATGCATTCAGGTATAAGCCCCTGTCCTGAATGCTAAGGATGAAGTTACATGAAGACTTAGAAGAAATTATCAGAGAAAATAAGATACCAAATAATAGGACAAAAGATCTTATAATAATGGGCAATTGGAACAGTCAAGCTGGTGAATAAAGGAAAAAAAACCATGTATTGGGTTGTTTTGGGTATGGAGAGCGAAACAAACATGAGTGGGAAATGATAAGATTTTGCCAATAACGTAATTTTAGAATTGTAAGCAGTTTAAAAAAAAATGAATAAAAGGTGGTCGTGGTTATCCCTAAATCAAAAATATAAAACATAGGTAGATTATGTTTTAACACCAAGAGAAAATAATTTGGCTTACGATTATAATTTTGACGAAAATCTCAAATTCCATTCTGATCATCATATACTACTGGTGAAAATACGACTAAAAGAGAAATACAAACCTTTCAGAATGTCTCTCAATACCCCGAGTTACATAGACCCTCATAAATACTCAAACAAACTGCTAAAAGAACTAGAAAGAAATAATATTGAAGACAATTACAACCTAAGTGGTGACACTGATAAAATACACAATGTAATTACCAAAGAAATAAAAGCAGCAACAAAAAAATCTAAAGAGGAAAGGAAAGAAACAATTTAGGGGCCCTATAAACCAAAAGAAAGATTTTGGAATACTACAACTAAAAAGAGCTGAATTATTAAAAATGTATACGAAAGGAAAAAAGACAAAATTGAGCTGAGGAACGCACTCTCAACGTGACATAACTGCAAAATTATGATTTCATGAGTTTTTGTTTTCAACACGCTGTCTTGCCGCGCTAGGGGCATACTTTGCAAAAAGAAAGACGACAAATTTTTCTTGAAGGTTGAACTTAATGATACCTATACCTTAAAAAATCCGTTACTTACTTTACTGTTTTGCTTATAAAGTGTTTTGTTTGTTCTTCTCATAACCAAAACTTTGCAGTTAGGTCACTTTAAAAGTGAGCTCCTCCGTTACATTTAATATCAAAAATTATCAGGAGCAAAATATCAGAGAAAAAGAGCACATACAGAGGAAAGAAATTATTAGGAAAATACTCGAAGGCAACAAAAATATCAAAAATATGAAAAAGAACCTAAGTATAGCGACCCAATGGACCACATACTTCATAAACTGCAAAGAGGAAAAATTTATGACAGGAGGGGAAATGACGACACCATTACAAACTTTTGAAAGAAGTTATATGAAGAGAACGGAAGAAGTGACTATCAGAAAAAAACAAACAACAAGGATGTTAAAAGTACAGAGAAGAAACCCAGATTTTTGAATGACGAAGTAATAGTAATAATCAGCAGGTTAAAACCAGATAAAAGTCCAGAGCACGATGAGATAAAGAATGAACGTATAAAATTGGAAGGGGGAGGGAGAAAAACTAGCCAAAGCACTTAAGAAAGTGTTTTACGTAATTTTGGAAAATGGAAAAATACCCAACGATTGGAAATACTCGAATATTATACTTTTTAAAAAAGGAGATGAACACAAAGAAAATTACCGCCCTATAACCGTAAGTCCTAATTTAGCCAAAGTTTTTTCGACGATTTTTTGAAAAACCTCCAGACAGGCTTAGAATTCTTCGAGATTTATCAAGATTTTTCCAATCCTACTTTAGATTTTTCAAAATTTCTGTAAGAATGAAACTTCTTGGGACTATTCTATGCTTCATTGAGACTTTCGAAATTCTTTCAGGCTAGTTGAATAACTTGTTTGTTTCTGTGTCTAGCTGAGCCTTAAGAAGTTTTAAATAGGTCTATAAGCCTTGGTGATGTCTAAAAGAATCTGAAAAATTTTCTGTAAAGAGTAAAATAATAATCTTAAAAATGCCCGAAACGAACCACATCAATGATGAAGACTTTTCGCTGGGAAGTGAATCCGCACCCGGCATACTCTCCAGACCTGAGTCCCTGCGGTTATCACATTTTCACTAACCTAAAGAAATTCCTGCAGGAAAAACGTTTCACAGCTGATGATGAGATGAAAGCAGAGTCAAAGAATGGATGAAACAAGTGGGGGGGGGGATTTCTGGAAGGAATGTTGGGGAAAATTACCTGAACTTTGGCAAAAATTTATTGATAGAATGGTGATTATGTGGCGTATTAATAGGTAGAATTAAATTTTATTTCTTTTGAGACCAAAACTGAGTTCTTATCTTCATTTCTCGCCGAGAGAGAGCGTAAGGATTCTATTGGTTTCTGTCCCCTTTTATGTGAAGTAGAATTATATCCGCCTCTCTCTAGAGGCGTTTTTACGGTTAGGCAACCTAGGAAGCTCTTTTCATTTGCTCTCACCCGAGCCCTGGAACTGCCTCTTCGAGCATTACCTCAGGGATATCGGGGAGCCTTTTACGGCTGCATTAGCCCTCTTCTCTTCTTGCTGCCTACAGCGACAAAATTTTAAATTTTCAGACCAAAAGTAAAAAAAAAAAAAAAAAAAAAATGAAGGAAACAGAAATGAGAAAAGTAGAAAAATGGATAAGGAATGAAATAGAAGAAGTAACCATGCCATTTGAAACGGGGTGACCGAAAATTTTTACTGCAGCGGCATTCTTGGTCCATTACTATTGAAACAATTGCCATCTTCCGAATTATCAAAGCATGCGAAATTTTTAGTAACGTGACAACCGAGAATTGATCCCACGAAAACGCACTATGTAAATCTGTAATTTTTGTTTCATGATTTATTTCAGTCATTTTTCCATTTTTGTTCTCTGTAGTTTGTTACACAAAATTTTGTCATGATGTATGCCTCAGCATTATATTATCAATCAATAAAAGTAAATTTAAACTAAGGATTATTTTCTGGACAACGAAGGGAATTTAAGTCCGCCATTTGGTCTGAAGGGTATTTGCACTTTAGTAGTCTGGTTCATAGTCACCTGGCCATTATAAATTGGGCGCACTTATGATTCCATGTGCTCCTACAATGTATTTCTAATCAAATGGGGCGGCAGATTTTATATTGCGTAGAGCAGCTTCTTGCACTAATGCGCCTCTGCCTCTCTCCACTAACTTGGTACTGCTTCCTCTTCAGTAACTCTGTTGAATAAAAAAAGCTTTCGCAATAGCGAAAGCAAACCCGACTTTTTAAGCTACGTGTATCACTGAATAAACTGAGGAATAAATAAAATCATGTACTCTGTAATCAAATAAAAAAAAATAAAAAAAAGAAAAGTTAAATCAAATTAAATACAAATAGAACAAATAATTATGAAATCGTATTAGAAATGAAAGAAACAGCTGATGAACAGGTAAAAAAAAGGTCTAAGAATCAAATTAAATACAAAAGGGAAAAATGATAAAATCAAATGAAAAATGAAAGAGATGGAGAGGTTATAAAAAATAGATAAAAACCGGTGTACCTATCTCAATCAAGTCTGAGGCTTTTCCTATTTTCAGTCTTTTCAGAGGATCATCTACCTAGTGTAGCAGTATTCCCGGAAATGGCTCATTATTTGGTGGTGGATTGTTTGGGCTAGCTTTTCCCCCTGGCCTTGCGCGTGTGCTCTGCTCCTCTAGCCCAATTCTACACGTTTATATAGCTCGTTATACAATGTAGTAGCTTCCTCATAACACAGTTCCTTCTTCAGTTTTTTAGTTGGCCATGAACTCTCAATTGTCTTCTGAACCTTTCTTCTTTCGAAGTTCCCGCACTAGTTCCTGATTCCTATCTTAATTGCTTTATGAAGCTCCGAACATTCGATTTTCTGAAGCGGGAGTGGGTCGTGTGTGTTACGCAACTCTTCTCTCTCCCTTATAGCAATTAGGTGGTTTCAGATAGTTTGTCGTCAGTGCACTCTTCCGTTTTCTATTTCCTAAAAGTATTGAGCGTGGTCCTAATTGTTTCCTTGCAGCTCAGCTAACTGATTCCAGCTCTTTCAGGACTTTAGTTCCTTTTCCATGGAAGCTTTCGTTTTCTCCATTCTGTACAACGGGATTATTTATTTCAGCGTGATCCTCTTCGACCTTCTCGCGCACTATTTCGTTATAGGCCTTTTTGGGAGTTGGAGCGTATATCTCCCCACCCTATGGTCCTACGAAAATTCAAATCTCGAGAAAGTACTGTGGTCCTTTACCACCGATCTGTCGTTGATAAGGCAGTGGTCGATCTCATAGTTCTCTCATTAGGGGCCACCGAGGTCCATCTACGAGCTCCTCGTCTTTTAAAGAATGTGTTGGCTACTGACATATTGTTTCTCTCAGCAAAATCCACGAGCCTCGTGCCCTCAAGATTTCTCTTACCAAGACCATATGCTCCGACGCAAGTTTCTCCGCCAATAACGGCACTACTTGGGCGTTGAAGTCGCCCATTACCACTGAGTAGTAGAATTCCTTTTCTTTTTCTAAAACATCCTGCAGTTTAATGTAAAAGACTTCTTTCTCCTTCTTTGCTGCCCCTGAGGTCGGTGCATAACACTGGATTAGCACTAACTTTACCTCTGCTCTATAGCAACTTTCACCACCGCAATTTTCTCATTTTCCGCTTTGATTTCTACTGCTTTGCTACAAAGTCCCTTTTGATTAGAAACCCCTACCTCCTTTTGGCCTCTTGTTTGCCGAAAAAGTGAAGGAAGTCTCCCGATTTTCTTTGGAATAAATGTTCCCCTCTGCGTCGTATCTCGGATAAACCCTCTATATCTCATTTCACTTTGGTGAGGACGGTCTCTAATTCGGTGAGTCTGTCTTCATTTGCCAGACCCCTGCAATTATATTTTAAAATTTTCAAGTCCAAAATCTCTTTGCCTATGTTGTTATTTGCCGCCAGAATTTCTAAATTTTGGTTACGCAAAAAACTTACCCTTTGGGCGTTTTCAGCCTTACTTCCCCACGATGGCTGACTTCGTCTTAGGAAAGCGTGTTATCAAAATTGCCCAAAAATAAACACTCATATGGTCTCCTGGTAGAACACTGTGACCAACATAATATGTTCGAGAAAAGACGGTTGAATATTTCATCACTAAAACAGTCCAAAAATGTCGGTGCCGAACTACAGTAGCAGTGTCACCGACGTTCTGGGACTGGTTTGTTTGAGGAATGTCGGTGTGGGTTCAACGAAACGGAAATGGAAAATACGTGTGTATTTGGGTCCCTTTTCTAGAATGTCGTCTACTTCATTAATTATAACACTCTGCTGACTACCCCCTATAGTTGTTGCCCACTGGATGTATCGTCATCTGTCTTTCTTTTATCACGAAACGTCAAGAAAAGTTTTGCTTTGATCTCCTTTGTGGGTACCGGTGACAAAATCAATAGCTGATTTTAAAAATAAGCTGGAAAAGTTCAACGATTTTCTTGTTTTGCCGGCTCATGGTTTAGAAATGCCGACTAAACCGTCGGATTTGCCGGAAAATGTGGACTGTAGACTACCTGCTGCTCCCCTCCCCCTTTTCATGCACCCAGAACGAGGCAACCGACGCGCGGGAGAACACGGAACAGTAAATTCTGACTGTGTGTTGTGTGAGTACAATCATATACACATACGTCGCGTCGCGTCATCTCAGAAACCGCAGGTGTCGCGACTAACTACTGGACGCGACGCAGTGGCTTTTCACCTTGGCGTGTTAATGCACTCGGAGAGGACAGACTACCCTCGGTGGCGCCAACAGCAATACCGCGTAATTATAATGCACGCGAATGTACGGCACGCCGGTTCAGTGTAATGTTAAGCAATTCCATCCCGCCATTGTTATAGCGCGCGTTTTCGCTTTGGTGCCAAATTATCCGGTTTCGTTGATCGCGAATTTCATGTTCGACATCTCGATTTCCTCCTAAATTTGTATCGTATGTACGATTGCTTATCGATCGCCGATTGCAAATCGCGTCATGTCGATATCGCTTCGCCGATTACCGTTTTCATCGTACACATAGAAACATTTGCGAGGTGCTCTGTGAAAAGGTACCATATGTCAGAGAACCCAATTTTGAGGTTTTGGTAGAATCTGATGGAGCACAAATGAGGAGTTATCTGTCAAAAGGGCGTCCGTTCAATGTATTTCTTATGGATCGGACGCCCTTTTGACAGATGACTCCTCAAATGTACCTGCGTTTCAATAAAAGAAACGAGCAGCTAGCTGCTGGAAGAGGGTCGGCTCTCGACTGAGAAATTGGACAACCGACCATTTGTCGACAACATGAGTTATTATAGTATTGTTGGAAAGAGCGTAAAAAGTAGAATTTTCCAAAATGGGACCCCCGATTCAAAAATTTGTACTCACATTGAAAAAAGCTTATCAGTAAACGCTATGTAACATAGTTTCTACATGGCTCTTGAACTTCGAATCACGTGTTCTCAAAGAACAAATTTTGTCGGTTTGTTCTGTTACGCTTAACAGCGTCCAATTGATGACTAGCCTACCTATCTCTCATTGGCTGTCGTTGGAAAATATACCAGGAAAAAGACCTATTGGTAATGGTACGGTTTTGACGTAGACTGCCAGCAAGGTAATACATGCCGAAAAGTGCTAGAATTTCTTCCGAAGTCGTTTCCCCTTTCGCCTTTGCTTTTTCTGCTTATTTAGCATTTTTTTAAAAATTTAATTTTATTATTATCGAACCACGGAGCTACATTCTCGAGCTATGGGCTCAGGAAAGGTTGTTTATATGTTGCAGAGGTAGAGAGGTATCCAGCAACAGAAAGGTAGGTAAGTGCTCGTGGGAGTTGAAAAGGGCCAAAATTCGACTATGGGGGACATGGTGAGAGTTACGAAGGCAGGCGAGGGAGGGTGGTCCACAGTGAGAGGGTCTTTATCTTCACAATGTGGGCAGTTAAGTGGATACGGATGTGTGAGGCGTGTATGTCCTAGTGATGTTAATAGTATCGATACTATTCGATACCGTATCGATACTTTTTGGTATCGACGGTATCGATACCTTTTTTAAAGTATCGAATACCATATCGATACTACTAAAATGTTCAATTTTGCAACTTTTCGTCAATTCGGTCAATTAAAAGTTCGTGTTCTGACTCTGAGTGCTTGTAGTTTTTTATTTCAATATTTAATTACTTAAATTTAACAATGTAAGTTGAAAAAAAAAATGAAAAGGTAGATATAAGAAGTATCGATACCTGGTATCGATATATCGATACCAATCCTCAAAGTATCGATACGTATCAATACCAAAAAAAAATCGATACTTTAACATCACTAGTATGTCCGATCCTTAGGCGGGTGATGATAACTTCCTCGTGTTGAAGCCGCCTCTCTTTGAACCTCGTACGCAAAATGGTCTGGCGAATGGCGGAAGTGAGATCTGCTGAGATAGGAGTGACGAGTGATATATGGGAGCTGTGTAAGCTGCTGTGCTGCTTGGTCAACTGCCTCATTTCCTGGGATACCAATATGGCTCGGGATCCAGATGATGAGTGAAATCCTCTTGGTGGTGAAGGAAATGAGATGGAGAATGAGATGGGGGCGTTGGACGAGAGCGTGCATTGAAAGGCGATCGAAAATAGACCTTATGGAGGAAAGTGAATCTGAGATAACCAGGTAATGGGTATTCGAGCGAGGAGATCGTGACTATGCACTGTAGGATAGCATCGAGTTCGGCTGTGTTGATGGAAGCTGTATTTCTAAGTCGGAAGGAGTGTAGTAGACTATCTATGGGGCAGGCGTAAGCGGTGCGTTAGTTTGTATGTTTGACGATAACATGGAGAATATTCTCTGAGAAGAACAATTACCACACTGCGAGCTCGTCGAGTATACCTCTTGCTTCAGCTTTATTCCCAGGCACATGCGTAACAATATTTCTTTGCGGCGTACTTGTCTGTGACCGAGGTACCTTTCCTGACCAGACGAAAGACGGGATTTTTTAGGGCCTTTACCCCTTATCTGGTCAGGAAAATCCAGAACTCCAACGAGTTTCGTCGAATCATCTTCGTCATTGGAAAGCGCATCTTCAACACACTCGCTGGCGCTTGGGTCATAGCTATCGTATCCTGCTCCTTCGTCCTCGTCTTCATCTTCATCGCAAATACAACAGAAATCTTCTATGACATCATCGATTTCATCATCACTAGCGTCACCCATGCTAACATCGTCTCCGTCGATGTTAGTTTCTAGTTTCGATTTGCGTGAGGTGCGACAGACTCGGCTCATATACAATAAGAAGAAAAATGAGAAAAAAGATTTTTGTCGTTTTGTCTCGCTTTTTTCATTATTTATTTCCATGGAAAAATGAAGTAAGCTACTCCAGAAACACGCGTTTCTGCTGCAGGTTTTTCTGCTGAAAATATAATGCCGTAGATCATTTTTTGGGACGCCTGCAAAGACCAAGAAACTAAGAGCTGCTACAAATATAAAAAGTTGTATTTGCCCTCAATTTTCGAAGTCTATCTTTATTCACGTGGAAAATTAAAAAAAAAGTCGTGTGTACATTTTCAACTTGAATTTGCTGAATAGTAATTTCTACGATTTATCTTTTTTCGTGAAATTCCTTGAATCGAAGATGAAACAAGAGTCAGTCCCCTTCAATGACTCAAGTAGGCAACTTGCATTACACCTGAAAATGAAGGTACAGAGGAGTTACCCAGGTACCGGGTGGCACTCCGCCGAGTCTCACTTCCGGGCGTTGCCGCACTCATAAATATTACTAGTTGTGACAATTGTAACAATGGGTGCAGTCCGCGGGTTTTATCGCCTCCTGTTTTCCAAACTAGCTTTTCCTACTGTCAACTCACTGTAGTCCGTTTCCGATGGACAGTAGATGAATAATTTCTAGTAAAGGTACTTTAAATTTTCCAAACTTTTTCTATTCTGTTTTTTTTTTATTTTTTTTTTAAAATCAAAATCTGTTTCTAAATCTACAAATGCTACATATGTACCTAAACCTTTTCTCAGTCATTTTTCTAATAAAAGTCTGAAACATTAGATTTTTTTCAATGCCCAAAAAAACGCAGGACAATTTTTTGCTATTTCTAGCTCGGCGCCTAGCTGTTCAAAACGAGCATGACACGGGACGGTAGGATTAATTCGGATCTAACTCAATACGGTATTCTTTATCACGGACATGCAAATGACTCCCTAATGACTCCATTCATCTTTATGCGCTTTATGCGGCAGATTTTTGTTGAAGAATGATTTTCACAAACTCTCGTCAGTGTTGTAAAAATGACATGGTATCCTCTTGATCGCTTCTAACGACCCCGAGGATTCTTACAATTGGTTCATTGTTGAAACTGAGAGCTAATTCATGTTCTAAATGTAGGTGCCAAATGATGTGTTTCCATTTTAATTCTGTAACAAGGCGATTGTAGAAACGGAAAGAAGGATTCTGTCGAGCTAGCCATTTCCAAATTGTGTTGTCCTTAAGGTCTTGCTGAACTTGCCATAGTAGTTGCTAACCGTTGTACGAAGCAGGAAATTTGGTATCTTATCTCTTTATGAACCCACCCGCTCCCTGCCATCTCGATTGCGAGCAAAATATTTGGAGTATGCAAAATTTGCCGACGAACACGCTCACGTATGTTCCCGTGCTACGTTTTATTGACCGAGATAATTGATCTATAACTTCGATTTATTAATTTGTTGCAGGTGAACTAATCGACTAGTGCAGTGGCCGTGTTCTTTGACGAAGCCAAGTACCTGCATCAGTATCAGTAAAATACTGTCCATACTGTCGCACTAGTCTTGTCTGAAGATTGGATTTTTGCTGTTGCCGTACCTACATCTACTTACAGTTGCAGCTGCCGACACTTCAATTATTTAAGGTAAGTTCTACGCATCAAGCATATATAACGTCCTCTTAATAGCGTGTATCGTGTATAATGCATATGTAAGACACGAAACTCAAGATTGCCTTTTTAAGCTATTTGCACGAAGACTTACCAAATAGACATAAATGCGATGACCTTATCAGATCTTCTGGTCAAAATTGAGCTAGCATAGCACTCTCTGTAAAAAGGTTTTTAAATATGGTGTGAACATCCCTATCGGCCAAATATCAAAACTAGACTGACGTTAATCTGAGCTAGGCCTTACCCTCTCAAAAATACTACACAGTTCGTCTTCAGTTTCACTATAGTCAACCTCTCGGTAACTTCGACTTCAGGATGCTCAACACTTATATTTCAACTCCAGGGTACATAACCCTCTTATGCTTCGGCTACCTAGTGCTCTACTGTCAGTCGGCAGTCTCGACCTATTTTGGGTGTTAACTGTTATCCACTATAACGACAACTCTTGACAATGTGTGCGAATATATCGACTGTAGCACCCCAGGCCTACAACTTCCACCAGCAAAACACGTCTATCCGCCCCCAGTACCAAGGAACGATCTTGATACCCCCCCCCCCCCGTCCAACGGGCAGTGAGCCGGAACGCATCGATATAACTACACTAGCTTGACTGGACTAGCCGGACTAGTCCACACTTAACCTCACAGTTCAACCATGGCTCCAGGTAGTCAACCCGAGGATCCTGCTGTAGGTTGGAAACCCAACCCTGGTTTGAAAGCCGCATTGCGTGGGCGCAACTTCGAGACTATCCAACAGGTTATCACGGTGGCGTAGAATTTTTTCTCTTCGGCGCCGGCGGAAGAATTCGCAAAAACATTCAACAAATGGCGAGAGAGAATGGATGCATGTCTCGCCGCGAATGGAGCCTATTTTGAAAAAGATAAGCGATTATTTGATCCCTATGACGATTCTGAATGAAAATAACCGTTTGTGATTTTCTTTTTCGAATAAAAAAAAATGTTGTAAAACTTACGGGCCAGTGGCATGCGGTGATTTTTTCCTGGAGGTAAGCGATGAGGGTAGAGGTGAAGTAAAAATCTGAATAAAAGTATGAAACATGCTATGTACTACAAAACGGCATTGATGAAATTATTCAAATTGTCGTATCCCTGTGTAGGGTCATTCCATAGGCATTTATTCTTTTTTTGTGACGAATAATAGACACAGGGACGTACCACCGAAGAGTTTTTCCTAGGGAGGAGGGGGGGGTAAAAATTGTGAACGTTCTAATTTACTCAACTGAAAATCACCAAGTATCAAACGAAAAAGAATCTTTGACTTGTTGGATTTTTCCAACTTTGCAACTTAATTCCCAAGTATCATAGTAAAAAAAAAATCTTTGACTTGTTGGAATTTTCCAACTCCGCCTGCTTGAAATTGTAAGTTTTCCCAACTGCTGAGTGAAAGATTCTTACAGGAGGTGGGGGAGTTGCCCCCCCCCCATTGGTTCGTTCCTGAATAGACATGGCCAACAAAACAGTTTTCCACCATCTTCACAACTAGTTGACCACAAAATGTTTTCGTATTGCAATACACGTAGCAATGTCTAGTAAAACTCGAATCACCTCTCTCTTGTTCAGTTCTTAAAAATGGTAATTCTAGTTTAGGCTTCCCACCATTAATAATTTCTAATTGTTCATTAAGAGTAAGTAAAAACACGGGTTTTCAGTAAGATCTCAAATACACATTTTGTGGGCAAAAAAACACAGAGTATTCAAACATAACGCGTTGACTAATAAAAGAACATAATTACGCTTCACTGTCAACTTCGACGTTCGTGTGCAGCCAAGCCGAGCCAAGCCTGACTTGAAGCCACAGGTTTCGTCGCGTTGACAATGCTAGTGCGTTTTTGTGTTGGTAATTCATACTATTTTATTTGTTACAAGTTGAAGTTGATCCTGTTTATGAAAACGCATTTTCTCGGGAATTTTCAGGGTAAGCGGCGCTTACCTTGCTTGCCTGAAATGCACGCCACTATTACAGGGGTTCACGCAACTACTTTTTTCAAACCATTATTTACAGTACCTAGATATCGACAGAGAATGAGCTCACTACGTCCTCTATTCGGGGTGGTAAAGGTGATGGCGCGCTGTCATCGCCAACTTGTAGTAGTGATCATGTGGGAATATCCCATTAACATATGTACTTAATTTTCAGAAAATATCTCAAAAATGAAAGAGTTTTTCAAAAAAAAAAAAAATGAAGAGGATGCAATTGATAGAGGTTGAAATTTCCTTTCAGATGAGTTCTTTTTCATTTCAACCAGAGCAATTTTTGAAAATGATCACTTTTATAGCAGTTCATCTTTTTCACGCAATTGAAATTGTAAAGCGCGACTCTTTCGTGCTCTCAGTCCGAATTGGTGCAAAATGAACCATATTTTCATTCTTATAAAGTTACCAGCCAACAGGTAGTACCGCCTTCACCTACGATTTTTAACCTCACCTTCTTTGCGACCGCCTTTGTATATTGACTCATTGCTGAAAACATATTTTCAAAAAATTTATTTCTTGAGTCAGAAACTAAATTTTTTTGTGCATGTATGAGGTTAAGTATTCACTAAAATTAGACATATTATATATCGTGTTGTAGGAAAGTTTACGCTCTATAGCATTCATTTGAAACTTATTCCCCGGGACCTTTATCCCTGGAAAAATATTCTGGAAAAACTAATTTTTAGGGTCACCATTCTTTTTGTGCCATAATGAGCATAACTATTGACCAAAGATAGATTATTATATATCATTTTATAGGAAATCTTATGTTGTACAACTTTTACCCGAAACATTTTTCTCTAAACTGTATTCCTGAAGAAATAATCGCAAAAAATTGATTTGTGTACGCAACCCCCATTACACGTTGTTAGCACACATTTCTACAGTGGCTAGAACTGTAAATCAGCTTTATATGGGTCGGAAAACAACCCTATGTAGTGGCTTGCTTTAATCACAAAATGCAAGCTTTTTCCCAATAACACCCTCACTACGTGTATTTGAAGGGTGATAATTCGGACCTAGCAGTGCAGTGTTGCGCTAGCATCGAGTCTTCTCTCTCTCTGCCGCTCAACGTTAGGATAGCGGTGAACGTCTCCATGCATTTAAATGGGAAAATCGTGATTTTCGTAAATTTATTTATGACTAGTAGCGCACCACATATCTCTATTCTATATATTAAAAAAAAGTGAAAATTACAAACATTAATAAAGTTATCATATTACAGGACCCAGTAGCGTATCTAGGATGAAATCATGGAGGGGGTTTGACTTTTAATTTTAAGGGTATTCCTTTAAAAAAAAAAAAGTTGAATGAGCATATTTTGTAGAGTTTTTAGAGTTTTTTTTTGGCCATGGAGGGGGTTTGACTTTTAATTTCGAGCGTATTCCTGGGGGGAAAAAATCGTTAAATGAGCATATTTTTGATATTTTTTAGAGCTTTTTTGGCCATGGGGGGGATGGTTGAACCCGGAAACTCCTCCCCTCCATTAAATACGCCACTGACAGGACCTCCTTCCATACCACATTTGCAGTTTTATAGCTTCCAGGTTAGAATTGGATTTTTAAATTATTAAAGGAACTTGTCCGCGACAGAGCTACGTATAATTGTCCATGACTGAAGACATACTTGGGTAGATATATCCCAACCTTCTGCAGCGTCTATCCCTGGGCCTTGTTGATCGTCATACAGAAGGCTAATTTTATTGAAAATTGTCTCCATTTGAATGAAAAAGGCAAGGTGGAATCCGCTGGGGACAGGTCCACTCTTGGGAGTAATATCCTTCGACCGCACTCCACCCCGGTTATTATTTCCAGATCCAGTGCATTCATGTACATGTTTCTCACAATTAGTCGTGTCCCATTCAGCAGTCCAAGTGTCACATTCATATTACGTAGCAACATAACAATCGCACCAACTTTTAAGTGTAATTTATTTGGTGGGAAACCTGTCCACTCCAAACTATCCAGAAATTCAACGGAGAATTGCAGGATTTCACTGTCATTTTCACTGATCAGTCTATTCGCGCTTGTGTAGGTTTTGGCTTCTCCAGGAATCAAGTCCAAAATCTTGTCGTTGATCTTCTGACAATGATCATTCCTTGGTGCCAGAATTGCAACATTAGAAAATTTCAGGACATCCTCTGGAGCGTCAAACTTTTCACCATTGACATTTCTTATAATGTCCTGAGAAATTATGCTTGCTGGTAATTCTATAATGCCCCCATTTTCTGAGCCAGAATGAGGGAAAGTACCATTACCAATCTGCAGCAAGAATTCTGAGAACTCGTTTTCTCCTGCTTCCAGAGTGGATGAAATGCCTGTGATAGTGAAGTTGAATTGGTTGTTACCTCATAACTCTCCTCAGACTGAACGGATTTGAGTGATCAAAAAAGCATATGAAAGAAGTTGCTTCACTGAGTGTTCTTAGACTAAGATGAACTTTGTAGGTCAAGTAGTTCGTGAGTAATGGACAAATGAGTGGAAGAAATGCGTGTGAGTAGTGAGGTTGAGTTGGTTGTTACCTCATAACTCTCCTCAGACTGAACGGATTTGAGTGATCAAAAATGATTCATAAGGAGCTTGATTCACCGAGTGTTTTAAGACCTTAACCAGCATTGCGCGATGATTAGGACCTGAGATATAGGTGTTGAACTTCATAGAACCCAGTTTTTCAAACATATTTTAAATATACAGATACCAATCCTAGTAAAAATAGATAGCCCAGTAATGTTTAAATAATATTTACGACAAGTTTTTGCGAAAAATTCATTGGAATTGGTGCAGAGTCACTCGAAAATTGAAGTTTTTACATCATGTTCCATTAGCTTTAGAATATTCATCTTAACGTTGATAAGAGCGACGTATGTGCGTGCGTTAGTAATGGTGTGTAAACGGATGTTGTTAAAAACTTCCACCAGATGTCAGCCACTACGCTGCTAGATCCGAATACTATACAGTGGAAGAATACTGGTAACACTGTTCTGTATATTGAGCAAAACATGGTATTTTTTGCGCCCAAATTTTTCCAGCAAGTGTGTTACAAAGTCCCGGAAAAGTTCCGAAATTCCAAAACTAAATTTTGGTAGACACTCTGGCCAAGAGTAAATAAGGACCATCCCAATGTAATTGTGGATGCCTTAACACAAGGGCGCGTACAGGGAGGCTGAAATTCCTACCTGTACCGTATCGACGCCACATCGTATTTTTGGGATACCTACTAACGTACTTAGGTGTAAGTCAAGTTGTCGTCAGTGGTGTCTAATAACATAGTTGACCTAAGTAGGTGTAAAAACATAAAGGAGAGTACGAATCAACCAATATTACCTGCGTACCGGCACCCGCTGCTACGAGTATTATTACCTCTTATGTGTACTTCTAACATTACGTCTTTCGTCGATAACTTTTCCTTATTTTCAAAACGTCGAAATAATTTTCATTGACGTAAATAAGACGTCAGTAGCAATTGGTATTTGTTTTTATTCGCAGCATCGGCGATTTTTTAAAAATAATTTTAATTTACTATAATACGTACTACGCCGACCGATCGAATGAACGCACCTACGTATAATTTTTCGACCTTTTTATTTTATGACCGAAATTTGGTTGTCTGCGATAAAACACGTACATTAAACGTCGTGTCGACGATTTTTTTTTATTTTAAATTCTTATCTACTGTGTATAAGTGAGCAGATATGCTACGCGGACCAATCGAACTACCTCTTCGTATTTTATGGCCGAAATTTGGCTGTCAGGCGTCGTTTATTCGAGTTTTACTCGTGTTACTCAGATCGGATGTATAGCCGCGTACAAAGAACTATTTATATGTGTACATTTTAGTATACGTATTCTCGTACCTAGATACTACTTTTTACCTACCGCAAATAGCATCGGCAATGAACATAAAAAGGTAGGTAGACGGGGTAGGCAGATAGGCAGGTACGTACGTGGACTTGCTACGAAGTAGGTAGAAAGGCGGGTCCTGCGAGTACTTACTCGCATTTTACTTGTAGGTATACGTACGTAGAATGTATATAAAATTAAAACTCGCCGAAGACGTCGCGAGTATGGTGCCCAACTGCCCATATTTCTCCTTCTATCGGCGTGTTTGAAATAGGCCGGTCGCGTGCCGCCTGCTATCTTCGTACAAAGTTGATTATCTGGGCACTTTCCGTCGTGATCTAATGAAAATTAGGCACGTTTAAACGCCACGATATCGACAGTGGCTAACCAGACTCGACGAAGTGTTTGGTGATTACCCATAATCCCCGATTACTAATTTATCGTGCCGACCTGTCCTTCGTCCGATCCAGCTCCACAGTGATTTCCATTTCCCAGCATACACGATCCGATTGAAGGTTACTTTGCGCCTAATAGTTAGACATTCGTATATTCACGACACTAGAGCGATCAACATACGTCGACCACACTGAAAATAGTTTTCTGGTAAAAATTACAAGAATTTTGGTAAGCCTCCGACAATTTTACGTCAATTGCTACGGTGTACTACCTACTCGTTGGTAGCATAAAATAGCCATAAAATTTGAGAGTATTTTAAGGTCGTCGCACGAAATATAGATAATATATCGTCGCCTCGGTTTAAATACCTCGTTAGTCCACATTTCATACAAAATGAGTTTTACGTGGTTCCTAATTAATTTAAAAAAAAGAAAAAAAAGAAAGAAAGATGCATTTAAATTAAAAATAATTGTAAGTCGAAAGTGCACTTGACCACTCCTAGCGGCGAAATTAAAAACCTCGGAAGTCATTCATTCACATTTTCTATTCGGAGTTTTTTTTGTGTTTTCTAACGTTTATGCATTTTTGGACTTACGTGGTATTTGAACCGAGGCGACGACATGTAGTATTATATTTTTATACTTATATTCGTTCGTGTGTACTCGGTGTGTACGTGCGCATGTGCATGTACATCCCGACCTGTAATTTATAGTACTTTGTCGGGACATCAGCTTGTTTACACACGTTGTCAGATCGTACGAAGACATTTACTCCTGATCTAGCGGTGAATGCAACCATCAGCAGCATAGCAGTCTCTGTTTGCTAGTTCGTCGAATTTTCCATTTCCTAGCTCTTCTCTCCTTCCCGGAAAAGATACTGCGTGTCTCTTGCTCCACCGTATACCATATTATATACGATGGTCATTCGTAAAGTAAGGTTCTATATTATATTGGGGGGGGGGGGAGAGAAAAAAACAATGGCTATGAAAATTGGTACACAGGCACATCTTGAAATCTTTTATTTCTCTACATATGTAATTACCTAGGTCGTCTAAACTTTTTTTTTTTTCCATTACAGCTTTGACTGTCAGTATGATGATAAGGTTATCAGTCCAGGCTCGTAGCCAGAGGGGTGCTAAGGGGCGCTGAGCCCCCCTAGCGCTTACCGGAGCCTCCCCTGGCAAAATTTCGTGAATAAAAATAACGAAAATTTCTATATTTTCTTCGCTAGTTTTGTTCAAAACTTGTCTTTCCACTACATTTTAATGTTTATAAACTTGGCAACACTGATTTTGCTTTGAAAGATAGGTAGACGAGTCGTGTGTTTGTCGTTCTTTATATGTGACGTGTCCCAAGAAAAGGGCCAGAGTGTCCATCTAGCAGTTTCAGACACACAGGGGTAATTCTTCAAAAATGTTGATATTTCAGTCCCCAGCAGTTATCTCACAAACTATTAATGATACGACCATTTTGTTTTCTTCCGTTGATAGATATGACTCAGTTCTACTTTTTCAAGCTTCCAAAAGAAATTCCGTGTGTAGGGTGTTGCCAATTCACTTTTTCTTCTTCTGTATTCCAGAGCGCTTTCGGCTGTTATGCCATCATCAGTGGATTTGATACACTTTTAATGGGTCAAAATTGGACTAAATATGCTCAAATGTCCGTCGGCATGACTGTCCCTCGAACGATTTTCAATATTTTATTATTTTTTTCCAAAAATTTTCATGCTGTATCTGAGAACAACCTGACAACGTGGAAATCAATTTTCTTCTTCATCTGGGCTGAAACTTTTTTTGGTCGTTTGGCAGCGCTGTTGAGGGTTAATTTTGTTTCGGTGTGCCAATTTTTTATATTTTTCAAAAATATGAAAATATTTGGGTGAGGCGAGTAAAATGACGCGTTAAATTTCGCATGCATTAGTTGTCCGGGTTGGTCTATTAGACATTTCAGCCCAAACTTCAGGTGGCAAGGTAGCTTCTTGAGAAATGTATGTTTCGGTAAAATAATCCAAAAATTTAATAAATCTTTTGTCGTTGGGTGCTGTTGCAATAATTTCATCCACGAAATACTCGGATACCATTTTATCATCCAACAGTGGAAGTCCAAAAATATGTTGCAAAAATTTTCCTTGCTCGGTGTCTTCTCGATAAGTCTGGGTCAAACGGACTTTTTGAATATAGCGCCACCATGTTTGCGCCAAGTGGAACCGACAGCCTTTGATTTCTGCCTGTGATCAAACACGATTAAGAGCTAATCTGCATAAATTATTCTTGGTGACCAAACGAGGTTACACTGTCGACATTTATCAATAATAGCCATTAATTATCGCGTGAATCGTAAAAAGTTGCATAAAAAATTTAGAGCTACATTTGAAAGTACCATCTACAAAAATCATTTCAGCATTACACAAGGCAGATAAATAATTGTAGCATGAGAAAATTACCAAATTTTGATTTGCATCATTCAGTAGAAGAAAATCCTGGCCATCGCCAGTTTTAATTTCGGCTGTCTCCAAGTATTGGTGAACTTCAGCGATACTCTGAGGTTGTGCAGGTAAAATAGCTCGCCTTGAATTGTAAATGGCTCTTCGCACACTGCTCATATCACTCACATCCAATTTGTCTGTGTCCCAATTTTTCTACTCAGAATGAATAATTTTTCTTGGTCGTGCTCAGATATCTTCTGTCGCCTTTCTTTTCACAGCATTTTTCACTTTTTGGCGCTCCAACATATTTTCGTGGTCTGGAGGATGATTGTGGACCAATTTATGCTCAGTAATTTCGCCAATGGAATCTTTTTTCAAAAAAGCAGAACAATCTTTTTTGGTGCAGCACCATCGAGTTCTATTGGAGAGCTTCTTGTGGAAGCGAATTTTATAATTATCCACGAGCATGATTTTGTTACCTCTTTCACTCAGCATATTCACAGCCATATTAAAATTTTCCAGAGAAAAGGCAAAATACGAAAATATTAAATAATTAAAAACTCAGTTTCAAATTGTTGGACAGCACAATACAGACGACACAAGACAGGTTAACACAGTCCAGGTTTAATTACTATTCATGTTACGAAAATGCTTTATAATTGTAGATAACGCACGGACAGATACAGCAGAGACACAATGAGAAAATTGAATACAGAAAACGTTGTAGGCCAGAACCAAAAATATAACAAATTATTCTATCTTTATTCCATTCTGGTTTCATTCTCATTCAAGTAAATCGATGACGATAAGTACAGAGCAACAATTGAGTCGTATACATGGGCTGCAATTTGGTTACAGGGGGCCGCAATTTGTATATTATTTATTCATTTGGGCCGCAATTGGAAAACTCCCTGCGGTACTTGTATAGTTTTACATTTTTCCTTTAGGGGGCTAATTTTGAAACTGGGGTGGGGGGCTTAGCCCTCTAGCCCCCTCTATTTCCGCCCCTGAATATAAACATGCGAGCCATCGTGCCAGAGAATCCAACTCGAAATGTAATAAAAGGGTAACGTTTTGGACTCCTCAAAGAAAACGCAAACCGGGGAGGCCAGTGACGCGATGGGCAGACGAGATTGGTCACATGACCGGCTCAAATTGGTTCTCTACCTGTAGCCGAAAACAGAGGGAGATGGTCTGAACTGAGCAAGGCTTGTGCCCAAAAATGGACTATCTGAGTGCTGAGCCTGTGGCGACGCGGATTCACCCGCCTATCGTAGTGTACAGTTACATAAGAGGCACTGAGTTCTTAGCCTAATAATTTAAAACAAAAAATAGATTTCCTACTTTGCTATTGAAAAAATGACGTCAGTGATTCAAAAATCATAGTACAGTGTACCAAAAATTCGGGTATTCTTCTGATTTGCGCTAAATACAATTATTACCAAAAATTACGGCATGCTTTCCCTGATAAATCTCATATCTTAGATACTAGCTAGAAGGATGCATACATTGTGCGAATGTGGGATAGCTGGATATTAGATACAGATACAAAAATATGGTCTGTAACGCCTGTGTTGCCAATAGCGTGAATAGTGCAATAGTCCTATCAACTCTAGGTATTTCGTTCTCCTACCCATGACTATCGATATAATGAGTGCATAACTTATCTTTTGAGAATGGGGTCCGCTCGTAACGACGTCATTTCATGTATGGACTTGACCAGAATGTAAAGATTTCGATTTTTATGCAAAGCCGAGTGAGAGCTTCTCTGTTGTGTTATCTTCGCGTCCGAATTTGTCGCGCTACTTATGGTCTTGATACCGAAATGATGCGTGTATTGAGGCAATCGACCCGCGTTCGTGTAAAAATTACGAATATATGTAACTGTCGAAATTAAAACAGATCGCGTCTCAAACATGAGGTATTTGGATTGTTTTCAAAGCTCCATCTTCATAGCGTGATAATAACGCTAGAAAATTTCACCATGCCGCGTAAATTGCGGAACTGACTCATTTCATTGGAAATTGTACATCGATGGTGAGTTATTTCATCATCCAATTTGAAACACATTGAATTCGAATTACGAGCGAAGAGGAAGAATCGCAGATATTTTATAATTGAAATAAAGATAGTGGGGTGGGGGGAGGAAGAGGGCAAAGTCGTAATGCAGAAAGTGAAAGAACCGCAAAAGCAGGGACGTAGCAAAGAGTGTTTCTGTCTATGTGTGGGGGGAGGGGGTAGAAGTTGTTAAAGTCTCAACTGACTCAACTCGGAATTCCAAGTATCTACTTTTTTTTTTGTATTGGCTTTGAAAAAATCTTTCGACTTGTTGGATTTTTCCAACTTTTGGTCAATCCACTAAAATTTTCCACTTCCGATGTGAAGGCTTGGGGGTGAGCTGCCTCCCGTGCCCCCTTATTTCCGTCCCGTACCTGTGAAAAACATAAAAGTAGAATTGTCCAGTTTCCTCAGCTTATTACCGAAATGGTACATTTTCCAAACTGCTGAGCGAAACATTCCTACTAGGGGGTTCCCCTTCCCTTATTGCTACGTCTCTGCACAAAAGAATAAAATACAATGTAATTCTTTTCAAACAAACAAAACATAACATTAGGTGAGAGCGGAAGCGGAAAAGCCGCCTCAAATAAGTATATTCGAATAGGGCAGTGGTAATGTTTGAAAACAGTACGAAAAGAATAAGAACACATTGAATTTAATGCTTCGTATGCATTCCGTATGCAGTAGTTACTGCTTACAGACGGCGTGACGTGGGTAGGACGTACCAGTGAGTCACTTCGGGTGAAATTTCAGTCCATTCCTTTTGTGATACCTTTTTGAGACATGCAGCATTCGATATTGCATGTTTTAGAATTCTTTCGTCAAGCCTATTTCATGAATTCTCAGTTGGGTTGAGAGCGGAATTTGCGGTGGAGTCGGTAGTCTGCGAGGGGGCGAGAGCATTATACGACAACCATTCCCTGGTGGCTTACGCAGTATGCTTGGGGTCATTATCTTGTTGGACGACAAATGGCCCATCGAGGTGTAACTTTTGCGCCCTCGCGGTCAAATTATAGCGCAATATGCGTGCGTAGCTCTTGGCTGTACCGACTCCATTAGCTGCCGTACAACCCCAAGCAAGCACGTTCCCTCTACCACGATTCACAGTCGCATATAAGTTCTTCACTTGCAGCTTGGTGTTGTTTCCACCACTTATATTTCCTGATGAGAGCAGGTTCAATTTGTTCGGCTCGGAAGCTCGGATGGCAGGGAGCAGGAACTATGTGTGGCGGAAACCCGACACCGAGCTGCAGGCGAAGTACTTACACACGACTGTGAAACGTGGTGGAGGAAATGTTCTTGTTTGGGGTTGTATGGCGGCTAATGGAGTTGGTAATCTCGTGTTTATCGATGGAACAGTGACAACCAAGAACTACGTATGTTGCGCCATAATTTGACGGCGAGTGCGCTTAAGTTACACTTCGTGGGATCATTTGGACGCTGTTAAGCAAAATGGACTCAAGGGACATTTGTTGACAAAATGAGTATATAGTATCGTTGGAAAGAGCGTAAAAAGTAGAATTTTTTTAAAGTGGGCTCCCGATTCAAAAATGTGTACCCACGTTGAAAAAAGCTTATCAATAAACGCCTGTGTCCGTAAGCCGGCATTATTCATTGGCTTTTAATGTTACGTTTTCTCAACAAAAAAAAACAAACAGATTTTGTCGCTTGAGTCCTTTTTGCTTAACGCTATTCAGCAAAAGGGAACCAACCAAAATTTGTAAACAAAATGAGTTATTAATATCGTTGGAAAGAGCGTAAAAAGTGGAATTTTTCAAAATTGGGCCCCCGATTCAAAAATGTGTATTCACGTTGAAAAAAGCTTGTCAGTAAACGCTATGTCATATAGTTTCTGCATGGCTCTTGAACTTCAAATCACGTGTTCTCAAAAAGCGGATTTGCTAGTTGGTTCCCTTTTGCTGAATAGCGTCCGAATACGTTCATCGGCCCAACGACGGGTACTTTTTCTAACAGTAACTCACTGTGTGACGTCACGGGAAATCTATTATCTTGCTTGAAAACAAAGTTTGAAATTTTGAGTGGTCATTCTGTATTCCTCTACATATATGTATATAGTGCATCAGCTGCCTGTGAACCTTGCAGGATGTAATTTAGTACATGTTGGCAGGATATCATAGCAAATTTTGACACGGATTGGCGCACAGTAGATGCCGCCGATTTTTTCGTGTATTTTTCTGCTTCACATCTTTAAACGCATGATTTCACATTTTCAAACTTCAGCTGCTTTTATTTCAGTCTGTATTGAATCTAGAAACTTTTGTAATTTTTTTTTGTTGGAAATGCTGGTACATTTATGCTCTATCAGATTCTACTAAAAACTCGAAAACAAGTTTTCTGACACGTTACCTTTTCACAGAATGCCCCCACATGTAATAGTAATAGTAATAATACGAGTTTAGAAAACAATAACATATATCTACAAGTTCTCTGTAATTGAAATCAGAGGAAAAAGGCGAAGAAAAAACAAAAAAAGAAAAAAAAAGAAACTCTTTCGTGCTATTGTATTATGCGCATTTTTTGTGTATGTCGAATACCTATTCGTATAGACATGTGCTACAGTAGCCAATAGGTACACAATACCTGTAGCTAGTTGTCAGCATGCACGTGCTCTCGAGAAAACACATCACGGGACATCTTAAGAACTACATATATCTGTCCGCTGATGCCTTTCAGCTATCCCTCTTCCACAAGCCAAAACAGCAAATGAAAAGTTTATATTATAGAAAGAAAATAGATAGTGAAATTAAGGGAGTAAGTTACCCATAAAAAAGATGGTAGATTTCGTGGTAATTGTAGGTATTTTTACTAGAGCCCCCTCAATTGCACGACAAGGAGTCGGTAATAAAATACAATAGGACCTTGCAGAGACGAAACTTGAGTTTCAGTTTGGGGGGGGGGGAGGGTGGAGAAGAAAAATGTGTCGACAAATATGTTTTGAAAACTGAAAATTCGCCGACAAAATTTGTGAACATTTGAAAGTTTACTGGTTTTTCAAACCAAATATTTTTTAATTGAAAAAAAGAAAAGTGAACAAACAAACAAACGTTCTTAAAAAATGAAAAATTCAAATAAACAGTTTCAAAATTTGCCGACTGCCAAGTTGTTGGGAGGAGGGGGTGTCCCCCCGGGATAGTTTCATCCCTGGAACCTTGATTAGTCGAACTTCTTTTACTCAAAAACCTCTACAACTTGACTGTTTTTTTATTTCCTTTCGTACCCCTATAAGAAGCCTGTACAAAATTATTTCTATCAGCCGAATACAAAGCCCCTATATTTCAAATTTTTTGGGGAGGATACCTCTTTAAGTCAAATTTTGAGATATACCATTTAATCCAAAAAAATATTGAGGGGAAAATGTTGAATTAATTGAAAGAAAATGTAAATTGAAATGACTGTTAATCAATCATTATTTAAATTAAAATTTATTACTAAAGGACATTAAAAACTTAAACTTCATATAATTGAAAAGATTACTCCCGTAGATAATATGTACATAATGAAAATGAGCTAAAACATAAGAATCATGTAAATTAATATCAATAATTGAATTAGATAAAATAATTCCAGTTATACTTTATACTCCTCCAATAGTAAATATAGAAATAAATCCTGTTATTCGTGTATAGGTATAGGAAAAAAGTTTACATTATCAGCCTATCATTTCATGTTTTGAAGTTTTCTGCAGTTGTTTTTAGAGACCTCTACATATAAATCGAAGAAATGTTTTTCCTTTGAACTTTGAGTTATATGTACACATGTACATACATACGTATGATATGTAGGTCCGACTGTACATTCAATATCTTTATGGTCGACCAGAGAATATAACGAATTTTATTTGGAATTGTCTTTAGAAATTCGGTCAATTTACCGATCGTTGGTGCAGCACGTTGTTTGTATTCTTTTTGCCTCGTGTATGTGTTACCCGTCAAGGACGGATTAGGACTTGGAAAGTCGTAGAGATGATACCGCCAGCATTCGCCCATCTTTTCACTTTTATTATCCCTTTACCGTTTCTCCATTTTCTCCTGTTCCCTTGCAGACTTTACAACGGCGTAAAACCCTCAGATGGCGGCACATACGGCCCGAGTTGTATAAAATTGGACCGGCTCACCGGGAAATTTCCCGGTAACTTACACTGTCTATATTCACACCTGTACTGCCTGTGCAAGTAAATACCTGCCGCTTATATTCGGCTAGTACAGACTACACACGTGTACGATAGATAGGATAGAATGGAGTAAGATAAGGGATCTGATATGATATCAAGTGCGATACTATTGAATACAATACCGAGTGATACGATAAGGTACTAAATGATAGGCGTGTATGTACATACAATAGCTGCATAGTGCATGCACGTTGCATTCCTATTCGTGAACGAATGATTGTCTCGTTTTCCTCTTTACTCAGTTCCTGCCTTCCAGCCTCTGTATCGGGCCAAAACTCTCAGAAGCATTAGCCCAAATTTTACAAGTTGGACCGGCAAACCGGGAAATTTTCCGGTCATTTATAAGGCCATCCGTCCCCTCCACTCTGAACGTAGAATTCGCAAGCGAAGCAAATTGAGCGACAAGTAGTTTATCCCATATTTGAACTTTGAAGGCGTGAAGTTCAGAACCTCCTGTGTGCCAAGGTTTGCAAAAGAGGTTTTGTGCATGCAAACTGTTCTAAGAACCGCCGCCCATACAATACTAAACATCCGAAGTGCCCATAGAGCCTCCAAGTACTTCTAATTTCAACCCAAAGATCGCAGCACGCATATGTCTCGGCGAGCGATACATGCAAAACAACCTAACTCCGTTTGATGTTGATGGTACTTGGATGTTTTGCTTCGCCTTTTCCATGGACTTCGGATGTGCGCAACGTCAACCCTTATTTTCTCAGCTTAGGCATGACTGAGCCCCAAACTTTGTACATGGACGTGTGTATGAAGCTTCAGAGAATTGGCTGAGCACCCATTTTGCCAAACCCA
Source organism: Acanthococcus lagerstroemiae (assembly GCA_031841125.1). NCBI lineage: Eukaryota > Metazoa > Arthropoda > Insecta > Hemiptera > Eriococcidae > Acanthococcus > Acanthococcus lagerstroemiae. Next base: position 40,255,638 of record CM063113.1, on the reverse strand, counting down.
CCCCCTTCATCTCAGCTGAAACAGTTTTTTACTTCTCCTGTAAACTTTTGACATTGCTACATAGGATGTTTTGAACTTCACGCCTTCATTTGTGTACTTTATTCGCAAGTTCCGAATTTTGATCGGGGACACTCCCGCACTTTATTTTTTATTTATTGGCACGCTCCTGGTCACAGTGCACAGCGAAGCGGTGACTTTGTGCCGACAGTGGGGAGGAATTGGGATTTCGGATACAAAAATGATTCGGGTGTATTTTAGCATTTTGCTTTAGGAATTGGGAAATGAGAAATACGAATTTCTTAGTTTAATCGGCATTTCATTAGTGTACGTTGTGTCTAGCACATTTTCTATTGCACCCTTCAAAATTTCGTCGATGCGGCTACCAAAATTTTATGACTAGGAATACTCGCCAGGGGACACCGAGCATTGGTCAACATGTGTACATGTATAAAATACGTACCCATTTGTAGCCTGTGTTTGGATTCATACAGGGTGTTTCACAATTGGCCCTCTTCTTTTTTTTTTTTTTATCGCACAGTCAGATCACCACGGGACCAAAGAGGTTCTTCGAGTGACAATATCTAACGACTTTGAGGATAAACAAATTTCTGTTCCTCAAAAGAGGGCTCAAATGTACCACCAAATTTTGCGTTTTAAATAGAACGACATCGAACTAAGTATTGAAATAGGAGTCGATTTCGAATATCGCGTTAGACTCTCCAACCGATCCTAATTTGGGCTGCCAACTCAACTTTTCTCTTTTCAAAAAGGCAAAGTTGACGTCGTCGAAAAAGTTGAATGATGTACCGAAACAGGGGAGTGCTGACGGAGGCGAAACTTGACTTTCAGTTTGGGGAGAGGGGTGGAGAAGGAAAATTTGCGACAAATATTTTCTTTTAACTAAACATTTGCCGACAAAATTTTCTAAAAATTTGAAAATTCGCCGATTTTAATCAAAATATTTTTTAATTGGAAAAAAATAATAATAATAATGAACAAACGTTCTTAGAAAATAAAAAATTCAAATAAGCAGTTTCAAAATTTGCTGACTGCCTAATTATTGAGGGTGTTTCACCCCCCATAGTTTCGTCCCTGCAAATGCAGATTGGAATCATATTCCTCAAGCATTCACATTTGCGCACATGAGTATGCCCTATTCTGGGAGGGGAAGGTGGAAGGATGTTAGGAATACTTGAGAGGAACACACAACTTGCAAATAAAATAAAAAATAAATAAAAATTGAAAAAAAAAACTATAAAGTTTCCTGTTGATTGGATTAGGGGAATCTGTGCCAGAAGTTCCCTTTCGTTCTTATGGGAAAAATATATGGAGTTTTGACTTTTGTTCCAGACTAAATTTCCCTCCTATTCGGGCCCTACAGCGCTAGTATCGACCTCGACTACTGTTATCAGCGACCAAAAGGTGAAGTTTTTGACACATGTAGCAAAATTTTGGAATCCAGGTATAAAAATAGTCTGAATCGAAAGAAAATTCTTTGTTCGAAAAATTCGTTTCGCTTTAAATACTTCAAAAACCTCTTAATTTTCGAGATATTTCAAATGTATAGAATTACCGGCTACTTAATTATCTCTTCGACTCGATAGCAACTCGCTCTGACGGGTGTACGGCCCGAATATTCACCAGGACCAAAGACCGGAAATTAAACAATAGAACATTTGTTATCGGATTCAGCTTCTGACATTGGAAGACAAGTCGTTTGCTTTTCAACTTCTAGATTTTAATAAAATGTTCAAATTTGTCAAATTTCAGGCTCTAGGTCAAACAGAGAATCTAGTAACAACAGATTTCGGGCTGCTCAAAGCGGTGGTGCGCTGTAGTCGTTTACGAACGATTGAGTGAGTGAGTGAATCACTGGCTCATTGAGTGAGTGAGGAAGTGAATGAATAACTAAATTAGAGAATGAGTGAATCACTGAGTGAATGACTGAGTAACTGAGTGAATAATTCAATGCGTAAGCAAGTGACTGAGTAAGTGAGTGAGTGAATCACTAAGTCACTAAGCAACGGATTGAGTAACTGTGTGTATAACTGAATAAGTAAGCGAGTGACTGAGCGAATCACTAGATAAGTAAGCGAATGACTGAGTGAGTGAGTGAGGAACTGAATGAATAACTGAATTAGAGAATGAATAGGAATAACTGAGTAAGTGAGTGAATCACTAAATAAGCGAGTGAGTGACAGTGTGAATTACTGACTTATTGAGTGAGGAAGTGAGCGAATAACTAAATTAGAGAATGAGTGAATGACAGAGTGAGTGAGTGAATCACTCACTTATTGAGTGAGTGACGGAATGAGGTAGTGAATGAATAACTAACTACTTTACAGAATGTATCCCTGATCGAGGGGAATATTTCATTTACAGGCATACGAAGAAATCTCAAAGTATTATAAAAACGAAAGCGTTTATCGAAAAAATGATTAGGACAAAATTTATGGTACATAAAATATTTCTTCCACTGAGACTATTTTCATGTCAGTCTGATGAATTTTTCTAAAATATGTAGGGTTTCAATAGTTCCTTTTTTTCCCTAAAATTATTGAGGGCGACTCTTTCGCGCTGGCAGTCATAACAGTCATTGAAATTTGAAATTCAATGTTTGCTGCCGAGTTTCAGATTTTCGAAATGACTTCCACATTTCAGTTTTGTTTCAACCTTTCAAATAACGTTCGATACTCAGCTACAAACCTTCTGCTTTTGACTGACTAGTCTCTAACAGGGGTCCAGGGTACTCCACTTCCAAACACGAAATTTGACTTTCAGTTTGGAAAGGTGGAGAAGAGAAATTCGCCGACAAATATTTTTTGAAAACTAAAAATCCACAAACAAAATATTTAAAAAATTAAAAATTAGCTAATTTTTTAATTGAAAAAAAAAATCAAGCAAACAAACATGCATAAGAAATGAAAATTCAAATAAACAATTTCAAAATTTGCCGACTGCCAAATTATTGTGGGGGTCACCCTTCCCCCCTATAGTTTTGCCCCTGTCTATTGGGTCTCTATACTTAGGTTCTTTTTCATGTTTTTTATATCTTTATTGCCTTTGAGTATTTTCATAATAATTTCTTTCCTCTGTATGTGCTCTTTTCCTCTGATTTTGCTCCTGATAATTTTTGATATTAAATTTAATTATTCAATTTTATCTTTTTTTCTTTCTTATACATTTTTAATAATTCAGCTCTTTTTAGTTATAGTACTCCAAAATCTTTCTTCAGGTCATTAAATTTTTGGTTTATGGGTCCCTCAATTGTAACAGTTTCAAAATTTGCCGATTGTCAAATTATTTGGGAGGGGGGTCAAATGAACAGTCTTAAAATCTCCATACTGCCAAATTATTGGGGGGGGGTGTTGTTTCAATCCACCACACTCCCTATAGTTTCGCCCCTGAGTGCTGAGTTCGAAAATTCTATCAGATTTTTAATTCGGTATCAATTTGGCACCCTAAAGTCAACTTCGACCCATCAAATGCGCCAATTCGTGGGGCCCAAATCGGGGTCGGTGAAATATCTGATAAAATTTCCGAACTCAGTGACCCAAGAACTCCCTACTTCGATGCTTCGTTCGATACCTTCCCATTGAGATCCAAAGTTGGTGGTCTTTCTCCTCCTTCGTTCTCACTCTTTTTCTCTTGCATTTCCTCTCTTCCTCCTTTAAATAGGTCTGTAGTTTCCGGCGTGGATAAAAATACTCGACTAGAAAATGCGAAATAAAAATTGTCGATTCGTTAGCTGCCAATTTATTGGCGAAGCGTTCGAGTTTAAACCGGTTTATGTTAGCCTGATGGCCGGTCGAAGCATTCCAAATTTGCGGCCTTGGGTCGTCAACCGACTATTGACTGACGTTTGGGGCAAAAAAACTGTTTAGGTAACCGAGTTCCTGTTCATTCTTGCGCCGTTATCTAACCGTAAACTTAGGCGACGTGAAATTCGCCGGATCCCAGATCCTTTTAGTCTGCGCATAATATACTTTATATTTGAGTGATAGTATTCGGTAAAGTACATTGTATAATTGTACATATATCTACCCGTCGCCTAAAGTTACGGCTTATCGGCATGCTGGAATGGGAGAGGGTGAGGTGTACCTTTGCCTACTACGGGCCGAGAGCATACTCAGAATAGTAAGTACTCTTCAAAGGTGCGACCTTGGAAACCGAATATTATTGTAAATGGTATCGTTCTCAATGTCTCAATAAAGGTTTGATTGATTGATGGACTATATTTACATATTTTTGTAAACATACGTTATTCCAGGCGGAGGATGCTTGTCCGGTGTCCGGTGTCCGCTAGCGAGTATTACAAGTTGTAAAATTTTGACGGTCTCGCTGGCATCGACGAAATTTTCAATACGTAATTAAAGTGCAAGATAGAAAATACGCTATTCGCAGCGCTTATCAGTGACGTAGCCAGCCTAGTGTTCGAGGAGGGTCTGGTCTTAACGAAAGGATGATAAGGTGTTAGAGGGGGCGCTAAAATTAGAAAAACCACTATTTGACAAAATCACGAGAGGAGAGGGTCCAGACCCTTTTGATATCCCCTAGCTACGCCACTGACCCGTATGATACGGGTAAAATGCAGAATGAGATGATCAACTCGCAAAAGTGAACGCAAAATTTCCAATATTTGAAACTTTGAGTAACCTTAGTTTTTTTGGAAAGGCTAGAAGGATGTTCTTTCAAGAAGTCAAACGGACAATTTTTTTTTCTAGTTAACGAGGAGACTTATTATCTTATGACTATGTCCTCGGCTATGATGTTAGTCTCTAGCTTACATTATTAAGTTACATAGAGAGCATTTTATGAAGTCGACCATTTTTTCATTCTCATCTAAAAATTGAATTTTTTCTCCTTCCCTCGCATTCTTTACATGGAAAAGAGGGAAGAGCCGATTTGTTTCTCCTCCCGCAAAGAACATACCGAAGTTCTCACAGTGACTGACCGAGAAGGATTCTCTTGCTTCTAGGAAAGGAACAAGTGTCATCATTTTCCAACGTTGATCATTTTTGTTTAACTTACAAAATTTTGCTCTTCTTTTTTGAAAACAGAAATGGTGTTTTTCCTGTTCGTGTGAGATACCCAGCGGCATTCCCATATTTCTTCTTCTGAACCCTTGCACTATGAGACGCTTCGTGCCCAAAGAAAGAACATGTATTTCATTCTTTAAAAACCTGAACGATTTGCTTCTGTAATATAATAACCTTTATTTGAGAGTATATAATAATTGTTTTGCCGACACGCCGTGCTTTTATGATGTATTTATACCTACATTTCATTCATGTATGCAATAGCGGTTTGTACCTTGAATGTACCCCCGGCCCATATCGGGCAAAGGTGTACCACCCGCACCCATTCCTCTTGTCACTGCGCCATTTGTTGGAAACTTGGAATTGTTTGTTTTTTAGGAACAGATCGATTTTGTCCTTCCACTTAATTTTGGGGTTTCCTCTATTCCCTTTTTGTGTCCTAGAAACCAGAACCTGATTTGGTATACCCGTCGGTTGGCAGGTAACCTGGCCACGTGTTCCGCCCATCCCCATTTCAGATTTCAGATGGTCTGTATCCAGTTTTTTATATTGGGCAATTTGCTGTTAATAGTTGTTATGCTGGTGTGATCTTTTAATTTACATCCTACAATTGATCTCCTAATTGAATTTTGGACAGTTCGTATTCTTTTTGTTAGCCTTGAGGAGAAGGACCAGGTAGGGGAGCCGTACGTAAAAACTGGAGCGACACAGATATTTAAGATTTCGCCTTTCTGGTCATTTTTGAAGTTCCCTTTACAGATGTCTTTGACTGTCCAAAGTTTTTTCCATGCCAAGGTAATCCTACGATTTATTTCTTTTTCTATTCTATTTTCCAATGAAATTGTTTATCCCAGGTGGATTGTTTCCAAAACGATCTCCAGTTCTTTCTTTTAGATTTTTTTTGTGGGGGGAGGGGTTGGGTTGTAGTTATAATTTTTGATTTTTCTGTTTTCTGACAGTCCCACCTTTTTCCCTTTCTCGTTCAACTCTTTAATCATTTCTACTAGCTCCTCCATTGATTCTGATATACAGCACTGTATCGTCTGAACAATTTGCTTAGCCTTTCTCATAGGCGCAAATAGGTGGGGGTTCGGGGGCTTAGATTACCAAAAAAAATGAAGCGGGGGTGGTGTTGCTTCATAATAAGGGGGCTTAAGCCCTCCCCCCAGTTGTAAGCCCTATTTGCGCTTCTATAAAAGGGAAAAGCTCTTTTCATAAAAAAAAGAAGTGTTTTCTTTTTCCTGTTTTCGTGGAATATCCCGCAAATTAATCATGTGGAAAAGGGAAAAATGAATTTGAAGCGCTAATTTGAATCGGCTAACCTTCCGATTGAATTTTCGAGTAGAACTATCCCAAATCGGATTTGGGCCAAATTCTAATTGACTTTTTGAAATCGGTGACTCATTTTTGAGGTAAGTCGAAGTGGTTCCTTCGAATGGGTCAAATTTGAATTTTCGGGCCCCTGTCAGGGTTGGACCAAACGATTGATGCGATATTTGAAACCTGCGACCCAAAAAACCCTGTTTTCGGTACCTTGTTTGAATTTGTATTCCAAATCAGTTATGCCTTTAGTTTTCGAATTTAGGGCCTCAGAAAGGATCGAATCAAATTCTTATTTTTTTCATATTTTGGGCTCTAGAGGGGATCGGCTCTAAAATCTGATGCGATTTTTGAAAGCAGCGATCCAGGAAACCTTCATTCTGATACATAGCTGTTTTTTTAGTTCAAGTCGGTTTTTCTTTCTTTTTAAAATTTGATACTCTGAAAGGGTCGGATAATATATCTGCGGCGATATTCAAAATCTGCGACCTAGGAAACCCTTGTCCTGATACTTCGTTTCATTTTTTTTTTAATTTCTGAGTCAGTTCTGCATTATTTTCAACGCTGAGGCTGTGGAAGGGGTCGGATAGAAAGTCTGAGGCGATGCTCAAAATTAGCGACCTACGGAAGACTTCTTTTACGATTTTGCTTAATTTATATTCCAGTTCAGTTGTTTGTTTTTTTTTGTTGTTTTTTTTTTATTTGGAGCTCGTCTGTTCAAAATGGCATGCGATATTTTAAATCAGCAACACGAGAGACCTTTATTTTGATTTTCTTATTCCAAGTCAGTTTCGTCTTCTTCTTCTTTTTTTTTTCAAATTTGGGCTAATTTGAATTTGTGGCTTTGGAAAGGATCGAATCGAAAACCCGATGCAATATTCAAAATTAAGACCCGCGAAATCCTTATTTTGATAACTTGCTTAATTTATATTCCAAGCAGTTTTGCCCTTTTTCTTTCTAATTTGGGGTTTTGGATGAGATCGGATCGAAAGTGTGATGCGATGTTTAAAATCAGCGACACAAGAAACCCTTGTTCTGATATCTTGTTGGATTTTTTATTCCAAGTAAGTTTTGCCTTTTTTTTTTTTTTGAATTTTGAAGAGATTGAATGAAAAAAATTGCCGTCAAATTCGAAATCAGCGATCCGAAAATCCTCGTTTTCATAATTTGATTTTTTTATTCAAAGTGTGATTTTTGCCAGATAGAACAATGTCGTCTATCGACAAAAGCCAAGTGGTACTTCTACATCATTGTCTCTAACTCTTTCTAGAACTTGACCCAAAGCAGTTTTGAGAAACAGTGGATCTCTAAAAATAGCAGCAAAAGAACTGAGCTAAGTGAGAAAATTGGTATTGAAGGTAGAAAACAAACAAGGGGAGAAAATAAGGGATAGGGAGCATATTGTGGAGGCAGCTACGCAGCTCTATGAAAAACTATACGGCAAAGAAGAAGTGAAAGAGAAAGATAAAAAAGGAGAGAACGAACAAAACGAAGAAGATGTACCCAAAATATAAAAAGTGAAGTAGAATACGCCCTTAAAAAACTAAAAAGTAATAAAGCTCCCGGCCCGGATAAAATCAGCAATGAAATGCTGGAAATATTAATCGCCTCACTAACGGAACTATTCAATTAAATATTAGAAAAAGAAAAGATACCTAAACAGTGGGAAACTAGGGAAATAATTTTACTTCATAAAAAAGGCGATAGAAAAGGCTCAGCAAATTACAGACTAATACGTTTAATACAAAGTTTGAGTAAACTTTTTCGACCATTGTGAAAAATCGTTTATACAATCAACTAGATCCAAATTAGAGTCGAGAACAATCGGGCTTCTGCATAAATAGTTCAACAATACTCGTAGACTAAATTAATCTTCATAGTTAATCAGTTAATTGAAAAAGCCAATGAATACAATCGGGAAATGAATCTTATGTTTATCGACTTCAACAAAGCCTTTGATTCAGTTCACTTCAACTTTTTATGGAAAGCTGTAAGATTTGCGGATGATATTGTAATTATAGCGGAAAGTAGAAAGAAACTCAAAAATATGGCAAACGATCTCATAAACGAAAGCAAAATAGCAGGCCTGTCAATAAATATGGAAAAAACAAAAATTATAACTAACAAGGAAAAGGGGGAATTCAAAATTAAAGGAGGGATAATACAAACAGTAAAAGAAATTGAATATTCGGAACAAACAATTTCATTTTAAAATATGAACAAAAAAGAAATATCCAAAAGAATAAAGGGAGGGTGGGAAAACTATTGGACCAAAACAGAATTCTACACAGGGAAGATAGCAAAGAAACTGAAATTCAAAATCTGGGAGAGTGGTACGTTACCATCACTAACATACGGATGTCAGACATGGGCGGCAGCAAAAGCCTGTGTGGAAAAATTCAATCCACTCAAAGTGCAATGGAAAGAATTATCTGAGGAATTAAAAAGCCGAACGAAATCAAAAACATGGAAATCAGGGGAAAAATCAGGACTAGTAGACATAGGATACACGATCAAAAAGTTAAAAGCAAAATATGCGGGACATGTAATTAGGCAAGATCACAGATGGAGGAGGAAAGTTTTGAACTGGATATACCAAGAGAAGGGAAAAGCGCAACAGGGGAAGACCACAAATAAGATGGAGAGACGAGATAGTTCAGGAGTGGGGACCAGCTTGGGAAAAAAAGCACGAGAGAGAAAAAGATGGAAGGCATGTGTAAAGGCATTTACCCAGAAATGGGTAAATATTAGGGAATAGAGTCCGACAAGAGTTAAATATTAGAGATTTTACTAACCAATATGTCCTAAAATAAAATTTAAATAAATAAAATAAATTATTCTTTATGTTTTTTCACCCCCCCCCCCTCGAGAAAATCCTGGATCCGCCTATGGTCTTTCACCATTTGCGTTTTTGATCTGCCTGTCGTATACCGTCCCAACCGACTTTTAAACGCGGAGTTTTCTCCGATTTTGGCGTTAAAGTCACCCATGACTATGGGGTAGTATCCTTTTTCTTTTTCATAAGTGTTTTCCAAAAGGTTGTAAAAAGTCTCTGTTTTCACTTTTTCCGATGTCAGGGTTGATGCGTACACTTGTATTATTCAAGTGTAACTCCATCTCCCAAATCCAGTTTTAAAACTGCTGACCGTTCCGAAATACTAATTTGCATGATTTTGTCGGTTAAATGTTTCCTAACCAAAAACCCACCTCCCTGAATCCTAGTGTTTCGCCAAAGTAATACGAAGTACTTCCGTTATTCCTCCTACATATATATAATCCTGCCCCCCTTCTCCTGACCTCTGAAATCCTCACGATATCCCGCTTAAATTTGGCTAACGCGTTTTCAATTCGAGCAGTCGGCCTTCACTAGCTAGCTAGCCCCTGACTGTAGCACATTTAATTCTGTAAAATCCAAATTTTGTTGGTTTTAAATTTGTTTTATTTTTAGCACGATTTGATGGGAATGTGCTTTTCCGCAAACTTATTGGGTGGGGGGGGGTTATGGGATGGTGTGTTTCTGTGGTATTGGGTCCTGTCTGGGGGAGGAGGTATCATCCAAAAAAGGGGGTATTATGTTTTGCCAGGGTGACGATTTATTGTGGACTACATGCTCCACGGCGTCCACCTTTTGGCTTGGGGCCGAATGAAATTATTTACTTTAACTAATATTATACTCATTAACGGTAATATATAGAAATGAAAATAATGTGTGGAGAATCTTATGGAACGTTACTTGTGGGTTAATATTACTCATAATGAAAACAACGCGAATTCGCCGGATCCGACGTAGGAATACCGCCGCGAGAAAGGCGAACGTAGATACTACAGACATCCGACTTCATTATTACATCACGACGCGTCATCGGTATGAGGTCACTCATTGTAGAAATCTGCGAACACGATGACGTCGAATGTCCGTGCCCGGCACATTTCGTGAATCTATACGGCGTCGACCGCGCCGCATACCTCAACAACAGCCGTGTAGCCCACCGTGAGTTGAGTCGTCAAAATTCGTTCACTCGTAGAACCGCCACTTACCCTGCCCTTGCCCCTGCCCTTTCGTCCTACCCACGTATGACGTATACTACAGGCGTACTCGAGTGAAATTCCTGGTCGGCAAGCCCCTTTGACCGAACTATCGTCGTATTCGTCATACTCATCTTTCTGTTTTGCTTGAAACTCTCCAAATTATTGTATTTTGGGTCAGTATTGCATTTCCCCACCTGTTTGCAGTGGCAGTAGCAAATACTGTATCTTCAACAACCTTTTATTTTGAAGTACAGCGGTGGCAACCTAGATTTTTTTAAAGTGTAGCACAAACCCAGTTGGAGGAAAACAGAAAGTCTACATTTTTTCAGGGTGTAGCACAAATTTTAAAGGTAGACTGATTTTAGAAAATTCTGTACCTGATCAAAATTTATTTTATTCGAATGATTGCAAAAATACAAAAAAATAAATAAATAGGGAAAGGGCTTGTAAGTGTGCGCAAGTAGTATAACTCGGTCAGTTTTGATCCGATTTATTTCAAATTTTAATACAACGTAGCCTCATCCTTCTGCTTCAATGCATCACTGGGGAGAATTTTTCTCACGTCAATTTTTTCTAAAAAAAGCGATTTTGTTGAAAGTAAGAATTGCGCACACTTACAAGACTAGTATTGTAAGTGTGCGCATTTTGGTTAGTAAGTGTGCGCATACTATATGCTGTCATTTTTACTGAAAAAAATTATAATTAGTCGAAAGTAAAGCTGCTGATTATACGTGTGTGTGATTTTTTTTCTGCCAGGTTTATCGTTTTCATGCATTAGGCCTTCTCCCCCGCCTCGGCCTTCTCCATCAAAACCACTTCCCTGGTTTGGCTACCTCTGGCGAAGGGGCGATTAAGGGCCTTAGTCCTAAATATATTAAAATCGAACAATTTTAATTTAATGATCATGTTTGTCTTATGTTGAAAGTACATAGCTCAGTTTTCTGAATGTAATGAAATGTTATTTTTCAGTAAATTCAACATGCGCACATTTAGCATCCCATCACATGGAAAGTTTGAAAAATTGTCAAAAATCACGTAATGTAGTTGGAGAATGCTACAAAACAGTAATATATTGTGCTTACCATAAATTTTCATTCAAACCAACCGTACAGCATTTATCTTCATTGAAATTTTTTTTATACACTCTTTTCGACAACAGAAAAATTCGATCACAGCTATCAAGAAATAACAAAATCGAGTAATGTTTTTTTTTGGCACTCAATTGCTGATGACCGGGTAACTCAGTGTTGGCCAGTGCTAGAACCTTCAATTACGGCGCAACAGGTGCCGTCCCAGTGTTACTGTTTTCAAGAAAACATGAGTGCGCACACTTAGAGCGGCGCACACTTACCAGCCGCTCCCCTAAATAAAATAAACTCAACACCGCTAAAAAAAAGTTTTTTAATAATCTAAAAAAAACACGAAGTGGGGGAAAACTGCGCCACACGAATCATTGCTATGCATAAAGATACAAAGGAAAAAGAAGAAAAAAACGGAATTGGCAAAAACCACATGGCTTAACGCAAAGGTCGCAGATCGATATTTAATTCTTCGAATCCATCAATTCACACATCCATTAATTCGTCCAGTTTACATAATAATTCTTCGCGTAATCGATTTTATAGATATAGAGATTATATCAATATTATTCAATCTCTTCGCTATAAGCACCGATCTCAGATACGTTTTTAACAACTTGAGTGCAGAAAACTATCTTTCGTAGGTCACAGATGATGCCGGTATTGTTGGCACCCAGACACATAGTTTCTTCATTTCCGAAGTAATAGCCCACACGAGGCCGGTTTTAAGTACTTTACCGCCCTGGGCTGCAGTATTTTTTCCGCCTTATTTTTGACATTTTCTTGTCTTTGCTTTGGCACATAAACGAAAAAAGCGTTACTCCTTGAGCGTTACTTTGGAGCATCACGGAAAAAAAATAGCTGTTCAAGAGCTTCGGCACATTAGCGAAAAAAGTTCTACTTCGCGCGTTACTTCTTCTGATCATGATCATAATCATAATCACCTTTATTGGGAATAAATTCTTATTAATATCTACACTGTATTTCCGATTTGGAACCCGGATCAGGGCTCACGCAATTATTCTCGGCTCATGAAGAGCAAAGGTTTCTTGCAATCGATTCCATTCTTCGTCCTTCCACCTTAGTTTTTGACGCCCCTTTTCCTCTTATAGTTTAGAGATTGCCAAAAGGTGGCTCTGTAGGTCCATCGGTCGTCCGTGAGGCGGGAGACGTGACCTGCCCACTTCCATTTCGTGCGACGGATGTGCCTTATTACGTCAACGTTATGCCTCAGTTTGCTCCTTATCGTTTCTATTTTAATACGATCTTTTTTCTTAATACCCAGTATGGAGCGTTCCAAGGAGTTTTGGGTAGTCCTTATCCTATTAAGGATTTTTTCACTAAAAGTCCAGGTTTGGCATCCATATGTTAACGTTGGGACTACACATGCGTTAAAAATTTGACTTTTGTGGGTGAGATTGAAGGGGCCTTTGAAGATTTCTCTTAGTGACCAGTATTTGGCCCAAGCTTTAGTAATTCTTGTATTAATTTCTTTTTCCATGTGTTTTGTAGAAGCTATTTTGTGGCCAAGATAAGTCACTTCGCTTGATGTGCCTAAAATTTTTCCATCTGTTTCTATTAGTTTTAGTTTTTTATCTTTAGTTAATACTATTGTTTTCTGAGCGTTGATATGAAGTCCCGATTTTGCACTGTATTTGCTCCATTCGTTTATCATTTCTGCTAGTTCTATTTCTGATTCGGAAAAAAGGGTAATATCATCGGCGAATCTTAAATTTGTGATTCATGTTCAGTCCTTTTTTCTTCCAGTTTAAGTTTCTAAATATTTCTTCAAGTCGCAGTTAAAGAGGATCGGCGATAATGGATCCCTTGGGGAACTCCTTTTTTAATTTCAAAGTAGTCCCTTTGTATATCCGTTTTTATCCTCACTTTTAATCCTTCGTACATTCCTCCTATTAGTTGGATATATTTTGATGGGACCCCTTGGTTTTTCAACGCTGATATCATAAAGTCGTGTCTTATGGAGTCAGATGCCTTACTATAGTCTATTAGCCCAATAAAAAGATTTATATTGTATTCGTTGCTTTTTTCTATGATTTGATTAACTGCATGTATATGGTCCACAGTTGAAAGGATCTGTGAAAGCCTGCCTGCTCTATTGGTTGTTGTTCTAATAGAATGGGTCTAAGTCTGTTTTCTATTGCTTTTGAAAAAATTTCTGCTACAGTAGGGCTGAGCGTTATGAGGCGATAGTTTTCCATCTTATGTCTGCTCCCTTTTTAAATAGTATTATTATATCCGAAAATTTCCAGTCTGTTGGTATTTTACCCGAATCTAGAATCTTGTTGAATAGTTTTGTTAGTATTAATTTCACCCCCCCCCCCATTTTTATGTTTTCATTGGTTATATTGTGATGGCCTGGACTTTTCCCTGGTTTCAGTTGGTTAACTATTGCTATAATTTCTTTTTCGAGGAAATGTGGTATTTCTTCTTTTTCGATGTAGTTGAAGTTGCAGTATTTATCGTCGTCGTATAATTTTGCATAATACTTCGTTATAAATTTGTTTATTCCTTTTCTATCGCAGATCCTTTCTCTTTGGGGGCCTATAAAGTGCGTAGTCTATTGCAGTCCGAGACATGTTTGTTTTTTCATTTTTTTAATATTTTTATTTGTTTCAATAGTTTTTCTGATGATATTATTTTTTACCAGGATATTTTTTTCACTCAATTTCTCACGGATAAGCTTTGGAACTTCATTTGATTATATTTTCTCTCTGCCTCTTTCCTTCTAGTCCCTAAAAGAGTTGAGACTTTTTTTCTAGTAATAGTTTGATATCATCCTTGATTTTTTCCACCTTTGGATTTTTTCTTTTGTTTACTACCGTTTCGTCTGTTGTATTTTTTGGAGTGTTTTTATTATTCCTGTTATTGATTTGTAAAGAATTTCTACACTGATTTCGACCTTTAATTCTAATTTCAGTTCTGCTATTTGTGCCTTCAACTCTCGTTAATATTTTTGGGGATTAATTTTTCCGATTACTAAATTTGATGTTGTGCTTTTCGGTTTGCATTGTTATTGTTATTAGTCGGTGATCTGAATGATATCCGAATTTGTTTTGAATGTCGAAATTTACTATTGATTTGTTTTTTACTGGAGTTATTATGTAGTCTTATCAGGGTTTTATATTCTTGGTTTGGTGAGATCCATGTCCATCCTTTTCCTTTCCTTTTTTTGAAGAAACTATTAACTATTTTTAGATTGTGTTCTTGGCAACATCTTAGAAGTTTCCAGCCTCTTTTGTTCCTGTTCCCGAATTCAAGATTGCCCATTGTACTACCCTCGTATTTTTGTTTTTGACTTACTTAGCTATTCCAGTCCCCCATTGGTATAAGGTTCTTTCTTTTGCCGTTTTGCTCGTTTATTACTACTTCATCCACTTGTTCGTAAAATTTGTCTATTTCTTCCTCTTCGGCTGTGGAGGTTGGGGCGTAAACCTGAACACATGTTATAATTGTTTTTTGGAATTCCATTTTTGGTATGGCTATCCTGTCAGAAATATCTCTTATTTCTTTTATTAAGGGTTTATAATTTGCTTTTATTAAAAAACCTACTCCTTTTTGACCTTCGTTGTTACCAATGTGGTATAGCAGATTTCCTTTCTGGGTGACGTGGATTTTCTTCCCTCTTCTACGGACTTCCGACAGACCTACAATTGATATGTTGTTGGCACCCAGCCACATATAGTTTCTTCATTTCCGAAGTAATAGACCACACAGGGCCGGTTTTAAGTACTAGGAACCCTGGAACACCCCCCGCCATACACCCACAAGAAAATTGAAACAAAAACATTTAATAAGTACCGATAAGTTTTAAAAAATTGAATTAAAAAAAATAATGGATTTTTCCACGTGTGCAATGCAGATTGAAAATCCAGCCTGGTGCATCTGCTTTAATGCAACTGCATTTTCACCGCCCCTGAAGCCGTTTACTATTTGAAAATTCAACTCTTGACAAAATTATACGAGCTATCCTCTTTCGCTGCTTTTTCCAAAATTATATCTTCCCATCAAATATCTTTCTTCTGGGCTACTGTTGCCAGTTCGGCTGTCGGAGTCTCCCATAGTTATAATTTTGGGTTTCGAATTTTGTTTGACCTCTTTGAAAGATTTCGCCTAAACATTTATTAGTATTTTCGATTTCTTCCTTTAACGATGCAGATGTGGGGCATATACTTGGATCAGTACCGAATTGTTGTTTTGGATTATTAGTTTTAGTATTCTCTATACTATTGGGTAGTCTTTTAGTTTTGAGTTGATTGAAAATTCTGCCCCTCTTTGTCCTGGGTCATTCCCAACATGGTAAAAAGCAAGATTGTCTTTTGTTTCATATACATTTTATTTATTTCTCCTGATCTTTGAAATGCCCAGAATATCTGATTTTGATTCATTTATGGCTTCTTCTGAAGCTTTTAAATTTTCGGAACTTCTCTAAGTTTTGACATATTTAACGTTCCTATTGTAGGATCCAAAATTTTATGTTTGTTTTATCTACTTTTTTCTTAATAGCGTTGTTTTGATTTTTTGATTTGTTAGAGCTAGTGTTTATGGCACCTGTTGGGGGGGGGGGGGGTAGAAATCGAGTGCAATCTCCTGTATATATTTAAATGCTTGTTTGTATGTATGTATATTTGTTTGTTTGTTTGTTCGAGGTTGGTGGGTGGTAAAGTTATGTCCACAAGTTGAACTTAAGTTTGACAGACAAGACTGTGGAAAACTACGTCATCCATGCGCTACCGTCTTTTCTTGAGAAAACAGCAGTCTTGTGATGCAGATTATTTTGGAAATTTAGTTTAAACAGAAGCGCTCCAAAAAATTTTCGTTGAAAAAAATGCCTTAAGTATGTACAGAATTAAAAAATTAGAAAAATTGGAAAAAAATCAAAAATTTTGAGTTAATTACTGTTTTTTACTCAATTCTTCACGCTGAGTTCAAATTCGTTGTTTACGTTTGGCAGCGATGCTATGTTTTCAAAGTACGCTTGAAAATGGTGAAATTTCTCTAAAAATGATTCTACCTCAATTTTAACGACGGATATGAATTCTACTCGAAAAAATGAATCATTTCTACACGGTTCTGATGCCTAAGCTGTCCGAAAATTTTTTCGCCTCAAAAATGACATGGTGTTAACATGGAGAAATTTTAAAAATTTCAAAAATCAAAAAATTGAGTTAACTTATTTTTACTCAATTTTTTACACTGAGTTCAATTTTGTTATTCAAATTCGACGGTAGCACTTTGTTTCCGTGATCCCTCAAAAGCGTTGGTGAAATTTGTCAAAAAATGATGGCTTAATTTTGCCGACGGGTATAAATTCGTCTCGAAAAACTGAGTAATTTTCACCAGATTCCGACGCCGAGGCTCTCCGAAAATTTTTTCTCCCCACACGTTTTCTTGTGAGTGAAATAATTTTTGAAGAGTTTACGAGTCGATACCTGGTTAAAATGATTTGTTCCGATATCACAATTTAGTTCAAGTCATTTCTTGACAAATGTTTAACCAACATTTACCTCATTCTTTGAGTGTATCTCGACAACTAGTCATCGCCGCCAGATTTGGTCAACGAATTTGAACTTAGAGTTAAAAGGTGTTACTTTAAATAAGGTTTCGCTCAATTATTGTATTTTTTTTTAATGTGAGAGTTTCCGTCTCCGTATTATATACGTCATGTCTCTTATTTTGGACAAAAAATTTTTCGGAAAGCTGCTGCGTCCTGACGTGGTGGAAATGACTCAATCTTTTGAGACAAATTCTGCCGTAAAAATTAAGCTGGCTTCAATTTTTGGCAAATGTTACCAACATTCATTCCAGTTATTGAGCTTATCTCGGCAATAGTGTACTGTTCGGATTATTTCGCTACTTTTTCATGTTTAATTAATGAATTTTATAATTACTGATTTGTGTTTTTTCGTACTCATTTTGCAAAATTTCAACTTGTTGGGTAATGTAATCAGTTAAGCACTGCTCATAGTACTTCGACTTCAAAGTCTCAAAAACTAATTGGCTCTGGGCAGTAGTACAAAAAGAAAAATGTTGGAAGGGAACGAGAGTTGGTTTATAATTTTTCAAGAAAGAAAGAAAAACAAAAACCTCAAACAATTGCGAGCAGAACGGAAAGAGTGAAATTTTTTTATTTTTCAACAATCTGATTCATACGAATTGGTAATTTTCAACTTTTTCCCATCTCGGAAGAAGGGGTTCATCCCCATACTGCTTCAACATTTTTTCGGGGTACATTTAGAGTATTTTACGCGGCAAGAGTCTTCCAGAAGAAACTTACAGATTTGTACCAGGTTATTATTCCGAACTCTACAGTAGCTTTGTTCAGACTCTTCCAGATTCTTACGAGACCGTTTAAAACTTGTTAAGATGGGCAATAAAATGGTTATTTTGTTATATTTTTCCTGGTTTGGAGGGGAACTGGGTACAAGATATATCCTCATAGTTATTTATTTCCAAAGTTTTTCCAAACATATTTCATTTTTCAAGACTCTTCAAGAATTTATCAATGCCATCTCAAGAACTTTTTCATTCTTGTTCAAGATTATTTCAGACTCTACTAAGACTTTTTTCGACTCTTCCAGACTTTTTATAAGACCGTTAAGACTCGCTAAGATAATCAGTAAAATGGGTGTATTTTCAACTTTTTTCCAGAGGCGAGAGAGGAAGGAGAGATATATCCCTTACTTCCTTGAAAATGTTTTAGACTGCTTTACCAATTGTTCAAGGCTATCTCTAAAACTTTTACATATTTAAGACTATTACTCTGCGCTCTACACAGACGTCTTCAACTCTCCCAGGCTTTTACAAAACCCCTCAACCCTTAAGACCCACTGAGCTAGTTGTAAAATGAGCATTTTCCACATTTTTCCCAGTTCGGAGGGGAGAGGGAGGTTGTATCTTCGTACATTTCTAAAATTCCAGACTATATTTTTCAAACATCCTTCTGCATACGCGATGTTGGTTGTGTGTTTACCCGAGGCGTACTCACTGTAGCTTGTAAAGAAGGTATATACCAGGGTGTCTACATAGGTGCTGAAAAGTCCTTCATGCCCTGAATTTGGAAAGTAGGTCGTAAAAGCCCTAAAATGTTCCAAAATAAAAAGAAAAATTGAAAAGTCCTTAATTTTTATTAATACATATTTTTAAAACCACATCCTTCAAAAATCAACGTTCGTTGTAAAAGATTAGTATTTTCAATAATAAAAATTACAGATAAATTTGTTTCCAGTACTCAAAAATAAATTTTTTGCGATTCCAATAATTGGTCATTAAAATGTGTAGCGCAGGATCTATATTCAAAAAGAGGGGGAAGTAAGGGTGCAAAAAGTAGGGAGGGGTAAAGGGGATAGAATAATTGAAAAAAAAAAATTTGCACGCTCGAGGAAAATATGGGAAATATGCCGACTACAGTCCTTGTAAAAGGTACTGAAGAAGTATTTCATTTGTACTTTCCAATTTCTGTAGACACTCTGTATAAATGTAGTGCGAAATATTTTTCATTACAGGGAACTAGAAATTGCAATAATTAGTAGAGCCGCTCGTAGGAGAAATCAGGCTGGCAAACTTGAAAACACAAGGGTTCAGTTTAAGTACAATATACCCGCATTGGACTTTGTTCGTAAATTTTCAGGAACGTCATTAATTTATCATTTGTTATCATTATCAGCATTGTCCTTATATCCTGACCATCGGTATAGAATTTGTGGAAGAAAAAGAAGTGGTTTTCGATAATATTTGTAGCCACTGAGTATACTCCGGAATGTGCATCGGCTTTCATTTGTTTGGCGGACTACTCTATTGATGTTTTTGCTAATGAATTTAAAAACATCAATGGATCGTCTGCACTATAATGGTTTTTGTAAAGTGAAAAAAAGTGTTTAAAAAACTCATTTATCGTACTTATGTACCAAAATGTCGGTTACTGTATCCGGAGGTGTAGATGTCCTCTTAAAATGCCGGGCAGGTATATGCTTCTTTGTCAGCGGTGGCAGCCTTTGTATAGCGTGTGTAGCAAGTTGCTATACTCCAAAACAGCTTGCTACACCTCGGATAAACTTTTGCTACACTCCGAAAATCTCCCTTTTTTTTTAGAACTTTTTAATCCAAAATCATCTTCATTATCCAAGAGTACAGAGTACAGACAGGTTTTGCAGTTGTAGTAAAATAAGTAGAGAATTTTTGGGTTTAAAGGTTGTCGCAAGTGCCTGTGTCAGTTGAAGTTTGCGTTTCCATATGTCACATTCTGAAATTCAAACGTTGATTAAGACCTTACACGTATACCGAAAAACTGGTTTTGATGAATTTTAGAGAGAAACTACAGAGCAAGCTGGCGTACTTACTTGGTGTAGATCTGTAGAACCTCCAGAACTCCCAAGACTACGAGGAGTAGCTCGTCGCTATAATAACGGTAGCAGTCTGCATGTTTTTTCATCGGCAAAAGAGTATTATGGAAAAATATTCTACGAAGTTTTGGATGTGTTATTATCATCTCTCCGCAATCATTATGATACTGAAGAAGTTGAAATTTTGAGATGCATTGAAAATTTTGTTACCTTGAAATCGGATATCGAAGGTATTACAAATTTTTACTAATCAGACTTGAATGGACAAAGACTGAAATTACATAGAGATATTTTTATGGATTATTTCAAACAAGAAAAGGCCGATCTCCTACTTCTCTACAAGAAGCTCTAAATTTTTTTGTTTCTGAAAAAAGTCTATGGCAAGTGGCCTCCGAAATGAAAAAGTTGTATGCTCTAGTCTTGACAATTCCAGCTTCTTCTGTCACATGTGAGAGGTCTCGTTTTCCACGCTGGAATATCTGAAATCGTACTTACGTAAGAGCGGTACTCATCGCAAAAAGATTGAACGATACACATTGCACTTGGATTAATTGAAACTTGACTCCATGTTTACGAATTGATGAAACTGTAACTCATTTATGGAAACACATGAGTGAGACTTGAGGAGGGCCACTGGAAACAGACACTTGAGGGAAAAGTGACTAAATAAATGGCGAACGCGAGGGTGATAAGGGATCCTTAGAATCGAGAAGGTCTAAGAAGGTGAAAATAACTCGGATCAGGGTCATACTAGTGGGAGAAAGAAGCCAGGAAGATTGGGTTATCATTCTGGTGAAGAATGGAAAATGGTGAAGGGCTCTTTAACGGCGCTAAATTTTTCTTTATCCTATACCAGCTGTAAGGAGGTGAAATTGACTCTGGTCTGAAAGACATATGAGTGTAACTTGAAGAGAGCTGTTCGAAAAAGACATTTAGGGTAAAATGGAAAAAATGAATAGCGAACCTATGGTGAAGGATCTTTAGGGTCAAGAAGAGCCCAGAACGGTAAAACTGACTCGGATCCGGGTCGTACTTATGTGAGGATACCAGCGAAGAAAACTGGGCTAATTGTCTGGAGAAACGTAGAACGGGACAGGTGCCCTTTGATGGCGATAAATTTTTCCGTATCCTATACCGGCTGCAAAAAGGTAAAACTAACTTGGGCCTGAAAAAAAGTCAAGAGAGACTTGAGGTGGGCCCATAAAAGAGGGCATCTGGGGAAAAAAAAGTGGAATATATTTTTCAATCGTTTAACGCATATTAAGCTAATGTTATTTCATTGTAAAAAAAGGGTACTATGTGTAATGTCAATTGAGACAGTCATTTCCTATCGGTTACTCACTTTATTTCAACGTGCCGACTGCCAAATTATGGGGGAGGGGGAGTTCACCCCCAATAGTCTTGTTCCTGCAAATGCAAATTGGAACCTTATCCCTCAAACACTCATATCTGCACACATGAGCATACCCTAGTCTGGGAGGGTAAACTGGAAGGATGTTAGGAGTACTTGAGAGGAACACATAAGGTGGTCGTTATTTACTCTTGATGATATTTGTTTCTGAATTTCTTTTGATTTGTCTCCTAAATTGGTTCCAATAAAATAAAATAAAATAAAAAAATCCTCGTTATCATTTTTTGAAAGAAAATGATTGAAAAGTTGATGAAATTTTGTTGTTGTTCAAAAGTGAAAGGTTTAAAAAAAAAAATATTGTAAGTAATTTCAGGTATATTTGAGTGATTTTTGATTTATATAGTTAGGCAGTCTCAGCACATGTTGCACTTAAAATTTTTCTCAAAACCTTATTTGGAATGATTGGGCGGAAGCTTTGAAAGCATGGAATTTTAGTACTTTGAAATTGGTGTCATTTTCATCAGATTTGAAATTTTGTTGTTTTTGTCAGGGAGATTGTCATTACTTAATACATGAATCGCGTGATTTCAAGATTGTGAAAATGGCCAACATTTGCCCGCCCTTTTTTACTAATTTTTACGTGCTTACAGGAAAGAATAAAAATAAAAAAAGCGATCCAATATTAATGAGGGGTGTCATGATCCCCTTGGTCCAATGAAGAAGCCTCACCCCTCAAACTCTGTTGGTTGACCCCACTAATTTGAAATAGCAGTAAATTTTTTCTTTACCTGACACAACTTGGTATTCCTTCTTTTTGCGTGTTCATTCCACTTGTCACTTTTCTAATAGTTTGATTGCAAAGCAATTCTGTACAACGAAATTTAAAGAAAACGTTTCTCGGCATTTTAAAATTAATTATGTTAAATTTTCCGTATTCTCGTAAAATAAACTAACCACAAGAAGTGTCATAGAAATTCTAAATAATAAGACATAGAAAAACTCCAACTTTCATGTTTCAGTTTTGGTGGCCAATAATTTTTTCTTTTTCTTTACTGATTCATACATACAATAAATAGCATATGTAGTACATGAAGGGGTTGCTTCGTCACTTAATGTCGTCTAAGTAATTACTTTCTACGTTATGAATAATAAAAATGTACTATAAACATTTCCTATTTTCTCATCTGACCAGGAAAAAAAAAGCCCCCGCCCCCCAAACGAATATGAAGAATCTTCTTCACCAAAATGGCCTCACGACACCCCTGTTAATCCGAAATCTTACATAAGAGGACAATTCCTCTTTAATGTGCATGCAAATAACTTTGTCGTAAGTAAGTGTACCTAAGTAAGTATACTTAATCGAGTGAATGAATTGCGAATGATTGTTCTAGAGAACCAGTAAGCGTGGGTATTCTACTTTAAGTATTCGTTTATGATCGATATAATTGGCTTAATTTTTTTAGTATAACGTTATGAAAAATAATAAGTAAAACTTCAACTTATTAAATAGATGCTCACTTGAGAAATAAAAATAATAATATTGATAAATGAATTTAATTGATAGAAATTTCTTCTTGCGTGCCAGTTATTGGCCAGTCAACATTATGCCAATTGTTGACCTGGTCAATAACTTGCATATTTATTTCGTTTTTCTGGGGGTTATAAATCATATTATATCATTTTCACAAAAAGTAATGGGATTTGAAGATTAGGGCTTGATATGTAGTATAAATATTAAGACATGCAAATCGCAGAATTGAAAAAACTTGAATGGTCAATATTTGGCACGTGTGTGGTAGGACGTATGGCGATGCACGCATGCCAAAGTGACCCCTATGACACCGCACCCCCGGCCATAAGAACTACCCTTTCGAGTATCGCGTCAGTGACCGGAGGGACGCCTTGGGGTCGGGCCCGAGCCCCCATTTCTACGTGCCGGAACGGTGCGCGCGTCCTACCAGGGCCACCATGGGGTTCCCTATACTGACCGAGGTCCGCACTCCCTGAGCGCTCGCCTGGAAATTTCAGGTCCCCCACGGCCGGACGCGCTGCCTCTCTTCACTCACCCCTCACCTCCTCGTCTTGGCCCGTGTGTCGACGCAGGCAGGTGGTGACGACGGGTGAGCCCTACCGGTGGATCCGCAGAGCAGCTGCAGCAGCCCATCCTAGGATGGTACAGAGTTCTCCTCCGGTTCGATGGTGTGGGCCGAGCTTGGTAACTCGCCGGCCCTCTGTCTCGACCACTCCGCCTGCATCTTCTTCTTCATGATGGCCGAGATGAAGGCCGACACCCGGTTCCAACTCCTTCCGTTCTTCATCATCTCCGGAACCAGGCTGTCCGGCGCGAGACGGCTGATCACGCCGTCGTCTTCATCGCTTCTTCCGTCGGGATCGGTGGCCGTCTCGCGCCTCTCCTGCTCCCAGGCCTCACACTCGAACGTGTCCTCCGCCCCTCGATTACAGTGCGCGCACACGGGGCTCGGCGCTATCGACATCCGATGTAGGTACGTGCCGAAGCACCCATGGCCGCTCAATACTTTGGTAAGGTGGAAGTTAAGCGCTCCGTGCATTCTTCCTACCCATCCGTCGAGGTCGCGTATCAGCGCTCGGGTCCACTCGCCCTTGGTCGAATGGGCGAGCCCGTCCTTCCACTTCCGAAGCGTGTCCTGCTGGATGACTCGCTTGACCCGAAGTGTCTCTCTTTTCGTCTTCGCTCTTTCTTCTTCGCACCGTATACCGCCGCAATTTCGCCGACCTTGAGTTCGATCGGCGGTATACGCGCTAACACGCCTACTGCATCCGAAGAAACAGTGCGGTACGCACTGACACACCTCATCGCGGCTTTTCGCTGGATTTTCTCCATCTCTGCTCTCCTGTATGGTATATCGATGGCGTCGGCGAATACTGGCGCCCCGTATAGGAAGACCGACATGATGACGTTCACATACATCCTTCGTCGCTGCTTTCTCGGCCCCCCTAGGTTCGACATCAGACGGGACAGCTGGCCGGCTACTCGATCCGCCTTCTCAGCTGCCCGTCGGAAGTGCTCTCGGAAATGCAATTTCCCGTCGAACCACAGCCCCAGGTACTTCAGGGCTGTACAGAGCCCAATCTCCGCACCTTTTAGGACAAAGATGGGTGGTCTGTACTTGCTGCGTCGCGTCGTAAACAAAACCGCTTCTGTCTTCTGAACCGCTAAGCACAGCCCCGCCGACTCGATCCAGTGGGTCAGCAATCAGCATCTCTAACGCCTGGTTCACTCGTCGCGTGAACTCTGTTGTCGTCTCTGCCTGGCACACCTCCAGCGTGTCGTTGGCGTAACTAATCAGCTTCACGTCTGGTGGTAGTGTGAGCCTCAGCATCCCGTTGAAGGCGACGTTCCACAGGGTAGGTCCGAGTACTGATCCCTGAGGAACGCCGCAGGTCATCTCCCGTGTGATTGGTCCGGCCGCTGACTCCATCTCTATCCGGCGGCCGGAAAAGTAACTCCTGATAATGCGCACGAGGTAACCAGGTACCCGCGCCAACTCCAACGCCTCCATGATACGCGTATACGGAATGGAGTTGAACGCGTTCTTGATGGCACGTGTGCCAATTGTTGGTTTTTGAGACATTTTTTTAAACCTCTATATTAATGAAGTGTGTGATGCGATTTACCAATTTTTTGTTTTAATATTTGTAGTAGAAGAATGATATTTCCTACTGCTACAAAAATATTCAATTTTTGGCATTAAAGAAAGGATGAAACTGATTTTTGAAAAAACCCGGCCAATAATTGGCACGTTCCCTTGTGCAGAAGATTTTGATATGAACATGCTCCATATGCGCAGCTCACAACACTGTAGAATGTATCTTATGGTTCCAGTGTACCAATGTGTGTGAAAGATGTTAGAAAATATATTTGTTAAAAATTCGTCCACCCAAAGAGTACTACTCAATAAAGTTAAAAATACTGATTTTGATTATGACAATTCCAGCATCAGCAGCAACGGCCGAACGGTCGTTCAGTACTCTAAGGCGACTAAAAACTTACCTCCGAGCCACTATGACCCAGAAACGCTAGACTCACGCGCTAATATTGCATATTCATAAAGATTTAACAAAAAATTTGAATTTAGTATACAGTAAAACCTCCCTTTGCGGACACCTCTGAATAGCGGACACCTCTAAATAGCGGACACCTCTAAATAGCGGACACTTTTTCGGGAACGGGAACATTTTCACCTATTTTATATGGAGAACCCTCTAAATACCGGACACTCTAAATAGCGGACACTTTTTCCAAGCACTTTTCAAGTGGAATGAGAAACTTTTTGTGAAAATTTTTATTTTTAATTCGTAAATACGGTATGTACATATTGAAGCGTAAAGAATGACAAGAATTTTCATGTAAAATATCGATGGTGTAAAAGAAAGAGGTTAACGTTAGGCGAAAAAATTGAAATTCTTGATTTTTGTGAAAGTGAAAAAAAAAAGTGTTCGTAATGTCGCCGAAAAGTTTGGGGTGGGCAAAACACAAATTGCCGCTATCCTGAAGGACAAAGATTCAATTCGCGAGGCTTGGGTCAGAAATCAGAATGAGAACCAAAAATGGACGAAGCGGCAAAAAACGGAGACCTGTATTATTGATGACGAAGTTTTGCAATGGTTTTCTAAACTTCGGGAGAAGAACAGGCCTGTCTCGGGCCCTATGATACAAGAAAAAAGCAGAGAGGTCGCATCAAAGCATGGATTCACCGATTTTCAAGGATCAAATGGGTGGCTTGAAAAATTTTACATACATTCATTTTTTTTGCCCCTCTAAATACCGGACACCTCTAAATAGCGGACAAATTTCAGGCGACGGAGCGTTGTCCGCTAATAGAGGTTTTATTGTATATAGCTCGAGAATTTGTATCACGTTTTGACAGAAAAACTGTGTTTGGTGAAATTTAAAAAGGGGAATATATAATTGCACGACAGAACAAAACATTGAACGACAAATAAATCCAACGACGAAATCGGGTATTTAAACGACAACATTCAACGTCAAATTTGCCCGTCATTTCAGGGTATATTTTAACGACAGCTGTCGACGACAAAGTTTTGCACGACATGATTACAGAAATGCCCGTCGCTAAAACGATAATTCCCGGTACAGTATTCATTCATCATCTGATTTCCTTATCAAAATATCATTCATGCATCCAATGTAATTTATTGTTGTACAGCAATTCGTTGAATTCTTACCTAGGCCAGTTCAGTGTTAGTATCGTTGCTACACGTATGTGTTCTCTGTGTGCTATGTGAATTGTCCTCTTTATTTTGCTAATACTATTGAGTGATGGCGTATGTTTCGCAATATATCTTGAGTTCGAGTGGTGAATCTGAGTCAGAAGAAGATCAGCCGAAGTTGAAAAAGAAAAGGAATACTCGTACCTGGGTTTCTGTCAAAAAATTCGATACAGCAGAAGAAGCTGAAAGCTTTGTTGCCTCAAAGAAAACATGGAAAAGTCATCGTCTAAAGATGTTCATTCTGGTAGTAAAGTTGAATACCGTTGCACAGAAGGTCATTATCGAACAAACGAGTGCCCCGCAGGAATGTACTTGTTATACCATTGTGATAGTACCTCAGTATTGCTGTTTGAAACTGGATGTGGCCACGATAATCATCAAATTAATCCTGCTAGAGGCTTATCGGACAGCTTGAAAGCTTTTGTTCGAGAAAAGTTCGAGGAAGGTATTCGCAAACCTAATGATATTTTACATTTAATTCGTGCGAAAGGATTAACTGAACCACAAAAGTCGAAATTCGAGACTTATTTAAGAGCGTTACGTTGTGAAAAATACGGCAAACCTACCATATCAGTTAATGAATTACGTGAATGGTGCACTGATAAGGAAACTGTACCCGAAAACGAAGACGAACCGTTTGTGTTGAGGCATAAAATTCAGGCTGAATCGCTCAATCCTGATGAGCAAATTTTGAAAGTTGTGTTCTCTACCAAGAGGCTGCTTAATAATTTGAAACAATCGAAAATGGTGCAAGCTGATGCAACCTACAAATTAGTATGGCAGGGGTACCCTGTTCTTGTCGTAGGTACTAGTGATCAAAGCAAAGTTTTCCACCCATTTGCGGTTGCAGTCGTGTGTAATAGTGAAAGCTCAGACGATTTTTCTTTCGTATTTGAAACACTGCATCAATACGATCCTGAATGGGAGCCCAATATATTGTTAGCTGATGCAAGTGAGGCCAAAGGCGTAGCTAAGGGACTTTTGTGGGGGGGGGGAGAATCTTAAAGAATGCCAACTGAGGGTCTGGGGCAAAGAAAAAGGGGATGCAGGAGCGGGGCCTCCGAAGGATTTTTGAAAAGTTGTAATAATTGTGCCCCTTACATTGGAAACAGACTACTTGTGTGACGCTACAAATCATAAAATTTCTCAGAATTGAAACATTGTTAGCTAGAATGTTTCATTCAATAACTTGGAAACACTACATTCTGCACGTAATGGTAAATGGATGCCCATATACAGTATATCATACATACGTGGATGATTGATTTATCTTTAAATCTTTATTATGTTTGACAAACAGCACAAAAATACATTAATTCTTAACTAACGTAGGCTACAAATTAATACGTCTCAGCACAAAAAAAAAAAACGTTAATTAGTCATTAGTAGGCTACAAATTAATACGTCTCGTTTTCAAATGAACCCAGGCTTCCGCTGTATTAGAAAAATCTACCCTATCTGTGACATCTTTTTCAAAATGCATCAACATGAGGTCATCCAATCTGTTATCAGCCATGGTTGTGCGCAACTCGTTTTTTACAATTTTCAGACTACTGAATGCAAGCTCATTAGCAGCTGTACAATAACCAATGGTCATGACGAGTTGGGTGAGTGTAAACGCGGATTTTAATAAATGCCGCATTTCCACACATTTCTGAAATATATCACCCATGTTAACTGCTGATGAACAATTATCAAACAAAATTTCTAATTCAGTCTGTAAGGAATATAATCCGTACGATTTTCCGGGTACAGTAGATTTATGGCATTTAATCTGTCAATTGCGATATTTTCTTTCTGAAGAGGCGTGCGAAAAAGTTCGTACAGAGGCAAAATTTTCTGAATGCTTTCCATCATATTGACCTCAAATAAAGTTTTCAGAGAATTAAGCACAGAATAAAATTCTTTTCGGTAAAATGTATTCACGTTCAGGGTAACTTCAGCACCATTATTTAAATCATAGTTCCTTGGAACTAATCTTCTCCGGTGATGTATTGCAAAATCTGCTTCTGCATTAAGCTTAATTTTATGGGCAAATTTTAATGCCGCTTCAATTAAATCACTCACTTCAGAACCACTACTTCGTATTCCTTTCCAAGACTTATTTTTTCCCATTTTGCCAACTGTAAAATACAACGGGGGGGACGTCCCCCCCCATGGCTTCGCCGCTGAGTGAGGCTATAACTTCTGGTTTTTGAGATGTATTTGGTGCTCCAAAAATTAGGTTGATGTGCTATTTCCATGTATTAAAAAAGCAGGGGCACACACTTCGGGAAAGACTACCAGTAGGGCAATTTCTGCGTAGTTTATCCGAATTGATTAAAAAATGGTCGTTGGTGAGAAATCCCCATTCTGTTAACTGTATACCTTTCTGTGACATTCGCCCCATCCCGGGGTCAATCTGGACGAAATCGTGCCATTGGGCCGTTGCAAACAAATCAGTATTGGAAATTGAGTCAACTAACAAAAACGTGCAGCTTTTCTATACCGCCTCCTCCTCTTCTGGTAAAAGTTCGATTACTAAGGCAATGGTGGATAGATACACTCGGAAATATGGAGCATGGAAAACATTTTAGGAATTTAAAAAAGAAATGCATGGTGTGTGGTGCATCACACTTTGCAAAACCGATGCACGAAAATCCGCATGCACTTGTCCTTTCTTTGCTAAACAGCAATTGTGTAAGCATTCAGTGGGAATGCATATTCGATTGCATCTTATAGACGTGCCTATCGAAGCAAAGTGTATTCCTCTGGGTCAGAAGCGTAAGAGAGAAAGACCTAGCAAACCAAAGAAAGCTTTACTTGTATAATATTGTATTGACTCCATTTTCTATTTCATTTTTTACTTATTGCTTTAATATTTTTCGTTGTCTTAATTCGTACCCATTGTCGCGCATTTTTTATATTCATACCGTGGATTTTGGTCCAGCTTTCAATCGTGTGTTACCTTAATTAGTCGTTCATGTTATTATTTCGTCGCTGAAAATTATTCTTGACGTTCAATATATTATTTAGCTGCTATAACCTATTTTTTTGTCGTTCATAACCTTATTCCGTCGCTAAACAATTACTTTGTCGTGTATTTCTTTTTCTGTCGTGCAAATCTCTGATTTTCGTCGTTTATATCCCTCTTTCTGAAGGGCCGATAAATGCCGCCCATTTAAAATTTGTCTAAGATAACTTCGAAAAAGAAATTTCAGCTTAGTTTTTCTTACAGCGGAATCAGCCTCCCCCTTTAGTGAACATATTGTATCATGCTAATCTAGCTGCCTCCATGGTGCGGACACGAACGCGCGGCATGAGAATCTGTGGCTTCGAACTGTCCTAAGAAAAGGGCACTTAGTGGCACCAAAAATTTCCAGATTGTATTGCATGCTGAGTGCAGGGAAAACCTGAAGTGTAGCCCACTTCATAAGAAAATCCTGGCTGCGCCACTGCCCGTCAAGACCGTCATCGGAGTCCGGAAAATGCTACAACACCAAACCAGCTGGAATATCGAGTTGATGGTGGCCTTACTTGGCACCTTCGGAGTCGCCCGCGCGAGGTCACCGGGGGAACGTATACCCGAAGGATACGACTACGATCCGTCATGTCCTAACAATCCACCAACATAGCGACACACCGACGTTGAGATAACAGATAATGATAATAGGTAATTGTGAAGATGATGATAAGAAATCTGCTATAGATAATATCTATTGGTTTATTATACGGCGTCGTTAATGCTGGTGAGGAATAAGCAAAAATGACGAACGAGTTGTAGGTAAAATGATGTATGAGTGTTAACGGCTTGCGAACTCGACTCGGTATCGACGTATGACTTGTGTGTGACGTGTTGGTAGTACAATATCAGTTTCACGTCAGTATTACTCGTCGCCTGGTGGAAGTTCGAAAGACTTGATTTTCTTGGTCGCGAATTCTGAAACTCCGCCTTCCCCGTTACTCATTGGTTGATTCGGGGAAAGCCCTAGATTCGTCATAATCGGTTCGGAGACGAAATGCACGTGTTTGGTCAGGCAGAAGTCAGCTAGAGGGTGGGGTGAGAATATCTTTCTCCATTCACACCTGTGGATAATATATTTTACTCGAACCGGCGAAATCTAATCAGTTTTCAACCGGAGCGTTTTAAATGTTATGACGAATGCGATGTTCTTCCTGATCTCGATCTCGTACTCGTACTAGTTGGTGTAATTTTCGACGACGACGCCGACGATAATAATAAGTATCCGCGTCTGATATTAACCTAACGTAATAATAAATTTTTATAATTTTTCCGTTCTGTTCGCGAGTCATCTTGTTGGCCGATTTTTCGAACGTATTCGATCGCGACATATTTATTTTTCATTCGATAATTGATGTTTTATACAGTTTCTGCCAGTCTGTACTCGTAAATTTTTTTCGATGTTTTCCGAAACTAGTGGTATTTATACGATTACGAATACTGACGCAGCCAGCGCCGACATGGATCCTACCGTGTCCGCGTTGACAGCTTTCTCTTATAAAAGTAAACTGACGTGCTCGATAATTTTGAACAATATTTCGCGTCAACTACAAAGTCTGCGACCATCGATAGTCGTCAGGAGACGAGTCAAAAGGAGATGTGCCAGCGAAAGTGAGTGAAATTTCGATTTTATTTTCCCGTGTTAAAAATCTTCGAATGTTGAAACAGGCAAGCCTGCTATCGTCTTTCACCCCAGTTGAGACACCCGCGTGTCCAGCAGAGCCGCCAAAAGTTTTCGCGGCGTTTGCAGAAAATGTGGGAGAAATTAAGTGATTAATTGCCAGTGAAGAATTACAGGAAAGTTCCCCTCGTGGATCCTTCCTTCTTCCTGCTCCTTTTCCCTATCCCCTCGAACGTATTTGAAAGTAGAGTAACTTTCCTTTATCTTCGTCACGGAGTTTTCATTGAAAAACGGGACCGTTTTCAGACAACGGGCACCAGAACTATATCTATGTAGTATTAATCTGGGAAATGTATCTTATAAAAGGACATTTTATTCGGGCTAATTCTTATAGAGTTTTTTCTTGCGGAATTCTTTAGTAAAAGGGATCCGTCACATACTAAAAGTCTCATCTCGCATGCTAAAGCGTGAAATGTGTTCCGCCGCGGCGTTTTTTGTAATTATCACGTGAAATATTATGTTTTTCGAGAAAGTAGTTATTTACAAAAAATATTCCCCATAAAATTCTCTATGGAATGTGTCATTATAATTTTTTTTCAAAAACTCGTTTCCACTCCATGAACTGACCGGGCTCTACATTATATGTAAGTTCCTTATTTGCTTGCATCACCCTTACCGATGAGCAGAGCCGGATTTAGGGAGGGGCCCAGAGCCCCGGGCCTCCATAAATTAATCATAAAAGTGTCGTTATTACAAATAATATAACATGTAGTTCATACTTTCTGTGTACTTCAAATTATTTTTACTCGTAATTTTGAACTTTTTTAGTTTTTGTTTTTTTTTAGGGGAAGGGGTAGGGGGAGGTTGCTTGACACTTTCGGGCCTCCACATTTTCCTGGGCTCCAGGGCCACGAAATCTTAAATCCGACCTTGCCGATGAGTGACGTTGAAAAACATTTCAATTACTTGTTTTCAAACTGGAGTGTTAAAGTGGAACGCACATACAAATATACAACGTAAAGTAGTCTAAATAATCGAATATAGAGGCGCGTGAAATATTACCTCTTGTATGGAGGTAAGACAAGTTTTTTGGAAAAAAATCGTAATAACCATTTCGATGGAGAATTTTACGAGGAACATTTTTTATAATAACTATTTTTCCAGAAAACACAATATTTCGCGAGGTAATGGCAAAAAATGCCACGGTAGGATAAATTTCACGCTTTGCACACGACGCCTGTGGGTACGGGGTAAGACTTTTAGTATGTTAACAAGAGCTCCTTTCACTACAGTATCCCGCAAAAGAACTTCTGTAGGAATTAGTCTGAATTAGAAACATATTCGTCCCAGGCTCAAAAATTCGAATTAGTTATTATTTGTAAAATATGATATGAGGAAGTCGTATACGTAGTGTTCTATGAAGTTGATAAGTACTAAAAAGTCGGATGAGCTGATGAGTACATCATTGATGTAATTACTATGGTCATTCTCCAAAAACTGAGAATATTTTTCTACCAGCAAATTTTGAACCTTCGATTTTTTGTTAGGGGGGGGGGGGGATTTTGGGTTACGCAATAACATTCGCAACAAATACAACGAATTCAATTCATCAGACAATTACCATTTTTTGAATGGAAAACAGGGAGATGTCCATTCTTGTGGACGTTACCATCTTGTCTTAATTCAATACGAGTTAAATTTTTCAAATTTTTTGTTTCAAATTATTCTTTTCAATGAAGTTGTATTATGCAGAAAGATTGGAAGTATATATTAAGAAGTTCAATTTGCTATCACTGTAGCCCCGAGTTTACCTACAGACACAACAAGCACCGGCTTGGAGCTGCCAATTTGAGGGGCGACCAAATTTTGAATTCGTTTTTTTCAAGGGTTGGATGTTGGATGGAAACAGATACGAAACAGATGTTTCCGGTGAGGCGACTGGGGGCGCCCCTTAATTTTAATCCGCGGCTATGTCAGTGATTTCACATTTCCAGGAGGGATGGCGTACAGCCCTGTTACCAGGATTTTCATTCCATTATTGTGGGGAACCTAAATAAGTGGTGTTACCAGACATCGGTTTCAATACCGAGGGACCACAAGAGGAGGAAGGGCCGCCCAACGACTCGATGAGTCGACGAAATTATTTCCTCAGTCGGTCCTCAATGGACCAGCATCGCTTTCAACAGGACAAGATGGAGGAGCGTGACGAAGGCTCATGCCCAACGGTGGGCCGAGTAGGAGGCGACTTACCTCCCAACTCAGAGCTGTAATAAAATAAATAAAATTGTGGTTAATCTTTGACTGGTACAAAGATATGTGCCTGTTACTTCAATCCAACAAATGGCAATACTGGTACAGTTTTGATCCCCGAACCCGATCCACTGGCTAGATCATAGTCACTGGCGCATGTGATTGCACAATTTTCAAAAATTCCCCTTAAAACAAAGAAGGAAATTGTTGAAGCTAGTTTGTCTGTAGTCGTGGATATCAGTGCTTTCGCCATGGACAAGATGTCTATTGTCGTGGATAAAAGTCGTTCCCCTATCAAAATTTTGATGCTCTTGCTCTGTAAACTTGTTGAATAGTCTCTGCTGAATATAAACTAAGTATGATGATGGGGAGGGGGATGAGGAAGAGGCTAAAAAATGCCACTTTGAAATTCCTAGTTTCTGGAGAATGGCCCACTATGGTAAAATTGACGAGCTAACGGCCGCGTTCGAATGTTTTGTTTTGTTCGTGACAAGGTGAGAGGCACGATTGTCAGTTGGGACGAAGTGGGAGCGATCGAGGAGATCTGAACCTTCCTAGTCAACTTCGTGAAATCGTGGTTTTTCTGAGCACCCTTCCTAATACCTCCCCCCTCTTTAGTGAAGACTATACCCCCTCGAACATTAACCTGGCTACGCCGCTGATTGCCAACCAAAAGCTAAGTAAACTAATCATATCAGGTCTGCGAGTAGTAGAAGGCATAGGCAGATTCAAGATTTTCTCAAGAGGGAGAAGGGAGGGGGTTGAAAAAACATGTATAACACTTATTAAATAAAGACTATCCAGTGACGGGTTATTTTGTATTTTCAAATTTAAAAATTAAGTTCAAAAGGGGAGGGGGTAACCCCAAAACCCCCTCCTTGGATTCGCCTATGGGAGAAGATATTATATTCGAAACCTGAAACTAGCTATGGTTTTTTTGCGGCCAACAGCAATGTTTGATGGAGAGTATGGCAATGCACGCGTGCAAAAGTGGCTCCCCAGACACCGCACTCCTGGCCCCGGAATCTACCCTGTCGGCATCGCGTCAGTGACCAGAGGAGATGCGGCTGACAGTATCCAAAATCTAGACTCTAATTCTCTGTCCCAGACAATGAGAGGAGGGGACTCGATACACTATAAGTGGGCTCCTAAGCGCCTTTCAGTTCGACAGTTTGTACTCTTTTTGCTTGATACTTAGTCAGCGGCATATTTCGTCGCCTATGCTCATTACGAGAGTAGTCTCGAGTCGAAACTCAAAGTTAGTCGCCTGTTGATGTAATTACGATACATTGGCGCTATGTCCGTGCAGTATGAGTTTATACGTCGGTCAATTCTTGCTATTTCATTGGTAATTAGCTCTATGCACGTAAGTAAGCCTATGTGTATGTCTGGTGGAGTCGCACGAGGCAGGGAGAACTCGAATTTCAAACTTTGAGTGGTATAGGTATACTATACAGTGAAAATATTTGCGAACGATTTATCTGGTGAAAAGAATACCTGTTTTGAATTTTGATCGGGTTTTCGCGAAAATGGCCATTTTTCCTTTGAGATGTGTTTTTTAAGTGTTGCCTATATTGTGTAAATGCAGGTATAGTGAGTACTTTGTCCCCTTTTTCGACGATTTACTGTAACAAAACAGTCGTTTGTGACTAAATTTGGGGGAGGGGAGCCTACACGTCGATAGTCGGTAGTATAACCGAGCGTCGATGTTGTATACTAGGTACGGAGCAAAGAAAGATTTACTCATTTCGCGGAGAAGACAGCCGGGCTTACGAAAAACATGAGACCTATCTCGTATCTACTAGCTCTTGAAAAGAATGTCGGTATGTGCGCGATGTCTGGGGTGTCGGACGTCTTCCGACTTGGCCATTCGACGATGAAATAATAATATATTCTATTACCTCTCCCAAACCTCTATTATCTTTTCCCCAGATCAGGCTGGAGCCGTGTATTTTATCTTCGAGATTCT
Organism: Acanthococcus lagerstroemiae; assembly: GCA_031841125.1. Taxonomy (NCBI): domain Eukaryota; kingdom Metazoa; phylum Arthropoda; class Insecta; order Hemiptera; family Eriococcidae; genus Acanthococcus; species Acanthococcus lagerstroemiae. The sequence goes on along the minus strand of CM063113.1, from coordinate 40,220,345 downwards.
CTTAGGTATCACCTCTCGCAAATTTGTTCGTGGGGTGCAGCCGGCCCTATTGCCGCCGTGCTTCCTGATACGAGACTCCGCGAAAGACACGAGATTTTTAATACACTCATTTATGACATCTTTACCGACGTATGTCTACTTATTATGTGTATGTGTACGTGACAAGTATTTTTCATTCGCCAGCATGTGTAAAATTATAGTTTGCCGGTTGATACATTTCGCAACTTATGCTGAGGTACAAATGAAATTTTTGAAATCGCCCGCCGCGTATTTCAGAGAAACCCGTTTTCGGCTGTTTACCCGCGCTTTTTCTCCAAAAATTGAAAACTAAAAGTTTGCTAACCGAATTTCCTCTCCTTTTTCGTGTTAGGTACTCACACCTAAGTTCTCCCTCGCTTATCTAGACCATCGATCCAAAAACTATGCATTCTGACCGTCTACATTTCCCTTTCCTTAAGAATGTAACAAATTTTATTCGTCTTCATAGTATCCGAGTTTGCTATAATAAAGCTGCTCGCTTATTTCTTTTTTTTTACAAGCGTATTGACTCATGCGTCGCGTGCTTACTAATTTCGATGACGGATACGCGGCAAGATAAATTTCCGCAAATAGAAGCGGCGGAGTGTTTTTAAACGATTTCCCGCCAAATTAGTACCCACACGTATACGACCAATACATACACGTAGATTAATAACGATCGAGTCGGGTCGGGTCGATAAACCCTTTTTGATATAAAAATTTTTCGAATATTGCCGCCGGACAAATACCCGCCGTATTTCGTCGGATAATTTTTTTGTAGATGATCGCGCTTTCGTGCTGCTCGAAATAGCTATACCTATTACTCTCTACCTACCTATCTACCTAAACCTACCGTAAATGTGGCGTTTCTCCTTCCGGAATCCGGATAGGGTGTATACGACTGACTGTAAATAAGATATATACTCGTGTATCCACATCAACGTGTAACAAGCACGCTGTATAAGTAGGTTGGTGTCTGGTGCCTGGTGCCCGGTGCCTACTAATCTACCTATCCAGGGTGTCTTTCGACCCCACAAGTTCTCAATGATTTCCTAGTCTCCTAAAAGTTCTATACGCTGATAGAAAACTTCCCTCAAGTTCAAAAATTGAGCTCGTATGTGAAATACTTATGAATAAAAATGACTAGTTGCCTTGCAAATTACTAACAATTAGCAGCATACAAGAGGGAAAATTATGTCCCCTTTAGTGGCGTAGCCACCCTAGTGTTGAGGGGGTCTGGTCTTGACCAAAGGGGAAGGGCTGTCACAGGGAACTAAAATTAGAAAATCGCTGTTTAACTAAATCGCGAGGGGGTCAGCGGTTACGTCACTGGTCCCCTACATCAGGGCTCGGATGTAGATTCATAATTGGTGTGGCCAAGCGGCCCCATCATCCTCCTGATATAAGGGGGAAGAAATTGGCTGCTGGCCGATCTACATACTGAGTTTTAAATTTTGACTTCTTCTCATCCGACTGACCCTATTAACACTGCTGCAAGACTTGAACAAAGCATCGAAATCAGGATTTTTTGGGTCGCCGATTTCGACAATTCAGTCAGGTTTTTGATCCGATTTTGATTTGGGAACCAAATTGTCTGAGAGACCTATTGGTTTTGCTGATAACATTGAACCTAGTGTTGGAACGGAGATTCTGTGGATCGCTGATTTTGAAAATTCAATCGGATTTTCGATCCAATCCCTATTGGAGCTCGGAATTTAACGTTTCTCCGAGCCGTATGATATTACCGAATCAGGAAATGGAAAAGGATCTCGTCCTTTTCTTTGAGGAATCTGAAGATGAATTTTTCCTTTCTTCTACTGTGTAAGGAGAATTTCGTACCATTCTTCGAGAGAAAAATTGTGTTCATTCCCTTCCTGTATACAAAGGAAATCATCCCTTCTCTTCTTCGAATGAGAATAACTTCACCCCTGGCTCTGAGGAATGAAAAACCTTTTCTCGTCTTTTAGGAGCGATGACAAAATCCATTTCCTTGCCTCACTGAAAATAAGGTTCATTTTCTTCTTTAAAAATAAAGGGAAAAACTGAAAAATGAGAAATTTGTTCCTTTCCTCGAGAAAGAAAGAAAAATCCCTTCCCTTTCTTGAATGGTAATCAGGGACGTACTGAAGTTTTTCCAGAGAGAGAGAGGGGGGGGGGTAAAAATTGTGAAAGTCCCAACTGACTCAACTCAGAATTCCCAAGTATCAAAGCAAAAAACTCTTTTGACCTGTTGGATTTTTCCAATTGACTCAACTCAAAATTCCCAAGCATCAATGCAAAAGAAGGACAGAAAAACCTTTTGACTTTGTTGGGTTTTTCCAACTTCTCAACTCAATTCCCTAGCATCAAAGCAAAAAAAGAATTAACTTGTTGGATTTTTCCAATTCGCTTGATTGAAATGGTAAATTTTCCCAACTGCTGAGGGAACAATATTCCTACAGGAGGGGAGTAAGTCCCCCCCCCCATCTGTACGTCCCTGATAGTAATACGGTTCGTTTTACGTTTTTCAGTCGGTGATTACGATTATCACGTGAAAATTTCGATCTAACTGCATCCGCGGTCTGCAAGAGCCTCATATTGAAAAATATGTTTAAATTCAACTTTGTTGACCAGCTTGATCAAGACATCAAAACCGGGGTTCAGTTTTAATTTGTCCCCAACAAAGAGTTCACCCTTCCTTCCTGCTCCAGGAAAGGAACCATTTTGTCCCCTTTCGTGAAAAAACAGAAATAGTTTCTCATTCCTCGAAGCCGGGAGCGAAGTTCTTTGTATTCACCAATGAGAAAGGATAATTTTCTTTTTCTTGAAGAGCGAACGAGCATTTTCTTTTTTTTCTTTTTTTAATTTTGTTAACGAAATCAACTTGGATCTTCAGAAGAAAAATACGTCGAATTTGGCGCTCAAGTCGGTTTCGAATCAAAAATCCGACTGAATTTTTGAAATCCGCGACCCAAAATACTCTATTTTAATAACCTGTTAAATTTTTTCATCGAAATTAATTTGGCCCTTGAGAAGGAGAAAAAGTCGAATTCGAGGCCTAAATCAAGGTCGGATAAAAAATCTGTTACGATGATCGTAATCAGCGTTCAAAAATACCCCTATTTGATCTTTCTTCGATACGTTTCCTGTCAAGATTCCAAAGTCAGGGGCACGTCCCAGCCTCTCTCATTAAGAGGGAAAATTTTTTCGCGACTGTAGATACCGGGCTGTACTAAATGAAGAATCTCTTTTGCTGCTCAGTGAGCCGACCCTTTGTTTCGAAAATACTCTTCAGATGTTGTATCCGATATCGGACATTGGCGGGCACAGTTTCTGAGACCCGACTTTCCTGTGCAGGTCAATTGGGATAGTTTGCTGTTACTTTCCCAACGGCTTTGTTGCGTTAGAGTCCATCTCTGTGCCAAAGAGTGTGCAGTCGAAGTTAGGTTACAAGCCACGTGTTTCACGACGTTGAGTGAGCTGACACGCACAGTACCAATTTTCTGATCTGATGGTAACATTTCCTGCGATTGTAATGCCTTGTTCGTTCGAACTGGCGGAGGTTACAAGAAATGCTATGTTTTCACTTCGATTGATTCTGTAGACGCGGTGTTCGCTAGAATGTTAGTTGTGGTATTCGAATGCCACTAGCTTTCTGGGGTTGATGGGACTCAAACCCAAGACGCAATGATTGCGAAGCGGGTGCGTTATCACTTGACCATACAGACTCAAAAGTGGGAAATTCACTGGACACCCTGTATATCCAGGGCTAAGTCTGAATATCTTCCAGTGCTGAAAAATCCTCATTTCACGTCAGTCGTGAACTAAAGAACAAAATGTCACTCGATCGAAATTTTGCATTACGTATGTCGGTACACGTAAAACGTGACGTGTATGTACTTACTTTAACGTGGACCTCCGCCTACGTTGCGTTGCAGTTATCTCAGCGAAGGTAATATACGATGGTTACATTTTACATACTAGGTGCTCGATTTACAAGTGCCAGGGCATCATAATACATATGCGGCTATACTCAGGTATAGGTATGTAGGTACTCGAGTATTTCCTCATAACTGGCCCAATACCGGTATTTAAGTATTTCGTAGATACCTTAATTATTTTACGAATTCGCTATATTATCGATATCGATAATTTTATTAGTAAGTAGGCGGTGGAACAGATCGAGTGGATATAGCACAAGCACCGTGTCTAAGCATGTGATAGAATTCGAAGTATTCAGTTCGATGATTCATAAGTACACCAGTGAAGTTATCAAGTTCGTATATAGCGTACGTAACTAAGTCAGATGAGGGAATTGTGAAAAGGGGGTACGATTTGACAGATTTGCGCCTCCATTTTTCATTTTCATCGTTATACGGACGTGTCTGTTCGGAGGGGGATATCAATAGCCAGCACCGCAGAGAGGGGAAGAGGCGCTGGGTAATTTCCACCGGCCCCTCTCTCCTTTCAGCTCATTTTGTCCTCGTCAGATGGGATTGCGGGATAAGAGGTTTCTTTCATAGTGTAAGGAGTGATTGCTGATTTTATGTACAGGATGATGTGGCCGTAAGCCTGGGGTATTTCTCCCCTTTGGCCCTCCCCTCTCGTCAGGGGTGTTGATAGCACACCCAACATGTCTATGCGATCTTTGTGTTCCTTGTTTATGAAACAGGGAAGACGAGTACACTGCCCCAAGTCCCTTTCCTGCCCCTTCTCCTCAATGTATTGGCTTCTAAGCAAGTACTCCCGTCGCTTACTCTGGTCCCTGTTGATGTACACCGAAATCTCGCCTATTTGCCACTTTCATTCGACCAGTCGGGGTTTTTTGCGTCAATGTATGTATTATATACATTGTACATACGTAATACGAGTATGTAGTTGTTTTGCGACATTACTCGTCTTACTACCTCAACTCTCGTCATTAACAAACTTACGAAGGAAGTGACGTTAAAATCTGTGACATATTCCTTTTACAATGTGGATTCTCGTCATTAACGAACGTACGAAGGAAGTACCTTAAAACTGATAAGATATGGCGGCGTTTACGTTATCACAGTTATAAAACAAGTTGCAACCTGTTCTCGTTCTTTTCGTTGTCAGATGCTTTTAAAATTCGTACAGCTGCTGAGCGGTATTGGAATTTAGCAATTTTGTGCAGGATTCGGTCAGCCGGCTTCGAAATTACTAATAATCTTGTTTTATTATTTTACTTTTCATTAATTTATACGCTTTAATCTATTTACATATCTTTCTTTTCGAACAAGCATCAACACGATAGGATGTTATCAGAATAGCATAGTACGGACCTGTCGTAGCTTGTCTGCGTCTACCTGATTGTGACATTAGTGGTAGTGAAGTTTACGGACTGCATATTGTATCGTTTAAAATATAGGACGCTACACTGGTCGCTGAATGGAAACTGGCTCAGAAAATTAATCCTGGTATTGTAGTCTTCTGGGCCTAGTACATGGTAGTGCGCGTTGTATTCATCATTCATGTATGTATGTACCTACCGTTTCAAACTCGAGAGTAATGAATGACAAATTCACTCAGTCCGAGTTTCAACAGACTTTCCAGAGGAACCCTAATTTACGTATCATGCATCTTTACTGAGTGGTGTATCCAGAGGACCTCTCTTTGCGACTTCGTCAGATAGTGATTGTTCTAATTTTAGCACTCCCTTTAACAACCTCTCTGCCTTTGGTCGAATCCAAACCCTCCCTCAAACACTAGGCTGGCTACGCGACTAATTTATCTTGCAGGTTCTATCACACATGGGAAGGATAATTGACACGTTCACCGCGGCCCGAGTTTAAATAGACTTTTCGAGGAACCCCAGTTTACGTATTACACGTCTGCTTTTCTCAGTGGTGTAGTCAGGGGGTCTGAACCCCCTTCGAGATTTCGTTAAATAGTGGTTTTTCTAATTTTAGCACCCGCTGCTGCTCGTCTTCAGCATGGCTCGAGGATGGAGAGAATTTCGTTTATCCAGCGTGTTGCTGGTCGGTCTCTATTTCTCTTGTGCTCCCTTGGGGTCCAAATCGTGGTCATTATGTTCCATTTTTCTTGAACTCCTCTTAACATATGGCCGGCATGTTTAAATATCAGTTTTTTAAATTTTGTACCCAATATTTTTAATTCCAGTTTTTTTCTCGAATTTTTGTTGTTTTAATTTTATCCCTTGGCCTTAATCCTAATATACTCCTCAGCATTGCGTTTTGTGTATTAGTGAGACGCTGCATTTGTCTTTTCGTGAGTAACCACGTTTAGGCCCCATAACACCGGCATTACACAACCTTCCAAAATTTTTGCTCTTAGTCCTATTCTCATTTTACTTTTCAAAAGAGATTCATTTGCTCAGAAGGCTTGCCACGCATTGGAGATCCTCTCTCTTACTGTTCCTTCCATGTTATTTTTAAATCGCATAGTCTGTCCTGAATACCTGTATTCTTCTACTCTAGACAAGTTTGTCCCATTCAACCAAAATTCATTCATTCCCTCCCTATTTGACATAAATTTTGTCTTCGACAAGTTCGGTTCGACCAATTTTTTCGCTTTGCTGCATTAGGTCATCCCCCCTTCATTTCATGTATGCAAACAAACAAGGAATGTTTGAAAACTGTACTCTTCTTTTCTTCCAAAAATCATTTGAAAAAATCAAATGAGACCTTTCCTTTGAAAGGCCGAGGTCCTAATACACGAACGTATGTCCTCGGCATCTTTGAAATGCATTAACATCTAATTTGCATTTCTTCATTTACTAGCAATAAGACAGAATATCGAAACTGATCATTTACTGACTTGAAGAACATATAAACAGTTGTATGCTGAGTTACCCCCTCTATGATTTTTCTCAGTTTTTCCCCAACTGATACGTCACTATACTAATTAATACGCAATAGTTTACTTTTATCATGACCACGATCAAATTCTGCGTGTAATGGTACCAAACACATAAAGTGCCTTCAGATTTTCACTCATTTTACCTGAAGAAAATTTTGTAATGTCATTGTGATACACTTTTTGACGTTCCGCATGGACGACCTGATAGCGCTGCCCGAAAACAGTGGAATCACTCCGAATTGGGTTTACACACTACAACAGCCTATTATTACAAGGAGTCACGTATCAGTGTTGCCACATGTTCTGTTTTTCCCTCACACTCCTAGGAGAAATGATAACACACGTGTGCTGAGTCACCCTATAATTGCAAAGTCACCCCGTGTGTTTGGAAAAATGAGTCTTCGCTTCTGTTCTTCGTAAAGTCGAGTCGAGCTATAACAGTTTTATTACCAAAAAAATACAAAATTATAATTACGAACAGTATTCCCAAACGTGAAAGTTGCTTTCAGCTCCTAAACATGCGATATGAGTCCACTGTTAACACCTTCCAGCACCTTGAATCCAATCGTCTTCGTATCTGTTTTCACACAGTTCCCCACAGATGAAGTATTCGCAGTCTTTGTCCATTTATGGTTTCTTCACATTTCGTTATTGTCGTCATGGTGTAGGTCCATTAACGGGAGCGGTTGGTCAGCACCTTTAGCGTTCGCTTATTTTTCATAAGAATCTTCTTTTCCGGCATCCTGAATTTAAAAACGTGAATTTTAAATCATAAATCTCGTTGGTCAAGAGGTTTATATTTATGCCAACCTCAAAAAATTCGACTTTTCAAATGAAAAATGAAGAATTCTACTCTAAATGTAAATATCTTTGAGATTATCAGATATAGGCGTCAGAACTTGCACTAGAGCGCTCTACAAAATCATCTGCGCGGGTGAAACTTAAAGGATGATCGTAAATACTTTTTGTGGAAATACTGCTATCCTTATAAAGGCAGAAAAAGGCCGAAAATGTTTCCACCCACTTGCGTTGACTATAATTCTATGGTTTAGTAACAATACAATGAAATGTAGGACGAGATTTTCTTTTAATCAGTTTCTAACTGATATGAAGACGTTTAAAGTTTGCTGTAATCTTATGAAAAATTGTACATGATTACCTTTTCAGTACTCAGGGCTATCAACTTTGGGAACTCCAAGTTTTAGTGCCTGTAGGGTCCTTGTGGGTTCGTTGTCACAGTGGGATAGATGCCACACTTCCTACTGTAGCGCTTCTAGCGAGTATTTCAAAAAACTTAGGTACAGTTTTTTAGTTTTTTTCTTCGTATATATCACGTATTGAGATTATCGTAGAAGTTCCGGTCTTGAAATTTTTATCAGTCGAAAATTTTATTATTTGTGGGAAAGGGGGGGGGGGTCCAGGGTTTCTTATTTAGAAGTTTTGTATTTGAACCAGGTGAAAAGATGAAAGATCGCCGACTCTGTTTGTAGGTAGTAGGTACGCAATACCTAGTGCGTATGTACAGAAATCTGAAAGAAAAGGTTGGTCGGAAGTTTGCTATAGATGAACAAGGCGAAATTTGGATTCAGTACTAGAAATGCAAGATGGATGCACACGAGTTAGGTACAGGAGATGACGGGGAGACGTTTTTATGCAAATTCTGTCGAAAATAATGAGTTACTATGTTATTTTGATTAATGAGCATGTTTTTTCGATTAATAGTATCTTACTTTGGCGTGGCATCTATCCTACAGAGGGTGTAGCAACTAACCCAGCATGTGACAACTATCCCTTAAAAAGATAGAATTGGTTTTTGGGTCGTAGGAAGTTTCCTGATTATTTCTTTGAAAAGGGGTCCACAGCCAGGCGCGTATTTAGGGGGGTGTTTTGGGTGTTCAAACACCCCCCGAAATTTAAAAAAAAATTCTAAAAATAAAAAGCCGTAGTAATTGACTTGAAATTAAGGCTATGATGCTGTAAAGATGAAGACTAAAATGACACATACATGTACGAGTTAAAATGCGTATTATCCAACTGACGCGAGTACCTATATATTAATGAATTGTGAACTTACTATTTCTCTTATGATACACAATTATAATTATTATTCGTATTACCTTTACAAATTTTGAAACACCCCCCGAAATTTATTTCTGCCTACGTTCCTGTCCACAGTAAAAATGTAGCTGAAGGTTTAGCTTTAATATAAGCTATAAAACCAAAAACATTTATCTAGCGTAACTGCTCCCATCCACAAAAACCAAAAAAGTATGACAACTATTTCACGACAACCCTATTATCAGAGAGTAGAGTTTTTTGCTACTTCCTTTCATTCTTTCCAATTTTCCCCTATTTATAATAATCGTCGAAATAAATGAACTTCAAAACTCGGCAAATATTAACAATATAAGTTGATAATTTGGTCAAACGAACCACTTTACTCAGGGTCTAGAGAACTAAACTGGAGCACCGAAAACTGGATGGAACCAGGTTTCAGTATCTGGTAACATGTTTCGGGTTTAGTCATCCAGGAGTGCTGGCAGCGGTTTCTGTATGAGAGTGGTCCATATTTGTACCTTGGTTCATAATTCTACCTATAATTCTACATTTTGAAGAACTTTGAAGAGAAAAAGAAGTTTGAAAGTGAGGTAAAAGCCTCAACAAAAAGGCATGTGAAATGCGTAATTGTTTCGTGCCGCATAATGCTTCTTTAAAAAAAAAAGTAGTCACTTAACATGTTCTTGAATTTGGAAGTTCGGTTAATTCGACAGAAAAGATACGTCGGATAAATAAGAGGCGGCAAGGGATCTAGGAAATCCTTGGAAGGGGGTGGTTCGTATATTTCACAATAATAATAAAATTTTTGCCGCTTACTTTGTATCGTACGCGTAGGTGTATCTGAGTCGCCGGAAGTTACGTGTGGTGTGTGCGTGTTTGTCTTTCAAATGTCATCGAAAATGGTGTTGCGGCGTCGCAACGTCAGCGTCCGGTTCCAGGTCCAGATTTGGTGGTCTCGTCCGGGAGTTATTATTTGTTAAATTTTGCACCTCGTTGGTCGGTACTCATATTTAAAGATATACAGCGAATAAGACGCGAAAAATTTCCGTTGTTCTTTTCTCTAGGCGAATAAAAGTGTCATTCATCGGATGTACTCGTTACTCGTGTACATGTAATTATTGTGTGATCCAAAAGTTTCCGGACTGATGCTACAAATGCTTCAGAAATCAACTTCAGTCTTCGCCGCCGCCATCACCTTCAAAGTAGTCTCCCTGCGCATTCATGCACCGGTCCCAACGTTTTTTCGACAGATGGAAAATTTTTCATAATGTTATATGAGGTTTTAGATGGGACCTGGTGATTTGTTTGTTGTATGCGGTGATTCCCCGTAGGCGGCTTCGTTATATAACTGATGACAAATGTATTATATTGTTCAAACACAAAAATTGTACGTCATCGCGGATAACGTACATACTCGAGATGATAGGAGATACTGTGCAAGAGTAAACATGAGCTTAAGAGGGGAATGCATGTGAAATGCTTTTTTTTTGGGGGGGGGGAGTGGTAAGGTATACCCAAGAGGTAACAATAATTTTTTGGTTTTTCCAAAATTCATGGAGGACCAGAAAGTGAAGAAGTGAAAGAATGGAAAGGGGGAAGGAGTAAGGTACGTCCAAGAAGTGCAAGGCCTATTTCATGGAGAAAAAAATCGCGTCTGCGTATGTTTTTGTAAATAGGTCTTTCTGAAGAACCCCTGGTGGCAGTTCATTTAGCCACTTTGTCCGCTCTCATTCATGTAACGCATCTTCTTATATTCAAACTTGGAAATCCTTAGGCGACTTTTTATGCTTCACGGGATATTTTACGGCAAAAGATAATGCATTTCACACATTTTTCCACTAGAGACTTTGAAGTCGGCCACATTTCAAAAAACGTTTTTATCGTGTAAGTGAATTACATTGCGTTCTAAAGTTTAATTTTTTTCTTCAAATTCTTTTTTTTTTCTGGGTATACTTGAGCAAAACCGACGAAAAATGTAACGCTCCCCTGACACGAATTCAGTGGTTGACAATTCCATGGAAATTTATTCTAGCATTTTACGTGTATGCTTTTACTGCTGAATATAAATACTTGAGCGAAAACCGTAACGCTCCCCCGACACGAATTCAGTGGTTGATATTTACAATCTGCTGCCGTGTTGTTTCCATGCCCCCCGACACGAAGCCAGTCCGTATGATTTAGCATTTAGCTCTTCATGGTGACTATTCAGTCCAGTGGTTGACATTTCCATGGAAATTTTTTCTTCTTCTTCCAGCCATGTTTTTATTAGGCTACGAAAGCATATAAAATGTTACACTACGTGTCTTCCGTGGCGTAGCGTCGGAGGCACGTACCCCCTCCCCTCCCCAATACTTTTACATATTCCTCTAATATCGTCAATTTAAAAAAACAAAAACCTCAATTTTCGACCTTTTCTCCCTTGAAAATCTTACCCCCCACCCCTGGGAGAATCCTGGCTACACCACTGCGTGTCTCTGTAGGAGACGCGTATTTTTGTGACAAATTAGGGAGTTGTTGTAGTGAGCAGTCTCTGGTAGGTTACCCCTTAGTGTTTAAAAAAACTGACCCCCGTTTTATGCCCCCTCGTACCTTAATTCTAGCTACGCGGCTGGGTGAAATTTGACAATAAGATTTCTTTCGCTTCCTCTCAGTTTTTATACAGTTGTAGAATATTTGACCAAGGACATATCGGTAGCGGAGTAGTTGGGGAAAATTTACCATTTTAGTGAGGCGGAGTTGGAAAATTTCAGTAGAAGGATCGAAAGTTGAGAAAATCCAACACATTTTTCTTTGATACGGGGGAATTTTGAGTTGAGTCAGTTGGGACTTGAACAATTTTTTACCCCCCCCCCCCCAAATGAAAACCTCTTCGGCACGTTCCTGTATTTAACTGCAATTGATATACCTAGAAAGGATTGGTTTCTTTAAAAAAAAACTCCATGATTTCAATCCCCCCCCCCCCGAAGGAATAAGTAGTTACGCTACTGAGAGACCATATTTCTTAAATAAATAAAATGAGTAGCGCTTCTACTGGTTTCTATTGGACTTTGCAAAAACAACCAGGAATTGGCACCCTAGACTATGATTTGGCACTATCCCTTGTATACATACAAAGTTTATCAATTTGCGGTTATTTCTGTTGCGTACTTGTGATTGCGCTTATCATTTATGTATTTCGTGCAAACAGCAAATTTTTTCGAGAACTCGACATGACCATTTTGGGCCGATGTTTGGGTCTCCTTTTTGATCCGCAGAAAAAGCTCATTTTCGATTTTTCTGCTCACCAAGTACCGAGCTCCCGGTTGGGAAATTCTGGGTCTCTTCCCCCCCTCCCCTTTTTGAGAAGTTCTCTTTGGTATGCTCGTGGTTAGGTGGATTAGTTCCATCTCGAATCTGGTTGGGTACGTTGTCCGTGATCCTACGTGACCCTGTGCAATACGTACGCGTGTCTTCTACGTACTCGCTGGTTCGTACTTTCGCCGTCGTATACGTCGACGTCGTCACCGGCGCGGTATTGGCGACGCCCGCTTTCGTCGCCGTGTCGTCTTTGCGGTACAACGGGACCGACAATCGTCAATTATCGCGTATGATACGGAGTACCAACTCTGCGCCGTACTTTTCCGTATTCCAGCCGTAGCTTATCTATGGAGTCGTCGCGACGTGTAGTGTGTGCATTCGAGGTGGACCGGGACCCTTTCAGGTCGTCGCAACTGTCGGTGTCCCACCTCATCGGACGCTTTTTACGAACCACTAATTTGCCTCGGTATAATTTATTTTGGAAATCCTGTTGAGAGAGTTCAAGGAGATCGTTAAAACACGCGCGAAACAAATCATGTATTAACGGCATTTCGGGATACTGATAGACAAAACAGCTGTAAATCATGAACAAATATTTACCGCGGACATAAAAATTACAAAATATGTATTTATGTACTTCTACTAGAAAAGAGAAAAATGAAGATGCGGACGAAGAAGACGAGAAAAAAGTCGGCGGCGCGGCGTTCGTCGATAATTTCGCGTATTTTTATAACCGTCGGATTCGTTATAAAGCGAATAATGTTCGCTTTTTTTTTGTTTTGTTTCTCGGACTGCTTTTTCTACATTATCGCTTTCTTTCTCTTCCTTCCCTCGTTTTTCCTCTTCTGGTCCGTCGTGCGTGATTTTTCTTTTTCCCGTTTCACGGACGCGGTATAGAAAATGTGGAAGCGTGGGAGTCGAACGTTTTCTGGGGCACGCGCGGCGCACGCCGGATTTTTAATTTAGAAATGAGTAGATGCATAATGTATAGGTACTGTATAAGTGGTAGGTACACGTGCCAGCGAATGCAGCGTAACGTTTCTCCCAAACTCACAGATAATGTCGGACACAGTTGTGAATATATGTGACGCCGGATAAGAGAAAGCTCCCTAGCGTCAAAAGCGAGTTATTCAGGTACTTCAGCTCGTTCTCGGCGTGCGTTAGTCGGATCTGTTGATTTTTATCGATGATTAATCGGCCAGCTCCTCATGAATGTTCCGTTCTGATGCATGGGACGTTCAATGAGAACCAAATTCGCAGTATGTGATAGAGCTAGCTCAGGTGATAACACTTTTCCGAATTTCCTTTATACGTTCGGCCTGATTTCCCAGGAAGAAATTCAGATAAGTTGAGATATTCGGCAAGAATTTTACTGTAATTCGGCTGTGTTTGCATTGAAAACCACTTACGTTTATCTGTGGGCCATATACGATTGGGGCTGCCCAAACATCATTGTGTATTCATTCTTTCATTTTTTCTTTGATAATTTTTTATGGGTTCCATTTTTTAGCACGCGAAGAATAAATGAATGCACGCAAAAAAGACGGATAAATATGGAATAAACACGAAAAGAAAATGTGCGCCAGAAAAAAATTGAGTATACAACTAAAACTCTTATTCAACGGTATACTATGATTATAAGAGGGAATAAGAAAAAAGCATGACATTTCTTTGCAACGCAAAATAATGTAAATAAACAGTATAAGACTTATTGGGCTCGAACTAATTGATAAAAAAATAAAGTAAAACTGATTCTTCCGGTAAAGGCATGTTTTTTTGACAGAATGCTGATGAAAAAGAGTGTGAAGCTTGAGGCATTATATGTTTTGAGAAGAGCTATAGAGTAGAACACATAAGACACAACATTTTTTTATGCGTAACAACTTACAATCCATCTTAACAATGGCTCTTTCACCGAAGCAGAGTAGACGTACTAAATTTTTCAAGTATAAGTATACTGTAGATCTTCTTCCTTCATACACAAATATACTCGATTTTTCATTTTGAAAGAAAGCAGTCGTTTTTAAATTACAACGCGGGCGTAGGGGGATGGAGGTCTCATAGGGTTTTTTCAGGAATTATGCTAGTCAAATCATTGGAGAGGAAGTAAGAGGTCAGGCAGGACAGAGAAAAAAATAGTTTTGACCCCCCCCCCATCTTCGAATTATAATGGGATGATAAAAGCCATCACACAACATCAAATGAAGTGCGCAGTTTTACGGAACCTTGCCTTTTGAGATTCATCTCAAATTTTATCACCTTTCTGCGAACGTAATATAGGAATCGTTTAATCATTCGAAAGCTGAGGAAATGCACTCTCTTATGGTACATATACAATACTTCAACACCACTGTTCGAAAAACTGCTGTTACATAATCCTCGTATATCACGAAAATTTCATTGTTTTAAAGCTTCGAACCTCAATATACCGAGAAATGAACCGGGAGATGAATCACAAGTTTTCCCTAATTGATAATGGGTTTCAGTATTACTATAGAGTCAAATTCACGGGACGTCCTTTCAATTTTAAGAAATCGCCATTACGCATTCCTACAGATTCTTATCCTATGCCATTCTCTCATCACTTTCGTAGCCCGAGTATTTTCTAGCCTAGCTACATCGGGCAAGAAGGGAAACTCTGAGCCACATTTTACGCAAATTCCAATAATATTACATTTATGCTAGTAGTACCCAGGGCCCCGGGCCTCCACAAAAGTCATGACAGTGTCGTTATTACAAATATAATATGTTGTTCATAATAATTATATGTACTTTATGTGTACTTCGAATTAGTTTTACTCGTAATTTTGAACTTCAGTTGTTGTTTTTTTGGGAGGGGGGGGGGGGGAGGGGAGGTTTCGTGACACTTTGGGGCCTCCACATCTTCCTGGGCTCCAGGGCCACGAAATCTTAAATCCGGCCTTGGTAGACTTTAACACAAAGTTAAACATAACAGGTAAATACCTCTAGCATACTGAATGGTTTTCGGGCAATTTGAACGGCACCATGTGAAACTAAACCCCATAATTACCACAGACAGAGTGTCCAGTTCTGGAAAAGTCAGGGATTTTAGGAAATATTTCTTGAGAAAGTTTAATGCATATAAGAGAGCTTCCAAAAGTGTACTTTCATTTGTTGTCCTTGCCGAAATGAGACAAGTCTATTAAGTGTTTTTGATTCTTATTTCTTAGTTTTGTCTTATGTTTTTATTCTTCGTAATAAAGTTGTAAAAGTTTTAAGTCATTGGGCACATCTTTCCGCACTCTCTGTAACTTCATTTAGCCACCTTTTGAACCGCTCCGAAACGTGTTTGGAAAAGTTAGGGAAAATTCGGGGAATTTCATTTTAGAAAAAAGAAAACTAGGCGCCCTGATAGACAAGCCACTTTTTTGCGTTTTGAATTCTAATGAGAATTATCAGTTTTAGGCCTAATTTGGGCCTCTGTACAGCCCAAACTAACATGTTTTGGTATTTTTCATTATTAACGTCTACCGGGAACTGCTATCCCCAGAAACTGATTTTCGCCCCTAAGGAGTCCTCTTTTTCCCTACAGGGCACTCCTAAGGGGTTTCAGGCAGTTTGGACAGCGCCATGTGGAAGTACGGCCTTAAATTATCCTATACCAGCCACTTTTTGATGGAAATGCCATATGGCACACAATACGATATACGTTATTGAAAGAAAACGTGCGCCTATTCACGCAAAAGCGTCAGTTGTAGCCTGGGAGGATCTTCTGGAGGGACGGGGAGCTTAGCAGTCTCAATCCCCCACGAAATCCCTGTCTGTTCAAATCAGTGCCGTAGCGCCAGGGGGAGCAAGGGAACCATGGCCTCCCGTGAGCTTGAATTTTGGCACTTTCCCCCCTTACAAAAATCCTAATTGCGGTTTTTTTTTTTTTTTTTTGCTACAGTAGATTTACAGCAGCTTGATGCAGAAAGGTATTTAACAAATTTTGCTTGCCCCCCCCCCATCTTGCAAAGATCCTGGCTACGCTACAGCAGAAATTTATAGGGGTATTTTGCTTCAAAAAGTACCAATTTATTTTATTTCACTTCTTCCTTGATGGAGGACTAATGTTTTTCCGTAAGGGAGTTACGTCAGTTTTCTAAGGGGCTATATTAGCTCTCCAGCATTCCTGCAGTCTGTTTATGGCCTTGAAGTGGTTTCAATGAGGTGAAATCTTCGAGAATCTGTAACGAAAAGGTAAGGAGGGCATGAGAAAATATTAAAGCGTCTTCAATAAGTGGCTTTTGTAGCCTGGCCGTTTCTCCGGGAGCAAGGGCGGAGTGTACGCTTACAGCTTCTATTTGCTTGTCATTCCCTTTTGATGCTGTGGAGCAGTCCTGTAGACGAGTCTAGAAGAAGCTAGTTTAGAAGAGTCTCGAACAGCGTTGGAGGCCGAAGGAGCATACGCGCCTAAAAACCTGGGTAGAGGCGTAGCGTGGGAATGAAGATGGAACGGGAAAAAAAGAAAAGTGTAACTTGGGGCGCTTTTCGTCTTTTAGTTCTGCGTATGTTTCCGTGGGGTACGTCGAACGATTTTCAGTTTCCAAAATTGAAGTCATTCGGCAAGGTTCGTTTGGAGCGCAAGGAATAGGGACAGGGGCAAGACTGCACTTTCGCTTAGGTACCGTAAATGATGCAAACGTATCGCATCTTCCGTATAACACGTGCGTGCGAGTCGCTCATATTTTGTATCGCGGCCATTGGCTCAGTTTGTTAATCTTTTCGCTGCGTTGTGTTTTTTCATTGAGGAAAGAAAAATTAAATGAGAAATAATATATAACTATATAAGTAAATGAGAAAAAAAGTCCGATGTACGCGATATTCATGCCGTCTTTAGTTATTATACGCAATTCGCGCGAGTATTTGAAAAAAAGTGAGATCATAAACACCTGCGCGGCAACGGATCCGTACACAATGAGTTTCGGGATCGGCGAAGGTTTCACGTTTTACTGCCAAGCTATGCTTATTTCTATAAAAGAGCGATGGTACGGTATCGAACCGAACCGTACTGTACTGTACTGTACCGTAACGTAACGTAACGTGCTGTATATCGTAAACCTCGATGACGAACTACATCGCATCGCGATGGCTGGCTCATTCGCTGCCACTGCCGTTTCTATCCTCGGCTGAATCAGCAGAAAGCGGAAAAAAAAGAAGTTATTATTGTTGATATTGGCAGGGCACTGTGAATATCGAATTCAAACCCTCAGACCATGCTGGAATGGCAGCGGTATACGGTGTCTGATGGGATCGTGTGTGCCTACTTTGTACTTATACACTCGCTGAAGAGTAACGGTGACTAGACTAAACATCAACTGTCTATACCCTAGTGTTGTCGCTACCGCTCCAGCCTCCCCCACCACCACCATCACCAACATGACCACCACCACTGCCGCCACTGCCACCTGCACTACTGCAGACGACGCCAACGCCGCCCCCTCCTCCTCCGCCACCACCACCACCACCACCACCACCATTGTCACTACCACCCCGCTACCGCCTCACCGTACGCTGACGTTGCTCGGATTCGCCCTTATTATGTATCATTGTAGGCTGCTCTATATATGCTCGCGCCAAATTCTATCGTGAATCATCGATAATCGCTCTCGAATTTTTTATTAAGGTGCTTTACTCCCAACCGCTCCGCCTCTTCCCGCGAGCCAAATTTTGAAGAAAGAGGTGCTATCGGGGCCGGTACTCAGTTGAGTCCCGAAAATGAAGGTATGGCAGGATACACATTTCAGTTGAGTCTGGTGTTTAAAAAAGATGCATCGCAGTAGCGTCCCGAAGAAAACTGCACCGCACGTTCAGCTGTTGGTAATCCACGGAGTCAGTCTCCGAAGTAATACTCGAAAGGGCGGATTCCAGGACTCGGGTGGAGAGCAAATTAGTTCCGTACTTCGTCATCGCATTATATTCAAAGAAGCAATCTCCTACGTCATTTGGGTGCAAGAACGAAAGCCTGAAAAAACCTCGTAGGTATGACGCGTCCTCACTTGCATTAGAGAGTACCTTTTTTTCAAGCCTAACGACTGCAACGTCCGAATCCAGGCCTGAACAAGATGATGAAACCGACATCCTCGAATAATTGTTTGTGGCCATACTACTTTCACTGATAGCTTCCTCGAAGTCAATGAAGACAACTCGGATGAAAAGGATGAGGGAGATGATTTTCAAGTACCGGTAATGCATGTTCGTAAAGTTCAGCACTTTTACCAGGCCGAAGGCAGAAAACTAAGGGAACATACATATGATTTTTAACTCCGTGGATTCTTGTTTTCCGTCATTACGAGACGCGTAGCGCCCAGCCGCAATCCGAAGGACATCACGCGGGACGGGAAGCCACCGACGAAGGCACCGCAAATGTGGCGCCGTCGTTGGGCTACCGATACCTGAAAATCCTACAATCTAAACGCAATATTTTGCGTCTTGTGTGTGCACCGATTTAAAATTACGTCACTTGTTCATCGCTGTGTCACTGCTGTGTTAAAGTGACGCAGCCTCAATGCGTCTAAATGACGCTTGTGTGCATCGGGCTGTGCGCAGAACAAAACAAACGCTGACTCGAGCCGAGCTGAGCTGAGGTGACGCGAAATGGTAAACCAACATCGGATTCTGCAACTAGCATAGGAAGGTCTCAGTCTGGCGGGGAAAGGGGGTAAGTGGTCGCTTCAGCACATATCCCGTCATCTTATTGCTGTAATTAATGCGCTAAAATACATTCTGGAATGCTCTTTTTAACAGCGTCAGGAAAGGTGTTTTCCCCGCCCGAATCCCCTCTCCGTTCTTACGCCGGTGAATATTGCGGTGTGTGGCTAGATAGCTCGCTCAAATCTTTCCGAATGAATGCCCAAATCATGAGGAAAAAGTTTTTTTGTGCGTCACACTGGGCGGTAAAGCTGATCGGTATGTCGCGAATGCGCTAGAAGGCTGTTCAAAAAGTAATGATAAATATGCTGTCGGAGAAATGTATGTTCATTTCTCCAACAATTCGGCTTTTGAGCCAAGCACTTAACAGTTGACCAAGTCCAACGGGTTGTTCACTCAGTTCTAACGTCATTCGAAGAGAAATGCGGCTGCTCTGCAGTCTTCTGTAGCCCAAGCCTTCGACCGAATGTGACACCTTGGCCTTCTCTTAAAATTGTGCCTCATCTTACCGTTGAACATCTGCGAGCTACTGACCAAGTATCTGCGAGACCGTCATTTTTGACATTTTCATGTCTTTACGTTGGCACACGAACCGGGAAAACGTTACTTTCACGCACCACATTAATAATAATATAATAATAAGAAAACTACTGACTGAAGTGACTGACTGAGTCAGCACTTCATTCGCCTGCGAGTACCACACTCCTTGTATCGGGCTGTATTCCCATGCAGTCATCACGTTCCTTGTACCAGCCTGCGAGCACTACACTCTGCTAGTGCATCATCTTGCAGACGAGTTTGCAACCTCGGGAGAGTATTTTCATGTCGCCCGCTATGCTCCGCAGAGCACGTTGCACTCCATATTTTTTGGCGCGCTCATTTTTTGGTCGCTACGTTCGCTGGACGACGCAGTCCGCGAAGCAGACATGAAAATGCTCCTCCGTGGTTGCAGACTCGTCTGCAAGATGATGCATTTCTTAAAGGATCGGTCAGTCTCCTTTGAACGTCTACCTTCTCTCTTCAATCGTTATGGCATGGGTAAAGAATACCTTGCTATCGTTGTACATCGAGATGGGTTACCTCCACTCGAACCAAAGTCAGTTACATAGGATTAACCCATAAAGGATTTTGCTTGTATTTTTTTAGAGTTTTTTCACGTACATATATGTGAGGTGAAGAACCATCAAAGATTATTTATTTATCTATGCAATCGATTACGAATGTCGCCTTCCGATGACCATCCTCCTTTTTCCTCGGTCCATCCATGGACGCTTCGGTATGTTCCGCAACTGCATTTCCTCTGCTACCCTAGCGGTCCAGCTCTTCCTGGGATGTCCTCTCTTCCTTCGTTCATCGGAAAACCATTCGATGATCTTCCTTGACAGTTGTTCTTCCGGCGTTCTTCGAACATGCCCATACCATATCAACTTCCTGGTTTTGATGTCGTCCTCCGGTGTATTCTGTACCTCCATTGTCTCCCTGATAGTTTTATTTCGGATTCTTTCCAGCTTTGACCGCTTGGTTGCCCTTCTCCAAAAATCCATTTCTGTCGCTAGAAGAAGATTCTCTGTCCTTTGCTTTAACGGCCAGATCTCGCAGCTAAATGCCATAATACTCTTCCCGTTTCCTGTTTTCTTTGCTGATCTGCCGATCCCATACAAATGAATCCAACATCGCTGTTGCTTTCCTACCTTGCATATTCCGATCTCTTATCTTCTGGTCCATGGATCCGTCCTGTAGTATTCTGACTCCCAGATATCTATACTCTCGGTAATTCTTGATGATATTTCCATCCTCCAATTCAGTATCCGTCTGTCACCTCTAATGCACATATTTTCAGTTTTCTTTATGTTCTCTATCCGATCGCATTTCATTACCTATGGCACAGCCTCATTGCCTCTCCATCCGATCCAGGCAGGGTTCCCACAAGAGGAGTGTACTTGAACCCCTCCTATACATTCTAATGCCAAGCTCCCCATCAGACACGACTGTCTTTGCGACCTTTGCTGACGATACAGCTTTACTATTATCTGCTCCCAACTATACCGAATCGGCTACCGCGCTTCAATCTGAAGTTACAGCGTTTATCGAATGGGTGGACAAATGGAGGATCAACATTAACAGCAAAAAATCAACTGATGTCGATTTTGCCAAATACACTGGACTACCAATACCGGAATCTCCCATTTAAAATACATGGAGCGCTTTTGGACTCAGAATCTAGCGGCAGGGTTTGTTACTATACTGATTCAGGATTCTGCTCACCAACACTAGATAGAGAGAAAACACACAATGAATGAGGTACATTTAGTACCAAACCCTGCCACTATGATTTTCATAACATCGGAGTTTCCAGCATTGGTAGTCCAGTGTATTTGATTTTACCCTGCGCCCATTTGGATACATTCGAACATTCCAGTCTATTATAAAGGCCAGGTCATACCGCATGCCTGCATGGCAAAATAACTCGGCGTGCATCTGGACCAAAGCTGATCTACAACATACACATTAGAGCCAAATGCGAAGAGCTTAACCTTCGCTTCCAACAGCTCCGTTGGCGCCTGTGTCGCCACTCCGGCTTTTCACTATCAAACAAACGCCTCCTCTACATAGTATGTAGCATAGCGACACTGCGCCCAGTCTAGACGTACGTAGCCCAGCTCTGGGGCTGTGTGTTTAAACACCTGCAAGAAAAAATTGAGCGCCTCCAGAGTAAGCTATTGCGTGTAATAGCTGGAGCCATCTGGTATGTTAGCAATGCTACCCCTCCGTCAAGACCTGCGCATCGAGCCCATCGACGAAGCCATTTCCCGCCAAGCAGCTCGACATTCAGCGCGCTTGTCTAGCCACCCTACATTCCTCGCGGTCGAACTTCTTGACAATTCGCAGACGACGTGTCACCATCACCGCTCCCACCCTTTAGACCTTCCTCCATAATACACTCCGCGAGATCCATTGTTTTATTTTAGCTTCCTATTCTTCTTATTTTCTATGCCCTAAATGTTCTTATTTGTTCTTATTTCCCAGTAGATCCATAGTTATGCCTTCAGTTGTCCCCTTGTTAATCCCTCTCGTTTACGATTAACTCATCGCGTGCACCCCCCCCCCCTACAGCCCTGTAATTCTAAGATTTGTACCTTGTACATTTCCAAATCTATATGCTCTTTTTCAAAGTAACCCCCTTGAGTCTTAGTATTTCCACCGTTCCTGCCAGGTTTTGAACACGAACGCCAGACCGTTTTTCTAGAGTTCCTTGCAGCACAGGCTCCACAGCTTTGACGTCGAATTTCCGTCCCCTAAGCACACTCTTAACTTCAGGGAGTAGCCGGAAGTCACAAGGGGCCAACTATGGACAGTACGGTGGGTAGGGTACAGTAAAATCTTGCTGGGGTGGTAGGCGAGTATCGGACTTACGTTACATGATCTTCAGTTCGTCACCCACGTCCACTCGCTACAGCGATCGATTTGAAACTGATCAATGATCATTATGAATGGCTAAAAGAATGGGCTACCCGATGGCATGCAGTGTTACCAACCATTACATCAATTGTTCCTCAAGGATCAGTATTATCGTTACTTTTTGAACGGCTTTCGTATATACCTATGTAGAGCCCGTGTAGTATTATTTTTATCACTACTGTCGAAGGGTTGAGAGGCAGGGACGTAAATATGGAGTAACCCCCACTCCCCGCCTGTAAATAAGTCGGTCATCTGGAGAAAGTTGAGTAAACCCGACCACAAAAGCGTGAATAATCCCATTTTCGCCTGGGTCTGTTCTTGCTACTCAAGTCAGGGGACAATTTTGCGAGCTTTCGATTGGGAAAAATCTACCTGCCCTTCTCTTCCGATGCGATCCGTCAGGCTGCACTTTATGGGGGAGGGGGTGCGGGAGGGAGAGAGAGAGAGAGAGAGAAAAGAAGAAAGAGACCGAATGAGTCGAATATTATTTGTGCACGCGGAAATGACGTGTATAATTCTTGTCTTTATTGATTTAACGAGACACGCACGACACGACGCTAGGCTTGAAGTCGGGAATTTCTTTGACGTCGTCGCGTCTTCGGGTGAGTTACCAACTGAAAGCACGAGGATGACGTGTATGTGCGCGCGCGACGTATCGGTTGTAATTGTATAGTCATCGCTTAGGCATTGATGTGTGATAGTGATTAATTAGGTACCGAAATCATGTGTAGGCTTATTAACGTACTCTAAACTGCAAACAAGAACGATATGGCATCGGTACAAAGTGTTGCTCTCTTAAAAATTGATGAGTACAGAGGAAAAGAGGGCTGACTTGATTTTATCGTGAAATTAGGCGATGATAGTTTCTTTGGTCGAGCGAACACGATGGACTAATCGAAACAGAGGGAAAATGTGTTTAAATATTTGTAGCTCCAAATCAACTCTAAAGGGATGCTGTGCAGAGAAAATTGGGGCCTTTTGAGCAGTATAAGGAATGAACAGGCTAGTATGCAGCCCCCCTCCGCCATCCCTTCCCATACAGCCTCTCGCTGTTGAGTAATGCTGTCATCCTTTCCGTTCGTTCTTTCGCGCGCTTGCTTCTGTGCTTCACGTTTCAGTATCAGCTTATTTTTTGTGATGTTCTTCAGACGGCAAACGTTATTGTGATCGCGGTGTCACAGTTCAGTGGCGTAGCCGGTGGGATCTGGCCCTCCCTTCGTGATTTGGTCAAATAGTGATTTTTCCAATTTTAGCACTCCTTCTAAGACCCTCGGTTGGCCGAGTGGATAGCGTGTTGGTCTCAGAATCCGGAGGTCCCGGGTCCTCGCCAGAATTTTCGACCAGAAGGGAAGAGGGCTAAGACGACGTCTCTGAAGTAATGCTCGAGAGGGCGGATTCCAGGACTCGGGTGGAGAGCAAAATTAGAAAAAGAGATCACCCTCTCCCCTTCTGGTCAAGACCAGACCCCCTCAAACACTAGGCTGAGTATGCCATTGTCACAATTCACAAGTTATGAAATTGCAGAGCCACCAGCAAACAGCAACGAATCTAGAGAAGTTGATTCAGATATCACAGAATGGCAGCAATTTCCTACAATTTTCGGATTTTGAGACCGGTCTGCCAGGTGGTGAAGCCGGGTCTCGGTCCCAAAATTGATTCTTATTCTCAGTGGAGAGAATGGTCCGGATCTGTCTACTTGGTGTTTTGTCTAAATACTTCCCGATTCGAACGGGGCAAATTAGATCCGCTAGCATCGATTGAAGAAAAACTGATAAGAAAAACGGGGTGAAATGGGAGATTCAGTACAGCAGTTTTTATGGCAATTTTAATGTTTTTTTCAATATATCTCGAGAATGAATGCGGTTAACGAAAAATTGAAAAGAACATGCCTTGTAGCAAATGAAATTTCCTTTTAGATGAGCTCATTTTGACCAAAATCTGAGTGATTTTCTTTTTCGCATAAAAATAGCATTGCATCATTGTTGTTGTTGTTGATGATTTAATTCATTGTTGTTGTTGTTTGCCCGATCCGAATCTCCGCCAATTTACACGAAAATCCCAATCATTTGAGTGGGGGAAATTCCCCTCTTGCCCCCTGTCACCGGCGCCCCTGGTGTCGATGCACGCATGCAGAAGTGGCTCCCCGGACATCACACCCCTAGCCCCGGAATCTATTTTCTCGAGTATCGTGTCGGTAACTTCGTTTCTTAGGTTGCCAAACTATTAAGATAAATCTTCCTGCATGTGTCTGAACGCCGGCTTTCCTCTTGAAAAGGGACCTTAAGTCCCGGTGGTTCTGTAAGTATCGTTTAGAGTGATGCGGCCGCACGCTCCGTCTGGGACTCGTCTGATAATATTTTGCAACATGTGCAAGAAGCGCGTCATTCGTGATGAGTGCGAGGTTTTGCAGCACAAGTAGCGCGAGTGATGCAAATCGCAAATAAAACGCTTTTTGCAAAAGTGTTTGGTATACACTGTATTTTTTTAAAGTAAATGCTCGAAAAGCAGTTCAGAGGAGTAATCAGCCGCGGCGGTGCAAGTTTGTCCATCTTCAGGTTAAGCATACCTAATGTTTATTATAGTGTCCTTAGCAAAAACTGACACTTTTCAAGTATTTATGTTTTCTTACTTACACGAGCAACCTAACCACTTTTATACATGTTTTTCTTCATCTCGTCATTCAAGGGGAGAAGATGGACACATGCAGAAATGTTTGCGATTGTTAAAAGTTTGTATTTGCAAAAGATAGGACGTTGATCTGACCCTAGTGGTGAGTAATTTGCGGAAGAGCCTAAAATTGAAACGTTAATTAGGTATCCATGAACCGTAACTAATTCCAGATTCAATAATCGAAGAAAACCAAACTTTGCGACCTTGGGCTAACAAACTGTTTTTATTGAGTCTTGAGCATTCTAAGATTCCGTTGAAGACTTCGTGTGGTGGACTTGAGATGACGTATATCAACAATAGGAAATAGCGATTTGCCCATAGGAAATGACCCTGAATTCTGAGAACACATGACTGTTCCTTAACAGTACAACGTTATATTGTATGCGCAAATTGTTGACTATTATTGATAAATATGTGTATTCATAATCTGAGGTCTACACTATAGTAGGTACTCAGCAAACTGTCATGAACGTAGCCAGGTGGGAGAGGGGGCAAACTGGAGCGCTTGCCAGACAGAGACTGAATTTATATTGTAGGGTGCATTACTATACATTAATAGATATTTCAGACGTAAAATTATTTAAAAAAACTATGTTTTTCGAACATTCCACCCATTTTTGCGATTATCTCGATAAATATGTTTTCTAAAGAAAAGTTGTGTAGGACTTTTTTATAGAAGATTTAACCAGGAACATGTAATTATTTCATTAGGAATTTTCTGTACAGATTTTTTAACGTGTTGTTTCAAGAAATAAAAAATGTTTCTCCCTAGTCTTTTAAAAAAAAAAAAGTTTTTATTTTATGTTATTTGCATTTTGATTCTAAAGTAATTTTTTTTTCTTAGATAACTGCGATTTAGCTAGTAAAAATGGGTTATAAAAGAAAGAAATAACAAAAGCCACGTTCCTCGAAACTTTCATACATTTTCACGATCATCTCGGTAAATATGCGTTCTTACGAAAAGTTGTATAGTTTTTTTTTTATCGGAAATCTAATGAGGAACATTTTATGTTATATGCATCTTGGTCCTGAAGTTGATATGTTCCGAGATATTCGCGGTTGTATTATACGTGACTTTAAGGTCAAAGCGCCGCGGGTTAATGACCTCAGATGATGCTCAAATTTTTATGACGAGTTTCTAGGTCCATTGGGACACATTTCAGTGCGCACCTAATCGATTGGCGGAAACTTGCAAAATAAGGGACAAGCTAGTAATGAATCATCATCAGTTTCGTGCTAGGAATGAAAGTTTTATTTTAGATTTCAACTGAGAGCGTTCTTGTGCCCGTCGTTGAGTGTGCGACTTTGTTACCCGCAAGCAATTGCGTACGCTGCATTCGCCTATCGCCGCCGCTGGGGGTAATTATTGAAAGTCCATAGTGTTTTATCAGTATCCCCAACCATCATCCTACACTAGCGCTTCTATAGGAGGAAGGTTTATACATGAATGTTTACTTTTTGTTCAATTTTGCACTAAAGCAAAAAAGTTACTTCCCATGCATACTGTTTTTAGTTTTTAAGCATATTGTTAGCGCACTCCACTGGCGGTTCAAAGTTTCCACTTCTTGCACTGAAAAGTGACTACAAGTAAGGCGCGTTTCGAGCATGTATTGAGAAGAGCAGCATGACCGCTGCATCCGGATGCAAGCAGGAAAACGTAAGTTCATGTTGGCGGCATGCTGACGCTGCGTCGCGCTGTTGCACGCCGTGCGGTACGTGGTCTCACGGGTCGGTCGTATTAGCAAGCGGTAGTCGAGGTCGGTTCCGGGGCCAGGGTCGCGGTCGCGACGTCCGCACAGCGAGTGCGAACGGAATGAATACGAATTCTTGGTGTACGAACTGTACTCGTTAACGTTGAAAGGTACACGTGATTGCGGGAGACTCGATTGATAAAACGGGCGGTATACCGATGCGTGGGCTGCGCGTGACGCTATTTTTAGCGGCGTGTGCTAAGTAGTGTTCAGTTAGCGTGGGCGGTGGTGAAGGCGACGGCGGTAGTAGAGGTGGTGGCGGTGGCTGAAAGTGTGAAATTGAAGCGGTGACGTCGCTGGTTGACTATTGAGAACGCGGCGGCGATGACGACGGCGACGACAGCGACAGCTAAGCGTTACGTACTGCGTTCGACGAATCGTACGGCTGCCGCTTCAGCCGAGTGTGGCTCATTGCGGTACGGTACGGAAATTGGCGGCGCGGTACCGTGCAGCGCTTTCGGGCGCACGTAACGTTCGATTCAACAGGATCGAACAGGTGATGAGTCAAATTGGCGCGTGCTGTGCCGGTCTGCCGGTGCCGGTTAGCCGGTCTCGGCCTTCGGGATACTCGCTGCTTAACTCGATGCGGCGTGGCACCGAATTATAACAAATTACCCGATAAGTCGTCTTCGTCCTGCCGCGAAGATACCAGCTCGCGAGTATGGTCTAGTGTGGTCGATGTTGGCGAAATTCCGTATTTCCATTGCACGCGCCTTTGTAGCCTTTCATACGCGACGCTATGGCGCGAAAACGGAGTGTACCTGGCCGGGTAGACGCTCTCTAGATGTCTAGGTAACGAAAACGGTAGTTCGTTCGATTTTCACCGTTTCGAAGTTACGTAAAGCGCTGATTCCGAAAAAAAAATTGAGAAAGGCGGGTGGAAATGAGAAATTTGACATTTTGGGTTGATGTTCGAACGGACGCGACGCGACGATGGTAAGCGTCCACCGCCAATTTTCGCTTCGTAACTGTCGAATTCAATCAATCATGGATCGTGGACACGGCGGCCAACCGCAATGTTGAGGAATGCCTGTGATATCACAGAAAAAATGCCTGAGACCGAGTAGGATTGCCGGAAACGGAAAAACATGCGCCACAAACGTGTAGAAGCGCTAGTGTTTCCCGGTCGAATCTTGTTACTATGTTTCTTTCTCCCCCCCCCCTATATTATATAATGAAAAAGTCCATGGCTATTTAGCCCAGGAAGAGACAGTGGAGTTGAAAATTTTGAGTTCTCGGAATATATTGTTCACATATGGATGTAGTAGGTTTAAAGGTAACAGAAAATTTGAAAATAATGTTGCTCTCATGTTCCATTTAAAATGGTTTTTCTGTAGTAATTTTTGGAAGACAACCTTTGCTGAAAAGTATCTCAACATCACTTGACAGAATGACTCTTTTGCAAAACGTCTCACAGAAAATAAAAAAATTGTTACATCATAATTTTCGTTAGCTCATTTTACAGTTATGTATTTGTCTATAGACACCCCCCCCCCTCTTAATTTTGGTAGAACTACACCACTGGCAGGGAAGTTAAAATACGGGATCGTGATCAACCTTTGTACTAAAAGAGGCCAGTAAAATTTCTATAGGTACCAACCCACAAATTGGATTTATTCAATAGCGGAGGGGACATTAATGGATCCTTTTTGTTGAAATTGGGGGGATGCCAAGAAGGTACTACACGCGTAATATAAAATGCCATATCGAGTACAGTCTTATCGGTTGTAATTCATCAGATATACCTACCTAGTATACAGGGTGTTTCTTTTACTTCCCCCTTTTTTTATCGTTGAGAGGATGGTCCCGATTTTTATTTTGGAGGCTAGCGCATCTTTTAGGGCAAAAATTTCTCCTTCTAAGGGGGGCTGGAATGTACCACCAACTTTGAAATCTTAAAGGGAAATCTGTCGTGTGGAATATTGAAATAGGAGTTATTGGAATCAGTTATTTGGAATATGGCATCAGATTTTTGATGTGACACCGTCCGGGGCTCCCAAGTTCGAAGAAATAAAAAGGCAAAGTTTTCTTGAAATGAAATACTAAAAAAGTATCGAAATAAGAGTTATTTGAGACGCTGATTTCGAATATCACCTCGGATTTTCGATACAACCATCTCCGGGGCCCTGAGTTTGGGGGGGGGGGATGTCAAAAATAGCTTATAATAAAAAATTAAACAAGGTATCAGAACAAGGGTTTCTTGGGTTGCTGATTTCGATTATCGCATCATATTTTTGATCGGATCCCATCTAGAGCCCTAAATTTGAAAAACAAATAAACTGATTTCGAATAAACAATTAAGAAAGTCATCAAAAGAGTTTTGTGGGTCGCTGATTTTGAATATTGTTTCAGATTTTTAATCCAGCCCCTCGCGTAACCTCAAATTCGAAAAAAAAAAGCAAAACTGACTAAGAACGAGGCATTAAAACAAGGTTCTTTGAGTCGCTGATTAAAATATCGCATTAGATTTTTGAGCCGACCCCCATCCAGAGCCCTAAATTTGAAAAACAAAAAAACTGACATGAAATTAAGAAAGTCATCAAAAGAGTTTTGTGGGTCGCTGACTTCGAATATCGTCTTAGATTTTGAATTCAATTCCTCGCGGAGCCTCAAATTTGAAAAGAAAGGCAAAACTGGCTTGGATGCCAATTCAAACAAAGTATCAAAACATCAAAACATGTATTTTTTTTTTAGTCGCTGATTTAAATATCGCATCAGAATTTTGATCCAGCTCTGATTTGGCCTCGAAAATCCAAATTGACATTTCTAGTGGGCAACTTCAACTTTGCTGTTTTTGTGAAGTACACTGCAAACTGGCTCATTAAAAGAGAGAAAAAAGTACATTTGGGACACTAATTTTATTCGGATCAAACATCGGATTGAATTTTCGAATAGAGTGATCCAAAATCGGGTGTGAACCAAAATTATTGAATTTATGAAATCCCCGCGATGCAAAAAACTCCTATTCCAATACCTTGCTCAAGGCCAGCGATCTTTCATTTTCTCATCTAATGCAAATATAAAACTTCTGAATAAGGAACCCTGCGACGCCCTCCCCCTCCCTTCCAAGAAAAATTAGAACGCAAAAAATATCCAATAAGTGCCAATAAGTTTTACAAAATTAAGTTTTCAAAAAATAGTGTTTTTTTCACCTGGTGCATGTGCTTTAGTGCTACTGGACTTTCGTCCACCCTAACATTGCTCAGTTTTTTGTTGTTTTTTCTTGGGGGGGGGGCTCATTTTTTGAACGAGAGCTTTTCCTATTTGTCGAATCAAGGGCTAGTAAATGGTTCGATTTCTTGAAAAATGAGAAACTGTTCTCTTTTTGGGCAAAAAGCGTTTTCATAATGCAAAAAAAGTTCCGAAATGGGCACTCCACAAAAATAGGAAAAAACAAACCGTTTCTGTTTCCAAAATGAGGAAAAGAGCAAAGTTCTGTAAACTAAAGAAATGATCAGAGTTGGAAAATGGAGATGATACTTGTTCCTGTCTTAGAAGCAAGAGGGCTCTCTTCAGTTGACCGTTGTGAGAAATTCGGTGCATCCTTTCGGAGAGGAGGGTTTTCCCTTTCATCAATCTCAATATATTTCTTTTATGGAAAACTGAAGAGAACTAAAATGCTCCAGCTCTTATCATTTTCTTTCAGATGGACCCAACTTCAGTTTTTTTGTAGAACATTTCTGTCACTGATCATCTTTTTGTCTAAATACACCAATGGGCGCGCCGCATTTCATTAGGCCGCTAGAGAGCGACTCTTTAGCGTCCAAATGCGAATACCCAGTAGTAAAAACATGTTGGATGATGACGTCATAGTAACAGAAGCATGTCGGGGAAGCGTTGCGGTTTTCGCTCAAGTACACCCAGTAGTGATAAAAGCATATAAAATGCTATAAAATGGGGATTGAAAGAAACACCCTGTATAAGTAAATATTATTAATAAGCATTGGCTGCGTTCGAAAGTCGTAGAAAAATACCTCTCCTCCCCTTCCCTCCGTCATCGAAAAACAAATGCGAATGGAGAACGAATTATGAATGAATGAATAAGCGAGCGAATAAGTAAATACAAAAAACGATTAAAGAAATGAAATAACGAATTTGCTCGAGCGTGCTTGTACTGCGCAGAATTTTTCATTTTACTACATATCTCAGAAGCTGCGAACTTGTGTACTTGGACCAAGTCGTATGTACTTACATTTAAATTACAGGTACTCGTCTACTCGTACATTTATCCGAAAGTTATCAATCCGCCTCTACATGTGTTCTTAAGTACGCTTTCCAGAATTTCAACTCTTATTACTAAAAAAAATAATAATAATAATAATAATGAAATAAAAATACATCTATATGTATTAAGAAAGAAGAATCAAGATGTGTAAACATTCAGACATCGAGCTGTTATATTTAATTATTATTTCAGTATTTTTCAATTCGGAAATATAAATAATATGTTTAATTTTAGGGTTTGTTGGATGTAATCTGAGTGATTATCGCGTGCTTTTTTGAATTTTTGTTCTCTCCACTTGAGTCGGCGGCCTTAATATTTCGGTTGGAAATTTTGAACTTTTCGGTTGGCGATTTTCTCAATTTCTTCCCCCTTCCCCTGCCAAAAAGAGAAGACTCGTTTCGGTGTGTTCCTACCAACAGTATGAGGAGTTACTCGCGCAGCGACAGTATAATATTGTGTTTACGGAACTGAAAACGCTGTTCATTGACGAAGAATTTTTTTTTAGGTTTAACGCCCTTCGCAAATGAATGAGAAAAAATTGAAAAAATTAAGCGAAAATGAAAATAGCCGAGAGAGATCGTAAAACGGAATAATTTATTCGAAAATGTTATTATAAATTTCTTGGTGATTTGCCCAGTGCAGAGCGGGAGGTAATTGTGAAATGGGTTACCCAAAAGATACGATAAATTTGCGTTTTATTAGCGGTAGACTTTTTACGACGTCGATGTTATTGACGTTCGAAGTTTAGACTTTTCAACCACGATAGCGATGACGAAAACTCGGTCGGCGTCAGTTTTAAATAGGTGTAGTATACGTTCCTCTTGATGGAAATATTTATACGCGTATTGGCATAAATATAGATAGGTATACCTAAGTACACGCATCTACATTATACAATATACATGTATGCAGTACAAATATGTATTAGGTACCTTATACTAACTTGTCTGCAATTACTGGACTATGCTGTCTACGAGTCTACACAGCCATATAACCTACTGTGTAATCGTGTTTTGGTCTCCTGCCTTCACCGTTTTATTAGTCTTCAGTCTTTATTGTCTTCTGTCTTTATATCTTATCAGTTTCCCGAGACGACGGAAAATGATAACGAACGAGGTGTTATAAAAACAGCCCTAAAGTTTGTGACTTTACTCAGGTAGGTAAATAACTAGTCTTTGTACCGAACAAATTGATCTAACTAGCTGAAATCAGGTAAATTCGGAAAATTGGTCTGGAAAACCGAGGAAAGTCAGGGAAAAGTATCCTAAAAAAAGTGGCTACCCCGTATAAGAGTCTCGGAAAACTTTGGTTTCTATAGCAGGCGCGTAGATACATCAAAATCTGAAGGGGGGGGGGTAGCACGTTTGTAAAAAAAATTCGTTGTAGTGTTTTGAAAACCCTTATTTTTTTATTTTTCAATCTACTTTTTTTGCTTTGCTTCTGGGGGGGGGTCAACCCCTAACACCCCTTCCGTATCTACGCGCCTGTTCTACAGAGCTAAAAATAATAATCTGAATGTCCGAAGAAGCTGTAGAAGTCATCTGAGACAATTATGAACGAATTTTGAAAAATGAAATACGTCTAGAATTTCAGAAATGTATAAAGATATACCCTCCCCCCTCCTCTTCGAACTGAGAAGAAAGTTGAGAATACTCATTTTACAATTCAGCTTAACGGGTCTTCGGATTAAGGGGTTTTGGGAAAGCCTGGAAGAGTTTGAAAAGAATCTGTGTAGAGCTCAGAGTAATAATCCTAGATCCGTAAAAGTTTTAAAAATAGCCTTGAACAGTTTGTAAAGTAGTCTAAATCAATTACAAGGGAGTGTGCGAGATATATTTTCTCCTTCCTCCCTTTCCTCCGAAAAGAAGTTGAAAATACGCATTTTACTGATATCTTAGCGAGTCTTGAAGGGTCTTGTAAAATTCTGAAAGAGTGTAGAAAGAGTCGTTGTAGAGTCTAAAATGATAATCTTGAACAAAAGTGAGAAAGTTTCAGAGGTGGCCCTGAAGAATTCTGGAAGAGTCTTCATAAATAAAATACGTTTGGAAAAAATTTTAAAAACATTCCAACTTTTGGTTGGCGAGAGAGGATCTCCTTGTTTTACGCCTTTTTGATTTTAAAATTCGTTCCCTTTTTGTCCAGACGAACCCTCCCCTTGTTATTTTTGTACATTTTTCTAATAATTTTGATCGCTTTCTCTGAGATTCCCTGTCTACTTAGGGCCCTCCAAAGCATGGATGAGTATATGGAATCGAATACCTTTTAAAAATCAGTGAATGCAGATACAGAGGTTGGTTTTGGAAAAATTATAAATATAATCGCACATTATAAATATTAATAAAGATCTAAATCTATAATGAATTAAAAGCAATAAAAACAAAATTTTCTTATTATTATACTAACATAAATTGATAAAATTCTAAAATTTATATAAATAATAGAAGAATTAGCAATTAAAATTTTAAAATCTAAATTATTAAAACAAATTAAAGTAATAAAAAATAATCCTCAAAATCTTAAATAAATATAAAATTTTATTCCATTGACTTTTCTATTAGTTGTCCAATTACAAACAATTGATCGGTGGTCCATCTATTTTTCCTAAATCCTGTCTGTTCTGGACCTTGAATAAATACGATTTTTCAAAAGTTTACCGGAAATTTTTCCTGTGTTTGAACTCAGACTTATCGGTCTATAATTATTGTTTATATCGTTTCTGTCCAGAGTAAGATTATTTCCGAAAATTTCCATTAGGAGGGTATGTTTCTTTTTCTAAATTTTGTTAGAATTTTTGTCAGGCTTGGTGCCAACTCTCCTGCATAAAGTCTAAGTTCATAGTTTCCAATTCCATCGGGGCCTGCTGCTTTTCCTGATTTCAGTTTTCCCTGAACGGCTAGGATTTCCCTAGTCAGAAATGATGGTACTATTTCCTTATTGTTAAGACCAAGGGGATCTCTTTCCCTTGTTCTTTTCTGCACGATCTAGCATAAAATTCAATTGCCACATTTACAATTTTACTTCTTCCGAAAACAAGTTTACCTTCTTTATTTTTTATTTTTGGAATAATATTTTGGTCACTAAAGACGTCTCTTTTAGCTTTTTTCACCGAACCTGATTGATTTAAAATTTCATACATTGTTGTTGTTGTTGTGGTTGTTGTTGATGACTTTTTTTTTTCAATTTTGAAAAGATCAGAACGACGCAAAATGCGATGGAACGCTCCATCATGAATATAAAGAGACCGCATAAGAACGAGAACCATCGAAAATAAATTGAAAGACAATGTAGATATAGTCAGGTATATTAGAAGCAGCAAATGGAACTGGGCAGAACACGTGTTCCGCCTCTGCGATGACCGATGGACGTACAAAACTACATTTTGGCAACCTTGTGGAGGAAAAAGAAGGAGGGGCAGACAACCCATTGCATGGAAAGATGATATCAACAACTTCCTGAAAAATAAAAATTTTCAGACGATAGCTAAAGACAGGCAAGACTGGGAGCGCTTGCAAGACACCTTTGCTCTTTACGGGCCCGGGAGTTAGGTGGACCCCGCTTTGAGGGTCACAGTAATGATAAGTTAGAAATATGTACGGCAATAAAATGTATTCCCAATAAAGGTGCTTTGAAATTTGAACATGGTATCTCCTCAAGATACATTGTCTTACCAAGCCACCTTCTGATTTCTAAGCTATTAAACTAGAAGTAGAGGAAAACAAAAAACTAGATGGAGGGTCGAGATTGATGGTTATATTAAAAAAAAACTTTTCACTGGATTGCCCAAGATCGAAACGAATGGGAGAGGGTGAGGGGTACCTTTGTCCTCCG
This sequence comes from Acanthococcus lagerstroemiae, assembly GCA_031841125.1. Taxonomy (NCBI): domain Eukaryota; kingdom Metazoa; phylum Arthropoda; class Insecta; order Hemiptera; family Eriococcidae; genus Acanthococcus; species Acanthococcus lagerstroemiae. The sequence goes on along the minus strand of CM063113.1, from coordinate 40,185,563 downwards.
TGGACAAGGGTACATTCGGAACGAGGGCGAAGCACGCGGGGGACACAAATTGCATCGTGTAAGTGGATATCTTTTCTGATTTCTTTTTTGACAGTTTCCCTGATTTTCGATAATTCTGTTTTTTCCCCTCTTTTCAGGTTTTATTTTGTTTTTTAGCCAAAAGGTTTCTTTTTTTCGCATAATAATTTTATTTTTTCTCAAATTTTATTCCTTTACTTCCTTTTGCCTCTCTCTCGCTGAATTTTTCAATTACTTTTTTGATTATTTTTTCAATATTGTTATAAGCTTCCTGCTCTGGACATGTCTCGATTTATCCGGTGGCCTGGCTGGTCTCACTCCGTCCCTGGTTGTAATATTCGGGCCGAGCATCCGCTAAAAGCGCTACAATCGGCAAAATTGAAAATGGGATGACGGTTCTTCTATTTACATGTTAATTGAGTTATCTGAAAATAAGTCGAGAACGAAGCCGTTTAGCGGAAAAATTAAGAGAACTAAATTTGTAGAGCGTAAAATTTCCTGTAAGTTATCTTCTCTCATAAAAATTGATTTCGATCGATTTAAAGAAAGCTTCCGTCCACCACCCGCGCCGCTCACCAGTTGTCCCGGTTTCGTTGTGCGCGATACTAGCGCTGCTCGGCCCGAATATAGCACTACACCAATTACGAGGAAAATCCGCGAAAACTGAACGGCACCTGCTGCTGAACCTTGGCGCCGCCCGCCTGGTAAGAACAAGAAAAAAGCCCTGCGTCTCGCAGGAGCGTAGTCAGCCTAGAGTTCGAAGGAGGGGTCTAGTGTTGACCAACGGTGGAGGAGATGTTCGATGGGGTGCTGAAGTCAGAAAAACCCTATTTGACGAAGTCGTAAACGGGGGTCTTAGCCAGTTCGACCTTCTCTCCCTTGTTCCGAAGTAATGAAAGTTGCAAAAGTACATATACAGCACACAGTAGAGTGAAGTGAGGTGGCGTGCGGTGCCGACTACCCAGCAATAGCACGCGCTCGATAGATCGATTGATCGATCGATGAATCAATTTATACGCGTGAAATCATAATTGCGGGTTTACCGCTTGCTGCGGGACACGGCGAATGAGGAGACGGAGCGAGGCGATGCGCGCGCGATACGCCGGTACCGCTCGTTAACAAAATCATCTTAAGCCGTGAGCCGTCTCTGCGTCCGGTTGATTAGCTCGTTACGTCGTGCCGCGCCGTTCACGCCGTTTAATTTTGACCGCGGATCGCGGATTCCGTATCACGCGTTCGCGTTAATTGTTTCGCTGGTGTAACAAAATGCCTACTGCTACGGGGTTGTTACCCCACAGCCCGGCCCGGCGGGGAGCGCGGCTGCAGCCGCGCTAAATAGAAACGTGGAAATCGCGCTTCGGCGATGGGGGCCTGCTGCGGCGTGCGGACTCTCGGGCCTCGAGCTCTCGGACTCAGCAGCCCGCATCGGCAGCCGCCGAACAAACGGCAGTCTTGGTGGTAGGTTGGTCGTCGTATTCATTAGGGCCGTGTTTGCTAAATGTTGACGTTGGTACATTTGCTTCGCCGGCGATTCGGTGGCGGTACACTGAAAAGTACGCCGTGATTTATGGATTCGATAGCGAAGGTGAGATTACTCTGCGAGCCCACCTGCGGATTGAGGCGTTAAAAGAGCCGGAGGCCACCCGGCGCGAAGTCGATCGCAGTTGCCGAATTGCGAGACAAGTCAGATCGGTATCTGACAAGTCGAGTAATATCTTGTTGAACTCGTTTGTTTGTCATTATACACGCGGACACACGGACACCCCGAACATATATATTTATACGTAGGTGCAGGTACTCGTCTTCGTTTTCATCTTCATCTTCGACTTTTTCGATTTTGTTTTCATTTTCACGCTGTTCATCGGATTCTTCGCTACTGCTGCTGCTGCTGTTGTCTTCTTCGCGGCTTCATTTATTCTTTATCCGAGTTTTAGATACACTCGGTTATGTAGACCGTGGTAACACGTATAATTTATAGGACATACCTACATACATACACGGGAATCATATACCTGCGAGAGTTGGCGGGAAAAAGGCAGCTCTTTTTGCTCTCTTTTCAGGACCTCCTGTAGCAGACGTCCCTGGTCGGCAGCTTTGTGCGCTGCCTTACCCTTCTGAAATTGTTCTTGGGCGTTTTGTTTGCCTGCTATATCCTACGAATACGACAATTTTATTACATTAGACGCGTGTCGTATTTACAAGTATTTCTCATACGTATAATTCGCATCTGGTGATCAAATTTCCAGGTTACTTAGTCGTTTTGCCTCTGTAGCCTGAGTTTCATATATCTATACTCATAGGCGCAAATAAGGAAGAGGCTGATAGCCTAGATGATAAGACTCGACTCTCGAATCCGATATCACGGTAATTTATTCTTACCAAGGTGTGAGTAGAGTATTATGTGAGAGCTTAGCGATCGAGTATATTCGTAAATATACCTAAGACAAGTGCGTTGATGCAGTTGCGACAGGATACTGTACGAAAAATGGGAATTAAAAGAGAAACAATAAAAACAGACGATAAATTAGGAAAAAAAAAATTAATCGAAATAAGTAACTTCGCTACTCGAAGAGGGTCAACGGGAAAGTAGAGAGGGATCCTTCGTTTCTTGAGATACGTGTAGACGATGCCAGTTTTCTAGCGACTAGCGCTGACTAACAACGATGAAAAACTGGCGCTCACTTATTAGTAAATCAGTATGTTGAAGTGAACATTGTTTGTAGTTTGTACCGATATCTTTGCATCCTATAAACTTATAAGCTTGTAACATTATTCAGACGAATCAGTCATGCAAACTACAGAGAACAGAGAATGTAAACGTGAATATTATGTTGTACGTTGTTTTCATTTGGTTGGTAATGGATGTTTGCTGATCATTTTTAATGTTATTAACGCGACGCAGTCGAACTGTCAATTGTCAGCATTAGTGTTTATGTTTAGTGTTCTGTTTGATTACTGCATAGAACACATTAAATCGGAAAATGAATTCTGAACGCATTAAACGGGATGATAAGGAAAAGGGCGTAATTATTATCAAGCGAACAGAGAATTGGCTAGTGTGAATATTACGTTGTTTTCATTCCCTCAGAAGTGGATAATTGTTGGCTAATCATTTGATGTTTTTAGGGTCGGCCGGGAGTAGTGTTGGTGTTTTATCTATTGATCGGTTGTTCTTCAGAAATTAGAAATACGATGAAATCTTCGATCAGATGGTCGAAGTGCGAATGTTGCGAAGCCTGCAGCTTCGTAGTCTGAAGCCTTTTGAACTTATTATGTGCTGTTTGTGTGTTTGTGTGTGTGTGTGTGTGTGTGTGGTGTCATCCCAATTACCTTTCATCTATCAGCTCTTATATTCCGGAACAAAATACCTTAAACATGATTACCAATAGTTCTTTTTCTTGATATCTTTTCCACGGACCGCCAGTAAGAGATAGGTTAGTCTCTAATTTTTCAGTCGAGAGCCGACCCTCTTCCAGCAACTAGCTGCTTGTTCATGATTCTCGCGATAAATAATACGTTTGATGATGACTTTTTCTCTCAATCCGCTAGATGATATTGCAGTTACGTTTTCGATTCACCGTATACCTACTATCCTTGCTGATATTTCATTAGTTCATTTAGTCTCTCTGTTATATGTAGTATTTCTCTTGGATGCTTTTTGTAATATTTGCTATTCTGTTTCTGGCATTCTGATCTACGTTTACAAACTCTCTGTGCATCATATAGTGAGGATTTATCGTGTAGGTACTTGTTCTCTAGATCAGTTTTGTAAGAATTTTTCCCCCGCTTGCTCGAAGCATTTTACTCTCCCCTCCCCTATATACTGAAATCTTAGATCCGCTACCGCCGTCCTTCGGCTATATTTCATCCTATAACGTAACTTCTACACGCGACTTTTATTTGCCATTTGGTATTTTACGCGTCACTAATGCTAAAACCCGTTACCATTTTCTGTTACAGATCTAGTATTCTACGCGTTCCTATTACTTACAGTCCTACTGCCTTCTAGTATGTCCTTACCATTCGGTACAAGTTCCTCAAGTAAAGCTGACAGTCACCACAGGACAGACACACCTCACTGGGTCAATCCGTGCAATGGGACATCTTCGTCGGCGGAGAAAGCGTCCGAGGAGAGTACCAACAGCGATAGTGTCTTCATTACGGCTGTCAAGCTAACCGCCAAGCAAGCTAAGCATCAAGCAGAGAAATTCAGAGATGAATACGTAAGTAACTAGTCTTATATTGATTCTAGATCTCGTTGAGTTGGAAATTAAGTAGAGTGGTAAAACAGCGAAAGTACTCTGCCCATTATTATGTGCCGGTATATAGCCGATTCCTTTCGAGTATCTTGTCGGTGACGTGTTAAATGATATGAAGCGTAAAAATAGTGCCAGACAGAACTGAACTTGGTGGCGGTAGAAAGATTGGGAAACTTTTCAAAATGGTGAGACACGTAATCCTTAACCACTGGGGACCGAAAGTTCCAATTGTAGAAATTTCCGATGAGTATTCCAAAGTATATTTTATCCGAAGCATTTTTTTTCCGAAGTAGATATTGCCTATGGAATTCTTTTTCCAAAAAAATAAAATAATAAAAATTAACACTTATGACGCTTGACTGAAATACACCGACTGGTCGCTCGTATATAATAGTGTACCTGTGGCAGCGTACTCTCTTTACGAGTTACAATCAGGTGACCGGTTTGACTCTCTTTTGCCTGTACATATGATAACAGATATAATATCGTGAATATGATCATCTTATTCTTAGTCATCAGTCGCCGTATTCATTACTGGAATTCACGTACCAAGGCAGACGCGTGCAACAGTTGTAATAGTTACTTGTTACTCTCATGCTCGTCAATGTGTTCAGTGATCGAATTGATTCGTGAACGTTGGTTTCCATTGAAATGGCCGAAGTTGTTACGTCTGGGAAAACTGAGAATTAGCTCTAGGGCAGCAAATTCGGAAATCTCGCGCCCCTCGCTGGCAGCAAACCGAGCGAAGAATTCAAAATATTGTTGCGCAGTGTGATGCTTGCATGTAGCGGAAGGGGACGTCGTGGAATATTTACGAACCTTAGGCTATAATTCACACTTTTAACGCTCATTTCTAGTAAAGTTCACATTACTTTCATATTTTAAGTTATCATCGGATAATTTTTCCCAATTTTTGGAACAATATACTTTTGGAATTTTCAGTTTCAGAAAAATTTGTTTGTTGGACTTTTCTTCTTTAGAACTAAATCTTTGGCACTTTTGGTCCGCAACCTCCTCAACATGACCTGGAAACGGCTTTAAAAAGTGTTGGAAATTCCGTAGAAAACTTTTTAAAATGGTCACATCTAGCTGGCCCTAACTTGATCTCGAACCGAGTATAGAAGCGTTCGCCAACTTGAACAAAACTTTTCAAACTGGCCACACCTAATCGACTCCTTAACTTGACCTCAGATCGGTGATAAAAGTGTTGGCAATTTCCAGGAAATGAATGTTTGTATGCATTGCGGTAGGTCCATGAAAATTAAGTAGCAGTGAACATATAAAACTATTAAAGTAGTATTATTTGGTGTCCAATTTCCCGCGCACTCCATTTTCTGACTTGCGGTAATACAAAAGTGGAATATATCCCATTTAGCTTCTCAAAATCATAACTATTTCCTTATCTGATTTATCTCAAAAAAGGTCATAAAACCGTTAGCTGTCCAATGTATAGTTTATTTTTAAATTAGTATCATTTATGCTTACTTAACATACCGCAAAGAAGCGAAATAATCGTTTGCTAGGTATCTCGTTTGAATTATTTACCGATCGTAATATCCTTCAGTACTATAGCCGGGTAGCACCAGAATAGTAAAATAATTTGTGTCAAAACCCCAGCCGGTATGTGGTTATTAGAATCGGAACTCCCGGTGTACTGATGTTTTTGGTCAATAAATGTGAGGCGCTCTGTGGAAAGGTACCATAAGTCGAAGAACTTGTTTTTGAGTTTCTGGTAGAATCTTATAGGGCATATATGTATGTACTTACCTGCATTTCAAAGGGGAGAAAAATAAGTCTCTAGCTTCAATAGAGACTGAAATATGAGCAGCTGAAGTTTGAAGAAGTGAAATCTTAATTTTCAGAAAAATGCGTTTAAAGTTGTGTGAAACAGAAAATACACGAAAAAGTCGATGCCTCGGCGTCTACTGCGTAAATTCTCTCAAATTTTCTTGTGATATCCAGCGGACATGTGCCAAAACATCCTGTAAGGTTCACGGGCAGTCGATGCGTATATACATAATATACTTCATCCAAGTTACGAATGCCCTACAATCAAGGAGACGTTCGCACTGTTTAGCATCCTTACAAAATTGCCGAGAAAAAAATTGATATGCGGAGCTCCTGCCAGAAAAATACTCATTTCAATCGTTATCAGCAAACTTGAGAAAATGAACTAGGAATCGATTTCATTTGAAAGACTTCATTTGAATCTGCTGCACTGCGTTGCATAGTGTGAATGGACGTAATTTCCTTTCCCCTCGGTATACTGAAATGCCTACTGGATTCTGATTGACGGGCATTCTTGGAGTATAGAGGAATACAACTTCGAAAATGGCCGGCCGTATGGAAAACAAGTGGAGGCGGGTTGGTTTGAGAAATTGATAAATTCGAAAACGAAGTTCTGCGAGGTCATGCATTTGAAAACAATGGGCTCATCGGTAACACGATAATGATTATGCGCAGCTGTAATGATAACGCGCACACAAACGTAAACAAAATCGATGCGACTTGTGGTACTTTTTCCGAACACCTGCTTGTAGATCGTAATTCGTTTGCAAACTTGAAATAAGACATCCTGGACGATTATACTTTCTACTGTACACTATATAGCTAGGTACATATGTCTAGAGGCAGTTTCCGTAGAAATCCAAAAGACAAAATTTCCGACTTTGAAACGCATGTTGTGCTGTCAATGCCGTATTTACATATAGGCAACATACGCACGTGCCTGGGGCGCTAGATTTTGGGATAACTCTTATACAGTGTGAACAAAAATTTATGAATGAACAAAAATTTAAAGTGGTACTTTTTCACAGAGCACCTCACAAATAATATAGTCTCAGTACAACTGACTTGGATGCTAGAAAAAGTATTTTCGGTATTTTTAGTGAATTCTAATATCATCAACTCTCCGTCATCTCCGAAGGGGAGACACTTGAAATCACAAAAAATTGGGGCATGAAAAGTAGGTCGATACGGCAGGTTTCTTGAATTTCCCGACCGAAAATTGGGCAAAATCTTTAACTTCCTTCTAATTGCGGCTTGGACATAAATTTTAGCCTAAAACATATTCCGACCCCTTAGGAATTTATTCTAAAAATTTTAACCTATTCTGATGGTTTAGGTGCCGATGTCTAACATATAAACATACCTACAAACGGACGTAAACAAACGAACGATTTTATAATGATGGAGAAGTACGTACGAGATATTATACTTGTACAACGCTCGTTGCATATTTTCGTAGTTTTACGTCAAAATTTTCGGCATGGGAAAATTACGTTAATGGAGCAGGACGTGAACATGGGCAGGGACGTCTTCGACGTAGCAGTAGCCGACTAGTCGTATCATCATAACTCCGATGAAAACCAGTTTGATGTCGCGGTCGAACAATTCGTAATATTCGTAACGATTCGAATTTTATTATTATCGGTCAATAAAATACGATCGTATTGACGTCAATACGTCGATGATGAATTCAATTCGTACTTGCCAGTTGATGCGGCTGCGGCTGGAGCTATTGTGACGATTGGAGCTACTACTGTGTACGAAAATCGATGCGATCGGATTTATCTGCCGGCGACTGTTTTTGAATGTCTATGATGAAACTGCCGGTGTGAATGCCCTCAGGTTCTCGCACCAGGGGCGTATATTCGGATTCGAAAAGCTACCGGGACTGTGGCGAAGCACTGGTCTAACTTTTCATTTTCCTCGCTTGTCTACCGTGTCCCCTTCTCATCTGCCTCCTCCCCAGCTATTATATCGGCCTGGAACGAATATAAATGTACCGGTCTAATTAGTCGATGGTGACTCACGGATTGCACCAGACTACCGAAAAATTGTTTGGTATAATTTACGGGATTTTAATACCTACTCGTGTTCTCGTACGTTACGCATAGTTGTAGTCTGTGAACGAGTATATGAAACTAGGAACGAAATGCTACTCCGGTGATCGATGTTAATGGCTATCAGTCGCTTACCCTAATTCGGTCGCTGTTTTTAGGGAGTCTGTCAAGATCTATTGCGTTCACTTGTGTTAGTTTTTTTGAGGCTGTTCATCAACGTTAGCCTAGTGCAGGATGGCCATTTGGTCATGTTTTCAATCTTAAGTCATTCTTGGTAATTTTTTTGAAAATATGGTCCTTAAGTCATCTTTTTTGTTTTCTTCATCCCATACATTATATACTAATATTGTGGTTAAACTTTCAAACTCTTTGCTGGAAATTCAGGTCCCATCTACGTCAGTTCCTCTAAGTTTGTCAGCCTCAATGTATCGGATGCTCTGTTTGCTTCAAGAAATGTTGCAATTACTGATGCTATAACCAGAGCTGAAATCCGGTGGGTGCTGAAAGTAGTTGCAAGTAATTTCAGTTTGCGATCCTGTGACGGCGTAACTTCTCTATTCAACGCCACGTTTCTAAAACTCAAGAAGCAGAAACTATATGTCTTTAAATAGAAGCTCGATACCTAATAACAGTGGCTACACATGAATTCGTCTTGTAATTTACGATGACCAGCCTCAGCTTTGTCATTCGAACGTGGATGGATCCATAGTTCGGCCATAAACGTTCCGCCAAGTAACATAAAATTAAGGACTCTGTCTAGAATTTCGAAGATGACGGCTAATATAATAGTCTTCAACGTAAGAGAAAAGGTCTTCGAGGCGTGGATCAACATAATATACTCTTGCAAATCATCAAATGCAGACGATACATCCTAAACGGGTACATTCGCTAGGGCAGTAATTATCTGCACATGAAGATGTATGGTAGGATCATTTTCATACATCGTGGATAAAAGTAGTTTCCCTCCCTAAATTTTGATGTTTCTACTCTGTAAACTTCTTGAATATTGTCTTTACGTATAAACTAAGTATCATGGGGAGAGGGGCTAACTGACTCAGTTTCTGAAGACTCACCCAAGTATCAAAAAAAGTTTTTGCACTGTCCCAGTAACAGATACCGTACTCCACTGTTCTCATTGGTTCAGAACAGGAATTGGGAGCGGATCAGATCGGATCGCATGGGAGGAGTTGATGATCCTTTTTTCGTACACTATAGGGCGAATGGAGAGCGAATGATAGGGAATTTGTTTACCGAGAAGGAATCAAGGAGCGAATGAATCAAGCTAATGAATGAGCATTGGAAAGAGCGAATTAGGAGTCTGGCGAAACATTGTTCAGCAGGAGTGAGAATTAATGAAATCTCTGAAAACAAAGAGCGAATTGATGAAGAGCAAATTCTTAATTCAGATAAAATCTTTAAAAAAAAAAAACCATAATCATAATGTCGCTTTTATTCCCTTCTGGTGGATTTACATTCGAGTCGGCGACATTTCGCGAACAAGCTTCTAAAAATATCGGCGACAACTACAGATTTACATTCCTTTCCAACTTCGTTACAGGCCTATCACAGGCATGTCGCGGACAAGTTTTCCCCGAACCGACAAATGTCGGTTTGAAAAGGATGTCGCCCGACTTGAATGTAAATCCACCATTATATTTGAGACCATTTCATTGAACATCGCCACTCTTTAAAGCCCATACTGCCCGCTGCCATCACTAGAAATCAGCCTATCATCATTTACTAAGTTGATAATGCATCTGCTTCAAAAATTTGACGATTTTATCTGAATTTCTAAATAACGTGGAAGAGTCGAAGGGAACGAGTGAGCGATTGAATTTCCTGGAAGAATGAATGGGATCGGATCGAATGCATACACACTTCCTTAGAGAGCGAATGAGAGCCATTGAATGAATTGTAAGATGACAAAATGAATTAAGAGAGCAAATGAATTGTATTACACGTCTTCCAAAGAACGAATATCGGATCCTATCAAGATTTATTAGTTTTAAGATTTAATCAGATCAGATCGTATTCAAAAATTATGCACTCCCAATATACGGTATGCCGTAATCAAAGACTGGCAAAAACTCCCTAATCCTTCCACATGCCTTCTGTAAGCATGTAACTGTACACGAATGCCGCAAAAAGTGATGGTGCCGCTGCTAACGAAGACATAAAATGGTGATAGGCGGAAGAGGGTGGAAGCGGTAGGGCAGGTAGTAAAATAATAATTACCACCGAGCGACGAAGATTGCTGAGGATGGTTTTAGAAATATCTGCAGAAAAACGAATGAAATGAAGAGAAATAACTCATTCAGGGAAATAACGTAGGTTGCGATGCTCCTTTCGGCGGACGGTTAACTGGCGTAGTGTAATCGATTGTTTCGAAGACAATAACAGAAAAGCTGCGGATTCTAAGAACACACGAACGGTTGCAAGAAAATGCAACTCGACCATTCACACGTTCGTCCAAGACTACGTGAAAGGTCAGAAAAATTTAATACCGCTGTATCTGAAATTTTTGCCTCGTCGCAGGTGTGTGACCTATTTTACAGCCTACAGAAACGATAAAAAGAAATCGAAGCGTCGTCGCGTCGTCATTGCGCCACGCAGTTTAAAAAAACATTTTCTACGAGTCAACACGAACCAGTACGGTGATGAGATTACCTATAGGTACTCAATGACACTACTTACGTTACTAGAGCATCTGGAAACACCCGAGTACTGACATCCGCCATTTTTAGTCGCTTGGTACCCGACGATTCATAATTCACTGCGCGGAACGTTCCGCGTATCGAATTGTAAATCGTCAGGCACCAAGCGACTCAAAATGGCGGATGTCAGTACTCCGGTGTTTCTAGGTGCTCTAAGGATACTAGGACGTGATTGACGCGAATACTATACTCATCACCCATCATCTCAGCGAAAGTGTAATGCCAGCATTACACATATCAGATAAGAAGGTCAGGCGGGCGCCTCATCGCAGCTAGCCATCCAGGTAGATGCTCAGATTCTTGAGTTGGTGGGCACGATAGCAGTGTCACAAATGAAAATGCACGATGGCCTGTCGTCCTCGCGACAATGTTAACGCGCGTAGTGGCTCTCATACTGGAATGCTTCGATTTTGCCGATATTCAGCAGCAACCAGCGAAGCGAGGAAGTGAATGATCTTAGTGGCAAGCTTGCCTTTGGCCGCCGTCTCGACTTCTCTATCTGCGCCTATCACCGGGTGTCTTCAGCGTAGCAGAAGATGCCATCATCACGCAGGGTCATGAGATATCCAGCTTGAGGACCAGCACTGCGGACATCCGCTTCCCAGCCGAAGTGTGGCGTTGCCATACCGAATGACCTAGTCCGGATGGGCCTGCTCAAGTATGCCGGAAACTTGTAATGGTCGAACTGCTCAATGGTGCTACTCCAGCGTGCGTTATCAAAGGCCCCCTTAATGTCGAGAAGTATCGCCGCGACCATTGGGTGCCAGACGGTGCAATGGACCGCGTTGCTGACTGCCTCTTCCGTACGGCGATTCCAGCGGATTCCGAACTGGCGCTCGTAGAACAGAGTTCTCACTCACGTATACGTCGAGCTTTGCCTTACCTCACCCTACTGCTGCTCACCTCACGTACATTCTTCACCTTTGTCCCGTAATGAAAGTGACCGCGGATGCGACCGATGCTGTTACTTATATTAGCTAAATAATGATCGTGTTTCGAACGACGATTGGAAACCGGAACGATCTGGAAAAATAAATAGATTAAAGTGTTTGCCTTAGAAAAACAATGGTGAACACGAAGTTGTAAATATGTAGGTACCTGTAAGCAAGGCGCTCGAAGAATACTGGCCTATTTGTAATTCGTCCGATGTACTCGGCGCAAACACGCCTAGCGATTTACTTTTCCATTTTTTTTTTCTTTATTCAGTTTTTACTTACTCGTGTATTCTTGTTCTCGCTCTCATTCTTCTCTCGCTCTTCCTTATTTTTCTTTCTCAATGTTTCGGTGAGAAAGGAAGTTTCCGAAAAACCGACGATATATGTAAATACCCGCGCGGTTTGACATAATGATTAGCTCTTTCGTGTTTTCACACCCGGTAGACCCCTAGGTGATAGGTAAATCCACCCGAATGTACATTCGTCGAAGTAAATTCAACGAAAGCGAATCCGTCGAACGATAATTTCATCGAAAATACTCGCGAAAAGAAGAAACTATCGAGTAATACCGTATCGTGAAAAAACTTCTCTTTTTTATCAGTTTTTGAACTCGGAATTTTCGGAAATCAGCTCGACACATTTTCTCAGATTTTTCTATAATTGTGGTAGTGCACGGAATCACGTCCTGCTTTATCGATCCTAGTTTTTGAGGTCCGGCGAGTTTTGTGAATCAAGGTTAAAATGGTCGAAATTGGAATTCGAAGAATTCCTCTATTTCGTTTCCCCCCCCCCCTGAAAGTTTATTTGGAACAACTGAGAGTACAGTATTGACCAAATTATACGAGAATAGGTTACAGCAGAAAACTAGAGACGGGCAATCAGCTCTGGTGATAGGCAAGCGAAATTAAATCAATTAATTAAATAATTTAGCTAATAAAATCCCATATATATCTTCTACGAAGTCGGCGGGTGTCACTGCTGGTGTCTAGCACCGTAATGGCCTCCACGTTAAGATGACGGTACAGACGTTGGTTATAGCTGTTTACCCTTTGCGAGATGACATCATCGACGGAGACGATATCGAGATCAGATCGAAGTTGAGCACTGGTAACATAAAACGGAGCTTTTGCGATTGTTCGCATGAACTTGTTTCGGAAACTTTCTATAACGAGATGATTGGAAAAAGCTGTTGATCCCCTCAGTTTGCAGCCATAAGCCCAGACAGGCTTGCAGATGGTGGAGTAGATAAGCCTCCTGTTAGCAAGACTAAGTTCCGAGCGAGGGCCGATGAGCCAGTAAAACTTTTTGATTTGCCTGGTTGAGTAGGTCTCTCTTCCTTCGAACGTGTTCATGCCAATTAAGTTTGCAGACCCAGGTATCGAGCGTGGCTAGCTGGGGGGATCACTTTCCCATTGATATAGATGGGTGAGATCGAAGCGAGAAGTCGACTCGGACTGGTTTAGACTCATTCAATGAGATTTTCCAGTCTTCGGCCCAGCTGGATATACGATGAACTGTAGATTGAAGGGTGGCGACCGCGATATAACGCAACTACAGAAGTGCCATCAACAAAGAGAGCAGTCACAGCTTTCACACTGGCTGGAATGTCGGCTGTGTACAAAAGATACAGGGTAGGGCCCAGAACTGACCCTTGCGGTACTCCGGCACCTATTGGTTTCCAGTCTGAGCTTTCCATACCAACGTGGATACTAAATGATCGATCACGAAGGTAGGATGCCAATAGTGAACACAGGCTTGACGGTATTCTCTTTCGTATGACGTTATCGGTTTTTCTCTATCTGTCTTAGTTCGTTCATTACAGACGAAAACCCACCTCCTCTCTTTTTTCTCCCATCCAATTCAGTTTTATTATCACTGAAAATTGAACTCTTTCGTGATGTGACGAAATTCTTTACGAAATTTCGGACGAATTGAGACCTCACGGAACCGTTTAGCTTCATTTGTCTCAGAGGTATGCCACTTTGAATTTGGAATTTTTCGTTTTTTTAAAACCTTTTTTTTTTAGATTGCATTTTTCTCAAAATCAGTTGTTTTTTTTTTGAAATCTCAACCGTAAACAGCCATATTTTGGCAAATTTTAAAGCTAAAGAGCTCTGCGAGCAGTAATTTTTCCCAGGAGGTAAGCGATAAGCGTAGAGGTGAAGTAAAAATCAGAATAGAAGTACGAAATATGCTACGTACTACAAAACGGCATTGATGAAATTATTCAAATTGTCGTATCCCTGTGTAGGGTCGTTCCATAGGCATTTATTCTTTTCTGTGACGAATAATAGACACAGGGACGTACTACCGAAGAGTTTTTCCTTGGGGGGGGGGGAATTGTGAAAGTCCCAATTGACTCAACTCAAAATCACCAAGTATCAAAGGAAAAAAAAACCTTTGACTTGTTGGATTTTTCCAACAGTGCAACTTAATTCACAAGTATCAAAATAGAAAAATAAAAACCTTTGACTTGTTGGATTTTTCCAACTCCGCCTGATTGAAATTGTAAATTTTCCCAACTGCTGAGTGAAGAATTCTTACAGGAGGTGGGGAGCCCCCCCCCCATTGGTTCGTTCTTGAATAGACATGGCCAACAAAACAGTTTTCCACCATCTTCACAACCAGTTAACCACAAAATATTTCGTATTACGATACGAAGCAATGTCTTGTAAAACTCGAACCACCTCTCTTTTGTTCAGTTTTTAAAAATGGTAATTCTGGTTTAGGCTTCCCATCATTAATAATTTTTAATTGTTCATTCAGAGTAAGTAAAAAAAAAAACGGGTTTTCAGTAAGACCTCAAATACGCATTTTGTGGGCAAAAAAAACACGAAGTATTCAAACATAACGTGTTGATTAATAGAAGAACATGATTACGCTTCACTGTCAACTTCGACGTTCGTGTGTAGCCAAGCCGAGCCAAGCCTGACTCGAAGCGCTTCCAAAGCGCAACCAAACGCACAGGTTTCATCGCGTTGAACATGCTAGTGCGTTTTTGTGTTGGTAATTAACACGAATGTTTCATTCTCTTTTATTTGTTACAAGTTGAAGTTGATATTGTATAAACTCATTTTCTCCGGAATTTTTAGGGTAAGCGGCGCTTACCTTGCTTGCCTGGAATGCACGCCACTGTCTGCGAGGTTTCATTCTGTCAGAAGTTTTATCGAGTTGGTATATGCCGGTTTTCGTAACTCCTTATCGACAAAGTGGGACCTTATTCCTTGCGCTGCCACAATTGCTGGAAGTGAATAGGGGTTAAAATTTCAGAATAAGGTTTTGCGGGTTTCGAGGCGAGTGAAGACTAATATTATCTTTAATAAACTTGGAGATAGTTCCAATGGGTTCTAGATACTCGAGTAGAGACGCAAATAGGAGTGGACAGTTTAGCTCCCAAATCTTCTGAAATCCCCCCTCTCTCCCACAAAGAAAATGAAAAATAATACGAGCGAAAGAATTTTAAACATTTTTTTGATATGTAACAGCTCCATTGAGAGCCCTCTCCCCACTCAGGATTGCTTGTTTGCGTCTATGTATCCGAGAGGTGAGAAAGCACCTAAAATGAACTCCGAGAACTACCTTTCCTCTTTCTTCTTTTCTCTCTTTCAAATCCTACCGACAGACGCGTTTGCCATCTTTTACTAGGTTAATGCCCTCTGTTCGTAGGAGCCGAAGGGGGGCAACACAGGCGAATTTCGTTAGTTTATCTATCTTATTTATCTACTCGTCTGTATGTTGTTGTTTTTTGTTATTTTTTTTACCCAAGTGGACCTAGCATAGCCAGAATGTGGCCCAAACTTTTTCTGTTGGTTAGAGTTTCAAAGACGTGGTCCCCGGGGGTTGGTTTGGCGCACGTGTGTGACGCGAGTACACGCTTCAGATTGATTTGCTGACTCGGTGATGAGTTGCTGCGACTGCGTGTGGGCGCAAGGTGGACAATGAGCTAGCGGGTCGCTCGAGCTGGAAGCGGAAAATAGAATTTCTGCTATTGTCTGCCTGGCAGGGTTCTGAAACGGAATGAACGGAATGAACGGAATGAATTAAATTCAGTTCGGTGCAGAGACTAGCTCGCAGGAAAGTTCCGCACATTCACCCGTGTGTCCTTCTGTCTGTATTATGTTTTACTGCGAAAAGAACCGAGTTCATTCTGACCCGGAACGGAAACCCTGCCGCGTGGTCCACTCCTCGGCGGTAACCGGAGGATTACCAAAAAAGAGGTGCTTCGAGTTTACAAAGCAGTTTCGGGTGGTGGACGGTATCAAAAGTTTTTATTTCTGGATAAATGCCTACGGTGGTTACGCCGTCCTCCAGCTCCTCAGACAGATGCCTTTTATGGTCTTCGAGTGCGCCGCTTGTCGTTCTTCTTTCTACAAATTCGATGCTAGATGGTTGGACTTCATGATTCGAATGTCGAGAGCTGTTCTGGAAATTTCGCCAGTGTGTCTTTGCACTGCTTCGTTACTTTAAATATCAATAGGTATTCCATCAATTTTAATTTTACTAATTTTATTAATTTTACGACCTGCTACCTCATTTATGATGTTCCATCTAGTGTTGGTGAGCACAATGCTGAGTCCAAAAGCGCTCAATGTATTTTGAATGGGAGTCTCCGGTATTGGTAGTCCAGTGTCTTCGGTAAAATAAAAATCAGTTAATTTTTTGCTGTTAATGCTAATGCTCCATTTGTCCGCCCACTCGGTAAACGCTGTAACTGCAGATTTGAGAGCGGTAGTCGACTCAGCATAGGTAGGATCAAATGATAGTAAAGCTGTGTCGTGAGCAAAAGTCGCGAGGATGGTCGTGTCTGGTGGCTGTGAGAGCGTGAGAGGTCGGCAGGAAAGAGAGTCCAAAAGCGCTCAATGTATATTGAATGGAGTCTTCGGTATTGGTAGTTCAGTGTGTTTACCCAGGGCGTCCGCTTTCTATTAGGTCTTTCTTATAGTGTATTTTGCGGCTTCAGTCGCATTCCGGATAATCCTTGGAAATTGCCCAACCCCCAGTTGGTCGTAGAGTGCGTCTCAGTTAGTTTTGAGTAGACCGCACTGCACTTTCTTGAAGTTTATCCTAGTTTCGTCAATGGTCGCTGTTGTATTCCACGTGTGCTGTTTGTATTTAAGATGATCGCCTTATAGTCGGAGAATCCCACCTTAGTTATGCACTCCATGGAGATTCATCCGGACAACGCAGTGATCAGTACAGTTTGAGGAGTGATCTGATACTCGGCTCGGTTCCTCCACCATTGATTTAAATCCCCTTGAGTTAACCAAGTCTTAGTTCGAATTCTCAGCAGTAGGTCGATATTGACATCTACGCCTATTATGAAGTTTTTCCTAGCTGAGTGGGAGGGGGAGGGGGGTTCTTAGAAGCGTTCAGAGAAAACTATTCTCGGATTCCTGCGAAATCTATTTAGACGTGCAACGTGAAGCATATTTTCTTCCAGAAATAGAGGTAGTCTTTCTCACACCCGCGCGCAAAAGGCTTTCACGGCATTTTCCTTTAAGCCGTTCCTGAGGTAAACTGCTATCGCACCCAACGTGCTGTACTTGTCATTTCCATCCAGCCACAACTGATACCTTACAAGTATATAGGAAGAAATACGTCGGCAAGTAATGCGGCCGCCTGTTTGAACGACGATGTCGTCAATTTTAGGTATTTGCTGGAAAGTTGCGGATAAGTCGAACGCTAGCCGCTCGAAGCCGCCGGAATAAGTACGAGTACCTACCTATTAGCCACTACATACCTACTTACTCGTAAGTATAGGTACAGTAGATATTCGCGCTATAATAGCGATAATTCCGATGGAATGAGGAAATGTTTTCATTTCCAGTCCTACGCCTTACCTGCGCGTCTACCTGTAGCCGCTGCGTCGCGACGCTGTAGATTGCAGTTTGCATCTCCGATCTGCGGCGGCTGTTCCACGTATATACCTACCTTACCTATACCTCGTATTAATGCGCAATTAACCTACGCGTTTCGCTGCTGGAGCGGCGTAAATTACAGCGCGATGTTGCAGCAAGAAAGAAAAAAAAAGTTTGTCGCAATGCGATGGCCGCCTTCTCGTTTGTTATTAAATTTTCCGCGCGGCCTATTAGATCTACCTACTACGTCGTGGGAAAGAAGATCGGAGAAAGTTAGGAACTTTCCTCCCCGAGTGACTTGTGACTGGTGGATTCCGCGTCCGATGTTAGAATTCGCGTGTTCGACTGGACGGTTGAGTCGTGCTCGCGATTATTTTACCCGTAGAAACTGTTGTATGAGATGGCAGAAGTGGAAACTGAAAGACCAGAAGCAAAGTGTGTATACGCTAGGCCGCTCTAGTATATGGATTTGGACACGTCGACTATCCTCGGATGTTGAGTCATACCTCTCACCCAATTGTCGGATAGGTCGATTCGATAGGTATACATACCTGTTTTCATAATTAACTTTATGTATATCGAGCAAGACCTCCCGCAGCTTGTTACTACTCCACAATACATGTAATTTCTTAGCTGATCTGTTTCATCCTTCTGACTCATTTCTGGTTTCCTTTTTTTTTTCTATTTTTGGTAGGATCATCTATCTCTTCCTTGTCTGGATACATGTCTTGCCTCATTTTACTCTTTTCACCGCTCTGTCAAAATAAATACTTCCACTTGATTTACTGTTTAAAATTCTAATCTTCATTTTGCAAATTCTTTTTACTTCCATCATTAATCACTCTGTTTGGCATTCTGAGTTGTCATTATCTTCCTTTTTTCTTTTTTTTAACAGTATCCGTTTTGAAAATGGTTATGTTAGTGCAGGAAAAATACGGCTATTAGTAACCCCGATTTCGGTCATTGTTGTATTGTCCCTTCCAGAACTGTCTTTTAGTGACCAGTATTTTTTGCATTCCTTTAGTATGCGATTGCCGACTTCATTTTGTGTTCTGGTTATGTTTTGTCCCAGGTAGGTTATTTCTCTTGTTTGTCCTGTTGATCTCCTCATTCACTGTCTTCTTCTTCGTGTGCTGCCGCCCGACTGTACATCCTGACCACATCATGCCGCTGCTACTGCCTCCTCTATTGTTGCCACCCACTGATCTCGATCCTCTGTGTGCCGGACACGAGCAACAAACGGTTCCCCATTGCTTTTCGAATTACGCCCGTCCATCTAGTTGGTGATCTTCTGCGAAGGCGGCTTCCGTTCACATTTCCCTGAATAATCAGTTTTTCAATGGAGCACTCCTTCCTCATTACATGACCGGAAAATTTCAGGGCTTTAGCCATGACTTCGCTAGAGAGCCATTTCTTTATCTTCAATTTGTTCGGGATAGATATATTAGTTTTCCTTGCGATCCATGGAATTCTGAGCGTGCGTATCCACGCCCACATTTCAAAACTATGTGCTTCTTTTCTGTAGCAGTCCATGTCTCTAACGCATAGCTGAATATCGAGAACACCAAGCAGCGCACTAGGTTCATTTTCACCGCATTTGTAAGTGACGCGTCTTTCCAAATCCGGTTTAATGGACTCATTACGAGTACGTTACGTGCCAGCTGAATTCTTCTTCTGATTTCGCCGGTTGAGCCAGCACCGGTATCTTTCACCATTGATCCTGGGTTAACATAGCTCCGGACAGTCTCGTATCCCTTTATCTTCGTTCTCATTCATTGAATTCCCCCCGGTCAGTCACCATCAGTTTAGTTTGTTCTTCTTCAGCAAACATTTTGTGGTTAACCAGTTGTGAAGATGGTGGAAAACTGTTTTGTTGGCCATGTTTATTTAGGGATATACCGATAGAGGGGGGCAACCCCCCTATAAAAAATTTCACTCAGCAGTTGGGAAGATTTACAATTTTAGTCAGGCGGAGTTGGGAAAATCCAACAAGGTGTAAACGTGTGTGTTTTGTTTTGTTTTGTTTTGTTTTGATACTTGGGAATTGAGTTGCCAAGTTGGAAAAATCCAACAAGTCAAAGGTTTTCTTGCTGTGATGTTTGGGAATTTTGAGTTGAGTTAGTTAAAAAAATCCAACAAGTTAAAAGTTTTTGTTTTTTTTTTTTGCTTTGCTTTGATACTGCGTAATTTTGAGTTGAGTCAGTTGGGACTTTCACAAGTTTTGCCTCCCCCCCCCCCCACCAGGAAAAACTCTTCGGTGGTACGTCCCTGTGTCTGTTATTCGTCGCAAAAAAGAATAAGTGCATATGGAATGACCCTATTACCGGGATACGACAATTCGAATAATTTCACTGATTTTTACTTCACATCTATGCTTCTCGCTTACCTCGTTACCTCCTAGGAAAAATCACCATTAGTGTGCGACTGAGAAGTGTGGGATTTACTGATGATTCATAGACTGGGAAGTATCGGATTGGTAACCGATGATTCATAAATATCAAAGCGAAGATTATATAATAATAATAATAATAATAATAATAATAATAATACGTAATAATAATAATAATAATGGTGTGGTGGGACGTATGGCGATGCACGCATGCCAAAATGGCCCCTGAGACACCGCACCCCCGGCACCGGAAACTACCCTTTCGGGCTTCGCATCAGTACCGAGGGGAACAATAATAATAATAATCAGAAGTAGTCTTCTTCTCACGCCTGGCCATTTATAAGAAGTTACTTTCCTTATACTTTTGGAAATACTTGGATTTGTTTTGATTGTTATTGAGAAGAAGAATAATTATAACAATTGTGATGGCTCAAATTCACTTTTTTAAAAGGTGCTTGTGTAGCAATAGTGATGGAAACGAGTGGGAAGGGAATGATGATCGTGGAATAATAATAACGATGATTTTATGGAAAAGCAGTCGTAATTGTGACGTCTGTGGGGAAAGTGGTGCGTAATGCAGCCCTAAGTCGATGATACGGTGGGCCATAGCTGGAGTTATGAGTAATCTATGCTTCTACCGTGGTGACTAAGTAACAATTCCGCGTCCAATTGGCCTAGTTCAGAATCTCACATTAGTAGCCAAGAGAAGTTTCCTCGCTGAATCGAAGATTTCACAACTGCTGGAATTATTCCCGTATCTTCGGTACAGGGGCGGATGGACGTTAATAAATAGTTATCGGGCATTAGCAAAGGCGCGGTGCCATAGAGGGTTATTCCACTACCACCTTTCCTTGTTACATTTTTTAAACCAACCGGTGACGCACCGGGCATTTGCCCGGTTTGCCAGACCATCCTGCCTCTGCTCTTGTAACCACTTTCTGATTCGTACCCATAGTTTCCTCTCTCTCTCTGCTTCGTTCTAATCGCTGCACGCGCAATTATCTAGTTTCAAAAATTTGAGCAGCCGTCGTCGTATAGCAAAACTACGACCGGCGTACCAGAAGGGAGCAAAGGTTTGACAATTGATTTCATTTGAAAGATAATTGGCCCTTGGTTGGACAATTTGACCTTTTACGACGTTTCTGCCTGTTTTTTCGACTCTAATCTGTCAAACCTTAATATAGAAGAACCGATTTTTCAATTATACATTCGGATGAAATAATACTTGAACGAAATAGACGTTGGCAAATTAATAACCTCGGCATTAGATCAACAATGGATTCAAAAAAACAGAAAAGAAAGAGTCCAACTGCTGCACCAAAGGACATTTTTACATGGATATGTCGTCCAGATAACCGCGTTGACACGCATACCCACATTCCAGTGCCTTCTCTAGTCGTCCATTCTCGGCGCGGTTCGGCATTCTTCGTATCGGTCAGTCGAAATGCAATGGAACGAATGACCGCGTAAAGAGGAAGACGCAAAGACGCAACTACATCTCGATGGTAACGTTTTTTGGCGAAACGTTTACTGCGGAATTTTCCTTTGCGTGGTGAGCCATCAGACATATCATTGTAAAAAAAAAAAAAAAAATTAAATTAGGTCTGTTACCCAGTTGACACTCGATCGATGTTCGACCGTATTTTTAAAACGAGTACCTATTAGAAGATGTATTACCTATGCTGAATGGTATGTATTCGCACCTTTGGGACAGCTCGAGTGATACATTGGCAAACCAGCTGATCAGCTGATCGCAGATGATAGGTATTTATTGGCGAAAACGCGAATAACGAATAAGCTTTCTCAATCGTAATATCAACACCTGCTGGGAATGAAAGCGGTGACGGTGTTCCTATCGCTCGTGGCTACGATTTAGAATCGATATTTCGAGTTTTACACGCTTCATCCAACGACGAGTTTGCTTATGTATGGATGTTGCCAGCGACATTATGGACAATTAAAAGAAGCTGTGGTCGTACTTACTCGTTAACAAAAATA
Organism: Acanthococcus lagerstroemiae; assembly: GCA_031841125.1. Lineage (NCBI taxonomy): Eukaryota > Metazoa > Arthropoda > Insecta > Hemiptera > Eriococcidae > Acanthococcus > Acanthococcus lagerstroemiae. The sequence goes on along the minus strand of CM063113.1, from coordinate 40,163,547 downwards.
GGTATTTGCGAACATCCAGCGACTAAACAGCGAATTCATGGTTCATCATTCCGGTGGCTATCGCACGCAAGTGCAGAGTAGATGACGGTGAGCATGACGCAAAGCACTTGTAAAAGACGTCCAATCAATGGACGCCGATCAGTTTTCTCTGGCCAGCATGTCTAGTCTACCGCTTGAAACATGTTTCAGTGCGTTAACATGGTCCTGCTCAGGTTACTCGATCTTCTTCCTCAACTTAGCGAGTCTGTCTATTGTCCCAACTGCCGGAAATTCATCTCTCCCTTCCGCCTTCCTCTGGTGGGGCTGGAAACAGCTTTCTCCATTCGTTTTTTTTTTTTCCTTTATAAAACCTATGGCGGGGTCGCTCGCTGGGCAACCGGGAAAATTCCCGGTGGCCTGGCAGACATATAGCCCGATGATCGGAGAACTAATTTTACATCTTCAGCCTCTTCAGTGTTTATGACTCTTCAAGACTTCTTTAAAGCTCTTGCTATATTGATTTTTATAAATTCTTCAAGACCTGTTTACGACTCTTTACAGATCTTATGGGCTAGGTGACCGCTACTCCAAGCCTCGAGACGTTTCATAGATTTTTCAGATTCTCTGATATTTTCTGTACTTCTTTCGGAATCACTGAAATATTTTTTCAAAACTATCGTATCGAAAGAGCGTTTTCTGGTAGCAGCGTTGTGTTGTGAAAGAAACGTTTTTAACAAGGCATTGCCGCATTAACGTAAAAAGTGAGGACGAAACCGTGACGAATTACTTTTCACTCATAGTATGACTAAAAAGTTACTTTTCACTAATAGTATGACTAAAAAGTTACTTTTCACTAATAGTATGACTAAAAAGTTACTTTTCACTCATAGTATGACTAAAAAGTTACTTTTCACTCATAGTATGAATAAAAAGTTACTTTTCACTCATAGTATGACTAAAAAGTTACTTTTCACTTATAGTATGAGTGAAAAGAACGAACAAACGATTTGTTTGTTTGTTTGTCCACACGCTTTTGTTCAGAGATTCCAATCATTAGCAATTTTGTAGTCAATTTCAATTAAAACTCGATAATTTAAAGAAATCGTATCAACTGATCAGTTGGGAGGAAAATCGATGTTTAAATTAGAATTCATCGCAAACTTTTTTTCTTGAAAATGACAAAATATAACGTATGAAGATTTATTACGATAATTTTGGCCGCACTTAGAAAAGATCACACCACACTCACACTTCAAGTCTTTGAGTCATCAGCTTATCAGTCAAGCAAAAATAGTACCTAAAAAAAAATCGAAAATTGATCATGAAAAAAATGATCGATTTTAAATAATTAAAAGTTAATGATCGTTTCGAAAATCGATTTTCGTCGACTGATCAATCGAAAATAATCAATGATCGATTACTTTTGTGTAAAAACATGTTTGCCTGTTTGATTTTCGAAGAAAAAATATTCGAAAAGGCAAGGTGCCGGCTGTACAAGTATGCCTGACAGAATTTTAAAAATATAATATGGGGCACCCCTCCCGCAAACCGGAACAAAGTTGATAATATTTTACAACTTATCTCAATGAGTCTTATGGGCTTTTGTAAACGTCTGAAAAAGTCTGGGTAAAGCGTAGAATAATAATTTTAAATTCGAAAAAGTTTTAGAGGTAGCCTTGAACAATTCTGGAAGGGTTTTGATGAGTAAAATAGTCCGGAAGAATTTCAAGGAAGTGTGAGGCTATATCCCCCTTCTCTCGCTCCTCTGGAAAAAAGTAGCTTGGAAATACTCATTTTACCGGTTACCTTAGCGAGTCTTCAAGGGTCTTGTGCAAGTCGGGAAAAGTCTAAAAAAAAGTCTTCCTAAAGTCTGAAATAGTAGGGCCCGGGAAAGCTAAGGGCCCGGCAGAGAGGAAGAAATTTCAGAAAAAATAAGAAATTAGGAGATGAAGATACAATTTCTATTCAACTTTTTTGAGAAAATTTCCCTCGCTAAAATTGGTTATAAGGGGAGGGGCCTTTTTTATTTCTAGCCCCAGACCCGGACGAAGCTCTCTACGAGCCTGCTGGGCCAAACGATACGCTTAGAAAGCAAGATTGAAAAAGGAAATTAACAGGAGGGTAACCCTAACCTAGAATAAGTTCTGGAATTTGAAGTATATCTTTAAAGGTTCCCTCAGTACGATAGCAAAAGACGCGATTTTTCAACTGCTGTGTTGTACCGACATTAACGTACTCGTATAGGGCTCAAACGTGGCCACTACCGAAAGAACAGAAACACCAAATCGAAGTTACACGAAACCGGCTGGACAGATCAAAACTAAACGTAAGGCAGACAGACAAAACTTCAATAAAACTGTAAAAAAAGAGGAATGAAAGACAACAGAAATATATAGTACATGTGAAATGGAGATTGAAGTGGGACTGGGCAGGGCACGTCACCAGAACAAGAGAGGGAAGATGGTTTCATAAACTGACTTTTTCGCAACCGTATTTGAAAAGGAAAAAAGGAAGGCCGAAATTGAGGTGAAGGGACAACTTCGATAGGTTCTTAAAAAATATATTATACCACAGAGTGGCTTGGGACAAAACCGAGTGTAAATGGCTGAGGGAGGCCTTCGCCCATAAACTGGGCCAGGCGGGGTTGAGTTAGGTATTATAGAAATAATGTGAATAATACTTAAGATGAAATTGTTGCATTTTATTGCTAATAAAGGCTTATGATGATGATTCAAACTCTCATATGGAAAATGCCCAAATTGTTTTTTCAAAAACGTCCAGCTTTTATGCTGAGTCAATAAAATTTGGACGCAATGACTTTGCGCAAATTGATGAAAAATAGGAGGGGAAAACCACAACGATATTGCGCAAATGAAGGTAAGATAGGCAGGTAAAAATATGTAATGACTTTGCGCATCACATTTCCCTTCTCACTTACAACAGGCTTAGGATTGTTTGCAGGAAGCAGACGTCATTAAAAATGTGTGCATCAGCTTCACTGAAATTAAATTTTTTTGGGTTGGCAACTGTACCCTACTAGTTTCAGGTACCGCAACCGGTCTATATTATTTTGCGTATACGATTCGTAGATGTCCATTAACTTTCTGATGCGGGTAGTAACTTTCGTCGCTCGGCGCCTTGTCGAGTTATTCATGATCGAGTTAATTTTCAGCTCACTTTCATTTTGGATACCAAGAATGTGGGTTTCCGGAAGGTGCATGTACTCAGTTTATCGAAGAATTATTAGTCATGAATACGTATCTGTAATCTTGAAAGTTTGTTTTGCGCAATATCATTGTCTTTTTATAGCCAGTTAAGGTTCCCTTCGTTTGCGCAAAAACATTCTCTTTTTTTGCGGAAAGTCATGCCAAATTCAGGAAATTTGCGCAAAGAAGTTGTTCCCTAAAATCTCGCTAACTATTACCACTTTTCAAAAGAAAATTATAGATGTTAGAAAAAAAAAAAGATAAGTGTTATTTTGTAAACTTCCTTTTTTGAGGAAGGAGGGGGTAAAGGAAGGGAAATGACAATCATGACGAATAATGTGATTTCTTCAACTTTCTCCCGTAGAGAGGGAGTGGGAGGAGGTATTGACCTGCGATTGTTTTTTTCGGTGGTTTGCCTGGTCCCACTTCGCCCTTGAATGATACCTCTTATGCACTTGGTACGAGTAGGTAGCCAAGTACCTCGCGGTTTTTTCGCACGACAAAATCCCCTTCACGTTCTTTCCGTCTTTCTGATATTCCGTCTTGTTTTCCATTCCGACAATGACCTAATTTTGTGTCGACTAACGTTTCATGAGAATCGTCCGGAGATCACGTATTAATAAAAATGACGTCAGGCAGTTATTATCATTCGCATCTAATCAGCACTATTCGAACTGAAAGCTGGCCGCCCGAGCGAAATGTGCGATGTAACTCGATAGCTCTCGCTCGATTAGCTGCTTCTGAGATCGCCGTTGAAACATTGAAACGAAACGGTGCGATGCGATGCGTTATAGCGTTGTGGTACGGTACCGTTCGGTGCGGCCGCACGCGGTCTTTTCTCAGATCGGTGATGTCATCCAAGGGTTCAAAGACTGGCAGACGTGACCGACTACGACTACAAGTCGAGAATCACCCCGCCGCGCCGCATCAAGCCAAATAGAAGTATCGAATCGCCTCGAGTTACCCTGTTTAGCTGAATCGATCTCTGAACCGCATTGGACTTGAATCCGATTCGAATGAACGTGATTCCGTCGTATACGGCGCCGTACCGGACCGGACCGCATCGTACGCTCCGTACGGGATGTTTGTAGCGAAGTCCGACGAGCGGGTACAATCTGTATTAGTAATCCTGCCAAGACGAGAAGGCGAGGGATCCATGCTGGGTGCGCCGTTGCCTCGATCAATAGGGTATCTTATAGTGGCCCTGGCAGGATAGCGCGAATCCGAAGAAAAGTGACATGGGCGCCTAGGCTAGCCTCAGTGCGTCCCTCTGGTCACTGATGCGATACTCGAAATCCGAAGCCAGGGGTGCAAAGTCTGGGGAGCCAATTTGGCGTACGTGCATCGCCATACGCTCCACCAATGGAACTTTGTAATACAACCTGAGTACGACAGGGTTGAACTACATTGCTGCTAATTCCAGCTGACCGCAGTCTGCTGAGTGCACGTCGCCTAGTACGAGACAGACACCGGGAAAATCAGTTTTGCAAGTCACGTTAAAACTCGCTAAGATACTCTGCTCATTGACGCGATATTCTAAAGGGTAGTTTCCGGGGCCAGTGGTGCGGTGTGTGGGAGCCACTTTAGCATGCGTGTATCGCCATACGATCCGCCAAGTTCAAGACTCGCCGAGTAATGAAATGAGTATTGTCAACTTTTTCCGGAAAAGAGGGAGGAAGATAGGTTCGTCCAGACAGTTTATAAAATCCAAGATGCTGTCTGCCACCTGTGACACCGGTGACGGTCAAGTCAATTTCCCTCACTTTTGTCGGCATCAGATCGACAATTAATCGGCGACTAAAAATAGTACGTAGGCCTGCCTAGTTGATATACCTACCTATCTAGCGGGCACATTCGTTTAAAACACTCGACAGAATGTCGTTACACGAGATTCACGAAATCCGGTCTTTGATTTGTGCGCACGTTTCACCGATCTCTTCGAAACGCGAAACTCGGATTTTTTTGAAAATACCTACAAAATTAGAAGTTATACAAACGAGTATGAGTCGCTGTCTACGCAGTATCGTAGTACCTACTTGATTCGCTTTTTCCACGAGCCCTTTGTATGAGGTTGTGTAAACTTAGTAGGGGCATGCTCATCCGCCATTTTGACCTGTACTTTTTCCAATAACGAGCGAACGCATGACGGAATACGTCGCGAACAACGATCGAGGTTGCACGGGGAATAAAAGAATAAAAATGGTTGCTGAGCATCCCCAGATGAAGTTTACAGAGCCCATGAACCGAACTGTTCATTACTATCAGTCGCCTATTGTAAACGCCGCCTTTATGTACATTTCTTTTTTATACGAGAAAATCGGTGAATACGTCGGCGTACGTGCGGTGCGGTACCCGAAGCCGCGATAGCGCGACAAGTACACGCGGTTCTATTAGTAGCAGTCTGTCGCTTGGTACGCGTATTCGAAGTTGCGCCGTGAGATGCACTGGCCTTTACCCGCCCGGCACGGATGTGTAAATTTTTTACGATACGCCGCGCCGTATTTACGTACCAGGCTATATTTGTGCTAGGCCACCGGGAATTTTCCCGATTGTCTGGCCGGCCACTTCGCTCTTGCTGTTCAGGTATCGAACTGCTGTATAGAAAAAAAAATTTTGATATATGTGCGAAAAAGCCCATTCGTACGTGTATTGAATATAGATGGCCTGGTTTAAAAAACACGCAAATCCAAAACAACGAATTTTTCAGGAGAAGTAAAAAACATGATTAAAAATTTACATTCACTACTGAGAGTCTGATACATATCAGAAGTTACTTCTGCAATATTGATTATGATAAATACGTTTTCCAGTAGGAAAATATTACCCTTCAAAACGTCTTGCCAAATGGGCCAATTCAAGGAAGTCTATTTTTAATTATTGGAAAAAATTTTAAAAGTGCATACCGGTTTTGTACTTTTTTATTTTTGGTTTGAGATTTCAAAAATGTCCATCGCTTGGCAAATTCTAAAATCAATTTGAAGTTGGCCAAATTTACCAAGTGTTGACCTTTTTATTATTATTATTATTTTTGTTGTTGTTGTTGTTATCAGGGCCGTACCCAGGATTTAAGTAAGAGGGGAGAGGGGTTTGCGATCAAGATAATTTTTTCTTGGTGTGTGGGGGGGGGGAATTATAGGTCCGCCCGCCTCTCCGTCTCAACCCATCGTTTTTTCGTGTTTTTTTTTTGGCCAATGGGAGGGATTTGAACCCCAAAACCCTCCCCGTGGGCACGATCCTGGAGGATGATAATGTAAAAAGCTCGTATGTCTGACTTACGCGTTTTTTTAAACAGTCTATTGGGTGCGCTAGAGTGCATTACGACTTCCGAAGTTGTTAAATTTAGATGTCTCGATTTTTTTTTTTTACCATTAGAAACCAGGGAAAACTCATTTTAACTTACGTGTTTTTTAAACCACGCCGTCGATATTATTTTTTAAAACTACGAGTAATACATTAAAAAAACGAAATTTTGAGCACTTCTAAAACATGCTTTAAAGACACACGGGTTGGGAACGAAACAGTTTCGCTTCCATTTATTCGTCCTTAGTTTCTGTTCCAGTGAAGAATAAATTTTGTGTTCAATCCTCGTTTAATTTCGAGCGATGTATGAAATAGTCAAGTCTCGTTTTTGACTTGACGAAGGTATATAATATGAGGGCCATTCCAAAAGTAAGGTGCACTACCCCTTCCCCCCCCCCTAAAGTGCTGCGATCGTAATGAAATTAACACCAGAGATAGATGTTTAGTTTATTTACTTTTCTAAATAATCGCCACATTGATCAAGGCACTTATTGTAACGCGGTGCAAGTCGTTCGATGCCGGAGCGAAAGAAATTCTTGACTGCAAATTTTAACTCCTCGTCCGTCGAAAACCGCTGCCCAGCGAGGGCTTTCTTCAGTTGGGTGAATAACCAGAAGTCCGAAGGTGCCAAATCGGGTGAATATGGCGGGTGTCCAAAAACGTACCACTGTAGTTTGGCCAGAAAAGTACACGTAACCGCGGAAGTGTGCAGTCGCGCATTATCGTGCACAAAAAACATCTTTTCCCTGGCCAACCCTGGTCGTTTTCTCCTCAGGGCTTCTCGGAGGTCCTGAAGGATTGAAATGTGCATATCGGAATTGATCACGCAGTTCTTGGGTAGGTATCGGATGAGCAAAACGCCTTTGACGTCCCAAAAATCACTTTACCGACAGACGTTCCAACTTTCGCTTTTTTTGGACTGCTCTGACCGGGTTCGCACCACGCCTCCGGAAAACAACTTCCAAAATCCAGATTGCATTATGAGTCATCAGCTTCTTAGGAGGTAATGGTGTCTATAAGAAGAAGAATTAAATCCAAATTAAATATATCTTTGTAAAGGCTATCATCATTTTTCAGTATTTGTGAACCTATTGCTGCTAATATTTTATGAGACCACTGACACCCTTTATGCGGTGCTTAAAGAGTTCGTAATCGAGAAGAATATGCCCATTTATTTCCCTATGTTACAGGATACACTAGTGATCCTAGATTGCGCAGAAACACGAATTATGTAAATACCTGTTTCAATTGTAATACGAGAACATATCCCTAACAAGGGAACCCACATGGTGAAATTCATGTTGGGAGTTGCGTTTTCGAAAGTAAGTAATTACCTTCATGAGCAAAATGCTTCACAGAGAAGCGTTGGACAAATTCATATACTCAGTCAAAGATACCAAGATTCTCGAGAAACGTAATCGTGGACAACGATTTTGCAGTTGATGATGAGTGCTCAGCTCTGCGGACATTCCAGTAGAATTTTTCTTGTTGCTCTGCCTTATCATTAACTACATTGAAAATGTGACCTGCTTTCATGAGCTGCGTGGCTAAGACGGAGGACCACCGACATTCTTGACCGATGAAGTTGAATATACTGTCCATATCGATAGAAACGTCAATTTTTCATGACAAATACATAAATTGAAATTCAAAAATCTACCCTAAATCAAAGGATTACATTCAGTCATATCACATTGATAACAAAGGATTACCTTCTCGTCCAGCGACGGCAGCCCTCCTACAGGACATGTAATTCGCGAAATCGTTTGTTCGGTTGCGTACCTAGCAACTTCTGTAACCACGGGTATGCCAAGCCGCCATTTTTATCCTTATTGGTAGTAAGCGAAAGCGTTGCGGAACAGCGGAACGCGTCGCAAGCCGTCGCGAAGGACTGAAATGATAAAAATGGCGGCTTATAGCACGCTTGTAACAGGCTGATCAGTTCGAACAGTTTCTTCGCTCATTTTGCGATGTTTGAAACGTTACAACGATAGTTTCGACGACGACGGTGACGTTAACAAAGAGAACGACGGGACAGTCATGGTGGCTTTACAGCATTTTCTCGATGTAAGGTAAATTTCGCAAACTGGCAAACTTCGACGTGACTTCTTTCCCTAGACGCAGACGTAATTGACGCCTTTAATGTCTCATTAAAGCGAATATCAATCTAAGTAGGCGGGGTCGGTTGTCGGCAGCCGTGAGCTATTCGAAGTTACCCCGATGGTCGGATAAAGAGGGAGAGAGAGAGAGAGAGAAAATGAAGGTGTATCGGCCGAGATATCACGCGATAGTCTGCACGTATGAATTTCATTTCGAATGTGTTATTTCGAATCCGATAATTACTAGGACGCGACGCAACACGGCCAGGCGCAAACGTGTCTCCGTTGAAAAAATTGTATCGGCTGTAATCGACATTTATTCGTTATTAGTTAGTTATTACCTACGCGAGATGATTACCTACTTACCCGACTAAATACCAACTATATACGTCCGCGTACATCAGTATAAACGTATACCCTACCTATGTATACAGATTTACCTACGTGTTGAAGAACACTCGCACTTATCCGCGTAATGCGTATATGCTCTCGAGTATACGGATGTCTTAATAACTTAGGTAGCTAAGTGGCTGTGCAGTAGATTGAGATTATAACAAGCAGGTACGGTTACTGGTGGTGGTGCTGCTAATAGACACCCAATACTGGATACAGGCTTAAAAGTTGAATTCAGTCCGTGATGATGTAGACGCACACACGTACGGTGAAATTTGTATAATTTGTAGCGTGTTTTTAAACGTACAGACTACCGCACTGCTACAGTCACGACACACGAAGTCGATCATCGAGGCGTCACTTTCCACTTTTGAGTGCATAAAATTTACTGCCGAACGTTTTCAAGTAAAGGCACTCGCGCGCTTATTTGATCCTTACTTTCTTTGGGGGGCGAGAGGTGAGTGGGCGGAGGAGCAAGCGGCACAGATGCGACGTTTTCATCGTAGTCTATGCTAGAGCACCTTGGAACACCCGAGTACTGACATCCGCCATTTTGAGTCGCTTGATACCCGACGATTCACAATTCTCTACGCGGAACTAGGATACTATAGTTTTCACACAGGTATACTGGACCGCCATTTTGATTCCCAAGTCAGAGAATTCTCGAACTCACTCGCACCCGTTTGCGAAAGGGTGATCAATGACGTTCGGACTAGTTGGGAATCAAAATGGCGATTCATTGTGCTTGTGTGAAACGTTAGCACCTTAGCGGAACGTTCCGCGCATCGAATTGTGAATCGTCGGGCACCCGTTCTGCGTAGTGAATTGTGAATTGTCGGGCACCAAATGACTTAAAATGGCAGATGTCAAGTACTCGGGTGTTTCTAGGTGCTCTGTTACTGCGACGCCATATATGTATCGATAACCCTCGCCTCGATTAACATCAATTTAGCGTGCCGCAACTACATAATTAGAGCAGACGCGCGTGAATAAGTACATACGAATCAATCACGCTATACCGCGCTGCACCGCAGGTTTATTCATTCATTCATTCACATATATACGTACCTTTATTAGTTCAAATTCCACGTTTACATAATTATACATTCGCTTAAATATATATTTGTGAGCAGATATTATAAGTTTATGCGTAGATGGTATAAGTCTGTGCGTAAATAATCGATTAGAGCGTTTTAAGAGCTAGGCCCGCTTTGGGCAAAGGTTTCCTTTAGCCCCTCCCATCCCGCCTTTCTTAAGCTATTCTATGGTAGTGATAATGTGTGAGGAGTTTGTTGATTTTTGTTGTCTACTTTATTTTTCATTATTTATTTATTTGTTAAACCAGATACTTACTGCCCGAGGGCTATGACTCCGACAAGGGGTATAACTTAGTTACAAGACATTATAAAGTTTGTTTTGATGAATAAAATTTCGTAAGTCTTCGAGGTCGTTGGTTTGGAAGCCGGTGGAGGGCGAAGGACGTCGATGTTGTGTATACTTGTTGCATTCGTGTGCAATATGGTGCACTGCGAGGGTTACGTTGCAGACAGGACGCTGTGGAGGAAGTTACCGTAGAAAAATGGACTCTTCGGCTTGGGCATATAACCAGGAATCACCTGTGGGGCTGAACCATAGAAAATCGGGGGAGGGTAAATTTTATACGAAAAAATAAAATACTTGACTTGTAATTCTTAGTTTAAAATTACATAAAGTTTATTCTTAAAAACATTATAAACGAAATCACAAAACAAAAATAAGAAAAAAAACTCAGGGGCGAATTCTGTTTGATTTTTAGGTACATCTCCAAGATTCAGCAGCATCCCCGCATTATACCCGCTCATGTCTTTCTGTCCCTTGAAAAATATGAAAACATTTGAAACAGGATTTTCGTTGAGCTATTGCAGAAAATATAATTTAGAATAATAAAATAAGTAAATTTACTTATTTATTTTAATTTTGAAGAGCTCTGCAGCCACTAAGGCCACTTATAAGTGCTCCACAGATAGTTACAATTACAATTACAATAAATTAGCTTCTGTTGTAGATATAATCCATTTTATATTACATGCATTTATTTACTTAATTAGTTGGCCCCTTATATTGGGCATATGCCTCCCTCAATTTGGCCCACTTAAGCCGGTCATATGCCACTCTATGATACAATAAATTGAAACCTTAATTGTGAAAACAACCATATTCAATTTTGATTTTTGACTTGAATGACAGATTGAGCTTTACGTGCAGTCATTATGCAAAAACATTGCAACCTATTTTATCAATTTATCATCTGAAAATGAATACGAGCAGGTAATTCATCAATCTGAGCAATGGATATAGCTCAGTTCGTCATATAAGTCAAAAAATCAAAACTGACTATGGTTGTTTTCACAATGAGTGTTTCATATTTTTGTTCCAACATTTTTTCGATATTCCACCCCGCCCCCTTGCTCTCTGTCTTCCCTTTCTTCTCTTTCCATGTTATCCAACTTGTTACTTTTGCTGCTCATCTTTCGCATTCCATTCTCGCCACATGTCCAGCCCAATCCCATTTCAGTCTTTTCACTATGATTTCAAAAAAGTCCAAATTATCCTTGAGCTTCCCTCTAATTATACCGTTAATTTTACTTCATCCCTTAATTTTAACTTCAATATCGATATTCCCATCGCATTTTGGGTTGTCTCTATCCTCCTGCTGATCTTTCTTCTGAGTGTCCATATTTGGCAACCGTACAAGGTTGGGAACCATAGACTCCACAGATAGTTACAGTTGCTTGATGATCATGATAATAATAGTAATAACTTAATTTTAATAAATCAAGGTGCCAATCCAAAAATAATAAGACTAATTCGGAAAATGTTCTGTAAAAGTTGGTAACTTGGAACAGATGTTACATTTTTTGTGTAAGCCACAGTAACACTGGTTGGGTACCCGCTAGCGCTCTACACAGCGTAGAACACAATCACAATCACTTTTTTCTCAGAGCACTAGCGGGCACTAGCGAGTACCTAATCAGTGTTACCGCGGCTTACACAAAAAATGTAAAATCTGTCCTAAGTTACCAAATTTTTCGGTATACGAACTAAAAAGCTTGAATTAAAATGGATAGGGTAGGAAAAAGTTTGCGATGGAAAGAGGCGTGCGACTCAAGGTACTCATTCGCCCCAAATCTATTCAATTGCATTTTGGAAGAAATCTTTAGAAATATAGAATGAGAGGGTAAATGGATTGAAATCGATGGAAAATTTCTGACACATCTAAGATTCGCCGACGACGTGGTGATTATTGCAAAATTGGCAGAAGGACTCTTAGAAATGGAGGAGACATTTCTAAGAAAAAGTAGGTTGGCTGGACTAGAAATGAACTGGAGAAAGTCAAAAATTTTAGCAAATGGAAACGAGGTGGAATTAGTCCTAAGCGGGACCAAAATTGAGAGGGTCGAGGAATTCGAACAACACAACTAGCGAACCTCTAACGCCATTCGCTAGTGGAAGGGAGGAAGAACTTGGGAAGAGGATTCAAAAAGGGTGGAAAAACTTTAATGCATTGAAAGAAATTTATAAAGGGAAAATTCCATTGAAATAGTTCGATATTCTATGCGTTTTAAGTTGAAGTTCGTTTCCAAAGTGGCCTAAGTACTATTGCAATGATACCTGTAATACATCTATCTATTTATTTTTGTTGCGTTAATGCAGTATTTTACACCAAAGTGGCCCAAGTCCGGTAGGTCACTAACTTTGACTGCCTCTCACAATATTTTGAAAGATGAGGTTGTGTCGTCAGGCTCTTTACAGATCTTACGGGCTCGGTCAATCATGCGCAATCCTGCTGTGGGCCACCCGAATTTAAGGTGAACGCTGGGTAAGCGTTGCCTCGGGCAGTAGAGTGTCCCATAGTGGCCCTGGCAGGACAGCGCGAATCCGAAGCGGGCCTCAGTGCGTCCCTCTCGACACTGATGCGATACTCGGAAGGGTAGTTTCCGGGGCTGTGGGTGCGCTATCTAAGAAGCCACTATGGCATGTGTGCGTCGTGAAAGGGTCATCCTGTCTCACTCCTCTTTAAGTGTTAAAGGATACTTTCTCTCTTATTGTTACTCGACTAATCAGTCGACTTTGCGTGTCGAATTCGACCTATTTGTCGTGTCGAAAAAGTGATCGATTTTGAATATCGACAAAAGCGCCGACTTTTTATGGAGACACGCTTTTAGATGCCGCGCCGCGTATTACTGCTGAATTTTGCGTACATTAACCCGAGAATAACGGATCATTTTTGTCGTTTGTTGTAGGTGTTGAGAATGTTTGGCACGAATCTGAAAGACCACCACAAAACCTTCAAAAACGTGAATTACAACTGGCTAAACAAAGTCATTCCGAAGGATCTCGGCGAGCTGTTATCTAAAGAGCATTTGCAGAAGTTGTCGGTAAGAATTTGTATTCTCATTCATATCACTCCGGTATATTGATACGTAAATACACGCGTACCTGTTACACTTACACCGGGAACGATTTAATTTCAATTTTACATTCTAGTTGGAAGACGAACCTCTGAAAATTTATGGTTATTTACAAAGACTGGCAGTCGCCTTCGAACAGTTGGTATTGGACCACAGAAACACGAATTCGCTTTTCAAGGAGGAGTTCGCCATTGCTGAAAACAATCTGAGACGAGTAAGTAGACAGTTATTTCTTCGTCACAATATTTCGACCTCTGAGCCCCGTGCTTATTTAGGAGGGTACCGCATCTTTTGGGTAAAAGATGTTCTCCCTGTAAGGAGGCTAGCGCTACCAACATTGGAACCTTAATGGAAATCTGTCGAGTAACATTGTGAAACTGGTGTTGTTTGGGTCACTAGTATCGAATATCGCGTCAGATTTTTTATGTGACCCCATCCGAGGTCCCCAGATTTGAACAAAATGAGCGAAACTAACTTAGAATAAAATATCGAAATAGGGTTATTTGAGTCGCTGATTTCAAAACTACTGATTTTCTATCCAACTCCCTCTCAAGCTCCAAATTTGAAAACAAACAAAAAAAGAAGAAAAAGAAGAGAAGAAGAAGAAAAAACAGGGCAATAGGTCAATTGACTTTGAACAAAATTAACAATACAAGCTGGACTCTGCAGGCTGCGAATTGCTGCAAATGCTGGAGCAGCTGCGCAACCGTCCTCATGAGTCAACATAACGTCGCCCATAAAAAAAAAGTCTATTATAATAAGTGAAACTGCTGGATGGACACTCGGACCAGGGACGAGAAAAAAGCTGAAGGCCGAAAGCCTAAAGCCGGAAGCCGAGCGATTTTCCCCTCAAGGTCAAAAGTCAACAGCTGAAAGTTGAATGGTGAAAGTCAAAAGCGAAAGCAGAAGCCAAGAGAGTTTTCTCTGGAAGCTAAATCCGAAAGCAAAATCTTTATATCTGGTGAGGCAGGAGAAAAAAGCAGGAAGCCGAATGTTTTTTCCCTCAAGTTCAAAAGTGAACAGCTGAAAGTTGGATGGTGAAAAGTCAAAAGCGAAATCAGAAGCCATTAGAGTTTTCTCTGGAAGCAAAATCCGATAGCCAAATCTTTATACAGGGCTTTCACGTCCCGGACTTGGGCTTTTTTCTTGTGACATCACATATAGAGAATAGCAAACACACGATTCGTCCAAGATTACTAGAACTAGAACAGGTTGGTCCACTGAGCAAGGCGCAAATACATCAATGACGTCACTGCGATGAAATTCAGACAGGCCGCTTACGGGAATACAGCTTTTTTTTATCTTTACTCATAATCAGAGGTGAGTAAGTTCACGAACTTTAAAAATCGTTCACGTTCACCTAAAAATTTGCTCGTTCACGTTCAGTTCACGTTCACCTACAAATATAGTAGTTCACGTTCACGTTCTTTTGCTCTAATTTTCGTGGTATTCTTTATTTTAGTTATGGTTTTGATTTCACAACGTGCCCATCTATGCTAATACGAAAAGTTATTCCTAGACCCAAGTTCCAGCTTCCAGCCAGCTGTAAGAAGCTAGTCTATTGTGCAGTTATGAAGACAAAATTTATGAGAAGATAGTATTTCTGATGTCTTATGTTATGCTCTTGCCTTAGTTAATCTAAGATATTAAAATTTTTGTAATTCTTTTTTATTCAGGCACTTCAATATTTTGAGGTGAATCACATACACGGAACTAGGTAATTATTTCTGAGGGGAAGGGGGCTAATTTTGCATGTGGGGCTCAGCCCCCTTGAATCCTTCTTCTCCAGTTCCATCAAGAGAGAATCATCATTTTTTGGCTTTTATTCATGTTCGTCCATTATATTTACCTTACATTACTCTTATAGTAGAAATTTTCTGCAGCAATACTGCAAAATTTTTTTTTAATTGCGACAGCAAAACTAAACCAAACAAAACAGATAAAATTACAGTAGGCTAATGCGTGAAGGGGGAAGTACAGCATCATTTTGCATCTCGCCCTCATTTCTTCAGATAGGAAAGAAATCTCGTTCACTCATTCACGTTCGTCAGAAATTTCGTTCACGTTCACGTTCGTCAAAAATGTGAACGAGTTCATGAACTGAACGACGTTCACAAGTGAACGTACCCACCTCTGCTCATAATTGATGCCCTCAACATGTTTTTACCATATACAGCATTCAATTGGCTGTTGTTTTTTAAATAAAAAAAAAGAGCCCTCTTCAGCAAAAATTTAATTTTCCCATTACTTTCTTATGTAGTGAATTTCGGCGCGGGTGAGACGGGAAGGATTGTTGCGGATTGCATACCCGAGTCTATCTTTCAAAGCACAATCAGTGTTGCCATGTTTATAAACATTAAAATGTAGTGGAAATAAAAGTTTGAATAACACTAGCGAGAAAAATATAAGAGGAATTTCGTTTTTGCCTGGCTACGGGCCTGTGTACGCGTAAAGGAGAGGCAGAGGATAACATTGGTCCGTTTGATTTGTGTTACAGATTCTGTGCGAAGTTCGCGAATTGATACCGGACGCAAAATTGAACGGCTTTGAAAACGCCCAACGAAGTCTCATGAAGGACCACTTACGACATATGACTCACGAGACGGACCGTAATGTCCGAGACTGGCTGATCTTTCGCGATTACATGAATTTGGTCGAGTACATCGAACAGGTGATGGAACACTTCGAAGATAGGATCGTCAAATAGGTTGATTATGTGGATTTGGTCGAATACATCGAACAGGTGAAGGAACACTTCGAAGATAGGATCGTCAAATAGGTTGATTATGTGGATTTGGTTGAATACTTCGAACAGGTGAAGGAACACTTCGAAGACAGGGTGGTCACATAGGTTGATGGGATGACGGTTCTCAGTCGCATTTACTCGTACTTGCGATAATATTTTACCGAATACTATACTCGGATTTTACTTTTTGATTTCACCATTTATGGTGCGTTTTTATAGGTATTAAGTATTTATATTCCTTTTTTTCCTTCTTTTTTTTTTTTTTTTCTGACGTAAATTTCGACTGATTACTAGGTTAGTTAAGTATTTTATTTTTATCGATTTAAAGCGTCAGTGTATTATTTAGTATATACATTTCGTATTGGTAAAATTTCTTTTTCGCCTCGCGGGTGTCGAAATTACATCGAATCAACGCCCGATGTAATTAGCCCATCGTCGCCGGTATATGAGCGTTATTATTCGTATCGTATTTTAGAGAATCCGAATTGCGAACCCGATTTCGAGATTATTTGAAAACAGATCCGAACATTGCGCACCAATTATTAGTATCGTTACGTTTCCCGGCCAAACGGTCTGGTAGTTTTCTCTCCAAAATAAGTATGGCTTCACTGGCGCTGAAAACTGTCATGTCGCGAGCTGCGGTAATCTAACACTGGGCGACTTCATTGGTCGCAGGACACCTATGGGTAAATGGCCAATGAGAAGCCGAGTACATTTTTTCGACCGTGGCACGCGACACGACGATTTTCCGCTTCGCCTCAAAACACGAAACCACGCGGTGCACTGGCAGAGTGCAGTGTGCAGTCCAGGTGACCTATTTGTATACCTGGAAACGTTAACGTTAGGTACCTACTACCTACCTAATACGGTCGACTCAACTCCGAAAACACCCTGCTCATTCTCGTTCATTTAAAAAGTTGCGATTTATTGAAACAGATTTCGAAGACATGCTGATTATTGTCTAGTTAGGGGTTTGAATTTGTTTTGTTCGTTCGCGTATCAAAAAAGTGCTATTTGCCGAGCTTGGTTGCTGAAAAACTATTGGGATGTTGACATGAGTTTCCGAAGTTGGTATCCCTGCCGGTAATAACTAGGTGATAAGGTACATAAGGCGGATGATTTCACGAAATCATCCCCCTTATAAATTCTTGTCAGATGATCTCGCCATTGTCACCATACCACGATACTAGCGCTACCTGGGTGAGGTTAACATACCAATACCTTCTCGAAATTACCTGCTCAGTGGCGCAGCCAGGATTTTCTCATGGGGTGAGTTGGACTTTAAATTTTTCCTATACTCAGTATACGCACTGAGTGTTCAAGAATATTGATTTCCCCAATGAGACATTTTCGGTAAGTCGCTAACATTGAACTGTAATGTTTACATTGGCTCAATGTTACTTAACTGGTACAGGTACTCGACATTTTTGAACCCTCTGTATTACCCACCTACTGCATTGTACCTGTCAATTCAGTTACTTCTGTTTTTGGGAACAGAAACGATCCGATGAAAAGTGGATGTAGGAGAGAACTACTGGGTGCAAAAAAATTTATTCGAAAATTTTCAAAGTTCAAAAGAAGATTGCGTCGTACTAAGTGTACGTGTTTTGACTCTGATGATTTATACCACACGATACAAGTACACAGTGAAGTGTCAAATTTTCGATTTTTTTTTCGTTCTTTGGAATCTTGTTTCGTAAAATTGAAGTATTAAAAAAAAAATTAAGACCCTCTGAGGATGACTTCAGTTCCGCAAGCCGCTTCCTTGGCTGCGCCAACTGAAGTTTTGAGTCCCTTTTCTAGAGTAATTTCGACCAGTTTGTTTGCACTTTTTTTGCGCTTGATTCTTTCTTCTTTCTCACTTCACGAAAATTTCATGCCCTCGAAAACGTACGCTCTTCTTCCCTCTCCCCGCACCGCTTATTCCATTACATCAGACAGAGAGGGCATTATTCATAGATATATTGGCGCTTATGCCTGAAAGCAGGGGCGGAATGGCCTGCTGAGGAATTCCCGGTGTCCTAAATGTAGCCAGCCCCGTAGAGAGAAAAAGTGGGCCTGGGGGAATTTCTACGGTCCTCCTCTCCTACCAGTTCGATTTGTTCTTTTCTTATAAGCTACGGGAAAAGAGGATTCTTTCATGGTGTAAGGAGTGATTGCTGATTTGATATACAGTATGGTTGAAATTCAGGCCTTTTAAAAATATGGGGCTCCCTCGAAAGTCCGGGCCCGGGGTATTCCCCCTCTCCCCCTCGACAGGGTTGAATATAGCCTCATGATCTGAGAATTGCTTCTTTAGTGCTTGTTGATGATTCTTCAAAACTTTTTTACGGCTTTTACCGTGTTTTAGATTTTTGAAATTCCTTAAGACATATGTTTAAGACTCTTTTAAGATCTTACTGGTTCGGCCAACCCTGCGCAGTCCGGTGAGCTACACGAATTCTAGGAGAATGCTGGGTAAGCATTGCCTCGGTCAGTAGGGTCTCCCATGGCGCCTCTCTAGTCACCGATGCGATACTCGAAAGGATAATTTCCGGGGCCAGGGTGCGGTGTCCAGGGAGCCACTTTGGCATGCGTGTATCACTATACGCTCCACCAACTCTAACCCTATCCCAGGCCTCGAGACTTTCTATTCGTTGATATTTTCTATGCTTTTTTCGGAATCGCTGTTTCAGACGCTTTTAAATTCGAGCCTTTTCGACATCCATCTGAATGGGTTTAGAACTCTTTGACATTATTTTAAGCTTCTTAAATCGTGTTTAAAACTTTTCAAGATTTTTGAACGTGTTATTACTTCTAAGCATCGTCGACGAGATTCGTTTTAAGACTATTTCTGGGCAGGGACGTACCAAAGAGTTTTTCGGAGGGGAGGGGCAAAAATTATGAAAGTCCTAACTGATTCAACTCAAAATTTCCAAGTGTCAAAGCAAGAAAATCTTTTGGATTGTTGGATTTTTCCAACT
Source organism: Acanthococcus lagerstroemiae (assembly GCA_031841125.1). Lineage (NCBI taxonomy): Eukaryota > Metazoa > Arthropoda > Insecta > Hemiptera > Eriococcidae > Acanthococcus > Acanthococcus lagerstroemiae. The sequence continues at coordinate 40,144,410 of CM063113.1, read as the reverse complement.
TCTCAACTCAAAATTCCCAAGTATCCAAGTATTAAAGCAAAACAAACAAAAAAAAAAAAAAAAAAAAAACTGTTGGATTTTCTCAACTTGAGACCCATCTACTGAAATTTTCCAACTCCGCCTGACTGAGATGGTGAATTTTCCCAACTGCTGAGTGAAAGAACCCTACAAGGGGCGGGAGAAATTCCCTTCCCCTCCCCTTATCGGTACGTCTCTGTTTCTGGATTGACTGAGATTTACGAAGACAATTCTCGACGGCTAATTGAGACTTTCATACTCATTCAAGATCTTCTGTTAAGATTCTTCGAAATTCATAAAGATTTTTCAAATCCTGCTTTAGATGTTTCAAGACTTCTGGACTCTTACAAACATGACTGAAATTTTTGAGACTAGACTATTCTATTGTTCATTGAGATTTTCAAACCTCTTTGAGCCTAGTTAAATCCTTATAAGAATTGGGTTCAGTATTTTTGAGACCCTTTAAAGTTTTTCTAAATTTGGTTGTTTTAGTGTCTAGTTGAGTCTTTAGAAGTTTCAAAGAGATCTGTAAGAGGCTTGGGAAAGTCTGAAAGAGAGTGTAAAATAATAACCCTAAACAAGTCAAAAAAAGCTGTAGAAATAATTTGGGACAGTTCTGGACGAGTCTTGAAAAATAAAGTACGCCTGACCGCATTGTAAAAATGTATAAGGGTGTATCTCCCCCTTTCCTCCCACCGGGACAAAAATTGAAAATATCCACCCGACAGTTCATCTCAGCGAGTCTTTGCGGGTTTTGTAAAAGTCTGTGTAGATGGTGGAGTCATAACCTTAAATCTGAAAACGTTTTAGAGATAGCCTTGAACAATTTTGGAAGTATCTTGAAGAGTACATTAGTCTGAATGAATTTCAAGAAAGTGTGGGGATATATGCTCCCCAAGAGAAAAGACACAGAGAAGGCAAGGCCGAATTTACCTGATTTGCCGCCGTGTGCTGATTTTTTGTGCCGCCCCAAGAATATACGCTTGCCAGTTTTCTTATTAGTTTTCGCATTTCTTCCTTGAATTTTGCCGCCCTCCAAATGACTTTAGCACAATGCTAAATCTGCCATTGGGGAGTCGAAATTTTGTTCGAATTCGTTTTCCTTCATCATTTCGACTTCAAATGTTTTTTGTCAGAGTACACCTCCTCGTAAATGTGAAACCGGTGTTTCAGTGCATTTTGTCGTCGATTTTTTAGCTTCTATGGTGGGATAAGTAAGTGAGAATACCTGACTTGATAGCCACCTGACCTGCAACCTGCCAAATGCCAGTATTTACCTACATAGTTAATTTATGTAGGTGTACAGGGTGACCCAGAGAAGGTGAATACGTTTCTTTTCTTAATTACATGAAAAGCACTCAACAGAAATTCGTGAAACAAATTTTCATTAAAAATTCATACGTGGAAATTCATTCATGAAATACGTCATTTAAATGACCACCATTTTGGGCCACACAGCTCTCTAGTCGTTTTATGAAGTTTCGCAGTTTCAATGAAGAAGTAGGGTCCAGTAATCCCGCACTCGGCGACACCAACCCACCCGGTAACTTTTTGGCTGTGTATAGTGGTTTCTGTTGAGTAGTATTCGGGTTATCTGTTGACCAGTAACCTGGGGGGGGGGGGTTAAACTTTTTACGAAAAACTCTTTGCACGGTCACAGTCGAATTTAACCAAAAATACTGCTCGACACAAAAAGCACGTTCTTTCATTGAATAACTCCCCATGTTTACTGGAGTCGCGTGATTGGCCGCGGTGACAGTGTTACCAACCCTGCTTTTAAAAGAAGAAACTAGGTCAACTTCTGTGGGTCACCCTGTACGACGTATGTGTCTGTTTCTTGAAAATTTTCTTGTTTAACATTCGAGCCCAACGCGCCGATGTTAAAGTTTCGAAGTTGACTTTACTGTTGTATAAGTAAAAAACGTATTTGCCTATTATACCTAGTTTAAGTACTGCAAACATTATCATCGTTAATTTGCATTCTAGTTTTATCACCAGACTGCTCGTTATTAACGTTTACATAAATTTTTAAACCATCCGGAACTAGATAATCAAAATTTAAAGTTACACGAATTATTAACTAAGTACTTTCTATTTGTTTATTTATGTACCTACTAAATTGTCTGCCTATTTATAATAAGATTATTTATTTCGTATTAGTTCGTTTGTTCGTTTAGTCGTATTTCTGTTTTGTTTTTTGTTTTTTTTATTTTTATTTGTTGGTTCGCTTACTAGTAGGGGGTACAGTTTTACTAGGCTAGATGACTAGGGTAATTAGTAGGTGCTGACCAAATTTAGGTGCTAGATGACATTCTGTATAAGCGTTAAGTGTTTGATTAGTTCTTCGTTAACTGTCTTGAAAGCCTATCGTAATTAATCGAAATGTCAGACAGTTTGAGTCCTTTAACGTATAGAAGTGTACAAATTATTAGCGAATATGTTACTAAATAAGTTGACGAGCGAGCGTTTCTGTAACTCGCTCGAGTATTTTCAAATCAAATCGGAGCTTTCGATTGAAACTATTGATAAATTTATTTGGTTGTGATGCGAAATCTTTCGTGTATATGTATTGGTCTAGGCCTTGTTAATGTAAATAATTTATTATGTAGGCATAATGTTATTAGAGTTAGTTATTTTTGTGTTCTTTGTCGGTTCTATTTATAATACCGAGCTTAGAGACATTTTTGATCATGTTGACTCGGTAGAAAAAGTAATTTTCACCTACCAAATCCAATTTTTTTTTTTAAATATTCTAGATTGTACTATTTTTCGTGATTTCGAGACTGAAAAATTTATGCCGCGTTGCGTACAACAGTTGAAGAGCTCTTTTTCAAGATGGCCTAAATCAAAAGAAGTGATTTTTCAAAATACGATAACAACTGTTTTCCTCCCCACTCTTAGCCACGTTTTATGTAGTAAAAACTTCTTAACTTAAGCCACTGGAAGAGTATGATATCGTGTTCAATTATGCTAAAACGTAAATTTTTAGCCAATATACAGCGCGATCTTCCCCTCAAAGTCAACTTATATTTTATTGCGTTTACTGGAAAATTGAAATTTCTGGCATTACTACAATGCAGTCGTAATTACAAATTAGTTTTACTTATTTTTGGCATTACGTCACTCTGGAAGACTTTCAACTTAGGCCACTTTCGAAACCAGCTATTCTTTAAATCACTGATAGCGCTTGAGCACCTGGAAACACCCGAGTACTGCCATCCGCCATTTTGAGTCGCTTGGTGCCCGACGATTCACAATGGTGGATGGCAGTATTCGAGTGTTTCTAGGTGCTCTAGTAGCGCTGGAGCGAAAGGAGATAGGAACGTAGAGAAACCCATCATAGCTTCTATTTTGTACCGCAAGATGGCGCATCGAACTCACTTGTTGACGAAAACTGACTTAGGCCCTGGCGCGGATCCAAACGATCATTGTGAGGTGGCAGAAGGAAAAGTGCGCAAAGCGCGCTTACGAGCGGAAATTTTTTGCCATCTCCTATTTCTCCCTCCTTGGGGGGGGGGCGTGGATCCGCGCCGCCACTTTGGAAAAGAGCTCTTCAGTTGACTAGATGTCGCGCCACGGCTATTCATTTTCGTTGTTATTCAGTCTACATGTTGGCCTATGTTGGATACTCGTATGATAAATGTTAGCCTACCGTGTATATTACTCGCGTTGACCGGATACGTATTACGCGATCCTAAATTAAAAGCGTAGCGCAGGACCGTGGGTCCAAATAAAGACGTTGTACCTCCGCTCTCTTGGGAAAGAGAAAATCAGGTGTAACCCCCTTGATTTTCTGAAATTTCTTCCATTAAGTTCGTTCTTCCCGAGGCGGATCACAATCTTGGTAGTTGCAACTGCAGGCACGGGTTGAAAAAATTCTCCAGGCTGGCAAATTGGTCGTACTCTTTTTTGGCGCTAAAAATGTAACGTATTGAGTTGAAAATTTTCCTATTTCCTTTTAGTCATTATGTTATTGAGTAATTGTCTCATTCTGAATTATTTCGCTTCGCTACGAATCAGTATTAAGTTACGTATTTAAGTACTTGGACTGCGTGAGGTTGACTGGCGAAGTATTACATCGCCTGGAGTATCTTGACGATACTGCGCTGCGCTGTGCTGTTCCGCGATAATGTTAATTTGGCTGTGATTTAGTTTTTATTTTCTTTCTATCCTCTTTGTGTAGTTCTTATATTTCTATCTTTTGTTGACAATAAAATGAAATTATGGGTAGTATACGTATACCAATACACCCAATGTACCTATAAATCTTATGTACATCCGTAATGTGTACATTACAAGCTCGATTATTTCTACCCAAAAATTTTCTCTATTACATATTACATATTTCAACTTTCAATTATTCCGACTTTTCTCTATAATGTCAACTACTTGTACGTACTCTTGTGTGTAGGTAATAAATTTTATTGTACTCTAATGGGTAGCTGTTTGTGAAAATTTATAAAGACGTTTGTATTTTAATGTACAATATATGTAACGTTCGTCTGCCACTTTTGAATGTGTTAGTGAACAAGGAAACGAAAAACGGGGAAACCCTGTATATTCTCAACGTTCAATATTTCAACCACCCCATTCCCCAAGTACTTGAAATAGTCGAGCTTAAACTATACGTGTAAATTTTTAAAGTAGTGTTGGCATTTATTGTTTCATAGTTTCTTTTTCATTTTTCCTTTATTTATTTATGTACACATTTATTTATTTATGTATGTATTTATTTTCGTTTATTTATTTATTTATTTATTTATTTAATTATAAACTTTTTGAAAAACACCCGCGTAGTTGTGTCAAGTCAAAAAGGCGATGGAGTTGAGGCGTATGATGAATTTTGGTGACGTTGATTCTGGCTGTTTGAACAACTAATTTAGGAGCGAGTGCATTTTTATTTTTGCAGTCGTGTTCATCTACACTACTCGGAAAACCAAAAATAAAACGAAAAAAACGAAACCTCGATGCAATATGAGAGAACCAGATAATTAGTGCGGCCCAATGATGCAGGAAGGTATGAAAAGATGCACTTATGTACGGATAATAGCCTCCTCCGGCGGATTTACGCACAGGCAACGTAATATTATATTTTGACGACGGATTTCAGTTCCTCTGCGGAAGTTGAAGAATATGCACCAGATCCCGGCCCGTAAGTTCTCCGAAAAATTTTCCCCGAAAGAAATGCCTAATGTAATATTGGTGGAGAAATTTTCAATGCTTGGAAAATTGAAAATTTTGAATTAATGACTGTTTCCCACTCAACCAAGAATTTTTTTGGCCCAAAAGACATGATGTGTATGAAAACATTTTCAAAATTCAAAAAAAACCAAAAATTTCGATTTAAAGACTGTTTTCAACTCAATTTTTTACGCTGAGCTCGAATTCTGTATTCAAATTTGGCGGCGACGCTCCGTTTCCGAAATACCCCCGAAAATGTGGTAAATTTAGGTCAAAAAATGACTCGAGTTCAATTTTGACGACGGATTCGAATGCGTCTCAAAAAATTGAGTAATCACCTCCAGCGCCGGCACCAGCACCGAAGCTCTCCGAAAATTTTTTTGCCCACAAAAAGACAATCATGTATGTATGGAGAAATTTTTAAAATTCGAGAAAACCAAAGATTTCGAATTACAGACTGTTTTCAACTCAATTTTTCACGCTGAGCTCGAATTCGGTATTCAAATTTTGCGACGACGCTGCGCTTCCGAAATACCCCCGAAAATGTGGTCAAAATGTGTCAAAAAATGACTCTAGCTCAATGTTGACGACGGATTTGAATTCGTCTCGAAAAATTGAGTAATTAGCACCAGCGCCGACCATGAAGCTCTCCGGAAATTTTTTGCCCACAAAAAAACATGATAGTACAGAGAAATTTTCAAAATTCGAAAAAACCAAAAATTTCGAATTAAATACTTTTTCAACTCAATTTTTCACGCTGAGCACGAATTCAATATTCAAATTTGGCGGCGTCGCTCCGTTGCCGAGATACTCTCAAAAATGTGGTCAAAATGTGTCAAAAAATGACTATATCTCAAATTTGACGACGGATTTGAATTCATCTCGAAAAATTGAGTAAGTATGAGTAGCACCAGCGCCGGTGCCGAAGCTCTTCGAAAATTTTTTGCACACAAAAAGACATGATGTATAGTATGGAGAAATTTTCAAAATTCGAAAAAACCAAAAATTTGGGATTAAAGATTGTTTCCAACTCAATTTTTCACACCGAGCTCGATTTCGGTATTCAAATTTGGTGGCGACGCTCCGTTCCCGAGACACACCCAAAAATGTGATCAAAGTTGGTCTAAAAATGACTCTAGCTTAATGTTGACGACGGATTTGAATTCGTCTCGAAAAATTGAATAATTAGCACCAGCGCCGACGCCGAAGCTCTCCGAAAATTTTTTTGCCCCAAAAAAGACATGATGTAGGTATATTTTAAAATTCGAAGAAATCGAAATGTTGAATTCGAGACTGTTTTCATCTCAATTTTCTCACCCTGAGTTCGAATTCAATGTTCAAATTTGGCTGGGACGCTTCGTTCCTGCGATAAGGTCGAAGATGTGGTCGAATCGGGTCGAAAAATGACTCTACGTAAAATTTGACCAGGGATTCGAATTCGTCTCGAGAAATTGAGTAATTAGCACTAACGCCGTCGCCGAAGCTCCACGAAAATTCATTTTCACTGAATATTTCTCGCTGAGTTCAAATTCACGTTCCAAATTTAGCGCTTACCCTCCGTAGCCGTAATACCATCATAAATTTAATTGTTCTGTGGAGGGGTCGTTACTGGGCCGAAGGATGACTGTGGATCAGTTTTGACGCCGGATTTCAATTCGCCTCTGGCAATTAAAGAATTGACACCAGGTCCCGGCTCGGAAGCTCTCCGACAAATTTTTTCCCGAAAAAGTATGGAGAGATTTTCACATTTTTCTGAATGCAAAAAATCTGGGATAATCGCGTATTTCCGCTTAATTTTTCTCGCTAGTTTCAGATTCGTTTTTCAAATCCGGCGCTGACCCCCTCCCACCTTGGCCGAGATACGATAACAATTTCGTTACATAGCGGAAGGGGGCTATACTACGTCGAAAACTGAGTGTGGAATGATTTTGACAACGGATCTGAATTCGTCCCGAAAAGTTAAATAATTATTTTCTCCAGGTCGCGGAATGGAAGCCCTCCGCAAATCTTTCACCGAAATCGATGTCAAGAGTACAGGGAAATTTTAAATATTTTCAAAATTGACATTTAAGCATATATTCTTGCTTAAAATTCTCTCGCTGCGGTCAAACTCGTGGTTCAAATTTAGTGGCGACGCTTCGTTTTCGGGATACATTCAGAAATGTTGATGAAATTTGTTTAAAATGATTGTGGCCCAGTTTTCATGACGGATTCGAATATTTCTCGAATGATTGAGTCCTTTCAACCAGGTTCCGATGCCGAAGCTCTTCGAAAATTTTTCGCCCCCAGAGTAATTCTTAGAAGTACTAAAAATCCAATAATTGTGATAACCACCTATTCCTACTCAATATATCTCGCTGGCTTGAAATTCGTTGTCCAGATTCGGCGGCGACATTGCGCGTTCGAAATATGCGCAAATTTTTTTATAATGAGCTAAAATTGGTGACGAATAGTAAGTCCTAGCTCGTTTTCAAAGGTGGATTTGAATTTTTCCCGAAAGACTGATTAACTTTCACTTAGGGACGAAAATGAGGGCTCCGCCAGAGTTGGGAGATTTTAGTAGATGGATCAAAAGTTGGAAAAATCCACCAAGTCAAAAGGTTTTTTTTTTTTTTTTTTTTTTTTTTGCTAATAAAAACAAATTTTCAAAGGTGGATTTGAATTTTTCCCGAAAGACTGATTAACTTTCACTTAGGGACGAAAATGAGGGCTCCGCCAGAGTTGGGAGATTTTAGTAGATGGATCAAAAGTTGGAAAAATCCACCAAGTCAAAAGGTTTTTTTTTTTTTTTTTTTGCTAATAAAAACAAATTTTCAAAGGTGGATTTGAATTTTTCCCGAAAGACTGATTAACTTTCACTTAGGGACGAAAATGAGGGCTCCGCCAGAGTTGGGAGATTTCAGTAGATGGATCAAAAGTTGGAAAAATCCACCAAGTCAAAAGGGTTTTTTTTTTTTTTTTTTTGCTAATAGAAACAAATTTTGATACTTGGGAATTTTAACTTGATTCTGTTGGGAATTTACTAATGTTTGCCTCTCTAGAAGAAACTAGTCGCTCCGTGCCTGCTTCCACGTGATCCCGATGCCGGAGCTCTCCGGGAAATGTTTCTGCCGAAAAATGAAATGATGTACCGCTCTCTGTTTTGTATAATATGGTGTTTTGTCCGACTAGAGCGACCTTCGGTATAGTTCGTAGGTATTCCTGCATCAGTCAGTTCATATAATAGGAGTTCTCGTACATATTTTGGCGGATTAAAAAGGATCTAGATAAGAAACGAAGAGGACCCGCTCGCATCGCTGTACTTACGCCGCCAAATGAAAATCTAACGTGTTAATAAATAAAACTGGGTACGTTATAGTATTCTGTCAAAACTGGGCGGCACTGTTTTCTCAAAAATACCTAAAACGCGTATATAAAAATAAATAATCTCGCCGAGGCGCTTAAATAAAGGTGTCGAGCCCTCCTGCTAAGCATTTAGCGCCACCAACCGCGAGAGATAGCACCGGAAATGTCCAACTAAGATGTCCTTTGTTAAAGCGAGTGAGCAGGCAGGCTGGAAGGCCGTCCTGTGGTGAAAAACGAAAGCCGGCGATTGCAATCTCTTTAGTTTTCATACCAGAAAAAAAAAAAATAAAAATCCGCTGACTTGTCAGATGAAACTACTGTTGCGGCTGCAGTCGTAGTCACAGTTGCACTCCGGTGAGTAGTCCTATTTCAGCGACAATGTGTGTATGTGTTTGTGTGTCTGTCTGTCTGTCTATCTATCCAGGTTTGTCGTCAGTTGTCCAAGGGATAAACTGTGGGATCAGAGAGGCCACTGAGTAAATCAGTTTTGCAGGCCATCATTCTAACAATCATAGGCCAATAGCCTCTTCACTCCATCGGAAAAATAACATTCTTCATCATGATTGTCATTTTTCTAATTTTTAATCCCCCCACCCTACCCTCAAAAAAAGTAACATGAAAGCTTAAAATATAACCTTCGTCTATCTTTAAAGATTTTATACAATTTTCCTCTGAAAAGTACATGAGTACTAAAAGTCGGCGAAAGGCCATAGCAATCTAAGTCGGGGTTTTCAAAGTGAAACAAACTTCGGCAAAATAATTGAGCTAATTAACAAACAAAGAAATAACTTTTCAATCGAATTTCCTGACTGCTTACACATGTTTTGCCTACTCCTTCATTTTCAGGCAAATCGGATACTGCTATATGACAAAGAGGCCACTCTCGATGGGGAGAGAAGCCAGAAAGTTATAGGTGGTAGCACAAACGAAGCACAAACGATTGCATCCACTTTTCTCTTTTCAATCCTTTGTCTAATCCCTTTTTCAAAAATCATTTCTCTGCCCCCCCCATCTCGGGAGGGGGAAGAACACAAACAACGGGGTTTCAGCACAAACCAGTACCAATGTAGTACAAACGAATGGCACCACTTGCAACCCCATAAACCTAGTGCGGGGCTCCCGTTTCTACAGCCCCCCAAAAGTTTTCCCGTGTACCTCAGGAAGGGGGCTGCGCATACGATGGGATTTTCAGAACAAACGTAGCACAAGCGATTGACACCATTTTCAATCCCTTAGGTGAAAGGGCCACTGTTTCTACAGCCTCCCTCCCTAAAAAGTTTTCTGACATATCTCAGGAAGGGGGCAACACAAACGAAGGGGTTTTCAGGACAAACCAGCACAAACGTAGCACAAACGAATGGCATATGTTTCAAGTCTATCGGGGTGGGTGGGGGCGAGGAAATGCGCATTTAGTTTGAACCTATTTACATGTGTCGTCTTGCACTTTCAAGTATATCATAGCTTTTTAATTGGGCTTCAGGCTTTCAGGATTGACGATGTTCGAAGCTTCGGTCAAGTCGTGATGGACTGACGGCTGCCGGTCTCCTGTCCAGACCATGTCACACTTTGACTGTATGATCAAATACTGCAGAGTCTATCTTTCTTCCTAATGAAGGTCATACCGGTTGTCATTTACTTTATTATTCGCCTCCAAGTATCCCATTAGTCTGGCTTGGACTTAATATTCCCAAGATTTTTGGTATAGTTGAAACGCTACGGGTCTGCCAGTGGAGTAGCTAGGATTTTCCCAAAGGGGGGGAGGCAAAGTAAGATTTTCAAGTGAGAAAAAGTGTATTTTTTTTTAAATCGCCGATATTGGAGGACTATTTTACAAAAATGAAGGTAAAATTACTGCTCGAGCGAAAATTTTTCGAGAAATTTAACAATTGAGTGTGCCGCGGCAAAAAGGGCACATATCGACTATGTTTCCTTTTTGAGGCGACTTCAGATTCAGAATCTACGGACTTTTTATGGTTTGATGCAATTTACCCCACCTTCCCAACTCGGTTTGTTATCAACAGAGATGCTTGAGAATGATGTGAAAAAACATGGAAACAACGGTCGTATCATGGTTATTGTTAGTCGTGCTCCTTTTCGAGTTGTGTACCGCGTTTTGGTGCTATTATTGAGTAAAAAATAGAATTATTAGGTATTCGGGCAAGTGATTAATGATTTACCGAGAATGGGGAAAAAAAAAAGTCGCTACAAAAAAAGGCACATTACTTACTAAATACCAACAGGAAAATATAAATGTAGGAGGCGTTGTTTCATTGCAACGTCATAATTTTTCAGAAGGTGAAGGCGTAAAGTTTCGAATCAATACAACAATAAGTATTTTACGCCAATATAGTGGTAACACTGAATGTACCCAACTTCAAAGATGTTTTTCTGAAAACGTCGTTTCGTTGCATGCGCCCTTTTTGCCGCGACTTGAGAAACCTACGAATGGCAATCAGAATCATTGTCAGCTCGATGATGGACAATTACTACAAATGCTGATGAAAATGGCAGTGATTTTTTTGACAGCCATTTGCTGATACTCGAAAAATTCTCTACGATCGTAAAACACTTTTTCAAAATTCGAATTAGCGTCAATATTACTTCTGCTACAACGAAGAGCGAATATTATCCAATTTGTAAGAAAAGCAAATTTGCACGGTTTAAATGATGGATATTCGAAGTTTAAATATGACTAAAAACGAGGAAGATTCAAGGATGACGGTGGAAAGGAGGGGCAGTGATTATACCTATATCTTGACCAGTCAAAAAATAATTTTACTGAGGAAATTCTTCTGTGAATTCTGAAACCATTCGCTGGTTTTTTTCTCTAAATGGAGGCTAAAAATTTAAATTATTGGAAGTTACGGTTTTCGCTCAAATATAGAGTAAGGAGGGGCAAAAACCTGCGTGGGGCAAAAACCCAAATACCCTCTAGCGCCCCCTACATTCATAATATTTCAACCGAACTAATTATTTTACAAACCTGGTAACATCAATGCTCTACTTACGAAGTTTCATCATTGCATCATCTTTTTTTTATCAGTTGAGAACAATAAATCGAAATATTGTGTTTTGACAAAAATATTTTGGTCTTACAGAAATATTTATATTTGACTAAGTTACTATCGTTAACTGGCGTAATTTGCACAGGCTACAGAATGGTGAGATAAGTACCAGATTCAATCATAACTTTTACTGGGAAACGAACTGTTTTTTCTTAAATACAATCAATATTACGAAAGGTATGAGAGGGGCAAATACCCGAAGTGTTGTTAGGGGCAAAAACCAGCACTTAATGAAGAATCTTTTTACGAATATTTTCCATTGTTTTCAGAAATTATATTCGAAAAAACAATTCAAAGCTGTCCCGAAGGAAATTTTAGAAGAGGCCAAGTATCTAGTGGCAAGTGGAATATCTATACTCGCAGTTTCTGCCTCAGTTGGGCTTGATGAATCGAGTCTTCGAGTAGCCCTTAAAAAAAGTAAGCAACCTTGTTTGATAAAAATTGAATTCATGTTGGTTAGACTAAATAAAATAATAACCTACTTTAATTCAATCGGTTGAATTTCAAATCTTAATAAACTCTTTTAAAATAGGTAATACTGCTGGTGTCTTGGGTCGGTTTCGTAGAGTTTCCACAGAGAGTCAAGAACTCGAAATTGTGCAGCATGTTAAAGAAATGGATGCTCGGTTTTATGGCTTGACCTTAATGAAGCTGCGTCGGCTGGTATAGGTATAGTTATGCCTCCGCTAACAATATCACTCACCCATTTAATACAAATTCGAAAACTGCTGGAAAAGACTGGGCCATAAAATTCAGAGACAAATACAATCTTTCGCTACGAATACCTCAAAAAACCTCTATAGCCCGAATCATGGGCTTCAATTGTGCCCAAGTAAGCACTAATTATACAATCAAAAAGTAATATTTTTTTTTTTTTTGCAAGTGAAAGGACAGTGATTAGGTAATTTTGATTTTTTTTTCTAGGTGAACCTTTTCTTCAACAATTTGAAAGAACCACTGGAAAAGTATCATTTTACCAGCAGTCAAATTTATAATATGGACGAAAGTGGCCTCACTAATGTTCCGAATTCTGTACCAAAAGTCATAACAGGAAAAGGCAAACGTTTGGTTTCAAAAGTTTCAAGTGCAGAACGTGGAAAATTGGTTACAATTGTTGCCTGTATGAATGCTGCGGGTTCTTTTATTCCACCTGCCATTATATTTCCCAGAAAAAGGGAAAGTCTTGATTTATTGGATGGAGCACCTCCCAATAGTATTATGTACTGTTCCGAAAGTGGATACATCCATGCTGAGTTGTTCGTTAAATGGTTACAGCACTTCAAAACCTATGCCCATCCATCAGCTGAAAATCAAATTTTATTGATTTTAGACAATCATTCCTCTCATGTTGCTCTTGAAGCCTTGGAGTTTTGTAAACAAAATCACATTCATCTTCTGACAATTCCACCTCATTCTTCACAAAAATTACAACCTTTAGATCGAGGACTTTTTGGGATCCTGAAAATATATCATTCACAAATTTGTGATAACTGGTTAACTAGCCATCCAGGGAGAGTGATCACTATAAGACAATTTTCATCACTTTTTTCCAAGGCTTATCTGAAATCTGCCACAGTGAAGACAGCCATATTGATGCATTCAAGACATGTGGAATTTACCCCTTCAACCCACAAATTTTTGATGATGTTAACTTCTGACCTTCTACCGTAACAGACCAATCAACAGAGAATTTAGAGGATGAATTTGGACAAAATCAAGCATCAGATAGCCACATTTTGAATGTATCAAGCTCATCTAAGTCAGATAGGTCTAAGGCTACACCTATGTCTGGTAGAACTAAATACAAACTATGTGGAACCAAACCACATCTCACCAGAAGATATACTCCCTTATCCTAAAATAAAGGTAGACCTATGGATCAAAATACTTTGAACTAAAAGAATTTATTTTTGAGAAAATTATAAAATTTTGAATGACATTTCTTATTTTAGGAACCTCGTCAACGTATAAAAAGAGGTAAGAAGTCAGCAATACTCACATCAAGTCCATTCATCAAAGCCTTACAAGAACAAGCACAAAGTAAGAAGCCAGCCACTAAGAATGCTACAAAATCAAAAAAAAAAATCAAAAGCTAAGAAACAGTTGTTTTCTAAAAATGTGGGGGTGAACCAATTGTTACTGAGTGATGACGAAGTTCAGCCTCTTTCAGAAATTGTCTCTACCTCAGCTGTGAGTATGAGAGTCAATTTTCTTAAATATTTTCACTTATTTAAAAATGTTGACCAAGTAATTTATTTTTTCTGTAAAATTTAGGAGCCTCCAGTGGTTAGATCTACAATGCACAATAAAAGGAAAACACGTGTACCTCGAAGTTGAAAAGTTGTGACTAAGGAGACAGCTTTAAAACTCAGATTCCGAAAGCCACCAATAGAACCAACTCCAGTTTCAGACGATTTATGCCTAATTTGTGGAGAACATTTCATCAATTCGAAAAATAAAGAGCAATGGATTCAATGTAATATGTGTCTTCAGTGGGCACATGAAGCATGCACATCATACACTGGAGTTGGTTTTTAGGTTTGTGATATTTGCCAACAAAATTAATTATTTTTTTTAGACTGAAGACTCTTTTTTTTATCAAATAAATTTTTGTCTGCATGATATTTTAAATGTATTTAAAGGTATAACTTAGTGCGGGTTTTTCCCCCACTTAAAAAGGGTTTTTTCCCCACCGTATGGGGCAAAAACCCGTTTCTGACTTTTTGCATTCATTGACTTGTAACTATTGTCAGAACAGTGCAAAATACTTAAAACAAGTTAAATATGGTGAAGGAGGGTTTATTCCATGGAATGAGCAAAAAAAAAAATTGAAATAAAACGGAGTATTTTTCATGCTATGTGGTTTCAAACATTAGGTGCGGGTTTTTGCCCCTCCTTACTCTATGCAGTAGTAAATGTCGCAGACGAATCTGCAATCACGGGAGGGCATTTTCACGTATCAATTTTAATGTCGACTTATCAGTAATGGAGGTTAATATCGACTTCTCAGTAACCGATTATAATTGTCCTCGACTTCCTCGATTCGTACGATATACATACGACGAAATTACGATTAACGACGTGTTGGTGCTGCGCGACTGCAGTCTGCAGCCGTGTTGTTACTGGAAATTTACATGGAAATGTCATAATTGGATGCTGTTAAGCGTAAGGGAACCAACTAACGTTTGTAAACAAAATGAGTTATTAGTATCGTTGGAAAGAGCGTAAAAAGTAGAATTTTTCAAAATCGGGCCCCCGATTCAGAAATGAGTACTCACGTTGAAAAAAGCTTATCAGTAAACGCTATGTCATATAGTTTCTATATGAGTTGACCCGCGAAGCGGGTCAGCTAGTACTAAATATAAAATGTTAACAATAATTTCCGTGGAAATTTGGACCAGTAGCGTGTCGGGAGGAGTGTGTCGAGGGAGTGTTACGGTTTTTGCTCAAGTATACCTAATAGTAAAAGTATATAAAATGCTAAATTAAAAAATACTGAAGATGGCTAGAAAAATTAAAAATTTCCTTGGAAATGTGGACCACTGAACTGAATTGTGAACTAACTTGTGACCATGAAAAGTTAAATCATATAGATTAGCTTCACGTAATACGCACCATTGAACTGCAGTGTGAACTGAACTGGCAATGAGAAGAGAAAAGAAAACAAGTAACCTTGTTCCTCGAGGAGGGTCGGCAAAAAGCACGCATCTTGACTCTCGACAAGAAATAATGAAATTGTTGCTGCGCGACCGCAGTCTGCAGCCATGTTCTCATGGGTGCCCACAGAATTTTTTGATGAGGTAGCAAAAGAAAATGCTGACGACCATAAGTTAACCCTGATTTTTGTACTTGAATTGAGATTAGTGAATAGTTAGTGCTAATTACTCAATTTTTCAAGACGAATTCAAATCCGTCGTCAAATTAGACCAACTTTGATCACATTTTTGGGTGTGTCTCGGGAACGGAGCCTCGCCGCCAAATTAGAATACCGAAATCGAGCTCAGCGTGAAAAATTGAGATGAAAACAATCTTTAATTCCAAATTTTTGGTTTTTGAAAATAATTTTGAAAATTTCTCCATACTATACAACATGTCTTTTCGGGGGCAAAAGATTTTCGGAGAGCTTCATGGTCGGCGCTGGTGCTAATTACTCAATTTTTCGAGACCAATTCAAATCGAGCTAGAATCATTTTTTGACCCATTTCTACCACATTATCGAATTTATCTTGGGAACGGAGCGTCACCGCCAAATTTGAATGCGGAATTCGAACTCAACGTAAAAAATTGAGTTTAAAAAAAGGCTTTAATTCAAAATTTTTGATTTTTCAAATTTTTCCATAATAGTACCGTACCATACACTTAATTCGCAATACACATACACAGGGTGTCTAACAAAATAGAAATTTGAAAATAAATGACTTTCCCCTCCCCCTCCCCCCATTTACTATGAATGCGCTAAAATAATAAACTGAAGTTTACTTCTTCGTCTATAATACTGCATTTTCATGGGGAAAAAATTCTCCGCCAAATTTGAATACTGAATTTGAACTCAGCGTGAAAAATTGAGTAGAACACTGTCTTTATTCAAGATTTTTTGATTTTTCAAATTTTGAAAATGTCTCCATACTTTACATCACGTTTTTTATGGGGCGAAAAAATTTCGGAGAGCTTCGGCGTCGGTGCTGGTGCTAGTTACTCAATTTTTCGAGGCAAATTCGCATCCGTGTTCATGACCATCCGTTGAATTTTTTAATAAGGTAGCAAGAGAAAATGCTGACGACCATAACCCTGATTTTTGTATTTAAATTGAGATTAGTGAATAGTTACATGGGCATGAGTCATTTGTTCATAACTGAAAAAACAAACATGCGCAATCCCTATATGTTAACAAATGTTAATAAACGTATTACTGAACACTGGCAAACCCAGCAGTGTGCCAGTGTGCCACTGGCACACCTGTTGAATACAAAGAAAGAAAAAAGTTTATTATTTAAGAATAGCACTTTAACAATCCCAAATATGGTCAGCTTGATTCCATTTTGGTCATCAGTGATTGTAAAACTAGTCAGCCTGATTCCACTTCGTTCTCATCTTTATCTCATTCGCGAATAAAGGCAACTTTAAAACTATCTTCTTTCTTTAATGAATTAGTCATGTTAGTTGTTAGTAGGTACCATATTACTATTTCTTTCTTTTTCTTCTATTTATAGGCAATGTTACCTTTGATTGAAAAATGATATTCGTTACAAGAGTCTACGAAAAATTAAAATATAAATTTTTATACATATTGTAATTCTCAGAAATTTCCATTCATTAAATTTACGAGTAGCTTGAAAATCCCTGGTAATATTCCACCCATCGTATGATGTTGTTTTTGAGCTTAGAGCTTGAAAACTTAAAAAATTACTCATTCCCTGAAATTGGCACACCTGCTAAAATGGTCTGGGTTCGCCAGTGTTACTGAACGATTCAATTACATGAATCACAAATATCCCTAACTATGCACAAAAACAAAACAACCTCCGCTACCCTCTGCGGGCGCCCATGCATATTCTTAATAGCAATTTCCATGGAAATATCAACCACTGAACTGAATTATCATCATGAAGAGGTAAATCATACGGACTGGTTTTGTGTCGGAGGGGGGGGGGGGAATAAAAATAAATTTCCATAGAAATGTCAACCACTGAATTCGTGTTGGGGGAGCGTTACGGGCGCTAAAGTAACGCTTTAAAGCAACTTTTTTTGAAATTTTGTTCTATGTGCTGAAGCAAAGACATGAAAATATCAAAACGTGTTTTAAAGGCGAAAAATTGCTCATTTTTGCATATTTTACATTCAATTTTAGGTGCCTTGGTGGGCATTCGCCCTCTTCGTCCCCTCCCCCCCCCTTTGGCTACGCCACTGGGGTTTGCCGTTACTGGGATTCGTCGCATCATCGACCTGTTAATGCAAACAATAATAGTAATAACAACAACAACAGAAAAACTAGCGTCGAGTAAAAGGTTACATCTCACTCGGCAGGAGTGAGTGAATAAAACCGAAGAATAGCTCGTTGGTCCAAGACATTTTGGTAAAACTCGGCGCGCTGTTTCCTGCGGTTCAAAGAATTTTGCCGAATTCAAAAGCCAATGCTCGACAGACATTACTCCCGGTGGACCGACGTGCTCGTTCGCAGTCCATTCAGAAAATAAATAAATAAAAATAAATAAATAAACCTTACATTCTTTGTATCCGATAAGTATAAATGACAGTACCTGCGTAGTAGGTATACGAGTGGACGGTGTCGGCGCACAATTGACCAAAAAAAAAGTTATGTATGAAAGTACGTAGGCTATGTACAATGTACAGACATAGATACTTACACACATAGCAGATATTAATATGCGAATATATTCCTCGTGTTTGACTATTTTTGTCAATGAAATCGAGCTCGATCAGTTCACGTCTTCATCACTTCTTCCTGCTGCTCAGGATCAACCCCCGAGTAGGCCAGCGTGCAGCGCTGCGCAGCAGGCGACAACAATGACACTATGCGAACGAGTACCTTTGTACCATTTTGCCTATCCACATCGTTGTTGTAATAGATATCGTACAATATAATACGAATGTAGCGAAGGTATTTTGTTAGCTTAGAACTTAAAATAAGTAAAGGTATATAAAAATCTTTTTCTGTCGCAGCGCCGAGCGTGCAACGGCGTAGGTCGAGGCCGTTCTATCTTCTCCCGTCGTGCTGGTAACAGAATTTTTCTTTCCGACTTGGGTGGGAGACGACCTCAGCACGTCAAAGAATGTTCACCGTAGACCGCGAGTCATGTGTAGGTAGTAGGTACATACTCTCAAAGCCGTACTCTCGGCACTAGAGCGTCAGTTTCTATACCCTACACATAGTTCTCACAAGAGTGCTCTTTTTCTATTTTTCTTTTTCTCCTTTTCTTCCAAGCTAAAAGTTAGTAAAACCATAAGTACTGTACTCGAGTAATCAAACTCGAGTTGTAAGCTGTAAGGTAGTCACTCGTAGCCAGCCAGTATTGCGGTCCCTTGTTAGTGTATGTCTCCGCCCACTCCATTTCGAAGCAGGGTCAGGTTTTTAGGGTCGCCTACTAGTAACCGAGCGTATAAGACTTTTCCCTTTCAGGCGGTTGCCCATCGTTTGCTATAATTTGCCTACAAAGTTGATAAAATTTAACACACAGCGTTATGGGAGAAAAAAAAATCAACCAGATATGAAATAGGTGTCAGCTGAAAGGAAATTACAAGGACTTCAACTTTGTTCCTTTTCATTTCCTATGTGAACCTCGATATTTTTTGATAAAATAGCGTTTTTTGTGTTTTTTCCATAAGATACAACGTTAAACTGCCTACAAAGTTAGTAAGAACGTCAGGCGGGCAGGTAAGCAACAGCATTAGAGGAAAAAGCCTCATTGGAATCACTTTTTAGGGTCGGCTATTAGTAGCCGAGCCTATCGTAATCGCTTTTTTTTCAGTATGATCTTTGATCTCAGTCACAGTTCAGTTCAGTAAATCAGTAGCGTGTCATTTCAGATGTGGGTGATCTGAGTCATAGTTCAGCTCAATTGTACAGCCATATAAAACAACCTAGTGTTCTTATCAGCGAAATACTCCTTGATCTTGATGTTCTTACGTTGTTACGATTTATATTTTGGATTTTACTCTACAGACGGAATTATTTCCTCAAAAGGCTTTAGAAGAAGAGATAAGATATGTTTGTCTATGATGAGCAGCGAGATGCGAGAATCGTCAGCTACGAGTAGTGTTGTAGTGTTCAGTGTTGGTGTTCAGTATTATCCTTTGAGCATACAGAGTATAGTCGGAGTTATATGTTCATAGCCAGTTGCCAGTTAGTAGCGAGAAGCGAACGATTATTTATAAGATGTAGCATGTAGCATGTAAAGACGTTGTCAGTAAATCAGTATGTTGAAGTGAACATTATGTTTGTACCAATGTCTTTGCATCCTATAAACCTACCTATAAGCGTGTAATATTATTCAGACGAATTAGTCATAGAACGATTACCAATGGACAGTGATGTTAGATAAAACGATTTTTTGTCATTTTGTCGGACAAGCATTTCACTTTTTTTTGTTATGTCATGAGTTCTGTCATGTTCGGAGTTCTGTCATTTTGTTTCTTCATAGTTTTGTTATGTCATGACAAAACTATTTTGTCATTTTATCATAATGCCAACATCTATCAATTTACAGGTATTTTTACATACAATCCAGTTCCACCGATCACCAATCTTATTCTAACACAAGTTGCATACTCAGGCTAAAAAAACTGATTAACTGCAGACGACATGAATATTCATTTGTCATATTGTTACATCTCTGAGATTGCTTATTCATATTCCCAATTACCTTCACTGTTATGCCGCATTTCTTTCCTTCTTCAGTTCATATACTACAAGTTGACAAATTGGCGCTTCGATTGTACCTAAGTGAAATACTAGTGATGGGTTGAGGGACATCCCATACTTGATTCATTGATTCAGACGGATTCCATTTCTTTCAACTTCTTTTTGACTTCTAATTTCTAATTCTAAACCACACTGCTAACTGTCAGTTCCAGTCTAACATTTTCCAACTTTTAATATTTTAACTTCAGTGTTTTAATGAACAAGGATATGTAATTGAGATTTGAGAACTTCCTTTTCATATTACCGCAAACCGGACAGGAAAAGACAAACTTAAATATTACAATTTCAAAAGAGGAAAGACATTAGTATCCCACCATTCAGGGGAAAAAATCGCAAAATCCGCCTAAATCAAAAGTGAAATGAGAGCCAGAGTGAAGTTTTGGCTCATCACTTATTAAACAAAAAGTGTCCAGGAAAAAAGACCTAATGTATGATTTAGTTTTGATATATTTCTAGAACACCAGTTCATGTTCTTTCAGTCTTCCTTACTTCTTGCTTCTTGTTCTTTTCCACTAACTTCACACGCAATGACAAAATGTTATACCAAAATTTTTTTGTCATTTTGTTTTGTCATTGATTCAACTTTTTGTTCTGTCCATTTCCATTTTGTCATATGACAAAACTGATAAATTATTTTGTCATTATGACAGAATTCCTAAAATTCAATTGTCATTTTGTCAACTGCCAATAGGTCTTTGTCCTGATATCTTTCCCAACGACCGCAATAAGAGATAGGCTAGTCTCTAATTTTTCAGTCGAGGGCCGACCCTCTTCCAGCAGCTAGCTGCTTGTTTTCCTTTTTCTTCTCTTCTCTCTTCAGTCACAGTTCAGTTGCGTATCATTTCAGGTGTGTGATTTTCGGTAGTGTTCATTGATCTGAGTCACAGTTCAGTTCAGCTGCTCCTCATTTTCGAGAAAAGAATTAGTTGAAAATAATAAATTAGATAATTATAAGCCGGCATTTTGTGGGTAATTATGAAAAAATTATAAGAGAATTCTGTGTGCGCAATTTAATTAGGAACAATGTTTAAAAAGCTTATCCCTGTATTTGATATTTTCCGAGATTCTTGGAAAAAACTGATTTCGAGGGGACGTTCAGCCCTTTCGGGGGCTCGGAAATGCTAGAACTCGGTACTTTTTAGTACGCCAATCAATACTGTCATTCAAACCTCTGTACCAAAATTTATTCTCTGTAGCTTGAATTAAACTTGGACACTGTCTTTGTATCTTTGAACTTTGTTCTCTTATCACTTGTATTCCACAGCTGATCTTTTCTTGGCTTGTAATACATGCACACAATTTGTTGAGGATTAACCGAGTCAAATTATTTTCATTGATTGTACTAACACTTTTGGGAAAATTGCCAGAACTGTTCTGATATCAAAAAAGTTAAAATTATACCTACCTAACGGAACTGCGACATTTCAGTGCCATGAAATCTCCAATTATTAGTGATAGGCATATATACGCCTTCAATGTCAGAAACTGTAATTCTAATATCATCAATGTTCAATAGGTTGCATTTCAAAAAATATAGGGACGATGGGTGCACAGAAAACAGATCTTTTACTCTTGAAGTAAACATACCGCATGATCAATTAAATAGGTACGTCACTATTCTGCATTTTTCGTGTGTATGCAGAAAGAGATACCTAACCAAATATCTTGTAGGCGCACCATTGTACTTCCCAAGTCCATAAGTCTGACTCAAATTATCTCAAATAGGTACCTCTCCGAACCAGGTCCGGAGAACAGCTCTATAATTATTTTATCCGACAGCTCAGAATATTCAAATAATGGGAGTGACGAAGAAAATTATATAAATATTCAAAGGAATATTCGGGGGGGGGGGGTGGAATCCGTAGGTATACATAAAATTTAATTCTTGGTAAATTTCAGAAACATTTAATGAAAAATTCAAGCTACTTAATGAATTTACTGATTGCTGCGAGGAAGCAGACAGCTTAAAAAAACAATTGGTAAAATACTTTGCTATGTAAATTAAAAAATATTGCTCAAGATTTAAAAAGAAGAATGGACTAAATTCAATTCCTTCATACTTCAGAAATTCATGAAAATGAGTTAACTTTCCTAAATGAGAAGAATTTGGGCCTTTTATTGAAAGAAACCCAAATTATTTCATTTCTTAAAATAGAATTAAAAAAGAGAAAAAGACTTGTTTCTTCCCTTCGTGAGAAGAACCAATTCTGTCCTTAAGCAAGAATAAGAAGATCACCATTTTCTCTTTGGATAATTTTCCATGACAAAAAAAATTGTACAAGAAACCAGTGAGTACTTTCCCGCCAAATTTTTCGAAACCGCCTCTTTCGTAACCCATTTTTTCGAAAAGCTAATATGTAAAAGAAAACTCTGCGCTATTGCCTCAACTGTTTAAGTTCAACCTTGACTTTAATTAAGCTTTTGTTTTCGTTAATATTTTTTAACAATTTTTTTTTTAAATAAATAAATTTTTAAACCTATGTATAATATACTATTTTTTGAAGTGCCCAAAAAAATTTTTGGTGTGCCCAATATGGGCAGTGCTGCAATTAAGGCCCCTGAAAAAAAAGATAAACGTATTCAGAATAAAATATTATATTTCAAATTCGATTACGAACGCATAAGTCATAAAGGAAGACCTGAAAAATCGAAAGAAAAATCAAAATAGGATTGTAATAAAAGTACCAAGAACAAAAACTCAAAATACAGGAGAAAAAATTGTAATCCAGAATAAAGTAAGCCAAAGAGGAAAAAGTAAAAAAATATCCCTAAAGTCATATCTTCCTTTTTTGAATAAAAAGTAGATACTTAGTTTAATAAAGATAAACGTCCCCCTTCTCTGTCAATAAGGAAAGAATATTGTTTTTTGATGCGAAAAAATTTGTCCTTGACTCAAAAATTTAAAAAATTATCCACTATAAAAAATTGTTAACCCCTCTCCCCAAAAAAAGAGTGTAGAATCGTTATTCATTTTACATGGTGTATTCTACGCGTAGAATAAAAAAAATCTACGCCAGTTTATTCGGACTGGCAGTGCGAAAGAGTCAGTCGCCCTCTAAAATTTTAGGCACATGAAAAACCGGAACTGCTGAAACCTTACACATTTTAGAAAAATTTATAATTGAAATAGAAATGGACTCAATAGAAGGAAAACTTTATGTACTGTGAATTTTGTTCTATTCATTTTTTCGCTAAATGCTTTCGTTTTCATAATATTTCGAGATTTCTTCATATGCCTGTAAAATAATGAAATATTCCCTTCGATCAGAGTTACAAGGTAAACGACAGCAGCGTGCCGCCGCTTTGACCAGCCCGAATTCTGCGGCACAACCCTGATGCGGAATGAACAAGAAAGGTATCAGGGATACCAAAATAAAGTTTTAAAAAATGTACAGTAATCCCCAATCTTACTGGGGTAATAGAAAGTAAAAAAAGTTGTCTCTGGTTTTCTCAAGGGAAGTAAATGACTGCACCAGGGAGGTCGTTGCCCCCTTGGCTACGGGCTACGGCCGGCATTAACGAACTGCACCATACAGATCGATTTGTGTGGTGTTTTGCACCACAAGAAAAAAAAAAAAAAAAATACTATAAACTCGTATTGGCTTTTTCATTTTTGAATTGTAACTTTAATTTTCAAAAAATTTCAACACTTATTTCAAGTTCTCCCTCTTTTTTGACCTTTAAAGCAGAATAAAAAAATATTCACCCATTTAATTTTCAAGGAAAAAAATATATATATATATTTTGCACCACACGAGAAAAAGGCAAGATGCCGGCCATGCTACGCGCCTGGCTCAGGATTTTGTTTGAAGTCTAGAATTGGATATATTCGATTTTTGCAAAAAATATTCTTTCAGGCTTGGAGGTAAGACTGAGGCCGATAATTATTAATATGCTTTATCTCCCTTTTTGAATAGTAGAACTATTTCCGAAGTTTTACATTGAGAGGGAATTTTCTCTTTCTCAAGAATTAAATTATATATTCTTGTGAGTACCGGGTACCGGTGCTAGTTAGACTGCCAAGGCTTTCACAATGCCTTGTTCCCTGTGTAACATCTGGTCCAGCAGTCTTGTTCACCTTTACCCTCACAAGGACATAGAGGATCTCAGATTCGACTAACGGAGGTATTTCCTCTCATTCCCTCTTCTCTCGAATCCCACGCTCTCAGGCTCGCTGTTTTCTTCCTTACATCGCTCACTCTAGGTTTTACATGTGACGATTTTGTAGTAATATAGTACTCATTTGGAGCATTCTGGAAATAGATGAAATAACTCAAAAATTGCGATTTTTGAGTTATGACGATGTTGAAAGGAGTGAGCGATATACACATACATAGCTTCTGATAGAATTCCAAAGCTATCACAAACTATTTTTTCCCGATCCGTCTCCGATGTTCCCCTCTTGTTTATTATATTTAGTACTAGGTTGAAGTCTCTCCCTGAGGTAATGCTCGAAGGGGCGGTTCCAGGGCTCGGGTGAGAGCAAATGAAAAGAGAGGTAGAAGTTTCGAAATGAACGCCATACATGAGTTCTGTGTCCAATTTACGAATATTCTCCCGAACTTTTTCCTCAGTATCTTCCTAACCTCCGTTAGTTTCTTTTCTTGCCAAGATTTATTCTTTTTTTAGCCAAGAACTTTCTTTTTTCGCACAATTCTTTAGCTGCTTCCGAAATTTTATTTTTTGTGGGTACTTCCTGCAGGATACATTTTAATCAACATTTTTCCCAAAAGGGCTGACGTCCAAAATGCCCTCTTAGTCCAAAACACAGACAGAAGTTAGGGAAATTGAAAAAGAAATGCAACTAAGGTCCTATTTACTATCGCATAGTCTGTCCCAAATAAGAATGCCAAAACCAGTTGCGAGTACGGTGGCACGTGGAGAAAGGAAAAGGTAGTTCTTCACACAACACTACAAACCATAGCATAGAACAGTAATTGCCGTTATTTCCTGTAGATTTTTTTTCATACTTCTTTTTCAAGAAATGTAATGCGATCTGACATGCCCAGGCTTGTTGCGGAAAAATCGATTTTGAGATCCGCAGCGAAGTGTGAACGGTCTCGACTGTTTTCGGCATTCGGGACAGACTATAGTCGTATCAGTGCTTTGAACACGTATAACTCGCCTCCTAATACAGATAGAAATTCGCGATGAATGCTGGAATGTGTATCTTCTTCTTCTCCACTAGATAGCGCTAAAATCTCAACTTCGGTAATTTTGGACTAAGGGCATTTTGAAATTGGAGGTCAGCTCTAAGCCTCCTGCATATTCTTTTCCTCTTCCCATAAATTTTTTCTCAGTTCTAACTGAAGCCTTCGTTTCGCTACATGAATATTATGCACGCCGGAATTATTCTTTTCGTTGCGGTTTTTGCTTTCCTGCCGTTTTCAATTCTTCCCCAGCTGGGTATAGCTAATTTTAGAAGGGCCCCATAATTTGTTGGGAAAACAAACGAATCACACCTTCTGACATCCTTTACGATTTTCCTTTCCGAATACCGGCCTGTAGTTTATTCGTCAACTTGAAATATCACGTCCCAGACAACTACTTTCTGTTGTTGTGGCCAGGTGTGTCTAGACTCAGGTTCCACTGAAATTCGAAGAAATTACATCCTACTTGAAAACACATTTGTACCGTAAGGCAAAATTCATTTTCCCGACATGCGGTACCTTTTCACATAGGACTTCACAAATTCAAAATGAAGCAAATGAACGATTTTCGAGGAATTTTTGTTTAATAAAATAAGTACACGATATATTTAGCGGTAAGTATTAAGGTAGGGCAATACTTACAACGCGTACAATCCAATAAGAAGGTAGTACGAAGTACGGTAGAAAAAAAAAAAAAAGAAAGAAAAACAACAATCCGAGTAAATTATGTATACAATTTTGATTCGCTTTGAATAAGCATTACGAAATATTAAGAATATGAAAATAATATCGTCGACGTAATGAACGACGCACACTGTACTCGAGTCACGCGACTAAAGCACTCCATGGTACGAATTTGATCATTTTTTCAACATATTATCGAACAAAAACAATGCCAAACTGGCGTCCGTTGAATCGGTCAGCATTCGTTTCAAATCGTTGGTGTGCCCGGACAAGCCTCGAATGATCTCGGCATGCTGATGCACAAAATTGTTTTCCAGGTAAGAAGCGACCTAAATTAAAACAAAACGAAACGTTAATTTCCAAACTCGTCGATGGAATCGCGATCTCGGAGAAAGGCCGTTGCGAGTTTCCTCGCCCCCGTCCACTCCCAGCTGGTGAAGTGATCTTTCATCCCCGCGAATTAAAACGTACGGTTTTCGGGCGAATCGCACGTCTATTTGTTTCACGCGATACAGCGATCTCTCAAGAAATCGAGCCATCGAGTAAAATTGTGGTTATACAGAAGAGAATGTTTACCTCGGGATCGTGATAAATATCGCGACGTCTAGCCGCTTCACCATGAATCAAATGAGCTTCTTCGGCAACATTTTTCCAAATATCCAAAGATTTGCTCAGACTATGGATTTCCGACATTTCGTAGTTCTCGATCTCCTAAAACAGAGAATAACGCCATCGAGAATTCGTCGTATCAAATTATTTACTTAGGAATCATTCTATACACCGTTCAAGTGGATGCGCGTATCAATTTGATTCTGTGGACCCAGATCCGTAGCACTAAGAAAGAGGGAGGTTCTGAACCTATGGTCTTCCATAATCAGACGAATTAAATGTTTTGTCGAGTGTAATCATGATTTCCTCTCAATGGATTCAAAATAGAAAAAAAAAAGGGGGGAAATATTTCAAAATATCACTTTCAATTTTAGTTTTCTTGGAAAATATTTTCAATGTTTTCCAAAGAATTTCATCACAAATTTTTGGGATGATTTTCCGATTATTCTTAAGGAATTTCATCAGTAATTTTCGGGAAAAATTTCCAATTTTATCCAAAGAATTTCTTTAAAAATCTTCGGGTAAACTTTCCGATAATTTTTGAAGAATTCCTTAGAAAATATTTGGGGGAAAACTCCAATGGTTTTTGGAGAATCTTATCAACAATCGTCAGAAGAAATGTTCTCCGAAGAATTTCATCGAAGATCCTCGGAAAAATCTCCTAGGATTTTTAAGGAATTTCATCGGAAATTTTCGGATAACACTTCCGATAATTTCCGAAGAATCTTATCGGAAATCTTTTAAAAAATTATGTCCAATGTTTTCCAAAGAATTTAAAAATTCAATGATCTCCGAAGAATTTCATCGAAAATCTTCGGATCCAAGTTCGTTAAACGGTAAGCGTGGACAGACATTCATGCAGCAGGATAAGTTGCCTATATTAGAAGATTGAAGGTTCCCAGCGAGAAAAGCGAGGCTCCCCTTCGGCAGGTGCGTAGGCAACTCATCCTGATAACGGATAAATGTATTTACCTGTTCTCGCATTGAAAAGGGGAAGAAGAAAATATGTCCAGTATTCATGGAAAATTGTTTTCGAACAACTTAATTTTACGTAAGAACATGCTATTTCTTTTTTGTACTTTTCGAAATAATAAATTTTGATTTGCCTCACTTAAACCTGCAACATCTCGCTGAATTTCCAAGATAGCAGGGTTCATCTGTCAAGAGTTTGCCTTCTCCTCGGGGCCTTTTATTTTTTTACGCTTAAGCCTCCTCACCACGGCAAGGTGTCACCCACGAGGAGAAACCGAGGATCACTGAACAATATTTGGGTTTCAAGACTGTTGTTTTCCAACATCGAGGGCTTAATGTACTCCAGTAGGTGTAAAAACACCCCAGCCAACATTTTTTTTTTTTAAATTGTAGAATATTTAGATGTCGTACACCTAAAGTGCGGTTTAACATGGGATTTCTTATTTGAAAAAAAAAAAAAAAAAAAACTTCATTTTACTTTGAAAATTCGAAAAATCGAGTTTGATCAAAAGTATTCATTTGACTTGGAACATTCATCTCATTAGTGTACCAACTGAGTACCTCCTCGCATCTTCATGAAGAAAAGACTTTCAATATGAATTCCTCTCACTTGAATTTTGGTAAAACGTAAACCTTCATCACTGAGATTTAAACCTAAAGTTTCAAGCGTTGGCAGCCTTGTATCATCAAACTCAATTTTATGTACAAGTAAGTATTCAATTGGTACACTAATGGGAACCAATTTTTCGAATCAAAACAATATTTTTAATCACATTCGCTTTTCACGATTCTGTTAACGGGAAATTGGAATTTTTCTAATGGGAAATTTTGTGTTAAATTTCACGCCAGGTGAGCGACTCCTAAATATACTTCGATTTCAGAAAATTTTTGACTGGGGTGTTTTTAAACCTACTAGAAACAGATTAAGCCATTGGGAGCGCAACTTTCCGAATGAATTCTTCTTAGGGACCACCCTATTAGGTAAGCTTATCAATAAATTATATTTTCATTAACATGAATTTTCAAACTTTCAAGTCTTCATCAAATATTAGTATGAATTAAACGATGGAATACCTTAAAATTTTCTTTTAATAATAGGGGCATAAGGGCCATTCTACAAAAACTGAGAATATTTTGTTCCTAGCAAATTTTGAACCTTGACCTTTTTTAGAGGGGGGGGGGGGTATTCTGAGTAACATAATACCATCCGCAACAAACTTCACCGATACAATTCATCAGACAGGACAATTACAATCTTTTGAATGAAAAAAGTATAAAACGATGTCCATCGCCGTGGATTTACTATCTGGTATACCAGTTATATTTTTTTTAATTTTTGTCTCAAGTTGTTTTTTACCAATAAAGTACTCAAAGTACATGTTAAAAAGTCAATATTTCCACACAGAAGGGATGGCGTAATCTTTGACTGGTGCAAAGATATATGCCTCATACATTTTTCAGTACAACAAACGGCCATACTGGTACAATTTTGATCCCTGAACACGATCCAGGGGATAGATCCTAATCTTTGGTGTATGTGCATTATGAAAAAAAAAAAACAAAAAAAAAAACAACAGTCTAACTAAAAAGAAATATAACCGTAATATTTTCGCTTTCTGGTAAAAGACCCGTCATTTGCTTAGCCCCCAGAAAGTCTTGCTGTTCTCCCATTGGAAGTGGTGGCGCTACGAGCCTGAGTGGACGCACAATACGATACACTATGGAGTATATACGTAGATAGCATTCGTCGTATGAGAAGCCATTAACATAAACTGGAACTCAAAGTTACTAAACGGTGTCATTAATTTATCGAATTGAGGTACACCCAGTATCTTCATACAAATCGAATATCGGCTCGCAATATCACGATGCTGTACTTACCACCGGTGATGAACTTTGTTTTTTGTACGCGAAGTCCATACTACCGCCACGTTTCGTTATGTATTTAATCAATTCGATGGTATCATGCCAAGCTTTATCGGAATACTCTTTATACAGGTCGGCCAGTCCGTGTCGTTGGGCTTGGAAATTTTTGAAGTGCGTAGACTAGAAGAATGAAAATGAATAAATGAACTCACAAAAATTTCAAAACTGAATTCAGAAAACGGCTTCTGGACCGCGAATGATACTCTATCGAGAAATTCCTCTCCCGCATAGATTCACTTTCAGATTCGCTTCCGACTCTATGAGCCCCTTATCTCCCCTAGTATGCATTAGTCGCTGGCAGGCTGCCCAGATATTTTTTGATAGAAAAGAGTACAGTCGTTCAAAATTTTTTCCTAGCAAACTCGCATCTCGCTTGGCTCGATGCTCGCTCCAGGAGTCTTTCTGGACTATGTCAGGGCCACACCCAGGATCTAAGTAAGAGGGTTCGCGATTTAGGGAGGCTACAAAAACCCAAAATTAATCTAACTACCCACATGTATAATATGAAGAAAATTTGGCCAATGGGGGGAGGGTTGACCCTTCCCGGTCGATACGGGCCCTCCTATGTTATAAAATTCTCGCCTACTCTTCCCCCTTTTTCCTTTTTTCTCTCTCTCTCTCTCTCTCTTTCTCTCTCTCTGGATCTAGTCAAGTGTTGTTTGTTAAAATATGTTCACGCCTAAATTTCTTTTCATTTACTTTAATCTTTTTTGCGATAATCTTGAAATGGATATCTGCGTGCCTTCTGTACGTATTCTATCTTTGTACATATCACATGTAATAATTTTTTCATTTTGTTTGGCCTCGTGGTAGCTCAATGTGCTTTGACAAACTTGAAAAATAAAATCACAATGCCACAACCTTGAGTGAAATAGACGTGTCACAAGAAAAGGGCCTTAGTGGCAACTGGACACTGAAGAAGCCCTTTTCTTGTGACACGTTACATTTTTGATTTTGTTGACTGTAGAATGTAGAGCGAATGTCTCAATCTCAAGCGAATTTTGGCCTTCGCTATCACGCTATCAGTCATGATTTATATGGTTATATTTTATTATCAGCTTCAGCGTAACAAAAGAATACTTCTTGACATTTTTAGGGAAAAGATAAGAGTTCTCTTTTTTTACAGTATCAAAAGCGTATTTTCCTCTAAAAAGACTATGATCTGGGCAGCCAGCCCTAAGTTATTAAGGCCCAATCACTTTCGCTCGTTTTCTCTCTTCCGCATTGCTGAAAGATTCAGCGTCGAGTTGGACACACACTATTCATTATTATCATCATTTGTCAAACTAATATAAACATTGAATTCGGCCACCTCTAAATACCCAATCGTACATAGGTAGGCGTTTCATGATCTAGATTCAATTTTTTGAAAAGTCGAGATGGTACGGGGTAGGTCGTATTTCAGTGGTTCGCAATCGCTCTTCCTATAAAACTAACTTGATCTTTTGCCATTGTCATCAAACGGTCGATATATTTCTATAGGAGACGTAGATACACATATATGCCTTGTATTTGAAATTTCACTTACCATCAACATGAACTGCCAATTTCTAGTAATGTGAACGTTCGCGTAGTTTTGCAAGTCTTTCATAACTCCGCCGACATGGCCGTACTTGGCGTTACAGTTTTGCAGGTCTCCACCTACTCGAATTTTAAATAAAATATAATTCACGTTAAGCGTAATCGAACTTCTCGTTCGTACAAAATACACGCACTTAATATAAGTAACAGTAGTGGGATAATGAGGATCACCGATGTCCCGCCCGGGGGAAAGCCAAAAGAGAAAAAAAAATCAGGCTAGGTTACTAGGGTGTGAAATGAAATGTAGAGAGCGCTCGTAATGCAACACATACGCACGCAAACCAACAAACACATGCAGGAAGGTGATGA
Source organism: Acanthococcus lagerstroemiae (assembly GCA_031841125.1). NCBI lineage: Eukaryota > Metazoa > Arthropoda > Insecta > Hemiptera > Eriococcidae > Acanthococcus > Acanthococcus lagerstroemiae. The sequence continues at coordinate 40,113,130 of CM063113.1, read as the reverse complement.
TCAAAATCAATATTTCCAATCCTTTAACACGGGCAGCAAAGATCAGTCTAGAAAAACTCTAAATTCTTTAAAACTTGAAACATGGAATCATCGATTGCATATTTCTTATGAGGGCGAATGAATTACTATGTAGGTTCTATGAGTACAACCGATCCGCCATTTTGTTTGAAAAAAAAAAATCAATAATTTTTTGCTACTTTCCTAGGAAATGGGCGCGTTTTCTTCAACGTCACAAACGCGCTTATCACGCTTCCCGTAACGTCACAGAATGAGTTACTGTTAGCAAAAATACCCGTCGTTATTCCAACGAAGGTATAGACTCCTGTAAGAAAAACACACTGGGCTAAGATCAGTATGTTACGATCTGAGAATAAGAAATTTGTTAAAAACCAAAGGTACATATTTTTAACCCAGAAGGTTCCGAGTATTTGCTAATAAAATTCTGGTTTCTAACAAATTTCTTATTCTCAGGTAGTAATAAATTATAATGATCTCTGCTCCGTGTGTTTTTCTTATGGGAGTCGATACCTTCGTTGGAACTAAGATGGGTATTCTTGCCAACAGTAACCATGCAGTAACTCACTCCATGACGTCACTGGAAAACGCGCCAATTGATCAAGTTTTCCAGAAAATTAACACTAAACATCACAAAAAATAATGTAATTCCCCTACTAGAACAATAACTAAAATTTTCTAAATTGGAGTACATTTCTGAAAAATGGTAAAAATTGATTTCAGAATTGATAAATAATAAACTTCATGAGCTCCTCAACTCAAGTTGGAGCGCGGAATCTAAATGAGCCAAAGTTTATAAGATAGTAGTCATTTCTGGGATAGGGTTGATTTTTAAACTTTCTGCAAACAAAATGGCGGATCGATTGTACCTATGTGTAACTACAAGGCAGTGACACATGACGTCACAGGAAGGAGCAAAATGAAATACACGTAGTCTAATGGAAAGTTAACGGATTTTTCCATTTATGTCGAAATTTCGCGAAAATAAGTGGAATTACGCGAAAAATGATATTAAAACTGCTTTCTGCAAACAAAATGGCGGATAGATTGCACCTATGTGTAACTACAAGGCAGCACATGACGTCACCTAAAGAAGCAAAATGAAAGACATGTAAAGTCTGGTCCAGTTAAGAAACATAACTGGCTACCCGCAATACACATCGATATATGGGTATTTTGGAGTTGGAGGGGAAAGACGAGTTTGAGAAAACGTTAGCAGCGTCGTGAAAAAATTATGTTTCTTAACTGGACCAGACTTTAGTCTAATAAGTCCCTAAAAGCTTTGAATACAGGTATTCGGATTCCGCAGGCCTCGTGGCGCGCTGCTGTCGTCTTACTAATAAGAAAATGTAAGAGTGACCAAAGAGGTTGTACTATTGCTAATTTCCTGATATGTGATTTTTTACCATGTTTTTTTTTGTTTTATTTTTAAAATAACGTCAGAGAGATTTTCTTACAAAGCTTTTGCGAGTGAAAACACAAAAACTGTCCAGCCAAACTGCTGAGCTATTCGTAATATTATAACAAAATCATTACTAAGTTGCGAAATAAAAGTAAAAGAATCAGAAGTAAAGTGTAAGGAAAAGTGAAACACCCAACTAAAACGGATAAGAAACCAAACTACAACACTGGTAAAGAATATTCACGAAATTCGTATCGTCGTATCGTTCTATCATCTCTCTTTTGTTGGTTATAAAAACGTCCACTAGATGTCACCCACTTTGTCGCGGAATCCAGACTTTCAACTTTCGCGAAATTTCTACTTCCGAGATGATAGCTGGTAACACTGCCTTTATCGCTGTTTCTCGGTCTTACTGCTCTAGTTGGTTGCAAAAAACGATCAGAACTGAGTTGCAAATGTGCCAACGATCTTTTCAGTTTCTCTAATTTATTCCCCTGATGTATATAAACAGTAGAATCTCCCCCCGCCCTTCTTTGATTGTTAACATATATCCAAAATGTCCCTGCTTCTTCGTCACCCATTATCTTTCTCCAAAGACAATGAGTGCTGTATGTTTGAATTTGGCGTGATATGTCTCTTTCTGTTTCAGTAGACTAATTATTTGCCTTGTGAATTACGGTGGTTACTTGCTTTCTCTGTTTTTACTGTACGGCACGATCTTATCTAGTATTTCTTTTATTTTAGAGTTGAAAAATATAGCTGCGTCATTACTGTCTTGCATTTTGAGCAGTGCTGCAGTAGGCCTCAGTTTACAGCTATCAGATGATATATTTTCCAAAAATCAGCCATCTTGAAATTCCTGATAGTTATCGCGAGGTTGAACACCTTATTACTATTAACGGTTCCTTCGCTCTATAGGCTATTTTCGGACTTATCAGAAGGGGTGGATAATAAGTCTATCATGGATAGCAATGAATCCTCTTCCTGCACTCCAATGTCGTCGAATTGACTCAGTACAGAGACTTAATTCGGATCTATAAGAACGAAACTTGAACCCCATAAAGGACTGAGAAAACATTTTTCATGTAAAAATAGCAAAAATAGAACTTGTTTTCCGTAAGAAAGAAAGGGAGAGGCAGGTGGTGACAGCGACATCTCTCAATATTATCTACTGAAGAGTATTTTTCTTCCTCTTATTATTTTATCACATATTTTTTCATTTCGTGTCATGCATCCGTCCACGTAATTCGGATACGAAAATAACGTCCGTTTCCTACAGGAAAATACATCCAGAATTTTCCGAAAAAGAACGGGAAATGCGAGCTATCTACTACACCGACACCATCCAGTTTCCGGCTAGATACAGCGTTTTATATAAATTACGTATCCGGATACGAGCATGACACAAAGACGTTTCCATCTGCAAAATGGAGAGATGATGATGATGGATAAAAGAAGTCCCGTCATAAATTCGGTATCATTCCGATCGATGGAACCCGTTATTGTTACAATAAATTAGTGTACGCAGATACAACGTCTCAACCTAGATTTGGATGTCGACATCGATGCTGCTGTATAACTTTTTTACATGTAAAGGGCGTAAATATTCTAGTGAATTTGTCGGGATGGGAAATTTATAAGAGGTAACTGGACCCTTTTACGCAAAACCCAACCAAGTGACATTTTTGAGTGTATGAAGTTCTCTAAACCATCGTATAGTGCTAGATGAGTAGAACACGGTGAAAAACAAATTTCTCATTAAAGGCAGCCAACTCAGTGAGATAATTCTCAAAAATCAGCTGTAACCGGCGATGCGGTATGTAAGTAACATTTCCTTCTGACGGGAATACCTCGAAATTACCCAAATGTCGCTTGGTTGGGTTTTGCTTAAACGGGTCCAACTGATAGGCAGAGAGAGAGAGAGAGAGAGAGAGAGAGAGAGAGAGAGAGAGAGAGAGAGAGAGAGAGAGAGAGAGAGAGAGAGAGAAAATAGTGCAAACGTTTACCAGCTGGACTGCAAGCGCCAACCACATCGCTGTAGCAATAATCAGCAGCCAGAGTGCCGGTCATCAAGCAGGGTAACAATACACAGATGAGTACTTTGGTCAACATCTTGATCGTTACTTTGGAACTGTCAACAGAAGAACCAACATGAATATACATTAGAATAAACATCGATTCGACTCAGATTCCACTTTCGGGTCATAAGCGAATACGTATTATTTCGTCGTGAATGGGCGCCTAAGATTAAGATTTTATTGCTGAACGTTAGGATATCGTTATCAACCCTTACAAAGGTGAAGGCTGTACACAATCGCACGATGGTGGACGGTATGGTGTAGCAGTTTAGCTACAGCTAGCTGTAGGAGTTCTATGTGCGTCTGTAGTCGTAATTTTGAAAAATAAATTGTAAAATAAAGAAACGATTGAAATAGTATCGAAGGCAGCGACGCGACGAGGATTAAGATACCTCAGTTAACGACAATCTATACTCGTACGATGAGTACCCAGATGCGATGCGAACGCAGGTTCATTTCGTTATCGATAGAGACGTGTACACCATTTTCCAATTCAAGTGGTCCGAATAAACGAGAAAACGATCGATTAATTGAGCATGACAGCAACGTGATCTGTTCGTGATGATTGGTAGTGACACGAGGCTGACGGTACGACATACGAGAGATTTGATAAGACGGGTATGGATAAGAACTGGGCGTAGTACCACGACGGCACACAGCACAAAGCTCACACCACACGACACATGGGAGTTCCACGTATCTACTACATACGCGCATCATATCGCAAGTCTCGGAAAAAAGAAGACTCGAATACACGTCCTTTTAGGGGCCCCTTTTTAGGAATCTCTGCCGCGCGTACAATGACGTATAATCCCGACGAGTTACGACAGAAGTACTGCGTACAGCGATCGTGGGAATACAAAGGGCATTAACATAAGGGCGTGTAAGTTGGATAGAGATAGGTAAAAAAAGTTGGGTTTTCTTTGAATTCCATTTGGTATTTTATGCTTACGGCCGCATTCTCACCAGTGCAATCTACTTGCCTGGTAACTGGTTCAAATAAAACGGGACATCAGATACAAAACGGCGTTTTCTCACCCCTGTACTGGGTACAGAAAAGACAAGGAGAATAATGACCACTGAGAGGAATGCGGCTGTCTTACAAAAACTCACTACATTAGCTAAGAGAGAGAATGAAATCTTTGGTGAAAGCGGCCAAGGCCGCAATTAAAAATGACCCTGTAGATGATAGGAGACTGGAACCGAGCTCTGCCCCCCCCCCGCCCTCCGAGAATGACAAATATTCAAATTGTGACCAGAACTTCCAGTCCCTGACTAACTGCCTATCACTATGGCCAAGTTCATTAATCAAAGTAAAAATAATGCAGCAGAACGGGGGGGGGGAGGCAAAATGATAAAATTTCGTTCATTCTGTTCAAGAATAAAATAAAAACGAAACGAACCAACTTTGGGAACAGACCGATCATGGCGCTAGACCAGAACGAAGAACGAACGTTATTGATGACACGAATGTGAATGGAATGATATCTGAGACTCCGGATAAGAAAAAACTCTCTAGAACCAACAACGATTTTTCCAGATATAGGGAAAAGAAACTTCACACAGTTCATTTTTGGCAAGCATGGGGCTGAATTAGGGGCCTCTATCCAGCCCTTGAAAACGAGTTTTAGAGTTTCACATTCACGTTAAGTACCTCAACATATCTACTAGGATACTAGGAATAGAGTGCATAATCGACGTCCACCATAACTGTTTCTGGTGTTATCACTGAGTATGAAAATTTACAATTCTGGCTGGTGTATTACTTTTTAGAGAATTCACCGAGTTCATTGTTCATCAATACATTCATTTCTATACACAATTAATTAAATGAAATTGAGACGAAAACTTCGTAAAATACACTGTAACCCGTAACCCAACTGTATAACCACTCAATGATAACGCCAGGAACAAACATGGCGGATGTCGATTATACCCTCCGTTTCTAGTACCTTAATCAGAGCGTAGATGACATACAGTCGTAATCAGCGTACAAGGTGTAATCGACATTTGCGATTCCCTAAAAGTACAATTTCCATAATTTGCGTAAACGGTTGTGTGAAAATTACGCCCATTACGATAGTGAAAACCTGTCGTAAATGGCGTAATATATGTAGTATTACGACTTTATGTCATCGACGCCCAGGACCTGCAACAAAACCCCTGAATCCTGAATTCGATTTTTTTACGCTAAGGAGTTTTTTCTTATCCAGGGTACTTCGCTTCAAACACGGAACAGGGCGTAGACGTGAAAGAGGAAGGCTATCCCTATGGCATTTCAGTGTTGCACAAATTGAAGCGACAAGACCTCTCTCTGTGTTATTATTGCATTTGCAATTGGTTCTTCAAAATATTCGATTGTGATGCTGAACCAACAACGATGATGTTTGTTCGTCTTTGGCGTTCGTTTTTCATGGGTACATTTAATAAATAACATTTCCTGTAATAAATAAACCAGTCACAGTTGATGAATTGAAAACAACAACAAAAAAGAACAACACAAACTACCTATAATACGACGAATGGATGCCTGGCAAACGATTTCAGGACAATTCCAACATCAATTAGAATTAAACAAATTTCTCTACAGAAAATAGTTGAAAAATTTTGAACTTTATACTTGAAAGACTTTCCGGTCATGTACACGTTAATTCACGCTAACGTTCTGGCCAAGCCGATTGTGAAAACGAAAGCATCGATATCGATAATCTACGGTTACCCGAGATAGAACAAAGGAAACTGAAGGACGTAACTAATGAACATAGGCGAACCGGCGGCAATCTGCGCTTCGAGTTTCAGAAGCAGTTCTCACGCGATAAAACTTTTGCACGATTTCCGTATCTATGGACCGCTATGGACATTTGGCCTAATATAAACTGGCTTCTCTATCGTCGACGTCTTAGTACTCTGAACGAATATTCGCGTACTACATATGACGTATTTACACCAATACTGGATACCCTGAAGGCTTAGGATGTTACGAAGAGAACAGACTTCAGAAATCATCGCAGTCGCTCGAATCATTTTAATTTCGCGGAAAAACACGGTATTCGATTCAAGGCAACCGGAGCCGCTCAATAAGTCAATAATGCTCCCAATTATCGTAAAGAATAAATGAAATAACCGACTTGGGTAACTCCAGTTGACTGAGGTAGTGTACGAAATGTAATTACAACTTACCTAGGAGAACGTAAGAACGGCGAAACGAATATTCAAATTGGAAAACTCTGAAGCTCGGTTCACCTTTACACACACTGGCGCAGAAGGTGAGTATGAATAAACTGAAGAGTACGAACCCGACTGAGTTGTACTTGGAAAGTTGAACCTGACAAAGAAACGATACTCGATTGGTTATCTCAAGCACAATGTACGGTATAACGACGATAATTGGTAATAGTGTCGAGTATGTACTCGCGTTTACTTACACTACTGTATTATCTTTGTTTGATTTACGCTCGTATCAGTATCGGTATCGGTTATCAGTTCAAATTCTGTTATTCGTAGTCCACACTCCACAGCAGCAGCCACAACGCCACTAGCTTCAGCCAGTCAGCCTTTCGCACGTCGCAGTAGATTACTCGTCGTGTATTACGTACTTCTCGCTGAAAAGAATCGAGAAACAAGACGAGGAAAAATGAAACAGAAATGGCGCAGTTCCCAAAACGTCCTTGAAGCTTGAAGCATCTACGTCTCGTGTTATCAGTTTCACTGTTTATCGTTAGTGTGCGGTTGTGTGCTAGTAGTTGTAATCCACATTCGTGCTTGTCACCACCCGCCGCCGCACCACTCCTTCTTACCGAGCCCATCACGCCAGTTAGCTATCGTCAACTTCTTGTACGTCGTATTCTCCTATCGACAGCCCAATGTCAGCTAGATTAGATAAAAAACACTTCCAACACTCAACTTTGAGCTTTAAGCTTTGATATGATTTTCGATCTCGATTTTTTTCGATTCGACCATTCAGAAAGAGAAAAGCAACGAGTTAGAACACTGGAGTCGGAAGAGCCGGGATCCTGTCTGTAAACTACTGATGCGATGGTTGGAGCGAGGAAAAGGCTCCTTTGGACGTTTGGAGCAGGGTTTGCTTAGGGAATGACTAAAATCAGAAGGGATCGAAACAGAAGTACATAGATTTGTGTTTTACCGAATCAAATTACATCGACTGAATGTAAAAATAAAAAATGATGGAATGACAGCGTTGCCAAACAAATGTTTCAAAAATGTACGACATTCTGAAATATTGAAGGTGCAACCTACACTACACAACAGCATAAAAAAACAATGGGATGAGATTATATGATTTCAACTGTATCTTAAATGTTGAATACAATAGTGTTGACTATTTTTCTCGAGAACCTCTCGTTTTCCACATTCAAAATTAAAATTTATCAAATTTTTCATGTTTTATTCCTTTTTGTTGTCCAGGAATAGCTACACTGATACTGATAAAAATACTGAACGCGCATAGTTTACGCGATCAGTGGTATTTGGGCCGTCCATCCGTCAGAGAGCGCTGTAATCAAGCACTAATGATAAGGACGAAAACATGAATCTATGCATTTCCCCCATTAATGCACATACTGAAATATCTCGAAAAGTAAGACGATTTTACAGTATTTAAAAAGAAAAGAATTTTTCGAACAAAGAATTTCCCTTCAGTTAAGACTATTTTTATACCTAGATTCCAAAATTTTGCTGCATGTGTCAAACACTTCATGTTTTTTGTCGCTGATAAGAGTAGTCGATACTATACTCTGTTCGCAAATAGAAAGGGTCATGTAAACAAACGTTGTGGAACTCGCGGTATCCAAGGTGTGAAGTGGGTACGTGTAACTTTGTTTACATGGCCCTTTCTATTTGCGAACAGAGAATAGCGCTGGACGGCCCGAATCATCTTATAATGATACTAAAATTCGTGTTTAAGATGGAGATAAGAAAAAAAAATGAACTATACCTATAATCCAAAAATTAACATCTGCATTAAATTCCTCGTTGAAAATACTTATTTGAATATATTCCCATGTGATTGTCTTTTTACAAAATCTCAAATTGTGTGTAGTGGTATTGACCTATTGTGCCACACTCAGAAACTGACATATGACTTTGTGACTGCGGCTGCAAGGCCTTCACGTGAATTGCATTATTATTTTTTGAATAGTAGTTCCCGGGGCAGGGGGTACGGTGTTTCTGGGGCCACTTTTTGGCATGCGTGCATCTCACCATACGTCCCACAACATCATAGGTATTTGCAAAAGAAATCATCACGTTTACATCTTTTTCTTGAGAAATATCTGTTTTCACAAAAAATTGAAAAAGAATACTCGTCGATCGCCTTTCAGCAGTTAATTATGTAAACAGAAAAGAACTGTTGATGTAACATGTACCAGCGTTCAGGGACGTATCGATGGGGGGAGGGGGGCTCCCCCTTGTAGGAAATTTTGTACTCAGCAGTTGAGAAAATTTATCATTTCAGTTAGGCGGAGTTGGGAAATGTCGATAGAGTTGCAAAAATCCAACAAACCGAAAGTTTTTTTTCTTCTTCTTTCCTGTTTCGATACTTTTTGTACTTGGGAATTTTGAGTTGAATCAGATGGGACTTTCTCATTTTTTCCCCCAAACTCTTCGGTATACATCCCTGCCAGTGTTGGCCAAAAATTGACAAATTCCTCAATATTCAAGAATATGTTCCAGGAATGAAGTTGAAAAAATAGATTGGAATTGAAATACAAATTGTGCTACTATGTGCCACAAATTTTAAAAGTGCTACAAAATGTGCCAGCGGCATTGAAAAGTGTCCAAAGTGGTACAAAAGTGTCACGGTTGACAATGATGCTGGCAAATGAGAAGCGAATAGCTGGGTTAATAAAAAGAAAAAAAAGAAAAAAAAAGAAAAAAAAGTACTTTTGGAGCGAATAAATGAAATTCTACTGAGGCAGAATTTGAGAATGAATCAATGGACTAGGTTCATTTCCATCTTACTAAAGAGAGCGAATGGGAGCGAATCAAATCGCTCTCATTCGCTCTTATGCACTCCCACCGAAGAAACTGATGTTGCCATTGATTTGCATGCACTGTTTACATGAGGAGCGTTGATATTAATGTTTTGGAATATATTGAAAAGGACCTGCCAAAAAATTCCACGAACTGTTCGCAGCAGCCAGGATCCTCTTTACGATTCCTGGAACTCATCAGGCAGAGTGTCTACAGGAACTGAAGATTAAGAAATCATGACTTTTTCATAACCTTATTTATATTTATAATTTTTTCGGTTCTTGCACAAGCGAGGAGACTTGTGTCCGCCAGGACCGGTGCGAAGATACTAGTTGTTTATGATGGGCGGGGGGGGGGGGGGTGGGAGAGAGAAATAAAAGTATCATAACTTTCAACTCAAATTTAAATCCAAAAATTTCAGCTAACAAACACACAATTAATATTTTACTATGGTAAATAATCAAGTAATAAAATTACTTTAAAAAAAAATTAACATAGTTGACTGAAAAGAAAACATGACTTAAATGACTGTGAATTTAGAAAAAGTTTACTTTTTATGACTTCCGCGACCGCTTTTGAAAAAATATATGACTTTTTCATGATATATATGACTTTTAACCTATATACACTTTGTCAGGCCTCAGCAGAAAGATTGTTCTCCAATCTGAAGTTCTCATTCAATCTCGCCGAGAGAAGTGACTACTTTTGAAAGAGGTCGAAATTTGCAGAACTTTCTTCTACTGAGGTCAAATTGAGCTGATTTTCACGTTGATCAAAACCAGCTAACGGAAAACTGTTTATTAATTTACCCTTTTGTAGTACTAGTGTATAAGAATTTACATTTATGATGATGATAAGGGGGGGGGGGGAGAAAAAAAGAAGAAAAGAAAATCGATGAGTGAATATCAGCAGCTGGTTATGTAGAAGCAAGACTGAATAGAAATGATTCAAACGCTTCAATTAGTAATTTACTGGAAAAGGGAACGAATTAATCGTCCAATTATTATATTATATGACTTCGTTGAGATAAAATGAGACAACTGTCTTCGTTGTACATCGCTCGGAATTAAACGAGGGTTAAACGGACTTCATTCTACACTCGAATGATTTATTATTAATTAGGTAAAACAATTCCACATTCGACGACACCCTACGCAATTGCCAGGTGATCGACTCCTGACCTGGAGTTCCTTTTCTACGCCCCTTTTTACGTTGTATTTACTTGGTTCGTAGTTCACAATCGTAAACAGAAAATAGTTGATTCATCTATTAATATTCGTGAGTGTACGCGTATGCGTGTTGCTTATACATAAGTGTTTGTCGATGCCAGTGGAAAATTTTCTCCCATGACTGGCAAAATACAGATAGACAGATTACTCGTCTACTTCACTAACACGAATAAAGTACCGAGCGATATACAACGACCAACACACGTGGACACACTGAATACTCGTACGACTTTACAAGCAATATACACATACATACACCAAAGTATATCGTAATTAGTAATTCAGTTTTTAAATCGTCAATCGTGATTGTCACATGAAAGAATTCACGCTCCCTACTGCCACTGCGTGTTATTGTCATTTTTTTGGTGATTTGCCACGAATGACAATGATACTAAAAGTGTGCAAGACAAAATGTTTAACGACAAGAGTGGTGTGCACTACGCCAAGTGTGAAATGGCGGGTGAAAAGCGGAGGAGCAACGAACTTCCCCTGCACTTACACAAACTATACATGTACGAAGTGCGTGTACCCACGGACTAACACTAGCAAATATCAACGTTCGATAAACAGGGTCAAAAGCGTTGGGAGACCGCAGAATTCTAGGGTCAGTGGTCAGTGCGACCTACAACTAGTCTCAGCAGCGTCTGCATGCGGTTGGTCTCGGTTCTGGTTTTCGTGACTTTTTCTCCCTGTCGTTCGCAGGGACGTACCGAAAAGTTTTCCCTGGGGGGAAGCAAAAATTGTTCAAGTCCCAACTGACTCAACTTAAAATTCCCAAATATCAAAGCAAAAAAAAAAAAACCTTTGACTAGTTGGATTTTTCCAATTTCTCAACTCAATTCCCAAGTATCAAAGTAAAATAAAAAACCTTGTTGCATTTTCCCAACTGCTGAGTGAAAAATTCCTACAGTGGGAGTAAGTTGCCCCCGCCCCCTATCGCTACGTCCCTGGTCGTTGGGTCTCGGTCCCAGTCTTTGCAGAGTATAATCTGGTCTGGGCTAGGACCCATTATACTCTCTTCATTTTTTCCCCTTCTATATTAATTGGATCGTTTTGGTTTTTAGGATGGGTGTGGGGCGTGGTCTTGCCCTTTGGCTTTTTCTCTTTACGGCTACCTGATTAATATTCTTAGTCTTGATTTTAAACAAAAGCCTGATCATTAGATTCATCGCGGAATGACAAAGCCATTTTCTCCCATCTGTAGTTCTGGGATCCGTCTTCCAGTTAGTGAAGCTGGGTTCCAGTCCCAACATAGATTTTTATTCTCAGTGGGAGGCCAGTCCGAGTCTGTTTTGTAAGGTATTTTGCCAACATGGGTCCCAACCTTGGCCATTTTACTGGAAAATCTCGCTGGGCCCCAGTCTTGGGTTCCGGTCTTCCAACCCTAGGGTCAAAATTGAATTCTCTCATCTTTTTACACGCCGGGGAGCGAAGATCAGTTTCATTTTACAAACATTTTAGCCATGATTTTGTTTTGAAAATCGTCTTTATTTGCAATCCGTGATGCACAGAACTGATTTCAATCGACAATCATCTGCATTTTACAACAATCCGCCAGTTTTAGGAATTTTGAAGTATCAATAATTATCGAATCCTGGCCTGTACATTTTTTCTTATGGGAGTAATCCACCATGACACTATTTTTTTAATGAATACTGATAAGGCAGCTTATTTGTTTCGCCACCAGATGGCGGCCACTTTTAATTCCCAAAAGCAATCACAGCAGCAGCCAGCAGCAGTAGCGGGAACGCGGGAACGACCAATGAATAGGAAATTTACAAACACAGACACACAACGCACCGTACGGTGTCTGTAAATAGTGACGTTTGTGGTGGTATCTGCGTCTGTCGAGCATTAGTGTAAGTGTAGTGGTAGCCAAATGAAGTGCGCTTCATCTCTTTTATCTGCAGAAACGTTGATAAGCGTAGACGTCGAGAATTTCCACGAACGAGCAACAGCGATAAGCCATACTTGAACCTCGAACTTTCATCCGACTCTTCAGATTCGCGGAGACGTGAATTATTTCATTCTGTACTTTGTATTAATTAGTCGTTAAAGCTTGTTGTTGCACCTTCTGCGCCAGTGTGTGTAAAGGTGACATAGGGATATTGTTCAGTTTTTTCTATTTTCTTCTTTTTACGTTTCAACCTTTGTTCGATTATTTGACTGTGAAAATGAAGTATTCGATGTACTCTGTCGTAGCCGTGCTCGTCGCTTTCGCATGTTTGAACAATGCCGTCGTTTCGGGCAAATTGCAATGTAAGTATTACCGAAAGCAAAATAAACGATCCTATGTTCGGTACGAGCGAACGTACATTTCGAATAATAGCGCAGTATATATCAACGAATCTAAATGGGTAGATGGCCAGCTAACTCTAGAATACCCGATATGTACATCATCTACTAGCTACTGCAGAGCGCGGCGTAAGATACGCGGTAGAATCGTAGAATTCTTTGTTCAAAAGTTGAACTTGTGACTAGTATTATGACGCATATCGTGAAGAAATAACAGTAACGTAAAGAATGGGAACGCGCGATAAGGATAAGACTCGGAAAACAAATTTCTTATTCGATAGTCTCGAATCTTAGCCTACTACCCACGAAAAGAGATGCGTTCGTCCTTCGAGCTACATGTACCTAGCCGAAATGTCGAATATTTGATACAGCTTCAAGGCCAGTTTACGATTTTATTCATGTTTTCGATTTCAATTTGCAGGTAAATTGCCGACCGTCGATATACCGAGCGACTGGATCACCATGGTCGATCCTTGCACGAAGAAAATGAAGAGCCAAATTCAGGAAGAACTAACGGCTGCGATGACTTACTTGGCGATGGTACGTCGCGATCATTGATATAGATAAGGCGTCGTTACCGCCACTAGTTGCTACAAATTTTCGTTCTGAATTCGGCGAGACGCTATTGTTATTTCATGTTATAGTAGCATGAACGCCATGAGGGCTGTGACAACTATAGACGGTCAAATGTTATTTTCCTATATTCACCATCCGTAACCTTATCAGTTAACATTTCCTGGAAATGTTTGCAAATATTTTACAAATTCACCCGAAAAATGGTGAACATGAACATACCTTAACGGGCACACCTAGAGCGAAACTGCCCGTACTCCCTTATTCGCTTGTAATTACCGCGTACTGAGCGTAATTTCGTTTAGTCTCCACCAGTGATAAGACAACAATATACCTCGAGTGTGGCCATACGCCATCTTGAAGCCCACTGCGCCCGTCGATGCCGAATAGACTATGCAGAGCGTACCGCGTAGTCAATTCGGCATCGACGGGTGCGGTGGACCTCAAAATGGCCTATGGCCACACCTGGGGTTCTAGTAGCCCTACCAGTGCTAGACATAGCAAAAAAAAGTTGAATTTTCAAAATTTTGTCATAGGACAAAACCTACATATAAGGTTGTCAGGACAGACTTATCAATGACATAACAATATCACAAAACCTTGGTTGTAATCACGGATAAGAAAAAGCTCCTTAGCGTCAAAACTGAATTTTCTAGATACAGGAAAGAGAAATTTTGCACAGCTCGTTCTCTGCAAACAGGAGGCCCAATTTAGGGCCGCTATCCACCCCCAAAAGATGATGCTTGTCACATTATCAGATGATAGTACGTGTCGAAGCGACTAGAACAGTACGAGTAAAGATAGTCATTTTTAATCCAGTCTGGTTCCGTGAAAGGAAAATCAGCAGAGCGGTAACCACCGCATGATCACTGACCAGTTTTCGTTCACGGAACAAGCTGATTAAAAATGGCGTATGTCGTCACTTGCATAATAATTATGTTCTAGGGCTTTACCAGGACCTGTAAAACCAATATACATACACTGAACTACTAATACTGGAAAGTGGAAACTACGATGTTACTGGCAGGGTTTAGTACTAATGTATTTCCTTCATTGTGTGTGTATTTCGCTCTATCTAGTGTTGGTGAGCACAGTGTTAAATTATTATAGTAACAGATGCTACCACTAGATGCTGAGTCTAAAAGCACTCAATGTATTTTTAATGGGAGTTTCCAGTATTAGTAGTCCAGTGTATTTGGTAAAAACCCTAACTTTGATTTTTTTGACACTAAGGGGCTTTTTCTTATCCGGAGTCACTAGTTATGTGATTTCATCAACATTTAAATGATGAACTACGTTAAACGACAATAACAATTGATGATGTAGGAGTACTATGCTAAGCGACATGTCAAAAAAGGAAGACAAAATAATTTTGTCGAGACGAAACAAAACCATGAAAAAACTTTAAAAATGATGAAACTTATGACGTAACAAAAAAAAGATGAATGCTCGTTTGATAAAATTACTGTCGTACATTACTGATCTCCGCCATACCTCTGCCATAATGGTCACTTGTCAGAATACTGATTCGTGTTCGTCGCAGAATGTCGGGAAAATAGGACCTTAAATACTCGTACAATTAGGTACGTTTTCTGAGACTCGTGTGCACGGTTGAAAGTCGACAACGTGCGTGACAGCACAATGAACGTCGGGTTTCCCACTCAATTCGCGTTTGGTCGTCCAGTATTTGTCTTCGAATTCAAACTCTCATTCCCCAACTATGAGTTTGGACCAGCGTCTTTGTTTTAGGGGGATGGGAAATCGTATATATACGTATATATCTTCTCAAAATAAAATTTGTAACTCAAATAAAAATGACAAAATTGAAATGTCTCGTCTAATTTTAGCAAAAGGTTGACTAAATATGTGTGTCGAATTTCAACTCCCTAACTGTAACAGATCCTCAGAAAGAGGAACATGTGTATACATTAGTGATATATACGATTTCCCATCCCCTTAGTATTCGCGCTCAATTGAGGTAGCGCATCAAGTCCGGTACATGAGTACTTCAAAATGTTTGTTCCCCCTCCTGCGCCATAATCGTGTAATACTTTCCGTTGCCCAAATGCAGTCGAGTCGCAACGTGTATAGTTTGACGCGTATCAAATCAGATTTTCAATCTGGCTTCAGTTTCGACCCCGAGATTCAAATTTCATATACTAAAAATAGAAAAATTTTAAATAGAAAAATTCAACTCGATTTAGAAAGTACAATGGCTTTACCGCATTTTGGAATAGGAATACATGGCGAATCTGTTTTAGTACATATAAGAAGACATTCACCAAAACTCTTTTAGAAGTCCAACAATACTTCGGGGTTGCACGCTTGAGGTTAAGGAGAGGGAGTTCAACATAGGATATTCCTTAGAAAATTTCCAACTTCACTATAAACATATCCTAGATATCAAGTTTGGATAGTCCTTAGAAAATCTACAATTTTACTATAAAAATATCTTAGAAATCAAGTTTTGATTTAAAATAGTTTGGATTAAAAAAAAATCTCTTGTGCTGTAACCGAGAAACACTCAAAACAAAAATTTCAAAAGAAAAATCCCCAGGACGTATTTACGTGACTTTCTTTAGTGGTGGGGGGGGGTGAGAGAATTCAATTTTACCAACTGAAAATCTAAATTTTATCAAAGCCGTCGATTTTGCTAACAAAAAAAAAACAAAAAAAACAACTTAAAATCTATTAGGGGGAAAACTGTTGAATTCGTGAAATCTTGCTTACTTTTGATCCAATTTGAATACCGGAAATGCAAAGTATGCAGTTGCCATTTTTTCTAAATTAATCTTTTTGATGCAAAATACCAAATACGCTAAGGTACATTCCTTATGCATACAAAGGTTCAGAAGTATGGTAACACGCCTCAAAGAGGTTCATATTTCCACCAAAGGATTGCGCTGTCTGTAAATTCCGTAGGGTTAATTTCATGTGAACCATGCTAATTACCATCTAGGTACTACCATGAACTACACGATGTCATCAGATTGCGCAATGTGCATTGGAAACTTGTTTTTTCTTCTCCTGCAAAATTTGGTATTTGGCACTTGGTATACTTTGCATTTCCAGCATTCATTTTGTAATTTTGCAATCTCCGTACCAATTTTGCAAAATTCCATATTTTTTTAGGAGAGGCTTCTTCACATCTCTCGCGGCCCATCCCTGGCTGCTTTTTCTTTCATGTTTGCAGAAATTTGAGCTTCAGTTATCGGCGTTTTGACACCCCTTAGATGCGCTGGTGTCGTGGATGAAAATATGATAAGGGCATTTGTACCAGGGATGTGGAAGCCGGCGCAACGTAGCACATACTGCGCCTGCACGGTGCAGGAAGCCTAACCAGGTTTTAGACGCGTGTAACTCGGAATTTTCGAAACTGGTGAAGACTGAGATCAGTCTCAACTTGCATGCTCGCTATGGAAAAGTCTTACGAGCTGGCTAGACTTTCGAGCTTCGTCTCGCTATAATCCGAGCTGTTTCACCTTCGAACGAATGTACATTCACTTCTTTCAACCTGGCTCGCATTTTTATCAGGACCTTTTTCGTTTCTTTTTTTGTATTAGGGTGCTCATTTCTCGAAGGACACAATCAATCGGCCCGGATTTGCCAAATTCTTCTTCGACAGCGCGAGTGAAGAACGTGGGCACGCGATGAAGTTGATTGACTACTTACTGATGCGAGGAGAACTAGTCCAAGATATCGCACAGCTCATCAGAGATCCCGTGAGTAGGCCGACGCCGATCTGGCATTCGGATTTGGATATTCAACCGGCGTTTAGTGTCATAAGAGTACCATCGTTGTTCGCTGCGTCGATTTACTTTGCGTAGCTTATACGTTTGGGTTTATACGTTACAGATGCCGAACAAAGATACTTGGGATAGTGCAGTTAGCGCTTTGAAAGACGCTTTGAAATTGGAGGCGCAC
Source organism: Acanthococcus lagerstroemiae (assembly GCA_031841125.1). Taxonomy (NCBI): domain Eukaryota; kingdom Metazoa; phylum Arthropoda; class Insecta; order Hemiptera; family Eriococcidae; genus Acanthococcus; species Acanthococcus lagerstroemiae. Next base: position 40,095,623 of record CM063113.1, on the reverse strand, counting down.
GTTACTAGAAAACTGAGAGATATCGCGTCCACTTGCGAGGAACCCGGAGCGGAAGGAATGAACTTCAACGACTATCACGTAAGTGGAACTCTCACCTTAAACACTGTAGCGCGTGTTCCGTAATATCCGGATTGTTGCGTTGGGGGCTATGCGACCTACTAGTACCAATAGGGGCGAATCGGTTGGATGTAGATGACACGATGTTCAGTAGTCGCACGACTAGATTAAGTGGCCGATGGGGCAAGAGAGGCCTGACACAGAGTATTTTAAGCATGGTTGTAGATGCGTATATAGGATCTCGTAAATACGAGTACGATGTACCTGCCGCGCATCTTTCATTCTTTAGCCGAACATATTACAGATGAAGGGCACAGAGAAAGAAGCAGGTAATTTTGTGGCGAAGCGAGAAAAATGAAAAATAGTTTTACATACGTGGATCTTTAATTTGGAAATCTGTTTTCCCGGACTGTGGCATCCTTTCAGGATTCTTACCATTTCTGCTTATTACGCCCGTTCCAACGGTACTAATAACTTGATTTTGCCCAATAAGGTAAATTACCTGCTTCTTTCTCTATACCCTTCATATAATACGGTACTCCGTTCGAAATTACAATTATTAAGATTGAGTAGACTTTTGACGAATATAGCTATCGATGCGCTGTACAAATATTTGTTAGAATCGTTGGCGACACGTTCCGACAAAGATAAGATCATGATGATTCGCTTATCTCAACACGACGTCGTTCGCATTCGACATTAATATCGACGGATGTAATTAAAAATTGAGGCCCGATGTGGGGATAATTGATTCAGAATGATGCGATAGTTTTCCTGTTAGAAACTCTCGCGATTCGATGTAAGACGGAAGAAAACTGTTCGGTGCGAACGACTGAATTGAACTTACGGCTTCGCTAATTTCCTATTATTTTTTCTGGCATTGGGCCTGCGAAGTTACCGTTCATTCCCTCCCCCCCTCAGGTCCTACGATTCTTCGGTTTGTTTGTTTGTTTCTTCAATGGCCCCCCGGAGCGTTAACGAAGGTGTAATTACCCGTCTTGCTGTGAAACTGGTTTCTGGTAACCCAGCATTAATCAATTTTTTTTTTTAATCTTCAGTTGGTCGATTGGATCATCGGCGAGTACCTGGACGAGCAATACAAAGGACAAAGAGATCTGGCCGGAAAAATATCGGAACTCGGAAAATTGATGGATACGCACGGCCCTCTTGGCGAATTTTTGTTCGATAAGAAACTCCTTAACGGGGAACCAGTTTCTTTCTAAACAAGTGCCATACTACGATGTTAAGGAATGCTCGTAGATTCTCGTATATTTACTTATATCGTAACCGTCATTATTTTACCTCTTTCATTTTTTCCCCTTTCGATTAATCGATCAATTTTGTACGTTATACGATAAATTATGTAGACGGTTACTTAATGTAGCTCGAACAATTAGCCTTCAAAAGTTTACGATAAATTACCATTCGTTTTTTTCCTCCTATTTACATTTATACTTTGTCGTTTGTATATGTACCTATTTTCTTTCGTTGGTAATACGAAATAGAGTAAAATGTTTGTAAAATTACCGTTCTTCATTTGCCGGAGTGTCGCGATCCATTCGAAGGTCATCGCTTCATGTTTGTGTTATTCAGATGAAAATGGCGTTTTTAATAATTCAATCGGATAATTCGAAGAAATGCTGAACATAGTTTCCGAAAACCGAAATTTTAGGTATACCGGGCTGAAAATGGGCAGTGTGGTACATAAATAAGTAGGAAACAATATCCAAGTATATTGTCGTCCTGATACATCAGATAATGTAATAATAAGGTATTTTGAACTAGTTTTGGAAATCTCGGATTTTCAAGCTACCAAATTTCAACATAATGCGAAGATTATAAAACATTTTCGAAAGGGGTCCTGAGGAGGGAAAATTTTCTGGCCCCCTCCTAATAAGGTACTGAAATTTTTTTAGTCTAAAACCTGTGCAGAGTTCATATGAGTATATCCAATAAGTACGAACCCCACAGCTCTTACAGTTCATTCGCCAACCTCGAATAAACACACAAACACTTAACCCAGGCCTGCTGTGAAGAGAATCTGTAACCCAACAGGTGACGAACATCAGTGTTGGAGTTGCAGACCCAAAATTTGAATAATTCTAATGAGTTGAAGAAAAGGAATTCGATTAAGAGCAGATCTTACATAGGTATCAGGTACGGAGAAGAAAGGAAAGGGAAATAGGTAATGGCTATTTTGATCGATCTGAAAACTGAAGGCAAATGCAGCTCTCACCGATTACGTCTTGTAAGCGTTTAGTCTCCCTCTGCGTGTGCAACCTTGGCGTGGTAAGAGGGCTTAAAAAAAAACTGAAGGCACACAGGGGAAGGAAAACCCGGATGAAAGCAAGGGAAAACTACATCAGTATTCTTCCTTGGAGATGCGTTTCCACCGCCACAACTATGATGGCAACTCACTAAGTAAATAATAATTATTACGGACGAAAAAAGTCCTCCATTCGGATGTCCGGGCGGAGACTACCTAGGGAGAAACTATCAAAATTGAGTATAGGGACATTAGGGTGTCCCTTATTTCACAAGTTTTCGCCAAGTGATTAGTGTCACACTGAAATGTGTTCCAATGGACCAAAAAACTCGCCATCAATAATTTGAGCTCAATCTGAGGTCATTAACCGCTTTGACCTTGAAGTTAGGTGTAGTACTGAGAGTTTACAAAAATGCGAATATCTCGGAACATATCAACTTCAGGACCGAAATGCATACAACATGAAATGTTCCTTGTTGAATTTCCTGTAAGAAAAATCCAATACAACTTTTCTCTAAAACGCATATTCACCGAGATAATCGCAAAAATGCGTGAAAGTTTCGAGGAACAAGGCTTTTGTTATTTTTTCTTTCAAAACCCTTCTTTACTAGCTAAATCGCAGTTATTGGGCCTCAGTTTACCCCCATCCCCACCTGGCTATGCCCATGACAGTTTGTTGGGTACCTACTATAGAGTAGACGTTGGATTACGTATGTACATCAACAATAGTCAACATTGCGCATAAGATGTAGGTAACATTGTGCTGTTAATGAACAGTCACATGTTCTCAGAATTCATTGTCATTTCCTATGGGCAAATCGCTGTTTCCTATTGTTGATTGTACATCATCTCAAGTCCACCATACCAGGTCTTCAACGGAAACTTAGAATGCTCAAGACTAAATAAAAAAATTGAAATTAGTTAAAGCTCATAAGGCGGCAGAAATAATTTTGCTATTTAAAAAAGGGAGGAAAGATGAGATAAGAAATTACAGGCCGATTAGTTTCACGTCGAATATCGGAAAAATTTTAATGAAAATCATTATGAAAAATAGACTCTACCCTATACTGGACCAGCAACAGCCGAGGGTACAGGCGGGATTCAGAAAAGACCGCTCTACAACCAAATTATTGAAAAAGCCAAAGAATATAAATTTTACGTTTACTCACTTTTCATAGACTTCGCGAAAACTTTCGACTGTGTAAACCAGGAATTCCTATGGAAAGCATTGGAAGCACAGGGGGTAGAGAAAAAAGCCATAAAAATAATCGAAAACGTGTACGAGGGAGCTACAGCATATTATGTCCAAATGGACACGCAATGGGAAAATTCGAAACAAGCAGAAGGGTCCCACAAGGGGACCCGCTGTCACCAAACCTGTTTAACTGCGTGTTAGAGGAGGCAATGCGCCAGTTACAACCCTTCAATTACCACTGTGACAATTGTCACAGTGGTATAAAACTCGCAGCAGCGGCGCGAGTCAGAGGGGAGACTCAGCTGCATAACTCCCAGTGCCTATGCGCACATGATTTACCTTCATTCTCGCGTGTGGGTTTTGGTTGCCTACTAAAACTGTCAAAGGGGCATGCATTTTTTAAAAATTGATTTTCGGTTAAATATCGTCAATACCACTGATGTGACAATTGTCACACGGACCTATTTTCACTCTTACAGAGCATTATGTATAATTTTGAGGTTAATAGGTTGAATTAGATTCTGTTTTTAATCAATCTGGACAAAAATTTATCATATAGGTGGTTTAATTAATGCATTCGAGTTGGTTTTTTGATGTTGCTCAGTGTGAGAAAATATTTCGTGGTGGACCCGAGGAATACGGTGTCCAGAGGAAGGCCCAGGTAGAGACATTTTGTGAACGCCGCGAAATAAACTGTGATGCGTGTTGTTTTTTCTTGTTCCGTAGCAAAATACTTTTTACTGTACTGCAACCAGTTATTTTCCTTTCTACCGAAATTGTCTCTCATTTCCAATTACAGAATTCTTGATCAAGTGAAAATAATTCCAAAAATGTGAATGGGTAAAGTAAAAATTATACTAAAACAAAAATTTCGGTTGAGCTATTAACATGAAGTGGGGTGAGGGAAATTTCGAATTTATGCGTATTTTTTCATATTAAAATCAAATTTTAACCTCAAATTTGAATTTAGCATGAAAAAATACACATAGCACCATAAAATTTGGTAGGTTAGTGATAAAACTGATGAATTTTTAAATACTGTGACAATTGTCATATGTGTGGTAATATCGGAAGAAAACCTACGTGTGGTTTAAACTGGGAAGGTAGAGGAATAAAAATAAACGGGGAATTTATGAATGATTTGAGGTTTGCCGACGACGTCGTCCTATTAGCAAGTAACATTGGGAATTAATGAAAAACGCCGAAGAGTTCAGAAATGTATGCCAACAAGCAGGCTCAAGTATGAACGCTGAAAAAACAAAATTACTGCAAAATGCAAACGAGACGCAGGTAGTGATAGGCAACGAAAGAATCGAATGGGTAAACGAAGTAAAATATCTGGGGCAAATAATATTATTTTCAAAAGCTAGAGAGAAGGACGTATCAAATAGAATCCAAAGCGGCTGGAACAAATACTGGAGACTAAAGAAAATTTTTAAGGGGAACTTACCAATATCGACAAAAGCAGAAGTATGGCAGAGCTGAATACAACCTACGCTAACATACAGCTCACAAACATGGGCACTAACAAAGGCTAATGTTAGGCGTCTACAAACAACCCAAAGAGCTATGGAACGCAGCATGGTAAATGTGAAGAAAAAGGACAAAATACAAAATGTAAAGATAAGGGTTAAAACTTGGTTGACAGACATAGGAGTGGTGGCTAAAAAGAACAAATGGAAATACGGGGCACCCATTATGAGGCAGGGAGGAGGAAAGTGGGAAAGACAAGTGGAAGGGCGGACCCCATTTGAGAACAAGAGAGGAAGGGGTAGACCAATGACCCGATGGAGGGACGAGTTCAGAAAAGAACTCGGACCACTGTGGAGAAGGCATACCCAAGATAAGAAAAAATGGAGGGAGGAAGGGAAGGCATATGCCCAGAAATGGGCGGGTATAAGCACTGAGGAAGAAGGAGAGCTAGGCCCATCGCCACTCGTAACATACACTTGAGCAACAAAAGTGCATGTAAAGTAAACCCAATAAATGCTGATGTTATACTACACAACAATTTGAAAATTTTCAAAAAACAATGGCATGAGATTACATGATTCTATATGTATTTTCAACGAGTGCCGATGTTAATGTTTTGATTATAGTTCATTGATTTTTCCTATCATGCAAATTTTAGTATCATCAAGATGATACTACTGATCGAACAACTATACTAAGCAACTATACGAGTTCAGTATTGTTATCAGTATCAGTGTAGCTATTCCTGCCCGACAAAAAGGAATAAAACGTGAAAATTTTAATTTTGAATATGGAAAACGAGAGGTTCTCGAGAAAAATAGATAACGCCATCGTATTCAGCATTCAAAATACAACTAAGATCATATAATCTCATTCCATTGTTTTTTATGCTGTTGTGCTGTGTTATTATTATTAATAATAGTTATTAGTGAAGTGAGATGGCCGGAAGAAAATGATTTTTGGAGGGGGAGTATAGAATAATTAACGAAAAGAATAGATGGGAACAGAGACTTCTGGAATGGACACCTTACAACGGGGTCAGAAGTAGGGGGCGCCCCCGAAAAATGTGGGTAGATGAAATAAATCAGTGCACGGCATACATGGTTCCGCAGTCGCTGGGCAAGAATGGAAGAGGCTTATACCCAAAGGTGGGCCGAGACAACCACCTAACAGAACCTCTAACTCTGTTATATAATATTATAGGTAGAATCAAATGCATTGTACTGTGTTGGTTGAGCTCAATAAACGCTAATTATTATTATTATTATTATTATTATTAATTTAAAGAACAATGTATCAGGAAGGAAAATGCCAACCGATTTTCAAAAAAGCAGGTTGATTTATGATCCCTGAAAAAGCTGGAGCAAGCGAAAGTGAAGATTATCGTACTACAAGTTTACTATCGCATGCATCAAAAATTTAAGCAAGGACTATAAAAAAGAGAATACAAAATAAAATGGAAGAAAGAGTGGGAGATCAGTTTGGATTTAGAAAAGGTAGAGGAACTAGGGAAACAATCTTATATTTGAAGCTTTTATTAGAGAAAAGACTGAAAAATGGTTGGAACACATACGTAGAATTTGCAGATTCAGAAAACGCTTTTGATAATGTTCAATGGTCAAAAATGTTTCAAATATTGAAGGAGATAGGAGTTAAGTATAAAGAAAGAAGAGTAGGTAATATGAAACGTATATAAGAATCAAAAGGCTCAAATACAATTAGAGGATCACGTGGGAAAAGCTAAATTTCAAAAAGGAGTGGGAAAAGGTTGCTGTTTGTCACCACAGTAACCTATTTATAGAAAAAGTAAGCGAAGAAGTAAATGGAAGGAAATCAAGTGTGATAATACAAGGGGAGCCAGTTAGAATGATAAGGTCTACAGATGACGTTGCAATAGTGGAAGGAACTAAAGAGGAACTGAAGAATACACTGACAATGTTGAATGAAAAATTGAAAAGAAAATTTAAAATAAAAATAAAACAGAAGTGATGGTAGTCAGTAGGTGAAAACAAAATCCAATAAATATGGAAACAGGAGGTGAGAAAATGAAAGCAGTAAAGGAATTCATACACTTAGGTATAGGTACTCGGATAACGTAAGATGGAAGAAGTATAACAGAAATAAAGATTAAAATGGAATTCGCTCAGACAGCTTTCCTTTCAAAAAGAAGACATATTCAGGGCAAATATAGATTTAAAAATGAAACTGAGACTTCTTTCAAACGTATATGTGGAGTACAGCATTGTATGGATGTGATAAGAAAGAAAAAGGTGTTATCGGGGAATGTATAAAATCAAATGGACAGAAAAGATCAGGAATCGGACGTTCTGAGAGAAATTTGGAATATAATCGTAAAGAAGAGAGTTAAAATGATAGGTCACCAGACATCCGGGGATATTGTTATTGCTGCTAGAGGGAATCGTTAAGGGAAAGAACTGGAAAGGAAGGCAAAGAATGAGCTACGAAGAGTAGATAATGAAGGATACAAAGTGTAAATCTTTCTCAGAAATGAAAAGTTTAGCCCGGGTGAGAGGAAAGTGGAGAGACGCAACCTATACTAGTCGAGAGGCTATGAAATATAACAACAACACGCGTTTCGTAACGGCTAATGAGCGACTAAATAAATAATGACAGTACATCGAAACGAAAACAATTTCTTTATTGAATCACACAGTAAATAATAACGACAAAGAGATTAACGAAAACGGACTTCAGATAGGTATGGAGAACCCTGCGAGATTTTCGTAAGATCAAACGTATCGTTAAGAGACAACAAATTCACAAATGTAAGAGCAGAAATGCGGGTTACACGCCTTAGAGGTGAAAATATACGACTTAGGGTGTAGGCATATGTAGTTCGTAATGATAGTTGGAAAGCTGAAACGGACAAATCGCCGCGTTCTTATTTCGCTGATGAGTACGACCGTTTCATCATCTAATTACCACCGCTGATATCGATTGAAGGCGCCGAAGAAATACGTACCTTTTTAATACAAAATCAAGACTATGAAGATGGCATCGTATCGTTGAAAAAAGACACGTGTTCAAGACCTTGCGGCATGTACTCTAAACCAGACACGCTTTTATGTAGCGTATTGTATTCTTTTCCATAACCTTAACAACATACAAACAAAAATAAAGGTTAATTTTTTAATAATAATAATAATGGTTTAAAAATAAAAATTTCAAGTTCTGTTTTCATCAAAATGGCGCGTTTTGTAACCCACAAGTCTTATGTACTTTCTGGGGAAAAACAATGAAGGAAAGGAAGAAAGAAAAACAAATAAAAATAATAGAGGAAAACAGTATTTTTGGTTAGGTGATAAGGAGCGGAGGGCAGAGCCTGCCAAATACAAATACCTACATAAAAATTGGAATCTCGTAATAGAAGGAGGTACATATTATCGGTCAAGTATACGAGATTGGAGCAACACTGGCCAGATTATTCAAGTGTCTTTAACATAACTCAGCTACTAAGAGTTGAACAGTCTGAAAAGTAAAATGAAAGTAGTTTGATAGTTTGAAACTTCTGCTATGACTCGTCTTTAAAAGGAGCTAGAGAGAGGCGGATAACAAATTAGGAATTAATGTTGAATTTCCTGCGAGACGCTGGAGAAAAATTTCTCTAGGGGTTCATTATAGTACTTTAACTGGAATTCTAAATGGAACCCGGAATTGTGTAATAATGCCATAAAAAGAAGTTTTTACGCTCAACACCATAGACTAGTCGAAATGTCAAAATTCCAAACATTTCGGGCAGTTTCTCCAGTCTCACTTCTAAAGTGAAGTGTAAGAACCTATTTTCAGCACCTTCCGTATTCTAGGCATCTCAAGCTGTGAACTCGGCTAGTCGAAGGTATGGTATTTATTCCTCGAGGGGATGAACAAATAGGGATGATGTAGCGACAGGCAAAGCCCACTCACACATAGGCACCATTTTTCTTTCCGCCACGATTGCGGAGGCTGTATAGAATCGTTCGTTTTTGCGTCTTTCATTTGCTCAACTTTGGGTAAGTGTGCTCCCCTCTTACAGGTCACTGATTGCGTATTCGCCTTTGATGAGTTACATAGAATTACATTAATTAGTAGTCAGTATATACGTTAGGTTAATGCTCGATCAACGCTGCTGTCTTGCGGACCCGACAGTACTCGGAACGTAGTATTGAGGGGGAGTATTATGCAGTTTGAGGAAGCCAAGCTCAGGCGACGATGTGCTTTCTCAGCTGATCTGTCGGTCCTGAAGCTTTTTCAAGTGTACGCTGACCCGGATACGGAGTGTGCCCTTTATGGAGTGGGATCGTCAGTATAACTCAGCTCTGAAGGGTATGTATGGTATGGAAGGTGAGCGCAGATCCCTACCGCTGATCTGATGGTATGCTAGATCGGGGACAGGTACTCGTGGATTCGTCCAACCTCTCTTTTAAATTATGTTAGCGGTACAGGAAGTAGTTAGGGACCTAAATATTCAGTCGTGTCTTTTTTTTTCTCAATTACAGGTAAACAGCATCGCTACCTCGAGCCAGGGTTCACCACCCACGCCGCAGCGTGACTAGAAGAGACAAGCGTACAGAAACTGGAGAAGTATTGCACAACCTATCGAAGTAGGCGTTTCCTGGGTCGCCGATTTCGAAGATTTCATCAGATTTTTCATCCGATCTCGATTTGGTCCTCGAATGCCCAAATTTCACTTTTGAAATGAGCTAAATTGACTTCGTTGAAAGATTTAAATTAAGTGCCGGGGCAGGGGCTTTTAACGTCACCGCATTCGAGAATTTCATCAGATTTTTCGAGCGACTCCGAATTATGTAAATAGTTGTGACTCTCATCACCCGCCTCTTACTATCTCTATCCTGTTGCCAGTTAAAATATCTGAAAAAATAATGCACTGGTTATCCAACCCCGAAGAAAAATGTTTCCCTGCAGCTGATTTTTAAGCTTTATATAACTTTCTATCAGATTGTGCTTGGAAACCTATTCTGGAAGAACAGAATCCACATGTAGCTGCATCAATGTTTCATGGATGTATGTACTCAATTATTGATATGGTGGTTCCAAACAAAATTAATAAAAAAAAAAGAAAAAAATTCCAGTTTGGTTCCCGAAGATAATAATTCAGAAGTTGAAGGAAAAAGATAAATTCAGGAGAAAGTATGAGAGAACTGGAAACAATTCTTATCTGCAGGGATACAGAGCGTTGCGTAATGAAAGTAAGAATTTAATTAGAGCTGCAAAGAAAAACTATGAAAACTCATTGTAAAACAAAATTAGGTTTGATCTAAAGCAATTCTGGAAATTCATAAATGTTAAAAAAGGCGTTGGTCCTACATCTGGTGCTTTTAAATTGGTCTGGTGAAATTGCTCAAGCCTTTGCGGATAAATTCTCTCAAGCCTTTTCCATATACCTTCTGATAGATCAATTTCTATCCCTGAGAATGGATACAATTTAATTTTTCTGAATTCTATCAGTGAGGAGGATGTTGAAGATACTTTACGGAAGTTGCCCCCAAAAAGAGTTGTTGGGATTTCTGCGTATGTGTACAAAGATTGCTCTGAATTATTACTTAAGCCTTTAACGCATATTCTTAATTAGGCATTATCTACAGTAACGTTTCCTTCTCCCAGTTCCAGGAAACATTTTTGAAGCTATCTTATGCAAGAAAATTCTTAATCAAATCAAATATCAATTATCCAATCAGCGATGTAGCTTCATTCCGGGTAAGTTAGTTACAATAAACATGTCTCTATAATGTTGACTTTTGGCATCAAGTCTGGAAGAAAAATCTCAAACTGTATCATTTATACCGATTCTCAAAAAGCTTTTGATAGAGTGGATCATAATATTCTTCTAAGTTAATTAAAGGCAGTTGACCTCTCAGTAAAGCTTGTAAAATTGATTGAATCATATCTTTTTTAAAGAGTCCAAAGGGTACATTTTCAAGATAAAATTTCTCAACCGTATATGATTATGTCTGGTGTTCCGCAGGGATCTCATCTGGGACCATTACTTTGCGACTTATTTATCAATGATTTATCAGCAAAACTAAAATACTCTCAAGCTCTTATGTATGCGGGCGATTTGAAATGATTTAGGAAAATAACTAGTGTGTTTGATGGAAGGAAGTTTCAGGAGGACCCACAGACTTCATTTTTCTGGTGCACGGGAAATAACCTTTCCTTAAGCCTACAAAAATGTTATCGAATAACTGTTACATTAAACCAATCACCAACAGTAACCGTTTATAAAATTGGAGATTTCTCCTTAGAGATTAAAAAAGAAGTTAAAGACTTGGATGTGGTAATTGATTCAAAATTAACTTTCAACTCATACTGAGAGCTTATGATTAAAAAACAAGATCCATGCTGGGATTTATTTACCGACAGTCTAAAATGTTTTCTACCCTTCCACCCTTTTAATTCTTTATTTCAGCTATATGAGATCTCATTTAGAGTATACATCATCAATTTGGCACATTCATTCAAAAAAGTTGGAAAATCAAATAGAAAAAGTTCAAGAAAAATTTTGTAGATTCTTATACAAAAAACAGTTTTAATATTATCCACATGATGTATTTTATAAGGAATTATTAGAATGTTATGAGATGGAATCTTCAGCCCAAAGGCGCAAAATTTCGGTATACTATGCTTACATAACGTGTTGACTTCAGATCTATCTGATATGTCTCTGCTCGAAAGGATTCCCCGGAGATCTACAAATGTTTTTATCATACCTAAATATAGAACCGAACCCTATAAAAATTCTTCTATCATCAAAGGCATCACATTAGCCAATGAATTTATTAAAAAATATCCTGGTATCGACTTTCTGGATCCAGGGGTAAAAGGCTTTACTCAAAGCCGTGGGAAGTTGGATCTGAGGAGGATATTAAATGAATGAGCAGATGAGACTGAATGAGATTATGATTGAGTGTGAAAGAGTGTATGTAATGTGTTTATCTGTGGTTGTGGGTGATGTGGCGGGAGTAAATAATTCTATTATTATTTCTAAATTTTTAATAATTAATTATTTACGGAAGAAAATTTCATTTATGTAATATTTATTTTGCCTTTATTTAATTCGTTTGTTCTTTTCTTTCTGTGTCTAAACCCCTCCCTTAATATGGGCTTGTTCTGTTGAGGCAGGTCTATAAAATACAAATATATAAATAATTTAAGATTTCACTCGTCAAAAAGGCAAAATCGACTCAGCTTGTAAAAATGAACTAAGAATCAAAAATCATTAATTCGAGCTTTAAGAAATAAATTTTCCAGCGTTTCTCAAACAGACTAATTCGATTCTTCAGTCACTAACTTAATTTGAAGAAGTGCAAAAGTAGCATCTGGGGTCTTCCTAGGAAGTTTAATACGATATTCAAGGGGCGCGTCATTCGCGTCTCTATCCCATATTTCAAACTGGAGAATAACTGGTATTTTTTGGAAATCTGATATTTCGACTAACCTATCGTGCGGAGTTATTCGATCACCTTCGAGGACATATACTGAACGACTCCGCGTTGCATTTGAAATTTCAACGATAATTTTGGTCCAAGTACTAAAATTGACCACTGGATTTTGTAGAAATTAAATGACGAGAATATGAAATATTTCGACTTTGCCAAAATAAGAAAGATGTTGGTCACTCGCGTACAGCGCGCCGAGTGGGGCTATCAAAAATTTTACCCGTAATCGACGAAGTCCGCGATTGCAGTCACGAATGTTTATAGCATTCGCGAAATAATGCAAGTGATGAAACAGAAAAAGTTCCGCTATAATAAGTTTGTAGGGTTGAGGGTAGCCCACGATGTATCGCAAAGTAACGCAGTAACGGGAAGTGGAGTCAATGAATCCTTTTTTCTTTGAGAGACGGGGTCAAGGCAGGTGAGCGATGTATCACGCGTCTTCAAATCGAATAGGGAGTAAGCATTTCTAACCTAAATTCTTCATTAATCGTGTCGGAGCATTTCGAAGATGCAACGGTACTGATGGCAGCGCTCCTTTGTGTTCGTGAATGGTGGTCTTCGCTCTATTCAGAGCTCGATAAACTTCCGTCGACTTGGGACATCTGAAAACGAAGCGTATTCGTACAATAAGATTCATACGTTCTTAGCGACAGACACGAGCGAAATAGAAGATTTGTGTTCGAGGATAATGTTACGTACACAATAAATAACTATACGAACTAATTTACATACACTATATAGATGTTGCATAGTATTGTAATTCGATGACGTACGCTAATTACAGCTTCGAAGTACGTACCGTGCGAGGTAAATGGCTAATTGAGCGAGTAGAACGTCGCATTCGGGCATTCCAATCAACTGACACCCTTGTAAAGTGGAAACCGCCAAACTTAGAGCATTTGGTTCGGCGATTCCTGAAAAATTCGTACATACCGTTTACACGTTTCTTATTAAGGTTAAGGAGCCAGGTGGATAATATGGTTGGAAATTAGGTTCAACTACATAATACTTTATATCACAGGTATACAGAATCATCTGCCAGTTCTCTCCGAGTCAGCTATACGTGGGAGAGGGTTAAAAATAAGAATAAGAACAAATTAGCTTTAAGATTCAGTATGCGGCACTCCAATTTTTAATTTTTTTTTCACCTTATAAGCAGGCACTTTAAGGATATTTGTTGAATAAATATTAACCTACTCAGTTCTCCCAGATCGCGTCGGATCACGAGAGTAGTAATATACCTCTCCTTCTTTTGAGTATCTGCTTGTCTCTTTAATCTTTTCAAGTCCAAGATTTTTGTATAGACTTCACATTGGAGTTCTAAGAGGTTTTCAATAAACACGAAAATATTTGGATCAGTAATGTAAAAGTGCGAGTTGAAGTATGAGTGAAATACTTTACAGAGATTCGTGATACGTGCGGTTAAAGTAGAGTACTCCATCCACATACATGGTGGAAACCCTAATAAATCAAATACTGAATGTGTTCCTGACTCAACTCGGACAATTTTTTAAATTATCTCCGCTTTAAGGATTACTCTTCGCTGTCAACCTTTTTTACCTCCGTGATTTTTGGGACTCAGTTCGGACATAATATTATCTTCTATTTTCTGGCATCGATTTAATCAAGGAACCTACTCCTTTTCGTCCCCCTGTGCTTCCTCTATACAGGAACAAATTACCCTTACTTATGGTTTGGATTTTCTCCCTGCCTCTTAGGATTCCGGCAGATGTAATACTGCCATTTTGGAGAGTTGAAATGCTTTTTCTATTCAGTAAAATTTTAGTGTTTCAAAAGGATTCTCACATTTAGGGTGCCTATTTCAATTTTATTTTCGTTTACTTTTTTGACCGGTTATTTCTTGTAGAGCGATTATAGGAGTATGAGTACATTCGCTCTTGTTTACCAAGCGTCCTGGGTGAGGAGCTCAGTAAACTATGCGCAAATTAAGAATGTAAAATTGCGAGAAAATTGTTATAACGTTACAGGTATATAAAGACGGACAGAAGGACGAAAGAAGAGAAGATGAACTGGAAAAGAAAGAGGAAGAAAAAAGAATACACGAAACTGGCCCGAAATCGAACACTGCACCAATGTGGAGCACTTACGTGGATTTGGAGCACGAGCGAACGACAGTAGATAACGAGTATTCAACGTAATAGGTACCCGATGCGAATTAGTATCTCACCGATATCTTCGCTAGCGGCTCGCACCAATCTCCTGGCAATATAGATAGGATCCTCGCCACCTTCTAGCATTCTAGTAAGCCAGTACAGCGATGCGTTATCGTCGGAAGCGCGAATGGATTTATGAAGAGCGGAAATCTGATTATAATGTTCGTCTCCTTTCTTGTCGTACAGTATATGAGATTTCTGTTCGAACAGGCATTTCGAATTGTACATATTAGTCGGATACGAGGTACGAGCACCCACTAATAACTACACGTGCTCGTGTATCGCGCCGCGCAGTACCGCAACGAGAACGTAGAAATAATCGAGACGGGCCTTCATTACCAACCTTTATACCGTTCTCGATGTCGCCTAATGTGATTCGAATGCTACTCGCTGTCTTCGCAGGTTCATCTCGTTCGGTCGCGCTCTGAATGGCCATTTGTAAACTATTCAACGCTATTCTTGCGTCGCCGTCCGAAATCGCCGCCAACCATTGTATCGTTTCCGTATCAATAGTCCAACGTTCTGAGCTGAAACAATATATTTCCAGTCATCGTTCTTCCACTTACGATTAGACACGACCACAAAGCAAACGACCGGAGGTGCGCCTTGAATATGAAATTTACAACTCGCGATACATGGGTGGCGGATACTTCCGCGAATGATACTACGGAGGATTGCGAGGCTCGATTCCGGCGTGTTTGCAACCTTTCGTTTGATAAACGTTGAAAAATAAAAACGCACGCAGAAGAGCGACGATTAATTAATAAAATTTACCAGCAATCAGTCTTACAACCGACTTCTTCTACGCAGTTAACGCGACCGCCAATGTAGTCAACAGCTCGGTACAGAATTTTCGTAATATTTTCGGTAGATAATTTGTCCAACGTGATCACCTGACACCGACTCAGCAAAGCATTGTTCAAACTGAACGAAGGATTCTCGGTAGTCGCTCCGATCAACGTAATGGTGCCATTCTCGATGTGAGGAAGGAACGTGTCCTGTACCACGCGATCAGAGAAAGAACAACGGCGTCAAATTTCGCTACACCGTTGCTCGGCGACTTCAAAATACCTTAACTCCGTACATACTTGTTGCGACTTGTTAAACCTGTGTATCTCGTCCATGAATAAAACGGTGTGCCGCTGAAATGCGCTCCGTTCATTTTTTGCCACGTTCACGACTTCTTTAACCTCGCTGACACCAGTCATAGTCGCGTACAATTTCACAAAGCGTACCTGAGGGCCCGTTTTGTTCTTACTTCGTTGCACCAAGATCTCTCTAATAACGTTAGCTAGGGTCGTCTGTAATATAAATTATTACATGAATGACGGAAAACTCGCGATCAACGCGTGTAACTTTGAATTGATTTTCACGATAGGATGATGCAAATCGTACACGAGTAACACGTGTTGTATGCAAACCTTATCAACCGCTATTGCTACATGTACGTACTTTACCACAACCCGGCGGACCCCATAGAATTAAACTAGGTGGAATATCCGCACGGCCCAATAAAGTTCGAAGCACGGTACCGGCACCTACAATTTGTTCTTGGCCCACGAAGTCGTTCAACGTACACGGTCGTAAGATTTCTGCCAACGGCGTTGCAAAGGAATATTTCTTCTTTTCCCGTTCATCTCCAGCACTCTGTAAATGAACGAATTTGTACTAAACATGTACGAGGAATGGATACAAATTATTGTTTGTGAAGACAAACGGTCGCCTACGTATTCAATTTTTACAACCTCGGAACCTGCCACATTACCAATGTTACGAACACAAGTGGTTTTGCAAACATGAATCGGCCAATCGAGCGAAGAATATTTAAAAATATAATAAAATACGTATTTTGGTTCGAATTTAAGGAGAACGTAGGGAGAAAAATAGGAGTCACACCACCGGAAAACAGAATAGACTTACCGAGGCTCCGGTGGTTTTATTTTCGTTATTACTGGACGAAGACGGGCTCACAAATTTGGAAGGTCTCTCAGTGCAACTACTATCCTTCCGTCTTTTCAGCGGGTTATTGATGCTAGAATTCAGAAACAAACAGTTGTTCACATGCTGCTCGATTTCTTTCAGATTTACCGATTTGTCGCAAACTGGACAGCAACCAGTTTCCATTTTGATGACTAATCGCTAGTCAAACACGAAGGAAATATCAAATTACTGCATTTAGACGACAAGCATGCATAAACGTCGTTAAATATTATCAGAAATAGGATTCCGAACTCATGTCAATCTTGGGAATAATATACAGGTTTCGTTTGGCGTATGTTTGCTCCTTGCTGTTTGGCGCCGCCAGGGCTCCGATCATTGATAAGAAAGTGATAATCTAAAGGTGCGTACACATGACGACATGAGCGATCCGTATCACGTACGACGTACGATACGTGTTAAGGTGGGTCCACACGAGCGCGCATCGCTGCAATGCTGTCAATACAAAATTTTCTACTGATAACGGCTGATAACATTATCACCACTTAGCGGGATACTAGATGAAATTGAGACTAGAGACTGTCGTGGACTGTCCCGTCGGAGTTCCAAGTACGAAGTAGAAGTTTGTTGGTGCTTACGGTAGTGGTGTTCTCCACAAATTTAAGTACCTAATTTGTTTAAGCTTCTTACGAGATAGAAGCAAATGTAAGAGTCAAGTGATGAGAAATGACGGCGAAACGAGAAAGTTCCCGCGATGTTTTGAGTTGGTCTGAATGTGCTCGCTGTCCCAGAATATTTCCGAGCGACAGTAAACTGAGAAAACACGTTTTTATGCGACACAATGTGTCGCTAAACGAATGTTTTCAGTGTACTTATGTGAACAATGATCCGGGTCAAATGGACGAACACGTTTGTTTTCACTTTCTTGGGGGACAACTGTTCTGTGATTTCTGCGCCGCCCGCTTCAAGAAGCGTTATTATCTACTGAACCATGTTGATAAGCACTTACACGACCGACGTAAATTCGTTTGCGCGAGATGTGAAAAATCATTCGTTAGCAAACTGTCGTTAACGACGCACCTGAGAATTCACAGCGGAGAGAAACCGTTCGATTGTTCGTTTTGTCCCAAAACATTTACCCAATTAGCGTCGAAGAGGTACCACGAAAAAATACATACGGGCGTTTGCTCACATTTCTGTTCGTTCTGCGAAAGAGGCTTCAAATCGAAAGCTAGCAAGGACTCCCATGAACGATCTCACACGGGAGAGCGGCCGTTTCGTTGTGTCAGTTGCAAAGCTACGTTCAGATCTTTGATAACTCTGAAACAACATCAATTCGTACACGCCGACGAGGGTTCGTCTTTCAAATGCGACATCTGCGACAAGAGTTTCAAAAGAAAAGAGAAGTTACGAATACATACGAGAGCTCATAATGGAGACAAGCCGTATCCGTGTAGCGTCTGTGATAAACATTTTAACCGAAAATACGACGTACTGAGGCATAGCCGATCCGTCCATAAGAACTCGACGATGACCGTTACCTCAGACGTTCTCGCACAGGATAAGTAATGATCAGTTACTCGTGTCATTCGAAGCGCCAATAGCGAGTAACTAGTGCTCACCGTGTATATCGCAAACCGCCATTTCACGAAGACTGATTGCGATAAAAAACATTCGGAAAAACCATATTTGAACTGCAAACAATAACAGACCAGCCGGCAAACACACCGATATTTTATTAGCGAACAAACTTACAATAAATCATGTTTATGAAAAACTGGTTTTCCCTTTCATTTTGATTTCGTTCAGAAGTCGACCGCATTTTTCTTTCAGCACTTTGATACTTTCCAAAAATAGAACATCCGGTAACAAGGCGCCAACAGAATCGATGGTAACTAGCGTGAAACACATACGAAAGAACAAAAAAATGATTAGCCAATTGTTTGACAAGATGAAATAAGTTGGTGAAAATTGAATACTCGTCAAAACTGGCGCATACTTGCGCGAATACTCAGTTCCGTGTTTCGATGCTCATGTCTACGTTTTCACTTTCGCCTATTAGTTTTAAATTATAAACGTCTGGACGAGAGAGTGGAGTTACGAACATCTCGAATCGAATTTAGACCTGAAAGTTATCCCAATCGTTGGCTTTTCCGATTGCGGAGACTGTTCAAGAGATAACTGAATCATATACACTGCACCGGCTCCCAATCTTGGTTCTTAAACAGTCTCGATCAATTCCTCCACCAATGAAACTTTTTAAAGAAGTACAAGGTACGGTAAAATCTGTCGAGAACGCAATGTTCAACGAAAACCCGATGAAACAGAAAGTTTTTCAGCCCTGACAGTTTTCCTATGAAAGGTTATTGCATTAGCTGAAAACTGAAGGCGAAAATTTGGAAACTTTTTTTCATCCTTAATATTTCTACATTCGAATCCATCAAAACTACATCCAGGATTTCTCAGGTCTTCATGTTCAGTACCTGTGCATCACCCATAAATTATGCACATTAAAGTGTATACGTTCTACATTTCAATCGGTACATTCAATAGCATAAAAATCCTGTAGAAACTATACCGCACGTATACATATGTACGTATACACTAACTATACAGTTTTGTTTTTCCTTTTTTTCTTTTGTGTTCTTTTTTTGTCAACTAACCAGTTCACGATGGAAATCAGCTGAAAGGAAAAAAAGTTCTCGCTCTGAATGGGTTCTGGCTCACTTGTCCAAGACAGGTTTTACTGTACCTAAGACAACGAATTTCTCCTGGAATGGCGAAAAGTAAGACAAAAGCATCCATCGACCACCAGCGAGTAACAATTATCGTATTATCGTTAGTGCGGTAAACGAATCCAAATTACAGTATTTCAATGAACTACTAGATGAAGGTAGGGAGTGTACATAAAAAGTAGTGAGCTACTCACAGATATAATGGTCCGGCACTCTCGATAATTTAACACAGTCTTTCAAATCGTCGTACCTGTAAACGTTTCGGCTACACGAGTCATACCTCGCATTTGCTACGCGAGCTTTTAGTTTTCCTAAAACAAACGAGGCTCGATAATTATTCGAACTAGAATAGCGTGGCGAGGGGTAGTATTGTTTCGGAAATAAATATACGCGTCCCCAAACAATGCGCAGAAGGGTGAGTATATTGAAATACTTTATTAGGATAGGTACGCAGTTTAGTGACACAGAAGACTAATCTGTATATTGCTGACTACTGTACCATATGCTTCGTGATACTTAGTTAGAAGATTTGGCGTCTCTGCCATACTCACAAACTCGGAAGTAACCGTTGTTATACATGGCATCGTCGAAATATCATGTTACCGCTAATTTTTGGATGACACTATAGATGGTCATATCGACCTTCTGTTTTAATCTAAAGCGGTCATTTATTGGAGTCAGACAATGTGGTACCTTACTCCCCTGCTCTCGTTAGAGCCCCGTTCCGGCTGACTCGTCGCTTGGGACAAGAGGAGTCGGCGCGCTTGAAGCTAGATTAATAGCGTCGACGAAATATTGGGTGGAACTGAGCTAGCGGTAAGGGCCACCGGTAGAGGGCAAGTCCCACGTTGGTAACTGATCCCCAGACCCTACGTCGGTGACCGATCATCAGAGCTCATACTGGTGACCTCGACGGTCACACAAAAGGTTGTCATAACTCGCACCGCCAACAAAATGGTTGGTTATTAGAATTAAAAGGACCACAGCATTACCTTTTTCCTGCTCTAGTTCGATCACACCGGGAGAGAAACTGGATTTCAATCTTTGGGCTTTTTCGCCTTCTACGTCTTTCAGTAAGGTGATTTCCGGTAACAGTCGATACGAAGCAGTGGCTGCGTGACACATGAAACAGAAATAGAAAGAATTCGATTATTGAAATCAGAAATGTTATGGCATCGGTGAGCAAATAATAAGAATAAAGAATAATTTAGTTCTCTGCCTATTAACGCAGTAAACTTAGACTCTAAAACAGGCCATAAAATAACATACCAAGTACGTGGCACTATTTGATAAATTAATGTTATATTATAATATTAACTAATTATTTTGAAGAAAATTCTATATTTAATTTAGACAATTAATACTTTATACTATTAAGTTATCAAAAAAAATTTTAATTTTTTTATTAATTTTTTTTAATTTATTTAATAAAATTTTTTATTACAATAGATTCAATTTGAATTGGTATAAATCTATGATTAATTCCACAAATTTCTCTAGTGGCGAATTAGTGCCGTGCAGTGAAGTACGACTGTGCCGATAGGCACAATCGCTCATTATTCAGTATCATAATGTCCACAATACACATCACTGAACAAAAAAATCTGCCTAACTGATAACATAACTCCTGAACATAAAAATACTTACGTTTTTCCCCTCAACCATGTTTTACTTCATTATATAAATAGTTTAAATTTTCCTTTGAAATAGAACCGCATTTTTATCCACTAAAAATTGGTTTAGTTGGAGGAAGGGGGGGGGGAGAGGTAAGCAAAATTATTACAGGTATTTTAGGGAAAGAAGAATTGGTGTGGTGGGACGTATGGTGATGCACGCATGTCTAAATGGCCCCCGTGACACCGCACCCCCGGCACCGGAAACTACCCTTTCGGGCATCGCATCAGAGCCGGGGGGAGGGGAAAGAAGAATTATGTATGTAGCAAAATATGACACAAGAAAATATGATCACTTAAAATTATTAGTGCCGCCCAGTGAAAATTGCTTAAAATATGCTCTGCTCTAAAATGACTTGAGAACTAGGAAAAAAACAAAAATTTTAAGCTAACACGATTACATAGGCAGACACACGTATACACATGTAAAGTTTTCTAAATTGTTCGCTTTTTTTTTTTGTACCAGAAACGATCTAGATTTTTCAACCAGACGATTCCATGTGTCCATAACTTTTTCTCTGCGAATTCTGTAGTCCATACAGTGCAGGGACTACAAAATTCCTCTGATACAGCGCAGTTAACAATTGAGAATTTTCTGTCTCGGAACTTTGGGAAGAAACTGTGTACATCTATCTGATGGTAAATGTTTTCAAGCTTTGTACAAATCACATCTATATTTGTTCGATTCAAAAGTGAATCTCATTTCAGATTTCCTTCTGGAAGATTGTGTTCTCTCGGAAAAAATGTTTTCATTTACAAAAACGTAAGTTGAATTTTTTCATTATTATTATTTTAACACGACAGGTTCATCCAAGAGGTTTTACATTCCTTAATTGCCGTGGTAGTAATTCCCAAAAAGTCTATCCGCTTCCCTAGTAATTTATCATCAGTAAACCAATGACGAGTAACTACATTCCATGCAGATGCATTGGTACTTGGATTTATCTCATGGCTACTGATCACGTTCCACGTATTCAGTCGACATAAAATGTCCACGCGTGCATACAACTGAGAACGACAGCGAATATCATGAAGCAATAATTGCCGCGATGGCGTCATCGTAGCAACATTCTCAGTGTTAGTTGTCTATTCTCGGAATCGGTTGGTCGAAACGTAACGCACAATTTGTTGACGGTCAGCGATAAGACACATCCATGTCAATACTAGTAAAATCAAGGCCTGCACTCGTAGTAGCAGTAGTAGTGGTAGCTGCCTAGATATATCGAGTCGCAGTCTCCATCCCGATAGGAACATCCAGAAGCCGATTCGATACTAACACTATATCAACTGGGTGCAGCCCCGTAGTCATGGGGGAGGGGGGGAGAGCTTGGGCTGACCCCCCCTAGGCAAAGATACCATCATTAAAAAAATCATCATTGCGCTGAACGAGAAAGAAGGAAGGGATGAAGAGAATTAATACCACAGAAACATTTAAAAATGTAGAATAAAAACTTGGTTAACTACTTTGGGAGTCTTGGATTGGGAATGGGATTTTGAAAAAACGCGTTTTAAAGGCGATTTGCATGTTTTAAATTCAATTTCAGGTGCCTTGGGGGTAATTCACCCCCTTCACCCCCGATTGCAGATGGCTCTGACTGGGTGAGGAAAACAAAACCGTCTGAACTCACCGACTGGTTGAAATTTCGCGTGATCTTTCCCTATACCTTTAACGGCAAATAATTTGAGATCCAGTTCGTGTCCCGGCCGTAATTTCGCCAATAATATGTCATCGTGAACGGGACCAACGTCACTGGCTTTAAAATGCGTACTCTGTTCGCCTATTGGCACCCACTTGATTTGTTTCGAGGTAACTGCAATAAAGAAGAAGAACGCAATCGATATTTTTCTGTCATAAAAAGGTGCGAATGCGCGGTTTACGATGCAATACCGACGATGTAGACATAAGCAAGTCACAGCTTTCGCACGATTCACGTTTCTGGCTTTACCTTTTACATTTTTACAATCGTCGAAGCAATCTTGGCTCGATTTCGCGGACGTGTTTTTCGAACTTCTCGAGCATTTGACCTTCAAATGAAATTCCAGTGTATCATCTGCATTTGCGGGTTCTTCTTCATCTGCGTACACCAAATACCGATAAAATGAGTGTATATTACGTAGTTCAGGGGGGGGGGAGATAGTGAAATACGACGACTACAAGTCTGTAACACGAACTGAAGGTCAGAGCTGAGATCAGGGAGACGTGTTGTACAATTTCCTGCCGACTAGCACACACGTTTTCCCTCAACGCCTACCCGGAAAATGTAAATTCGTATACCCCACTAGCAGCGGCGATTTAACAAAATACTTCACATGCGGGTACCTTTAAGAAGCACCGAGAATTAAAAATTCTTCGGCATACGGGCTTACCTGATTTTTTGAAAACAAATTTCCTAGGATCGGCTTTCAGCGGTACAAGTCCCAAACGATGAGCCAACACTTCGTCTTGAATAATAGACGTATTATTGTATACGTGAACTTTTTCAATCGCCATCATTGGTACCTGAATAACAACGAATCATCGAATTACTTCAATCTGGTTAGTCGCCCGCGTTTCTCGAAATAAAATCTTCGCCTTTTCACTTTTACTGTTACGTATCAATTTTTATAACGATTAATCGCGATGAAGGTGTAAGTTTTACAAGTTCTTCGTCCATCTCTAGTTTTTGAACAAAATAATGTCATCGGAGGGAGAAAAAGGAAGCAGTGAATAAATTCGAAATAGCGATGCGATGCATTGAACATTCTACAGAAAATCACTTTCAAATTTAGATTTTCCGCGCCGAGTAGACTAATTCTAACATGGCTACAGATAATAACGACTCGTATCTGGTAAGTACATTACAGAAGTAATGAAAAGGGTCCAGTTCTCGGGAATCGAACAAATGAAATTGCAAGGAGGATGAGCAACGGCTTCTGGATTATTCTATTACCTCAGCCAAGAGAACTCTTCGTATAGCGTTTACAAATGAGCAACTGATGCCTATCAAGTCGAATTCCATGGAAACATCGTCCAATTTAATTACTTCTATTCTCAGCAACTACAAACACAAACATTTCGATACAGTTTCGTGAATGGTTTAAGAGTATTACACATACACGGGAGAGGTCGCATAACGTATTGAACGAGCGAAATTCCATTATAAAGGTAAATACAGCCGCCTAGGCCCGAGAGGTAATGCCTCTTATTGACACTAGTACACACAAAACTAACTACTAGTCAACAGATGATACCCGATAACTGTTCGAGAACATTTCAGAGGAAGATTCTTAACACGGCAGAACTAAAAGTACCGTGTAGGAAGTACGACCAGTTTTCTCATCGTGTATTAGTCTTTTACGCTGAAATAATGAAATTACGCCAAACAGTTATAAGCTTTTACCTTCTTGAAATTCTTGATGTCCCAAAACTGAATTTCAGATCCCTGAGCCGCATCCATCGATACCTGCAACAAGACACAGACTCGCTGATATGTCAAATTCCCAACTACTTCATCCTGTCAAATGAAAATAAGTTGACAACCTGGAACGCTAGTATAATACTATTCGGCAACTTACATTTTTTATAGAATGTTCAAGCAGCTCCACGGAACTCATTGTAGCGACCGATCAATTATTATTAATTACAATCAATACTTGGTGGACAGAGCGAACAAGTTACACGAACGAAAATAACGTCTATGGATGCTTGTCGTCTTTGATCTGTGAGTGCCTCAATGTAGCAATGGAAATAAAAAACAAAAAATAAAATTTGAACATATGATATTAAAAATAATCAAACAAAATCAACATAAAATATTAAAGAATGTAGATTACGGGTAATGAAAATGAATGGAACAGATATCAAACAGAACACAACAGACAAGGAATATTGATTGAAAAGTCTTAAAATAATAATACTAATAATAGTAATAAAAATATATGAATTTGGCTCGTACAAGAACATCCAAGAAAAATGTGGGAAAATGTAGATTTGAGATGTATTCACCGGAGGTAGTCACATTTTCACATTTTCATCAATTGAAGTGATAAGGTGATAACAACCAACAACAAGACAGACAGTGTTGCTAGATAGGAAGTTGAAAAATGTACCAGCAAGAAATTTTTTTTAAGTTGGACATTGTTAAGCGTAACAGAACCAACTGACCATGAGAGATGAGATGAGTTATTTTTGTTGACAAGTTGACATCAAGATCTTGAACTTCGGATTTCGAATGCGGGTTCTCGAAAAACGGATTTTATCGCTTGGTTCTATTACACTTAACAACGTCCGATTGTCCTTTCCCCTTTCCTTTCCCGCCACGACGTTCCGTTCATCCTTATCCGTATCTTGGTGGGTTGGTACAGAGTACAGACATGAAAATTATTCGCAATTCTGCAAATTTGAATATTGCCATTATTTGATATTCGGAAACACGTGATGGACGATGCAGCAAGAATGCGTTGCTGATCAGAAGGACTAATTTTAACGAGGGACACACTTTTTACTTGAAATTCCGGCGTCTGGGTAAAGTTGAGAATCTGTATATTACTGTACAAAATTGATATTACTTCGTGAGATTGACTCGATTATGTCTGGTGGTCTAGAAGTTTGAAAAAGACGGTTCTGAAGAAATACTTTTTCGTGAATTCCGCTGAACGTATCAGATTTGGGATATTCGCTCGTAACGTGGTGACTAGTTTCGTCCAGGCGTCAGTCCGGGTACGTATCGTGATTTTTCACGTTGTTAGCGTGAGAAAATGCGAGCTTTCTTGCTCCTCCGTTTCTAGGAAGCGGGTGTAGTATGATAGATATCAGTTCAGGCTCAATAATCCGATTTGCGTACGACACGAAACCATGTATTCTTTAGTTGAGCTTTTAATCTCAGTGAAGCATTCGTCATTAATATTCACGTTCTCGTACCAATGTTGACGTGTACTATACTCTGTTCACAAATAGAAAGGATCAAGGTAAACAAATACACGTGCTTACTTCACACCGCGGATACCGCGAGAGTAGTCATAAAAAAGAGTGATACAAGCTCACATTTATTTCTATTTTTCGAAGAAAAATAAATGTGAGGATGTATCACACTTTTGTGACTACTTCTCTCATCTTTTTACTCTAAATAACGCTTTTTCAGCATGCTCAATGAACCTCAAAAAACTCAAAATCGATTCAAGAACCGATTTTCAACATGCTCAATGAACTTCAACGAACTCAAAATTGGTTCAAGAATCAATAATCAACCCCCTTAGCAGCTCCGGAGCACCGTAGGTGCGACGCAGCTGCTCTTAAAAAAATGCTGACTCACATTTAATTTTACTACTATTCAACTGAAAAACCTGTATCATATTTAGTTAACCATTACTCAACCGAAATTCCAGCATCCCATTCTTTACGGTTTCAAGTCCGTAGATCCTGACTCACCTTTATTGTTCCTAAATCTGTAGCTTGCAAGCGTATTGTACGATCTTTCTCGCTCAGTTGACGACGTAATTCTTCAATGACCTAAAGAACATCAATATTATACTCATACAATAAAAATCCAGGATTGTGTCATCAGAAGTTGAAATCGTTCATAATTCTACATGTTATACTTTGACACAAGAGGATGACTAGATTTTGAGTAATTTGACAGCTACCAGAAAAATGAACGATTTCGATCATCTTCGTTTGAGTAATAAGGAATTTCAAGTTACTTCCTCTGACATTTTGAGCGTAATATTAAAAAAAAAAGAAACTAAGGGGAACGTTGAGAAAATGGCGCTTAAATAGACGATCAGAAGTACAAATAGAACTATTATTTACCGACTTCATTCGCGCAACAGCAACAGCTTAATATTGACGTTGAATGTGTATCATGAAAGCTCTGTGCAGTACATGAGTATATTTCGGTACATTAATATGATTACTTCAGTTTGTCTTTAAAAGATTTCTCAACGTTATCTCCTCATTTCGTTAGTTCGCTTTTTATTCAAATATTTTTCTATACGAAGTAATATATATGTTTGCAGTTCGAGAATGGATACATCGTTCGAGCCAGTAATTCTACCGGGAAGGGCGAGTCAGTTACTTGCCAGAAGGCGACCGCCGCCGGTGGTCCAGGAAGATATAAAGCCGTTCAAGTTGGGTTGCGACTACGCGAGGGAGTACCTTGACAAAGAAGAAGAATTGTACAAAGTAATTACCGTATTCGAAATGCGATAATTTCCGCGTCATAATTATCCCGGGCTATGACGAACAATAAGCTAGATACTCGCCGATACTGGCGAACTCGAACGATAGTCTGCTTCCTCATTGTTATTGCTTCTGTTATTGTCTCTCGCCCCGCCTTCATTTCAACTTGAATCATTTTATTATTCTTCCCATACTTACATTTCGTTTAGGTACTCTTCTAATGTTGCTAAATGTTGTTCCGCCGCTTCCAGTAACTTGCATTTCAGTTTCAAAACCTCTTTTCTAAGGACATGACATCAAGCCTTTAGTAGGTGATCATAATAGGAACGTGATGTAGCTTTAGCCGGCTCTAACTAATGTTACGTTCATAAGCTTCGGTAATATTGGTCAGGATGTGTCGTGGAAGCAATTCCAAAATTTCCATTCGGAAAATTTCCTCAACTTTCCCACGCCTGCCGGCAATTGCTGTTTCCCATTGTCCCAGAAAATTTTTCTGCATTTTACTATGGAAATGGAGGAGCAGTTTTCTTGATCTCAGTTTCCTGGCGAAGATACATCCGTTGTAAAGTGATATAGTGTCTGCTCTACTCTGCTCTCACCCCATACGATGACCAGTACTGTCAACCTCTAAGGCAGGAGGGCCAGATTAACACTTGGACGCTGTTAAGCAAAACAGAACCGAGTGACAAAATCTGTGTATTGAGAACACGTGATTTGAAGTTCAAGAGCCATATGAAAACTATATAACACAACGTTTACTGATAAGCTCTTTTCAACGTGGGTACACATTTTTGTTATAGGGCTCAATTTTAAAAATTCTATTTACGCATTTTCCAATGATACTAATAACTCATGTTGTCAACAAATGTTTTTAGTTCCACTTTGCTTAACAGCGTCCACTTGTCAGTCTGAATTGATTAGACTGAAGGTAGCAGTAGTGGTCTCCCAACTGTTTTTGGTTCGAGTAAAATATTTTTATCGAATATGATTATTCATTGATATCGATCTTTAGTTCTTGGTTATTGATTGCAGCTGAAAGCGAGATTGGATAAAGGCGGATCTACTCAAAAAGGTGATGGGCCTGGCTCGCTGTCCGAAGTTGATACGATGACCAATATGACATCTCTAGGAATGTCGATTAACGAAGTCAGCGTGTACGAAAAATACTCGTTCACCGAAAGAAAAAATAATCTCAGTCAGACGTTACCGATTTTCGAACATAGAGACGACGTGAGCTCGCTTTTCTGCGAAGCCTTTTTTGTTTTATTCGTTTGTTCGTTTCGACTCGACTCGAGTTTTCTTTTGTAATTATTTCAGATTTTGAATGCTATAGAGGCTCAAAGAATCGTTATTGTAAAAGGATCGACCGGCTGCGGTAAGACTACTCAAGTGCCTCAATTTATTCTGGATTCGGCGAAAGAAAAGAATGTCCCTTGTAACATCGTCGTTACTCAGCCGAGGAGACTCGCTGCTATAACTATTGCCAAACGTGTATGTGCCGAAAGAGAATGTTCGTTAGGAACTCTAGTCGGCTATCAGGTACTGCATGCTGTTGCATTATACTCGTGCTTAATTCTGATGGTTTCTCACCAAGTAGTCTCCGCCTGGACATCCAGGTGGGAGACTTTTTACATCTGAAATTACAATGTACGTTGTAAGTTGGCATTATAATATTGTGGTGGTGAAGATTCATCTCCAGGGAAGGATACTTACGTAGTACCCCATTGCCTTCATCGGGGTTTATCTGTCGGAGTTTTCCTTCTATGTGCTTTTAGTTCGTTAAGCCCCTTTACCACAGCATGGTTGCACACATAGAGGGGGTGTCTTCAAATAATGGTCGGTAAAAATCCCGTTATTAAGACCTTTATCCTCGTACAACGGTGAGGCCTCGCGTATAGAAATGTAGAATTGACATTAGGTATACATAGAATATGGGTTATTCGAATTTAACGTGCGTCGAAATGTGTCTGTTTATTTTTTATTCTCATTTTCAGGTTGGTCAAGATAGGAAAGCCAACGATGATACGCGTATACTGTACTGTACAACCGGTGTTCTTCTCCAAAAATTGATTGCCAAAAAAGATATGCGAGAATATACACACGTTATACTAGATGAAATTCACGAAAGAGATCAGGATATGGATTTTCTGCTAATCGTTGTTCGACGATTGCTCAATACTAATTCTAAAAACGTCAAGGTGTGTATTCAATTCGATTCAAGTTCTGGTGAATACCTCTTATGCAGACGTACCGGTATACCATACGTATGTGTACCCCACACCTGTACACGTATGATGTAATTATGTACAGGGTGTTCCACGGAACTCCACTTCTAATTTCTTCAGTTTTCTTCTTTTTCAATGAGAGGATGAATCGATTTGCGACAAAGTAGGATCTTTATTCAGTAGGTTTCAGTTTTTTTGTAGGTGAAGAAAGTGTCTCTTCTAAAAGGGAGGCCCCGATGTAACATTAACAGCGGAATATCGAATAAGGAAGTATTAGCTATTGCACTCAATTTGAAAGTAGCGACTAAAGACTCGACTGATCCGATATTTTCTTTAAATTCTAAAGTCGAGTCTGTATTGCTCATGTTAAATGATTGAACTCGCTGTACAGTAGAATGAAACTGGATTTTGAATTTCTTTTCCTACCGACTCGTACTCTATTTAACACGAGCGTTATTACTTATTACACTTTCAAATATTTCAACGAAACAACTACCAACATTGTCGGTCAATTTTTTCTGCCTGGAATGGTTACTCGACCCGATGAGGGGATTTTTTCTATCGCGAGTTTGTGTTTTGCTCGAGCTCAGCTTACCGACATTATGCGTGATAGCGAGCTTCCTCATTTATGATTCCAAAATTGGAGATTAATTCAAGCCCCTCTTTTAAGGGAGAGTTAATTAATACTTTTGCTCAGAAGGAAATTGAAACCAACTGAACTAGGACCCTCTTACGTTGCGAGACTGCTCGTTTGAAGAAACCAGATATGTGGCAGGGTGTGCTATGTGAAACATCTGTGTACATGTAGGTATGTAAAACGAAAATAACGATTGTAAATGCGATGCGTTTGTGTATCCAATGTTTCTAGCTAATCGTCATGTCAGCCACAGTGGAGACGGGCACTTTTAGCGAGTATTTGTATACCATATACAACGACAGAAAATATCATCCGATGGTCGTCGAACTCACCAAAGAAGAAAACTATCCGGTTATAAAGTACTTTTTAGGCGACATCATGAGAAAAATACCCGAGGTAGGTTGCGAGGTTATTACATAACGTTAGCTGTACGAGAAACAGTTGACTGAGCCCTCGTCTCGACCGTGTTCGAAATGAAAGCGATTGGGTTGAGTCGCGAGCAGAAAGCCTTAGACTTTTTTTGTTCGAGGGTGTGAAATGTGCTGGTCGCCCAGTTGCTATTGAACTATTCATTTTGTAAGACACGAGATTCTGGATCACTTTTTTTCCCCCTAACTATTTCTGTAAAGACTTGTTGAGATATATTATAAATAATAACCGTGTCAAGCCTTTTGGCCAAATTGATATGTAGATATCATAGCATACTTAGTAGAAAGATTTTTAAACATGATGTGAACATCGCCTAGTTTCTAAAACTAGGCTGACACCAAGCTAAGCTAGGTTGAAGTCTCTTCAACGATGTCTCTCAAAAGACGTACTCAACCCGTCTTCAGTTTCACCCAGCCCCGTGGAGAGAAAAAGAGGGCTTCGGGGACATTTCCACGGGCCTCCCTCCTTCCAGTTCATTTTTTTCTTTTGTCAGATGGGAAAAAATTATAAGCTACGGGATAAGAGGTTTTCTTTCAAGGTGTAAGGAGTGATTGCTGATTGGATGTTCAGTATGATGTAGCCGTAAGCGTTGAAATTTAGGTCTTTTAAAAATATCGGACCCTCCTGAAAGTCCGGGCTCGGGATATTCCCCTCCCTCTTTCCCCCTCACTCTTGACAGGGTTGGTTTCACCCCAGTCATCCTCTCATACTTAAGTTTCAGGGTACGTAACACTCATGCTTCAGGTACCAGGTGTACTGGTGTTATTGACCAGTGCCAGATGCTCAACTGTTATTGACTACTGCATTTGCAGCAGCAATAACAACTGACCAATATCTCTGAGGCAGGACCGTATTTACATATAGGCAACATAAGCACAAGCCTAGGACGGCAGAGTTTGGGAGCGGCAAATTTTCGACATTTATTTTTTTCTTAATTTATGTATTTATTGAAAAACAAAAAAGAACGAAAATCTGAGAGAGGTGACGTACGAAAATTTGCGGAGGCTGCAATTTTTCATCTGCCTAGAGGCGTGAGAATGTTGAATCCGGCCCTGCTCCGAGGGCATCAACTGTAGCAGCACCGGCTTACAACGTCCGTCAGCAAAACGCGTCCATCCGGGTTTACGGACAATTTCCCTAAACCATTTTCCCTAACGATTTTTTCCCTAAAGCAAAGTTTCCCAAGTTCGTCTTCTCTAAAGACCGAAGTAAATTTTTCCTAATGACTTTTTTCCGAAATTTTTCCTCACCAAGTAGACTTATTATTAATTACCGTGGAATGGGGACAACAGTAAGGCGTAGAGTTGTATCATTGAGGGAGAGTCACAGTTAAATATCTAAATTGCCGAAATACATAAAACAGATTATTTTTTTTGTCGATGGCTACATGTATCTTCGGTCTCATATATATATATAATATATATACCGTGGATGGATTTACTGGTTTTGTTGGTTATCGCGAAGTAAAGTATGCACTGTCTTTCGTATTGTCGTGGGTAAGCATCACTCCGCCAAAAAGAGCAGGCCAACACGGAGAGCACTGTAGCCGAACTGAGCTTAGAGAAAAAAGTGAAATCGTATCCGAAATGGAAGTGCGTTGAGCTGCAGAATCGGATCCTTTCGAGAACTATGTTGTACAGTAGATTAGAATCACTCTTCCGAACTTGACTATGGTTCATAATCCTGCACATAGGCGGGGGGGTCCAAAAGTTATTTCACAATTTCTAAGGAAAGTTCATTCACATTGTGAACTAACTTTTGGACCCCCTTATAGTATAAAACCGATGGTCTTATACTCGAGTATTTAGATACTATTACACAATCATAATATTTTCTTATAAATAAATTTAATTTCGGTAAATTTATATCAGGAAAAAAAGTTATTAGGGTAAATATCATTGGGGAAAATGTCTTTAGAGAAAACGAACTTGAGAAACTTTGCTTTAGGGGAGAAAATCGTTAGGGAAAATGTCATTTGGGAAAATGGTTTAGAGAAATTGTCCGTGAACCGTCCTTCTGCCCCCAGCACCAAGGGACGAGCTTGATACTGGCCTTAACGTGTAATGAACCCGAAAGCATAGGTCCTGTGTTGGTAGTACACCAGTTTGTTCTTCGAACTTACGCAGGATGCTCCGATATTTAAAGTGAAACGCTATAAACGTGTGGAAGAAATTGTATGTATGGCTTGCTATCGGACTGAGTTACCTAGTGAATTAGTCGCTATTTGCTGTCTAAATTGAATTGAGCGAACAAGTAGTGGCAATTATCGTTTTTAGAATCGTAATTTTTAATGTTTATCAAATTTGCAGTATACGATCTGTGGGCTCATATGGGCATTGAAATTATTCGTAATATACGAGTAGGCTTCAGTGTGGCGCTTTGTATTTCAGTGTCGGTCGATTTGGAATCTTCTTTTATCGGTTTACTGTTTTTTAGGCTCAGTCTATTCCGGTGAAGCCAGATAAACCTGAAATTACCAAGAAAAGTTTCATGACTGCCGTGAGATTAATTCAAGCGTTCGATTATATCGACGAACAAGAGAAGAAGATTCGGGGGAAGTCTCATTCTAAAGGCTCCGTGTTGGTGTTTCTTCCTGGGTTACACGAAATTGAAGAAATGCACGGCCATCTGGATATGAATAAGCAAACTGAATTCGAGTAATTAATTGTCCATCTATTTATTTAATTGTCTATCTATTAATGTGTTATTCTTACGATTTCCGACTAACCGGTGACGAACAGATCTTCGAGTTCTGCGCGAGACTGGCAACATATTCGAATGAACGGTCAAATTACAGGGATTTTACTAGTCATGAAAGTCATGAAAAAGTCCTGAATTCAGTTGTACATTTAATTTGCTTTTTCACTGAAATCAACAAGTTCTCTCCCCAAATTATTCTGGTGGAAAAAAATTGAGTGTAGGCAGCAGCATATTGTGCCTAACTGTTAATTATTCATATTCGAAAAATAATTCGTGACAAGTAACAACTATACTTTACATGGTAGACACGCTGGTGACATGAACCGACCTTCTCTCTCTCTCTCCCTCTCTCTCTCCCCTCCCTCTCTCTCCCCTCCCTCTCTCTCCCCTCCCTCTCTCCTTGCAGCCGCGACCGTCCGATGGGACGAGCCTTCCCTACTTATGGGGAGTCCTCGTCGCTGAAGACCTGTTGCGTGGATTGCGTGAGCTGCGCGAATGCTGTCAGCTGTCTCACGCGTTCGGCATCCTCCTTAGCCCCATCACTGTGCCGGCGAATTGGATCATCGCTGGCCAGTTCTGCGGGCTAGCCAGCATCACTTCACCCATCATCTCGGGAGTGATGTGGCTGCCGACAGACGCCTCGAGCGCTGCTCGTGCGCCCTTCCACGCAGTGCAGCAAAAGATGGTATGCTGCGCGTCATCGACCTCTCCTGGACAATGCGAGCACTGGCTGGGTACTTTGTTCCAATGGTTTAGATAACCATTGAAGCACCCATGCCCGGTGAGCATTTGCGTAAGATGGTACGTCAGCTCACCGTGCCGTCGCGAAAGCCATGCATCGAGGTCGTGTACTAACCTTAATGTCCAGCGGCCATGGGAGTTTTCTTGGAGGCGAGCCACCCACTCTTGAACTGTTTGCCGCCGGACTTCAATCTTAATCTTCTCTTTTACTCCTTTCTTTTTTCTATTAGCTGATGGGAGCTTCTGGAAGCACTGATACAGAGTAGCGCTCTCCGTAGTCAGCAGAGCAATAGAAGGCATTCGGGCTGGTACAAGAGCCGCCTCATACGAGACGGTTCTATACGCGCAGATTATGCGTTGTGCCGTAGCCTGCTGGACCCTTCCTTTGTTTTCTCTGTTCTCGCGGAGTGCCGCGACTGGTGCCCAATGGGGGGCCCCATAGAGAAGAACCGAGTAGATTACTGTCGAATATAGTCTTCTTCGACTCTCATTCGGCCCCCGGAGATTCGGCATAAGCTGACGCAACGCGCTGCTTCCTCTGCCGTTGTACGGAGATGCGGTTTCCAAGCTCGTTGTCCACCGTCATTCCCAGGTACACCATCTGGGGCTGTAGGGATACCGGATCACCTAGTACCGCTAGGTCAAATGGCTGTGGCCTGCCCACTTTCCGCCCGTGAAAAAGGACGGCTTCTGTCTTTTGGGTCGCCACCTCTAAGCCATTTGCCTGCATCCAGCGAGACACCGTCTCAATGCTGAGTATGGACCTGCTGCGAACTTCCTACTCCGACCTCCCCTCTATAAGGAGAATGGTGTCGTCGGCAAACCAGATGGCCTGGGCTCCTCTCGAAAGTGTGAGCCGCAGGACCCTGTCAAAAGCCATGTTCCACAACGGGGATCCGGAAACCGATCCCTGAGGTACACCCGCCGAGATGATTTTCTGGACCTGGCGACCTTCTGCGTCTGCCAGTTAGCTCCTGATGATCGCTCGTAAGTAACCTAAAAGATCCCACTCATCCATCGCTTTCAAGATACGCTTCCAAGGCAGTGTAT
This sequence comes from Acanthococcus lagerstroemiae, assembly GCA_031841125.1. NCBI lineage: Eukaryota > Metazoa > Arthropoda > Insecta > Hemiptera > Eriococcidae > Acanthococcus > Acanthococcus lagerstroemiae. The sequence goes on along the minus strand of CM063113.1, from coordinate 40,060,716 downwards.
TGGAAGCGTTTCTCACATCGAGACTAACGGCTACGCATAAACCATCTTCGCTCCATACGGTGTTGATGATCTTTTGCACATACAACACCGCGTCATTGGTGGACCGACCTAGCCCACCTTTAGAAGCGATGTGCGCTTCTACCCGCAAAGCAATAACCCCTCCAGTAACTTGCCTATTTCATCCAATAGACATAGGAAGCGGTATGAGGAGGGCCAGCAGCCCTCTGGTTTGTTATTGCCTTTGCGAAGCAGGACCTGCCTCACTGTCTTCCATATCGCCGGGAAATGGCTCTCTTCAAGACACCTAGTGAAGCAGGTGCATAGCCATTCCGGCCTCAGCGAGTGGATCAGTTCCCAGACCAGGCTAGGTGTGCCATCCGGCCCCGGGGCTTTCCTCTTTCTTCTGATCCGATCCACGGCTACTCTCAGCTCGTATGCTGTGACTTCCAGCCGCGGATCCCAGTCTTACCTGGTGAGCTCCCGCCTTTGTGGTAGCTGCGGGTGCTGGGGGGAGGAAGGGTGGCTACGATTTCCTCAGCGTTGCAGGCGGTAGCTTGGTCATCGGGGAGGGGGACGGGAGTCGCTGTAGGACCACCTTATATGGGCGGCCCCATGGATCGTTATCCGCCATCTTGACGAGCTCGGCCCACTTGTCTGCCTTATATTGGCCGGCTCCGAAGAAAGGGGGCTGATAGGTAAAAACTAGTTCTCGAGAAAAACGCGCTTAAAGTTGCGCAACACTTTTCGTGTATTCTGTGCGTAAGTATACGGGAGATACGTGGCTCTTTGTTTTGGGCACACTGTAACTATGAAATACAAACACAAACACGTAGGAGTGAAACCACGTGAACGATAATTTGACCTATCAGCCCCCTTTCTTTGGAGCCGGTCTCCGGTTTGCTCGCTTGACGGCCGCGCAGTGCTTTCTTGGCAGCCATCCACTCGGCATTCGCCTCCTCAGCATCGTCAGCTCGGGATGAAAAGAAGTCATGGAAAGGTTATATTTCACAAATTTGTAGGTACTTGGTAGAGATTCTGAGTTAGCCAGACTGGTTTCTCGTGTTACAGGAATACTAATTTTCACGATTTCCGCGTGAAAATCGCATCGCGTCGTTGACGTGCTTTGGTAATTGCATTTACTTCGTCATTTCAAGACCTCACATCATTTTGCATCATTTTTATTTACGCGAGGACGATGTTCGAAGTATAAATTTACGTGCAGATATGCCTAAGAGTAGTATTCGTCGCTCGGCTTACTTTTTTACTCTTTTGCGCAGGAATGTTTCGACGACGTACTCGTGGTGGATAAAACCGCTTCATTCTTCCATCACGTCGGAGGAACAGGATGAAGTATTGAAATCTCCGCCGCAGTCGGATCAGAGAAAAATAATATTGTCGACTAATATCGCAGAAAGTAGTCTTACAGTACCCGATGTTAAATACGGTTTGTTTTCACCCATTAATTAATTTTATTTATTCATTCGTTTGTTCTGTTAATCGTTCGTTCATCCTTCTTCTTATTCGTTCATCTACCGTATCTCTTTATTTTCTCGACTCGTTCGTTAAATAAATCTGAAATTCACTATCAACATTGGTATGTATTATGTAATACACGATATCAACTAGGGACGACTGTGCCTGGCACTTTACCACCAACGTATATCGTCCGTATTTGGCTATAGTCGAGCAGGACACTATTCGTTTGTCCTGAGACAGTCGTGCGGCACTTACACTTGGCGGAATATGCTATTCGTAAACGGAACAATACGACAAATTTCTGTTATACGTCTACGTTACCTTTATCGTTTGATGATTGTTCGTTAGTGATCGACTTTTGTTTGACGAAAATGCTCGTTACGGACGAAAGTACCAACTTTACGAGTTTGGAACTGGAATGGGCGTCTAAAAATAGTCTGATGCAAAGAGCCGGTCGTGTTGGTCGAGTTGGCGAAGGAAGAGTTTACAGGATGATTCATAAGGAATTTTATAAAGTAAGAAATACTTCGAGTGCAAAAATCGTTACCTTTCTATTGACTAACCTACCGATATAAGGTACGATGTGTAAATCGAATTGAGTACCGTCACAATCGCGAGTATCGTAAAATTATGTATTCGTCTTCTTTTCCTGACGACCACGCCACGCGCCGATGATTTATGTGTCTTATGTTAACCTGTCGTTTGGTGTTCGGTCTCCGGATTGCTTGAAAATGAACTTTTATTCGTTTACAGAATCACCTGGAGCAAGAAAGCACCCCGGAAATGTTACGTTGTCCGCTTGAACGCTTAGTATTGCAAGCTAAATTGCTAGATATGGGTTCACCGAAAGAAATTTTGGCGTTAGCTATGAACCAACCTGATCTGGGAAACATTCGGCAGGCAGTTTGGTTGCTGAAAGAAGTTAGTACCTTTTACCTTATTACCGAAAATTTGACGTTTAAACCTCGCATGCTCTCCTCACTCCGTTCCCTCTGCCTAACCCACCTCTCCGGAAAACTGCTGATACGGTAACATCAACTTTTACGTGTTATTGGGAGATCCCATCTGAAAGGTAGTTACGCCAGTGCGGGCCCACAACAAATGACAAATTTAGCGTGGAAACGAAAAATCTCATAATGAAGAAAACGGAGATTAAGAACAAAACCAGCTTACGCGAACATGATTAGATCGAGTTGTGTGAACTGAAGAAATTGATCAGAAAGGGGGTAAAAAGAGACGTCTGGGTGTACGACCAGGAAATGATTAGAGGTATACTGGAGGGGAGTGACTCTAGCAAGAAGGTGCGCAAAGTATTTGCACAAGAGCAAAATTTACTTTCCGCGATAAAATCGAGGACAACCATGGAAAAGCTTTTCGCAAGGAAGGAAATTGTTAGGGAGGCCACACTGACAAAGAAAGAAGGAGGGAAAACCAATACAACAAGGGGGAGGTGAAATGAAGGGAGGGACTGCGGAAACGGAAGTAGAAAGGAGCAGGGAAAATAAGGATCTTACGTCCTTATTGCTGAAGGAGGAAGTCCACAAAGCATTGGTTACGGCGAAAAAAGAGAAAGCAACGGAGCCAGATGGAATGGAAAAGAGGTGTTAAAAATACTAGCGGATGCGCTTGCACCCTTCATAGCTAAACTGTTTAGTAAGTGTGTTCGAACAGAATTTATACTTACGCAATGACACCAGTCGAAAATAATTTTATTGTACAAACAAGGGGTAGGAGCGATTTGAATAATTACAGACCCATCAGTCTCTCGTCAAACATAAGCAAAAGTGTTGGTAAAATTTTGAAAAATATGTAGAATATACTGGACTTTGGATCGGAATCAACCGAAGGAGCAAGCGGGTTTCAGGAAGGGCTAGTCTGCCGTTGGCCACATGTTCGCACTGAACCAAATTTTGAAAAGAAACAAGAGACCATTTGGTCTTATGTTTATAGATTTCAACAAGGCATTTGATTCGGTCAAACATTTCGCGGGATGGGAAGCACTAACTAAGCAATGGAGAGAAGGGGATGTGGTAGAGGTACGAAAAAAAAATATATATACAGTAGATGCCACCTTTAACGACACTGTCTGAAACGAGACATCGGGCGTAACGAGCAGAGTGCCTGGTCCCGACAGAAAACCCATTATACCCTATACTAAAAAAAGTGGCTATTACGAGTATGGAAGTAACGAGATACCGGACGAAACGAGCTTCTTTCACGCAAAAATTGGTATATTGTACTATCTTTAACGAGAAACAGAGTTGCCTTAACAAATGAAGAAGATGTAAATTGTTTAAGTGCATTAGAAAATCGAATTGAGGCAGAGTTTTGTGAGAGTGTGTTGAAAAATTTGAAACAAACAACTTTGACTCATTACTTGACCCAAAAATAATGTAAGTTTACACCTTGTACTTTATACTCGTATTATTGTGGCACGTATTAAATAATGTTTCTTTTTTTTTTTTTTTTTTTTTTTTTTTTTGTTGCGTCTATAATCTATAACGAGCTTCTTGTTATAACCGGATAATGCGAGTTCCTCGTTACATCCCTTACAACGAGCAACTGGGTATCACGAGGAAAACTGCTGGTCCCTTGAATCTCGTTATAGGCGGCATCTATTGTATATATGAAAAAACAACTGCCTAGTCAGGCTGGACAAGACTGGGGAAGAATTTGGAATACAAAAAAAGGGGTAGAGCTAGGGGATCTGCCCGTTCAACGCGGTTCTGGAAGACTTTTTAGAAATTTATATTGGGTTACGAAAGGTATACGGATCAATGGTCAGTGGCTGAGTAACCTGCGGTTCGCAGACGACATTGTGTTGCTAAGTTCAAGGTGTCTACAGGTTTGGAAAATTTGGAAAGTTTGGAAAAAGTCAGGAATTTGAAAAGTAGGTCAGGAAGTTTGTAAATAGTCAGGAAATTCAAAAATATTTTTAAGAAGTTTGGAAAAAAAAAACAAAGAATGAACTTACGGAAAACTTTTTTCGTCGTTTAATTTTACTAAACACTTGCAAAAATATAATTCATAACTTAGTTCATCGATTGTTTGTTTATATGGATATCTGTGAACACCTTCCTAATACTTTCACCCAAAAATCAACTTCAAATTTCAGTTCATTTTAACCATTGCGTCTAGTAGTACCTATAAACATAAAATATATACTGTCTATACTGTAAAGGTTTAAAAAAGAGGAAAAAAAAGTTTGGAAAAAGTCAGGAATTTATATTTTTCCATTCTCGTAGACACCTTGAAGTAATAACTATGGATGGGATTTTTATGTTATAAAAATTGTGTTTTATGCGCATAATTTATGTTTTTCGCGGTCTGAAATATGTCAAAAATATTCCTAAAAATCCGACAATGCGCCAAAATATATTCGAGAAAAGGGAGGGCAATATGGGTATCAAAATTCAGGGTTTTTGAAGGAGGATAATAATATGACAAAATCAAAACGAGAAAACTTCATTTATTTATTCGAAGAACGAAAAAAAACAAATGTTTAAAACAATCGCAATCTAGAGGAATAATTGCAAAGGAAAAATCACAGAAAAAAATATCGATTTTTTTCTCACAGGAACAGATTTTGGCAAAAAGTCAATTTTTCAATTTTTTTTTGTCTTTGAAAAAGTGGATTTTCGAGTATTTTGCGAAAAATGTGGAAAATGGAAAAAAGGTAAAATATGCTCAAAATATGTCGGTAAACGGATAAAAACACCAAAAATATGTAAATTTATGCTTTTTACGAAAAATATGTAAAAATATATGCTCATACAAATTGGGCTTATTTTACTATACTCCACATGTATCGGATTGTTGTTAATAAATTTTTTTCCACCGCTATTATATTTCAGATCGGTGCGCTACTCGTTACCGTTGATGGCGTCGTTGACGAATTCGACGGCGATTTAACGCAAATGGGGCGAATTATCGCCGCATTACCGATGGACGTTCGTTTAGGCAAATTGATATTTCTTGGTAGCGTGTTCAACGTATTGGACGATTGCATCGTAATGGGTAAGTAGTACTGTCATATTGTCCGTATATTGTGGATTAAGGCAGTTTTGGTTGAGACGTTTATAGGGAACGTTTTCTGCCTATCACATCGAGTTTGTCTCATGCACACTTGACCTAAGCGACATTTTGACGAAAAATGAGTTCAATACATATTCTTGTAAATCTCGATGCCCTCTATCGGGCTACACTCGCAAATGACAAATTACTTATTTTTTTAGCCCGCTGGAAATTGCCCCCCACCCTTTTGTAGCCAGACACAGAGGGGTCACTTTAGTCTTGGTCCCATTCCAATCGAGCAAAATCCTTGCTTGTAAGAAAAAAAGTTCAGAAGCTGTATTGGAAAATTGCGATTTCGTTTTTGAAAATAGCACTTTCCAGGTATAAAAATGCAAAATGAGGGGGTGGGCCGGAATTTTTTATTTATTTCAATTTTTTACACTAAAATACACTATTTTCGAACAATTTCTGGAAAAAATGTATTACAAAAAAATGAAAGAAAGCGATATTGCCAAAAAGCACTGCCTTCCCAGCTGTTTCATGAAATTTCGACCACACCAGCAGATCCGCGGTACTTCAATACCCCATAATCCGTGAAAAAAGCAAAAACGACAAAGTGGACTTATCCCCTTTTGGTTCTAACCGATTCAATTTTTCCTTGATTTTCTTTTTCTCATTATTTCTTGTCGAAGGTCATGCATGACTTTTTGCCGATCCTGCTCGAGTAACGAGGTTACTTGTTGTTCCTTTGTCTCGGTCTTTTTTCAACTTAATTCAGAAGTATTACTTTACATTATATATTATTTTGAAATTTTTATTCCTTAATGAAGTCTGGTAGAATTACAGTTCAACGAAAATGTCACCAGTGTGTGTAGACATCTGTGACTCACTGTACGTGCATCCGACGAATCGTTTGGGCTCCATTCGAAAACCGATAATTTAACATCGAGTGTACGTATAATCACTTAATTAATATTGTTCCCAGCGTGCGCCATGTCAACCAAAAATGTCTTCAGTTCTCCATTTCAAAAATATTTGGAAGCTTACAATTCGAAGCTGAGTTGGGCCGATGCGACGTGCAGCGATTGTTATGCTTTCGTGAACGCCTACAAGGTTAGAATTCTCTTCCACTTTATTTATTTGATTATTTATACACATATCTGTGTGTGTGTGTAGGTGGGGGGGGGGTGTAAAAGTATGTATGTAGTTATTTAATCGCACATTTTATTCGTTAATTCGGTAGTATCGTTGAGAAAATATCTCATCAGAAATATTAGAACTTTTATTCTAGAGTTTTGAAAACTATACAAGCGTTCTTAGAGTGCAATGTATGTGTCGACAGCTTTGGAGGAAACGTTGTGTTGAAGGAGCGTTCAAAAAAAGAGCGTTTGAATCCAGATGGGCGCGAGAGGAATTCCTTCAGTTGAGAGTCTTGAAAGAAATTGCGACGGTTGAACATGACGTCAAACTTAGACTGCAGCACAAACAGTTCTATTCCATAGAGAAGAGAAGAGGAACGCCGAGGTCCGCTCAAGAGGACACGTCTATGTCGGTCGAAAAAGCTTTGTTTCTCAAGGTTCGTACGACTAACCTTGCTTCTTTGTTTTCCAATTTCGAATAAATTTGGTAGGTATACCGATTCGTTAATTGACTTATGAGTATAAGTTGGGATGAGGGGGTAGTTTCGTTCTAAACCTTCCTCGATCCCTCCTTAATTTTGTATCATAAGAAAACGAGAGAAGGAAGAAAAAGAAAATTAATTTCCTTTTGTTTGGCTGTACCTAGTTGGCGATCGCAGGAGCATTCTATCCAAACTACTTTATGCGAGGTGCTCAGGGTGGACAAGTAGACGAAAAAGAAGCAACCAATACGCTGGGCGGTAACGATCCTTATTCGACGGTTTACCTACAAGGAATGCCCTCAAATCAACCATCCGTGCTGTACACGAAAAGTATTCGAGCCCAATTCGAAACGATATCTAGTCGAGTTAACGTTATGTTCGATAATGGATCGTGAGTATAACGAATTTTATTAACCATTAACAAGGTACGAATTTATGGTTTTCCTTTACTCTTTTCTTCGGTTTTTATTTTTGTATTTTCTTACCATCAGTTTTGTTCCTCGACTGCCATATGAGACGCATAAATTTCGTTTTTCTCCTTTTTTTCTTTCCACTTTTTTTCTCTGTCTTTCGCATCGTTGATCATGTAGTAAATACTTACTCGTAATCCTTATAATATTAGTTTTTTGTATCGCAATAAACGAATTGTGACTCCCAAAATTACAGCAAAGTTTTCGTTCGGTTTGGTCGCTTAAATGCGGCTCCTTCGAAAATGGAACTCGCCGGTCGACGTATGGATATACCGGGCAAAATCGATATGGCCGTGTACAGAGCGGTGAAAATGCGACAAACGAAGCCAGATATTCGCATTCCAGTTTTGAAGTGAGTAACTCGAAAATCGTTAGTCCTTCTCGCATGTGGCCGCAGTATAACGTGTTGGCGACGTATTTCAGTTGTATTACGCCACGACTGTAATTTATAATTCGGATTCAAATTTGACGGACAAATTTACCTCTAATTCGATTGCAGTCCCATTGAAGCCGCTAAAAGATACAAGAAATACCTGGAAGATTGCGAGAAAAGGAAAAAAGCCAATTCTGAATTAATAAGAGAGTTCGAAGAACAGCTATCCGAACTAGAGTGGCCGTGGAGGAAAGATGGCGAATGCCATTCGGGCTTATTAAATGTGTTCGTCACCTGGGTACGCCGTGTTTATGCCATTCTACTTACTCATACTACTACTTCTACTTACAGTAAGATTTTTGTTGCTCCGTGAACGATACCACGGCTGTGTACATATGAAGGAAGGTGTATAGGGTGTTTCACAAATTGGTCTCGCTTCTTTCTGTTTGAATGTGAAGTCGGATCTCTGAGGGACAAGGTCGAGTTTCTGTCCGGATAAAAACATTTGACTCCCCAGAAGAGGGAGCTCGAACGTACCACCAACTTTGAAATCTTGAATGGAAAGGTATTAAACAAAATATCGAAGTAGGTAGTTCCCTTAGTCTCTGATTTCGAGTATCGCATCAGATTTTTGATTTGACCCCGATTTTAGCCGAAAAATTCAAATTATAGACCCAAAGTGGGCCACATTACATTGGCTTGGAAATTTGAACGAAGTATAAAATTAGGATTGTTTGGATCGTTGATTCTGATTATTGTAATATATTTTTGATTCGGCCCCTATTTTGGTCAAAAATCCAGCAATATTACTCAAAATAGACAAGATTAGGTTGAGTTAAAATTTAAACAAAGTATCAAATAAGGGGTTTTCTGGATCGCTGATTTCAGTTATCACAACACATTTTTCATTCGCCCCTGGTTCGGGCCCAAAAATTCAAGTTTTATATCCAAGAAGGGCAAAATTGAATAAGATTTGAACGAAGTATTAATATGAAAGTTTTTTTGACCACTGATTCCGAATACCGCATTAGAATTTCGATTCGACCCTGATTTGGTCCTATACATTCACATTGCTGACTCAGGATGAGTTTAAATTGAATTGGCTTGAAAAATCAAACGAAGTATTAAATTTTTTGAGAGAGGAGGATTAGATTTGACCCTGATTTGTGCCAGACTACAAAGTTGACATCTTCCCTATTGAAAACGAGAAAGTTGACATGCATTGAAAAATTGAATATGTATTGAAAACTTATTTTGGTTCGCTGGTTTCAAATATCGCATTACACTTTGATCCGGCCCCGGTTTGCTTTTCACAAATCGAGCCGTGTATGGAAATAGTCGTCGAATGCTGCATTAAGCGGTCAAATAGAAACTTCTGATGTCTGATAAGCACAAATGAATACCTAATTATTAAAATAAGAATAACAGAGAATCAGATGGAAAAAAATATGGAAAGACGACGTAAATAAATTTTTGGCTCGATGAATTTTCAAAATATAGCGTTTAACCTAAACGAGTGGGAGCGTTTACAAAAAACTTTTGCCCGCTGTGGGCCGAGGAGGACGTGAGACCAGCTTTGGTATCTCGAAACCTAGGAAGATGAATCTAATTTTATTTTGTTTTATTTTATTAGAGATCAGCTGTTGAAGACACACCTCAATAAAAGTTATTTTGATTTAATTTGATAGTAAGAATGATAGTCCAGAAAATTTTTCATCTTGAACTAGGTCTTCCTGCGCTGAGTCTTGAGAAGGTTTTGGTGGCAATTTGTATGGTGCTGAGAGAAATTTTCTGGTAAAAATTACTAGAATTCTGATACTTCAGTCCCTGTGATATCAAAAATCATTGAATTCCAAAAAGAGTTTATTTTGCAGTTTAATTTTTGCTGTTTTGGGTCTAAAATAACAAATTTCTGGACGTAAATCGGGGTTGGATCAAAGGTCTGATGCGATACTTGAAATCAGCAACCCAAAAAATGCCTTCATTACACAATTAATTTGTCAGTTATCATTGTGAATTACGATTTTGTCCCTGAATTAGGCCACGTGCCGAGTGTAATAAAATACTTGAAGTTTATAACTCAAAACCAGTACTTCGATACTTATCCAAATCAACGAAGTTTTGTAAATTAATTGAAGTCTAAAATGATGATGTCGGAGCTTGAATTGCGGCCAAATGGAAATTCTGACGCGATATGTAAAGGAAAAATCTTATTTCGATGCTTCATTCTCGTTTTCGAGTCGAAGTCTTATTTCTTTCTCTTCGGGACACACTATAAAATTTTGTGCCGAAATTGGTTCTGAATGAAACATCTGATTACATTATTCTAAAACAAAAGGAGTTCAAAGAAATCTTTATTCCGATGCGTTGCTCAATTTCAGCCATTTAAAAAGCGTGATCAGTTTTGACATTGAAGTTCACATCGGACTCAAGTGAAAGTCAAATAAATTGCTCGGAATGAGCAATCTGAAAGACCATTGTTTGATTGCTTCCATACATGGCTCGATTTTGGAAAGTCAAACCGGGGCCGAGTAAAAGTCAGATGCAATATTTAAAATCATCAATCCAAAAAAATCAGTTTTTCAATGTATGTCAATTTTTTCGCTTCGATAGAGAAAATTTTGAATTCGTTGTCCAAATCATAGCCAGGTAGAATGTCTGATGTAATATAAATCAGCAGCCCCCCCCCCCTTCTCAAAAAATATAGATAATTTCTTCGATTTTTTAAGCCAGCTCAATTTTGATCTATTTTGGGTCCGATATTGGGATGTATTGGCCTAAGTCGAAGCTCAATCGAAAATCTAATGCGATATTTGGAATCAGTGATCCAAAAAACTCATATTTCGATAATTTGTTCAAATTTTTAAACTAATTTAATTTTACCCAGTTTAGGTACAAAATTTGAATTTTTAGGCCAAATGGAGGCAGAATCAAAAGTCTCTTACGATAATCGGAATCAGCGACAAAAAAAACCTATTTGGATATTTCCTTCACATTTTCAAGCCTATTTAATTTTGCCCATTGTGGGTCCAAATTCGGATTTTCGGACCTAAATCGGGACCGAATTAGAAATTCGTCGAGATAATCGGAATTAGCGACCCAAAGAAACCCTGTTTTGGTATTTTGTTAAACATTTCAAGCCAATTCAACGCTCGATTTGGGTTCAAATTTTGGTTTTTGAGTCCCAAACCGGGACCGGATTAGAAATATGATGCAGTCAGTATATGAAATCAAGGACCCAAGGAACTCATATTTCGATAGTTTGTTCGATAACTTTCCATTTGAAAGTCCAACGTTGGTGGTATGTTCTTCCTTCTGAAGAAGAAACATTTCTTACCCGAAAAAAACTAGGCCTGCTTACTTAAAGATCCAACTTCGTAAACAAAGAAAAGGGGACCAATTTGTGAAATATACTGTATTAAAAAATTAGTAGCGCAAGTGAATATAAACCTCGTTAAAATTGCTAATTGGCATAGAGAAAATGGATTCGAAGTAAACTCGAAAAGAAGAAAACCACGAAGTTGTTCACGGCCACTTACTCATGAAGTACTTGGAAATAGATCTGAGGATACCGAACAAAAGTGAATTAAGCACAAGTTTGAGAAATCTAGTATTTGGGGTTGATTTTCGATAAGCTCTCTTGATGAAAAATCACAGTGAACATGTGGAAATGGCTGAGACAACTGAATGATCTCTCGTACCATCCGAATGGACATTTCAAGGTGAAACAAATTGTAAAAATATACGCTGTGTTGTGTGAATACGTTTTGATCTAGCAATCTGGGTAGTGCAAATATGTATACAGACCGATAAAGATCCTGCGTATTACCAAGTATCCATCTTTTTCAATAACTTGCCTACCGAACTGGGAGCAGCCGCAGAAAACTTGCGGGGGACTGAGAAAAACGGATTGAAAAAAAAAATTAGGATCTCTTCATAGGGGAAGCATAACGTAAACCAACTGGAATATAGTATTCCGATTATTTATTTACTATGTATTACCTTTCAACCCTCGTTAATATAAGGGATCGCGTTAATTTAAACAATCGTTATCAGAAATGTAGTTGTAGGAGATTTCCATTCTAGTCATAATGACCACCGATGGATCTCACCGTGTCGCTCTCTCGATTTATTCGCTTGACTCGAGTGATAATATTTATGACGAATTTCTCTTCTTTCCTCGTCACGTAGGTTGAGACGCCGTATCAGTTCTGGATTCAGAGTCCCGGAGGGTGCGCCCAGGATATGTTGATTGATATGATGAGAGTGCTGAATACTGACGGTAATGTTATCCAAGCAAAGCCGAATGAAAATTTAAAACGTGGCGGCGTATACGCCTTTCTCGATGCCGGCCCCGGAGGAAACCCGTGCTTCTATCGATGCCGTATTGTATCTAAACAAGAGTATCGCGATGAAGATCAAGACACCTTCCGTTACGACGTTAGTTAGTTTTTCATTAGCATCGACCGTAGCCAATTTATAGCAGCAAGAGCCTCGAGTCGTTCGTATGGACTCGGTAGCGCGTGATATTCTATTTTATATGCACATACAGACATTTCATCATCTCCGTAGTATGCAATCCGTATCTCTTAAGATCCTGATGGGGATAATATGGAAAGACAAAGTCGATGGAGTCTGTGACTAATATTCTGAAAAGCTGTCGACAAAATATCTGTCGTATCGACGTCTTCTGGCGTATGATGCGTGGGCACGCGTTATAGTTGCGTGGGTCATTCTACAGAAACCTTGATAATTCATGTTTCTTTTTTCTTTTTCGTCAACATTATTACCTACTTGTTTTTTTTCTTTCTCCCCCATGGAAATCATTTGTATGCATATAATAAAACATATTTATGACGTTGAACCAACAGCATACTTCCCAGGGGAGGAGATAGAGGGGGCTCAAAATGATTAGGACCACACTGAAGGAAATGGGATTTAAACTTGGAGTTTCAAGTGTTGGCGGCCCTGCGATATGTGTGAGTGATCACGTATGATTTACCATAAGCGTGTAGCAAACTTCAACTATCATTAAGTCGATTAGAAATTCACTTTCAAAGAAAATTTGTCCTAAATTCGACTGCATCATCGCCAAAAAATTAAATTTATTTTAATCAGTTCTACTGGTAGAATAATACGTTTCGATAGAATGACCCGTGTATTCTCACTCACTGCTAAAAAAATAAGTAAAAAAGCGCTTATTCTCACTTTATTTGTTGGAAGTTTTTCTAGAATGTGTATTTCCAAAACTGTACTAAGATCTTCGCTCTACTTGAATTCGATATCCGATGGCTCACATATTTAATGTGTGGACCTTACTATGCCAGAACCATCCAAAACTTTTTTTTTTTTTTTTTTATTCTATTCACCCTTGATATCTCTAAACAAATTTGCGTGCCGAAAAACAAACCCGAGCATGTGCTTAAGCTACGTAATTGAAATTGTACCGTGTTTACAAAATCAAATTATGTTTCTGTTCCTTTTTCCCCCTCTTTTTCCATCTTTCTGTATTTTTCTTTATTTTTTAATATTTATTTGTTGCAGGTTTTCTTTATGGATTACGGAAATACGAGGAGAGACGTTCCGTCCGATAAAATTTACCATATAGATTCTAAGCTACGTTCGAGGAATTACATGTTTGATAAGTTGCCTGATCTCGCCGTTGAATGTTCTTTGGCCAAAGTACAGCCATCTGTCAATGATGAAGGAAAGTGGTCTTCGGAAGCCATCAGGTTGATGAGGACTTACTGTCTCACTAAAAGGACGATAGCGAAAGTACGATTATTATTATTATTATTAAATATTACTACATATTACCATTATTATCAATATTATTCGCGAATATGGTTCTGTAATAGACTTGAGTCTTGTCTGCAAAGCAATCGGCTTGCTAAAAATTGGAGAGGTGCAATTCTGATTAACACTAAATGACCCGAATAGTCGAGTAAAAAATTCTCGCCCTCACTTGGGATGGTGCCGATGGCAAATAATCCGAAGCAATTATGTCGTAACTACCGTTTCTCGAGAATATTAGATGTGTTTATGGCCGCTGATTGAAGAGATACGAAATCGTAAAGTCCTGTATGACCTGATACCGAGTTCGAATCACAATGTGATGAACGACATTGTGTTTTTCTCGATTTGTCCGATTATCATATCGTTAATTCTGCAATGTGCCGAGTTGTCGCGCCGTTCGAGCTTATACGAAATCTTTCCGATTGGAGTTCTTGATCTAAAGTATGCGCTGTATGTTTAAAGGTTTATTCGACTGTCGACGATGTGGTCGTCCTGAAACTATTAGACCCCAGGCGACAAACCGAACCGTACCATCGTAATCTTACGCTGAATTGCATATTAATCGAAAAAGGATTGGCCGAGAAATCCGAAGAAAGTTACGTATCATTGGTAAGTCGAATGTTAACGAGATCGAAGTTCAATGGAAACCGAATGTACACAGTTTGTCCATAAAGTTCTCGGAATAATTTTCGAAAGGCAACAATTTAAAGCAGAAATAATTTATCTTGCGTTTACAATTCAAAATGTAGTCGCCATGCTTCTCAATGCAGCGCTTAGACCGTTCAATACAACCGCTGGAAGGCGCGAAAAATTCCTCTTCTGGAATAGTCTTGAGAACCTTGGTCACCCTGGTTTGAATTTCCTCAACCGAGCCAAAACGATAACCTTTCATGGGAATTTTTAGCTTGGGGAAGAGGAAATAATCAGGAGGAGCGAGGTCTGGGAAGTAGGGTGGATGATCAAGAAATCTGAGCCGCAGTCGGCCATATCAATGAGATCTTGACTGGAAGTCACTCTTTGTTGTTTTTGCTCTGGTGTGAGAAAGTGCGGAACAAATCGCGAGCAAACTTTCTTCTGATCTCCCGAATTTTTTTATTACGGTGGAGCTCAGCGTCACTAACACTGAGATGTGATCAGAGGTCAGGTCCACTATTTCATCCACTTCTGTGTAATTACAGGATATATTTTTCGTAACAAAGAAGTCAATAAGACCCGGCCTCTTTCATCCGTGGGCCAGTACGTTAGTTTTCTTGATGTGATTACATCTGCTGGGATTTCCAAGATGGCTTTTAGTAGTTTGCGTCCCTTTGGTGTGATTAATCTTGATGCCCAGTGGGTGTGTTTTGCATTCCAGTCTCCGCCCGCGATGAATCGTTTCCCTAAGTTCATTCTTATTGATGAAATTTTTATATTCTGCGTAAAAGAAAAGTTCTGTTGGTCACAATACTTGCCGGGATTACAAAAATTGATGCCCAACGCTATGAAGATTTGCTTTTGTATCCAGGGACGTAACGAAGAAATTTTTCTGGAGGGGCAAAAGTTGTTAGATTTCCAACTGACTCAAGTCAAAATTCTCAAGTATCAAAATTTGTTTGTACTGCCCGAAAAAAAAAAAATTGATATATTGGAGTTTCTCAACTTTTGATCCATCTACTAAAATTTCTCAACTCCGGCGGAGACCTAGGGGGCAAGCGGTTTCCCCTTATTTTCGTCCCTGATTGTATCATAGGTGATGAAAACGCTCGCTATCAATAAACTCGATTTTGAAGAAGTATGAAGTCATTCAAGTATTTAATTTCTAAGCAAAGTTGGTGCCCAATAATTTTTGCAGGACTAGACTACACTCTCCTGTCGACCATAAGCTCCATTTCCCTGAGCACAGGTGCTTTTGACCCTATGACACCAACTGGAGGATATTGAATATTTCAACTTCACACGCCTATTTCACGCATTTTCATTTACTCCTCGATTATTTCAAGGTTTTTCCTACGTAACAAAATTCAGAACATTATGTTCGAATATCCACTTCTGTATTTCGCTTCATGCTTACCTTGATTTAATCACTTTTGAAACTGAAAATTCCTGAATGTGACGCAAACTGGGAACTCACCCTGGACCTGGACCATTTACATCTTGATTTTTCTTTCTGCCGCCGGTTTTAGAAAACAATACTTTCAGAGACCTCTTTTATAACTTTAATTTTACCCGTTATTCCTTGTTGTGTGCAGTAACTCACCCAATTAAATGGTAATGGGAACTACTTGTATTTTGGCACTTCCAATGTATGGTCACCCTTTAGTGTATGTGAAATCAGGATTTTGTCCCGCGCCTGTCGCGATTCGATACGAGAGCATACGAAATATGATATTTGATTTGTCTTGTAACGTACCTGTAATTGAAAGTAAATGGTTGCCTTTTAGTCGTAACTTACGCTTATTTTCTTATTCCAGCTTAGTCGCGTGCAAAGAAAGCGGTTGTTGGAAAGAAAGGAACAGAGCGAAGACGTTCGAGTAAACTTGAATCCGAGCAGAGTTCTCAGCTTGAATGTAGTACCGGAGGAAATAGATCCGCCCGATAGACAGGAATGCTCTCAAGAGGTAAGAACACGATTTCGATCTTTATCTTAATATATGAGAAATTAAACTAACAAAAAGCATTCGTTTCGACGCTTAACCGAAGTAAAATGGAGGCAACCACCTCGCAGTGTAGCGGCGTTACGGAATTGTTGTGCACCGCCATAATAAGCGTGAGCTAATTTTTAGGAATACGATACCTATCGTAGTGTACTTGGCTGGTTTTATTTAATTATTTGTTTAATCGTTTGCTTGCAGGTTATATTGAAAGGTCCGTACAGCCCTCTAGAGATGAAAGTGTATGGTGTCACCAAGTCTTCGATGGCGAAGGACGTGAAAATCGAACGAAACTCAGTCAATTCCGTTCTGTTGGATACTAATCCGTCTGATTCTCACGAAAGGTTAGTTCTGGTTTTGATCATGGCGGTAGCGTAGTTTCAAAATACAGACTCGTGAAAGAAGAAGCTAGCTAGTTGACTAGCTGACTATCTACCTAACTCTGTGACTAACCTACTCAGTGACAGTGCAAGTTGATCAGTGGCTAATGGTGATTGATGAAAGCCGCCGCATTCGATGCGTATTTTGCATTCTCGCGACAACGAAAATGAAAACTAGAAACTTCTGCTGCACGTATATGATACCCTACTTCTATTAATTTCTCAGCACATTGTCGCCTAATACCAGCGTTACTCTGTTTTCGTTTTTCCAACAGGATGCTAGTGGCTGCAGGTGTCGGTACCAATCCTAGTCGCGATAAATTATCTTTGAGACATACAACCGTAATGCCGAATGTCGCCGGTCTGCCCGCCCTGCTATGTATGATGTTCGCACCGATGGTGGAACTGAGAACGAACGCGAACTATACCATGCTGACAGGAGCATTGTGCGGTCTAGGTTACAACAAGTCGGACTGCGCCGCGTTATTCGGCGAAAATGACATCGAAGTAGTCTTCGACGTTGACATCAACTTGGAAGTTATAGAGGTGTTGAATAAAATACGACACTGGTTGAATATAGCCACTTGCTCGCAAAGTACTGCTCCGCTCGTTACCGAATGCCGCAACAAATTACGCGAATATATACGACGGTAAGTGCAGCTGTCGCGGTCCCCGATTGAAACGTCACATGTTGAATAATTCGTCTCTAGTTAGTCTAAGGATTTATCAACGTCGTACGTTGCATTGCATACGAATCGTTCGTTCACACCTAACCTGCGCCGTATTTGCGCAACTGAATGTTCATATGCAGGGTGTTTGCGAATTGGTCCTACAAGTCGAATTTTTACAGGACAAAAGTAGATCTTCAAAAAAAAAAATCCACCGGGAAGACGGCTCGAACGTACCACAAATTTTTTAACCGTAAATGGAAAAGTACGGCTGCCTGGGTTTTTTTCATTTCGAGTATCGTTTCAGATTTTTGATTGACCCCGATTTTGGCCTACAAATTCAAATTTTAGAACCAAATTTTTATTTATTCTATTTTAGAGCCGTTCATTCTTCGTACATTCATTAGGCTCCGGAGTGTGGTGGGAGGGGGGGGGGGGCGTTGTGACGTCGAATGCACCCATTTCCGTAACTGACATCTATTGCCTTTTTCCACCATAACATGTCCCTTCCCACTCTTCCCCCCTGCAGTATCTCAAATTCCTTCGTAATCTCGTCCCTCCATCTTGTAGGTGGTCTACCCTTTTTTCTTTTCCATCCTCTAGGTGACCATTCTTCTGTCACCTTTCCCCATTTGTCTATGCCCCTCACCGTCTGGTTGGCCGGGTGGATAGTGCGTTGGTCTCAGAATCCGGAGGTCCCGGGTTCGAGCCCACGTAGCAACTCGTCAGAATTTTCGACCCAGGCCGGTTTCTCGGCCAGAAGGGAAGAGGGCTAAGACAGCCCTAACAGCCTCCCCGACGTCTCTGAAGTAACGCTCGAAAGGACGGATTCCAGGACTAGGGTGGAGAGCAAATTAGAAAAAAAAGAAAAAAAAAGATATGCCCTGTGAATCATAATTTTGCCTTTTTTTATTCTTTCTCCAATATCTTTCGAGCCCATTCTTTCAAGTATTTCTTTCAGACTTATTCTATCTTTGATGCTATTCCCATAGTACTACGGAGCATCCTAAAGGGTGTTACCCTCAAACTCTCGTATTGTGTCTTAGTCAAAGACCAGGTTTGTGCTCCGTATGTGAGGGTGAGTATCACACATTGGTCCAGTATTTTTATTTTTTCCCTTAGTGGTAAGTTACCCTGAAACATCGCTCTGTAGGCCCAGAAACTTTTCCAGGCTTTCGCCGTTTTTGCCCTCAGCTCCAGTTTCCCTCTATTTCCAAAAGCGACCGTTTGCCCTAAATAATTATGTTCCTCCACTTTTTCGATTTCGGTACCCCACCTTTAATTTTCCCTCCTGAGTATTTGACATCAGATTGGTTTTTATCATGTTCATTGACAGTCCCACCCTTCTACTTTCAATATTGAGTTCTTCTGTCATCTCTTGTAACTCCTCTATTTCATTACTTAGCAACACGATATCATCTGCTTATCGCAGGTTATTTAGCTGTCGACCATTTATCGTTAGGCCTTTTTTCTCCCAGTTTAGTCTCCGAAATATCCCTTCTAGTACAGCAATGAATAAGTTGGGAGACAAACGGTCCCACTGCTTCACTCCTTTTTATATTTAAAATTCTTCTCTCACTCAGTCCAACCTTCGTATGATGTTGTTTTTCCGTACATATCTCTCAGTACTCTCACTAGATCTCTCCCCCTTGTTTTTCTATAGCATCCCATACTGCCCAGTGTTCCACCTAGTCGAATGCTTTATTGAAATCAATAAACAAGAGACATAGTAGCATATTATACTCCCTTGTTTTTTTTTACAAAACTTGATTGAGTGTAAAGATATGGTCGACGGTTGAGTAAACTGCTCTAAACCCGGCTTGTTCCACTGGTTGGTTCCAATCTAAAGTTTTGTATGTTCTGTTTTTTAGTAATTTTCCGAAAATTTTACTTATATTTGAGGATAGGTTAATAGGTCTATAATTATGCAGGTCGCTCCTGTCTCCTTTTTTGTACAGCAGAATTATTTCCGATTGTTGCCATTATTTGGGTGTGAATCCTGTTAGCACAAATTTGTTAAATAATTTAGTCGTGTAAGGTGTACGTGCATCTGTTAAAATTTTCATTAGTTTGTTCTCCATCCCGTCTGGTCCAGCCGCCTTCCCTTTCTTCAACGTTACTAATATCCTTCTAACTTCTTCGTTTGTAATTTCTGGCATAATTTCTTCCTTGTTTTCCTCCCTCTCTTCTGTCCCTTTCTCATCCTTACCCCTTCCTAGCCTAGTCCCCCTCACCTTCCCTTTTTCCGTATATAGCTCCTTATAAAATTCCGTTGCCTCTCTTACTATTTCCTCCCTTTCAAAAAGTTTTTCTTTAGATTTCTTCGTTCGTATGGCTGGGAATAGGTTATGCCCTTGAGCAAGTGCTTTACGTCCTTCCTGATAGAGCCAGTCTCCTCGATTATTTCCCTTATTGCCTCCTGGTCGTACGTCTGTACATCTTTCCTTATCCCCTTCCTAATCAGTTTCTTCAATTCACATACTTCTAACTGGTCCCACTGGTCTAACCTATCCTTGCTTCTGATCTCCGTTCGCTTATTTATGAGCTTTTTGATTTCCTTACCGATTTTGTCATTTTTTGAAGGCCTGGCTTTTCTTTCCCCAGTTCGTGCTGCCACCTCGTTGATGCAGTTCTCCATCCAATCATATTCCTTTTGCAAATTGGAGACATTTTCTGTCCTGATTTTCCCTAATTTCTTCCTCAAAATTTCGTTCGCCTCTGCCTGCCTATAACACCAGTATGATCATCTTCCCATATGTACCTCTTTTCCCATCTTTTCTATTCCTGTAATTGGGAGCAATGTCCACTGTAGCTCTTGCTATTCTATGATCCGAAGAGAAACTAAATTTACTTAATCCCTCATATTTTTGAACAACCCTTACATCGTTTATAACCCCACTGTTTTATTATCTGCAGAGCACCACGTTCATTTTATTTTTTGTGGTGAGTTCATGAACGTGTTTGTTATTTTTAGATTTTGCCCCAAGGCCAGATTCATTAGTCGTTCCCCATTTTCGTTAGTTTCTCCCCACTTATAGTTACCCAAGCTTTGAGACTGGAGCGCATCCTCTCCTATTCTTGCGTTCCAGTCCCCCATGACAATTGTGTGATACTCCCTTTCCCTTTCTATCGTCTCTTCTATCCTGTTGTAAAATTCTTCCGCCTATTCTTCAGCTCCTACATTGGTGGGTGCATACACTCGGATTACTGATAATATTTTCCCCTTGTCAATCGCTAGCTTTAAGACCCCTATTCTTTCTGATATCCCTTTGAGCCCGTTTACCTTATTTTGTCATAATTTGTTGATATAGAAACCTACGCCTCTGTATCCTTTTGTTTGTCCAAAATAGTAGAAAAGATTCCCGTTTTGTCTTTTACGTAATTTTCCCCCTTCTCTTCTTATTTCGGAAATTCCTACTATATCCCATTTGATTTTTTCTAGGATTTCTCCAACTCATATATAACCGTGCTTCTCCTGCTAGCCTTTGACAGTTATAATGTAGAATTTTTAGGGGTGGGTTAACCTTCCTCCCTTCCACTTCCCCTTGTTGAAGTTTAGGGCAAATTTTATTCATGTTCCCTATTGGCGATGAATTTGTGCCGGCTTCATCTCCCGCGGTGCCTGCAACCCGTCTTGGGAAATTTTAGAACCAAAACAGGCTGAATTAAATTGGATTGGAAATTTGAACAATGTATCAAGATAGGGCTTTTCTGGGTTGTTGATACCGATGAACACAATAGACGTCTGATTTAGTTCCGATTTGGAGCCCGTAAATCAATATTTCAGACCCAAAATGGGTCAAAATTGAGTTGGCTCAAAAAATCGAAAACCAATTCTTTTTCTTTTAAGACTTGGAGAAGTGCTGAATTTAAATATCGTATCAGACTTTTGATCTGGCCCTGATTTGGACTCCAAGTACAACATATTCCCCACCAACGCGAAAAAGTGGATTTGGATTGAAAAATTGAACTCGTATCGAAATCGGTGATCTGGACTGATGAAATAAGAAATTAATTTTCATTTTTTTAATCGAGTCTCGATGGGAAATGTCCACCATTCTTTCCGCTGGAAGCGGTCTCAAGTCCAAATTCCACTTTTTTCCCCTCTGAAAGCTGACAGAATAACCCCTCCCCCTTTATGTTGCGAAAGGATCCAAGTACGTATCTTCTTGCGCAGAAAAGTACGACTCATTTACGGTTTCTCTGTTCGCCGTGAAAACTCATTTCAAAGTCTTCACTCAAATTACATAACGCAATCACAGTAACCAGTGGCGTAGCCAGCCTAGTGTTCAAGGAGGTGTCAGGGGGAAAGGGGAGAAAGTGGTAAAATTAGAAGAACTATCTATTTGACAAAATTAGACGAAATCTCAAAGGGGGTCAAGTCCCCTTGCCCCCGTCGGCTATGCCACTGACAGTAACAGTCTGTAACTTCAACTATCACGATTCAGGATACCATAACTTTAATTATTAGAATTCATGATTGTCAACAACAAAACATTATGCTTGTCTGATTCGCAACCAAAAAGCGGTTGGTGTTTCGATTCGCCAATAATATTTTCACTTCTGTGCCCGATGCACAAAATCCCACCAGTTACCTGGGTAACTAAAGGGAAACCAAGGGTAACTGACGGGTTTCTGGGTAATCTGAGGGTAACCCGAGGGTTGCAAAAGGGTAACTTTTCTGCGGGTAACTGAGTAACTAGAGGGTAACTGATTGCTCATCGGGTAGCAACACTGCTAATTTGTATCTTGAACAAAATGAAATCAGTGTCCTGACATGTCATGGCGGATTTACATTCGAGTCGGCGACATGTCGCGGACACACATTTAGCATTTAAAAGTTCGTTCGCGACATGCTGCCGACTCGAATGTAAATCCTCCGTCAGACGCGCATGGATGTTCTTAGGATTATTGAAACCAGGTGATTATAACCATGGCAATAAAGAAACGCGTTTTTCTTGGTTGTAACTTTTCGAAACGTACTCCCATGTCATAGGTCCAGGTCATACTGATTTATTTGGGATTGCTGATGTCAAATATCGCATCAGACTTTTTAATCCACCTCGGTTTAGCTTTCAAAAATCGAGCCATGTGTAGAAATAGTGATTTTTCGGGTTGCTAATTTGATAAATTTATTAGACTTTTCATTTAGACTCAATATGGGCTTCCATGTCAGAATTGACTGCTCTATTCAAATGGCTGAATCAACTTTTAAGAAATTGAGCAAAGCGGCGTCCAAATGAAGATTTTTGGAACTTTTTTTTTATTCTGATGTTTTATATGGAATAAATTTCGACACCAAATTCGATATTGTCCCTTGAAAAGGAGTGAAATAGACTCCTGCGTAAAAACTTGAACAAAGCACCGGAATAAAGTGTTTTTTTTTTTTCTTTCAAGGAACGGGAGTGATTCCGAACATCAGGTTAGATTTCCCGTCTGACCACAATTTGGACTCTAAAACGAACTAATGAACGTGCGAAATTTAGTTGATTTGGGAAAGTATCGAAGTACTTGTTTTGGGTAACAGAATTCTAGTATATTATTACATTCAGTATCTGACCTAATTTGAGGTTAAAATGGTAATTCACCGTGATAATTGACAATTTAACTGTGTAATTCGAAGGCATTTTTTGGATCGCTGATTCACGTATCGCATCGAACTATTCATCCGATCCCGTTTGAGTTTAAAGCGGTGTTAGGTCAAAAGTCTGATACGATACTACCCCAAAAAATCTCATTTCGGGACTTCATTTTTATTTTCAAGTCGGAGTTCATTTCTCTCTTTTCAGGGTACAGTATCGAATTTTATACCGAAATTCGCACCCATTTCAAGAGGAAAATATTATGTTCCAACAAATCTCAATTTCGATGCTTTGCTCAATTTCCTGAAAGCTGATTTCCACCATTTAAAAAGGGTAATAGATTTTGACATTGAAGCCCATGTCGGATCCGAATAAAAACTAATAAATGTAAGTATAGAAATGAGCAACCCAAAAGACCACCATTTTAGGCTCGACAGGGCCGTACCGACGGGGGGGGGTTAAGGGTTCAAACCTCCTCCCCCTCCATTGGCCAAAAAAACAATGGGTTGAGACGAAGAGGTACATGTGGGAAATTGGTTAAATTTGGAGTATTTGTAGCCCCCACCCCACCAAGAAATAATATTCATCTTAATCGCAACCCCCCCCTTACTTGAATCCTAGGTACGGCCCTGAGGCTCGATTTTTGAAAACCAAACCGGGAACGGTTCAAAAGTCTGATGCGTTCAAAAAATCAGATTCCGATAAGTGTTCAATTTTTCAGTCTAAGGCAGTTTACTCGTTCTGATGGTGATAATGCTGAATCTGTGATCCAAATCAGGGCTAAATCAAAAAGTTGAATGAGGTATTCAAACTCAGCATTCCCCTCCCCCTCGCCTAAAAAATAAAACTTTTTTTTGATTTCTTCGATGTTTTGAACCCCGAATCAAAAATCTATTGTGTTAATCGGTATCAGCGACCTAGAAAACACCTATTGTGATTCATTATTCACATTTTCATTTCAGTCTAATTTATTTTGCCCATGTTGGGTCCGAATTTTGAATTTATTGGTCCAAATTGGAATGGACGAATCGAAAATCTGTTCCGATAATCAGAATTGACGACCTGGGCTTTATTTTGATAATTTGCTTAAATTTTCAAGTCAATTTAATTTTGCCCGCGTTGAGTTTGAATTGTAGATTTTATCAAAAATTTGTTGCGATAATCGAAATCGGGGACCTAAAGACCCGCTATTTCGATGTATTGTTCATTACCTTTCGTTTTAATTCTGAAGTTGGTGGGTACGTTTGAGCCACACTTCCGTGGAGAGAATTTTTTGTTCGAAAAGAAGCTAGACCTTGTCCCTGAAGGATCTATTTTTGTCCTGCGAAGATCCAACCTCGCGTTTAAAAAAAAATGGGGAAGGATCAATTTGTGAAACACCCTGTATAGTAGGCAATGCTAATGTCGACGTTGCGCTAGGGTAGCGCAATGTGCCATCCATAGGCGGATCCGAGGAAGGGTTGGGGTTTTACCCCCACCCCCTTTCGGATTTAATTTTTAAATTTAAAAGTACAAATTAACCCGCCACTAGATAGCACTCGATAGTTTTCATTTAATATTAGTATTATTTTTTTCAACCCCCCCCCCCCCCGCTCTTGAGAAAATTTTGAATCCGTCTATGATGCTATCGCATTCGCAATAATAACGTGTTGTACTCGAATGATAACAAACGTTTTTAACCCGATACTGCCGTATTTAGGTTACTAAAAAAACAGTACCAGCTACAGCAACTGAATTACCCTCATAACTCGTATTGTTGGGGCTTGATCCCGAAGGAGAAGTTGTTGAATCCGATCAAAGAACCGAAAGCGGACAGTCACCCGGCCGATAAATGGAGCGACGCCTATCCGCTGATATGGGGAATCAGTTTGAACGGTGATGCGACGGACACCGAGAAGAACCTCGTGGCGAAAAACATCGCTCAGCTGCGCGACTTTGCTAGCGGGTACGTTGAATTTTATGACTGTGTAGCGGCGTCGACATATGTGTATTTAATGGGCGAGTGGCTGTGGTGGAAGGGGGAGAAAGTAAACTGCACACACTGTACCAGAGAGGGATGGATTTTAAAATTGCGCCTAAGATGTAAGAAATGTAAATTGTACACACTGGCATATGACAGAGGAAGATGACGAAAGTGTACGTTGCACACATTCACGAAAAAAAAACACGGAACGAAGATCATTATGTTACTACCTGAGAATAAGAAATTTGTTAGAAACTAGAAGTTTATTAGCCAATGCTTAGAACCTTTGGATTAAAAATTGTGACGTTCCGTGATGAAAGGTCCCACGTCGTCGATTTTCAATTTTTTTTTTTTTTTTTTTGAGAAACAAATTAGTGAAATAAGTCAAAAAACCGAAAATGAGATTTCGACGGATTTGGGGCTATTAAATATCAGTCTTTCAGATAAACGACTCTGGAAAGTCGAACGAATGCGCCTAACAAATTTCTTATTCTCAAATAGTAACATAATGATCTTCGCTCCATGTGTTTTTCTTATGGGAGTCAATACGTTCGTTGGCCAAAAAACGAGTGTATTTTTGCTAACAGTAACTCACTCTGTGACCTCACGAGAAGCGTGATAAGCGCGTTTATGACGTTGAAGAAAACGCGCCCATTGTAAATTGCGCCCACGACGGAAACCGGTAGACTTACGGTGAGTCACAAGTACATGTAAATGAATAATCAGGTGGTTGAGCTGTTTACAAGATCCTATATTTACGGGGCCCGTATGAACATGCGATCTTCGGATAGCAGTAATCTGATGGGGTACTTAGACACTGTTGGGAGCCTGCGAATTGCGAACTGAGGCGCCGAGGCAGGATGTGTGGATTCAGAACCAGTCTCAACTCGTAGCCGACAGCACACGTACGAACTCAGGCTAAATGAGTGGAAGGTTGAATTGCGAACAGATAATGTAAAGTGAAATGATAGAGATTAGGAATGATGGCGTATTTGAAATAGAATGGTGGGGATAAGGGTTCAAAATAACCCTTCTCACTGCTAGCCATTGACACAGACCTTATTGGGAAAACCCAAGAACTTTAGTCGTTTTGTCGGGATCACCTGTCTTTATTACCTTTAGGGATATAAATTACCATCGACTTTCCAACCCCTGTAACTAGCCATCGCTGTTGAGGATTACGACAGGAAAGGAACATCGCGATTTTTTCCCCGTAAGAAGTCTCGGTGTATTATTACAAAGCAGCGCTGGATGCTAAACAAAAAAGAGCGACTAAAAAGAAAACGATAAAACAAACTGCTCTATAGATATGTTAATTAACTTTTCTCATTGTATTACTCATCGTAAAATACATCCGCAGTACGTATACATACAGTTCGCAATTCATACTTCATTTTCCAACCTATTGCCTTCAGTTCGCAATTCATACACGACCTATCAAATATGCTTACAAACTGGTTCGCAATTCACACCTCGTTTTTCCTTTCGGTTCGCAGTTCGGTCGTACCCAAACTGTTCGATGGTTAAGACATGTGTTTGGTCTCACTTACTTAGATCCCGCAGAAGTATATATGCTACATTTGTTTCTGATTTGATTCCTACACGACTCAAGTGTCGTAAACTTCCGCTCTTCACTGCGTATCTTTTAGAAACATACGGCCGCGACAATACAAAATATCCGCCAAGCCTGTGGGCCTGCAGGACTGCTTCATTAAGTAGGACAACAAATGCCTGCGAGTCGTTCCGTAGCCGCTTCAACTATTCGTTTTAGAAGCCGCACCCTGCCCCATTTACATTCATTGAACGGCTAAAGGAGTTCCAGACTGACACTTATGCAGTGGCATCGTGCCGGGGTGTTCAAGGTGTTCACTGCACACCCACTTAATTTTTGTCTTACAACAAAAATCCCAGAAACAAGGAAAGATTTAAATTTTGATTGAAATGCAAAATATAACCTGAAAAATTGAATAATAGCCGGAATATTTCTCTTTGCGCTTCGCGCAGTTCTTATCTTTGTCACATACTATCGGGTTCACATAGGATGTTCACTAGCAACATTTCACACTCTTGTCGGTCTTAATGCAGTGGCGTTATCTTTGTTACATACTATGGGAATTGCGTGGGATGTTCACTAGTAACATTGCACACTCTCGTTGGTCTTAATGCAGTGGCGATATCTTTGTCACACTTACTATGGGAATTGCATAGGATGTTCACGAGAAATATTGCACTCTCTCATCAGTCTTGTTGCAGTGGCGTTATCTTTGTCACATATATTATGGGAATTGTGTGGGATGTTCACTAGCAACATTGCACACTCTCGTTGGTCTTAATGCAGTGGCGATATCTTTGTCACACTTACTATGGGAATTGCATAGGATGTTTACTAGCAATACTGCACACTCTTGTCAGTTTTAATGCAGAGGCGTTATCTTTGTCACATATTATGGGAATTGCGTGGGATGTTCACTAGCAACATTGCACACTCTCGTTGGTCTTAATGCAGTGGTGTTATCTTTGTCACATATTATGGGAATCGCGTAGGATGTTTACTAGCAATACTGCACACTCTTGTTGGTCTTAATGCAGTGGCGTTATCTTTGTCACACTTACTATGGGAATCGCGTAGGATGTTCGCTAGTAATATTGTATACTCTCGCTGGTCTTAATGCAGTGGCGTTATCTTTGTCACACTTACAATGGGAATCCCATAGGATGTTCACTAGCAATATTGCCCACTCTTGTTGGCCTTGTCGCAGTGGCGTTTGCAACGAAGACCACAAAGAGTGAAGCGGAGACTTTGTTAATTTAAATTGCAGGGTGTTCACCAGCAAAAATGAACGTTCCGGATGCGTATGCGCATGCTATGTGGCGGGACGATCGTACTTACAGGAAGTTATAGAGCTCTATTGATACTGATCATAAGTTTTTGATACTACTGATTTTTAGGGGAGGGGAGAGGGAGGGCGCAGACCTGCCAGTTGAACACCTGGGAAAGAGCACCACGCGACGCCACTGCACTTATGTCCAGATACAAGGACTATACATTGAGAATAAGATACAAAATACATACGCTAAACATGATATTCATATAGAATCACATGTCGCAGCATGTGAGCAGGGTGTGATGTCTCGTCTTCGTTTCATTCAGCAAGCTAGCTATTGCGTATCAATGCCCAGACATCGGATAGTATTTTTTATACTTATGTGTGCAGTTTACAATTTTACCTAGCTACAAATTATTTTCTTCGTGTATGTAATTTACTTGTACTTTTATTGAATTGAAGCGTGCGGCCGAACAACGAGACGTGCGCCACTTACCAAATTATGTAGGAGAGGCATTATTAAAAAAATCAGCTGATGCTGCTTCTACCTATGACAGACGGTGCACGTGTCCCGTTAACTACCTCCCAGAAAGCTCACAGTAAACGGCGACATATCGAAGCTGACACACTAGTGTGCAGTTTACCAACGCCCGTGGAAGGGGCTGCTATTTGTTTTAGGTTTTCGGTGTACAACTTCTGCGTCAGATTAATCATAAACCGCTCGCTCGAGCTTAGTTCAATTCGCTCTTATGTAGTATCGATTTGATTTGATCTCATTTCTTCTAATCTAATCGTATTCGATGTTCGCAGGAATTCCAAATTGAAGAACGAAGAATGCATTCTGTGTAGAATTACCCTGGAAAACTGTACGAGTGCTCAATTACATTTGAAAAGCGCTCAACATAAAGCGCGTGAGAAACGTTACCATGTCAAGATGGACGATTCGCGTTCTGAAGTGTCGTCGTCCGTAACTGGTCCGGGTCCATGATTTGTCTAATCGACGCCGCCTGCCGCTGGACTACACGACGCTCGATACAAACGCAATAACGCTGAGTACGTGTATCATCATCATTATCGCCTATCATGTTTTCCCCGTCGAGTCGAACTCACGATACCGTCAACTGGAGTAATATTGGCACCAGTGGTAATATCGCCCACCCATGACTTGTTTACTGATGGCGATACTAGCGCTTCTACAAGTCATGAGAGGGTAACGTTACCCTTTATATCTAGTATTACCCCAGTCAACGGTACTTATTTCAGCCTCAAGCTTTGTTGTCAGTTTGTACGTTGGTTTCTGTTGGCGTTGTGTAGCTGCGGTCGTGCAAAGATTTTGTGTATGCGCGTGCAAGCAACTCGAATGTGTCCATATCATCGTGTTCCTGTTCCCTCTCGTGTTCGTATTCATGTTTCTTCATTACTAACGGGTACTTTTATTTTTATCGTTTTTATTCTTCTGATCGTATTTCGTTCCATTTCATTATAAGAGTGTTTATCTAATTAATGTAATGCGGGATTTTATATATTTTGAACAGATTATCTTAGTTTAGTATTTTTGATTTTTAGTAAACGCGTTTGTATTGTTAATCGTTTCGTCGTAATTCTTTTTATTTGTTTATTTTCTTGTTTTTATTCACCTCGTCGCTCTTTGTTCTGCTAGATTGAGCGAGAAAAAAGAGAGAACAGCATCGATAACACGTGCGAAGACTCGGACCGTATTATCCTCGTGTATTTCGACTGGAGACATAGAAATGGAAAGTTGTAGGATGAGGACATTCGTAGTTGTCTTTTACGGACGACAAGCCTTTTCAACATGGGTACACATGTTTGTATCGGCGGCCCAATTTTGAAAAATTTTATTTTTTGCACTCTTTTCAATGATACTGATAACTCATTTGTGACCTGCTAGGGAGAAAAAGACCTGTGCACAAAAAAATCATTTTTGTGATAACTGTTTTTGACTAATTTTTGGCCGCTCTTTCGCGTGGTGTTGTCGAAAAAATTCTAAACAATTTTCCCAAACTGCTGTAAGTGTTCAAAGTTGAGTGTCGCATAACGTCAAAACGTTATCAATTTTGTTTATCCGCTCTCCTGTAAAATTTACATTTTTGCGCTCAGGTCCCTTTCTTCCTGGCAGGTCACATTTTGTCAACAAAGAACAAATGTCGCTTAAGGTCCTTTTGCTTAGCAACGTCCAATATCGTCGCTTTTCAATACAACTATGTCCAAATTTTTCGATGTTTGGATTTTTACAGTTTCGGGTAGGGTTTAAAAAGGTCTTTAAGTAGGTAGTAGTCTGAAAGCCAAAAACTCAAACATGAAAAAATTAAACCCTAAAATACAATTGTGCTATGACCAAACATAAACCTTTTCGTACAATACATACAACTACTGTGTGGATTGATGAATTGAAGCAGCTTGACTGTAATCACACTGATCGTAGCTTGTTTGATGGTAATTCGTGATTAAAATGTCATTTTTAATTGATATTAATAGTATTATTATCGAGATTCCATATCAGGATGGTACAGAACAAGATACAGTATTATCAGCCCGAGTAATAGAAACTGAAACCAAATTAATTTTGTTGGTAGTTGAAAACTTCTTTATCAGTTTACTCGAAAACTTGTAATTTGGATATAGCATGGTTGTATTGAAAAGCGACGATATATTGTTATGCGCGAACAGACAGAACAACGACTGATCATAAGTACGGCAGTCTTACCGGCCTGCAGTTAATTAATAGGTAGACTGGAAGAAGATAGATAAGTACCTAATGTTAATCCGATAGAATTTAGAATTACGTGTAAGTTATGTAATATGTACATCGTACATGTTGTATAAGTACCATCAGCCAAGGCTCTTTACACGCTTGCGCCTATGGTAGCGCTACCTATGTGAGGTTTAAACCTGAATTGTTGCATATATTTATATGAGTTGTTTGGTAACACTGATCAGGAGCTGGAAATGAAAAAAAATCATGTGATTTGGTGACGTCAGGAAGCCAATTAAGAACACAATCTTTGGTGCGATAATATGAATTAACAGATTCCAAGAAACTATAGTTTATTGTGAGTTCGAAATAGTGGTATACATGTATTGTGAAATGTGGTTACATCATTAGAATACTAATATGCAATATTTCAACATATTTTCGCTGTAATGCTATTGTAACTTGGTTTTCTATCAATTTTCAGTTGTGTTACATACTTATATACAAATAGGTATGCATAATCCACGTACTTAATTGCTTATGGGTGCGAAGAGTTGCTCTAATGTATTCCAACAATTAAGCCATTGTCACGTCAGTAGTTGTGGTCGCAATCAGGTAAAGTAATTTTTAAACGCGGAAACGTTTCTTGAACGTTCTTTTTTCCAGCAATATGGAACATGACATTGACACAGGTGGGCTTACAGCCTGGTGAATGCAAACAACCATGACTATAAGAGTGTAAAGTAGCCCCAACTGAGGGTTGTTTATTTAATTTTCGCGAGCACGTTTACATTTACATAATCTATAGCTTATATTCACGCACCAATACCAGCAGTAGTTTCGCTGCTGCCGCGTAGCGCTACACCTCGCTAATTACCGCCAGCAGTCGCAGTGTACGCTAAACTGTTACAGCAACAAGCTGTTATTAGTCTGTGTTCTTCACACGAATTGGCGTGCAGAAACGAACAGTCCGCAAATTTGCATTGTACTGGCAGGTGAGTTTCTGGAGAAATGGAAAAAAACAAAAACTGTTAGGTGTAAGCACTAAGTATAAGAAATGCTGACGGGTGGCTTACACTTGAAACATTGAACAATACCCCTACGCGATAATATGTGAAGTAAAACAAGTCAAGTACCAAAACCAGAATTTTGGGAAATGAAAAAAAAAAAACCACAGTGTTCAACGGTCAGAATATACTGTTGTGATGGCTGAACGCTAGCTTACCAACAGTAAAGAGACCAATAAACATTCCTAAAACGAAAATACATGTGAAACGTGAAGCATATAACGCTATCAGTGGCAATGAAAGAAGTTTTGGTTCTTAATTTGTAGTTTCGAAGTCAAAAACAAATGCGACAGCGGTGTATACTATATGAATGAATACATATCAGTGAAGGTAAGCGATTTTTATAGGCTGGGTAACCATGTTCAGTTCCAAAATCAGCGACATGCGATGGTCATGATGCATAATAAATTTATGAATCTTATAAACTTGAACTTAGCTAACTGATTTTAGTTCCAAAAAAATGTGTAAGTACCTATGCTACATATGAGGCTATGTAGCAAACCATAGCAAACTCGCATTTCTTGATTTCTCCACACAATTCTGATATCACCACGCGATCTGGCGTGCTCGGGAACCTGTAATTCTTCCAGAACACTGATCTGGCCATTTTGGACTTGACTGGTTTTATAGTCTGTTGTCTGTTCCAACCTTTGACTATATATAGATATAACTACGGTTCCAAGGTTCCAACTAAGAGTGTCAATAAAACTGAGACAGACCACAGACTAATGCGTTTGCGAGTCGATTTCGCAACCAATCACAGACGGCGACCTCGACTCGTGTGCGCTGCGTTCTTGTAACGTTTAGTGTGAATTTCTTACCTTTCTCCTGTGCTACCGCCATATTAATAAGTTACTGACACTTTTAGTGGGAATTTCAAATGGAAACCGGGATTTCTAGTACCGCTAACTCTATCCTAGTGTAACATACTTAGATATTATTACAAAATTGGGAAGCTCACCATAAGGACTTAAGCAGCAACACGCGTCGTGTAATAATTTATCGCTGCAGTAACTAAAAACTGAAGAATCGCACATTGGACAATCGCGTCTCCTATTCTTCTTTAGTAAAAGTTCCTCGAGTTCCGGCGACATTTTATCTTCATCTACGTCATCAGTTTCGACATTGGCATTTTCAACTGCAAAGATACGAAGTAAAATTATCAAAAGTTGTGCGGTTACTGTGATCTCTCTTCAGTTCTGACAAGGAACAATATAACCTCCGTACCTAATCCAGATACGAACTTAAAAGCGCCTCGTTACATCCTACGTAGTCGCTGTGAAATGAGAAAAAATTAACCCACTTCG
Organism: Acanthococcus lagerstroemiae; assembly: GCA_031841125.1. Taxonomy (NCBI): domain Eukaryota; kingdom Metazoa; phylum Arthropoda; class Insecta; order Hemiptera; family Eriococcidae; genus Acanthococcus; species Acanthococcus lagerstroemiae. The sequence continues at coordinate 40,027,831 of CM063113.1, read as the reverse complement.
AATATTTGGTAGCCACTTTTCCAGAGATGGAGGAGAAATGGAGCAGCCAGATTTTTTGGAGGAGAGGCGAAGTAAATTATGCAATTGTCATTATAAAAAGTTCGAGGTATTCAGTTGTTTAATTCACCTAATAGGTACTTGATAAAGACCTGAAAGTTAGGAAATACAATATGGTAAAGAAAACGTAACTGAATTCGTAAATTAATAAATTTACCTAACAGGGTGGTCCCAAACAAGGCTTTTCTCGAAAAGTTGCGCTCCCAAGGGCTTAATCTGTAAAAATACCGCAGCCAAGACTTTTTGAAATAGAAGAGTATGTTAGGGTCACGTATATATGGGATGAAGTTTAACATTGGATTTTCTATTAGAGAAATTTTATTTTGCTACTTTTTACTTCTGGAATTATTATTTACTTTGTGAGTAGTCATTGTGACTGTAGTGGTGGAGACGCATCTTCAGGGAAGAATACTGATGCAGTTTCATTTTGTTTTCAACATGGTTTATCTGTCGCAGTTTTCCTTTTTCCTATGTGCCTTTAGTTTTTCTTTAAGCTTCCTTACCACGCCAAGGTAACACAGACGGAGGAGAAAAATTGTAGAAGCTCTATTCAATACGTCAGTCAGTACGCTTTTCCCCAGCATGTGAATAAGCAGGGTTGGTATTTTACATGTAAAATTATCTATTTTACGTAAAATGTAAAATCAATGTAAAATGCGGGGGGAAACAACATAATTGATGATTAGTAGAAGATGATAATGATATGATGAGAAACGAGAATGAAAAATTGAAAAGAAATCATGAAGTAAATAATAGATATGAAATTAATTAAATTTTGACGATAAAATAAAACAAATTAATAGAGTATTGTAGGTAAGCAAAATTTGCTGATAACGCAAACTACGAATTCCGAGGAGTTCCAACTTGATTTTTTTAAAATGGAATTTGTAAGATATATTAATATAATTATTTTTTTGTTAGTTTTTGTCCTTCGAAATTTTTTAATTTCAGGTTTAAATTTTAAGAAGTTTGGCGGAAAATTTAAAATTTCTTTTGGCCTGAATTGCTCAATTGTTTTTAATTGTTTTATATTTGTCTTTTGTAATTCACTTTCTATAAAACACTCTACTTTCATATAAGTTAGTGAATTTGAGGAGTATAAATTGGACGCTGTTAAGCAAAAAGGACTTAAGCGACAAGATCTGTTTTTTGAGAAAACTTAACAACATTGAAAGTCAATGAATGATGCCCGTCTACGGACATATAGCGTTTACTGATAAGCTTTTTTCAACGTGGTTAAGTACACATTTTTGTATCGGAGGCATAATTTTGGAATATTCTACTTTTTACTCGCTGTCTAGCGATACTATAATATCTCATTTCGTCAACAAATGCCGCGTAAGTCCTCTTTGCTTAACAGCGTCCAATTATAAAATTGAATGATAAAGGAGAAAACCATTTTTGATTGTAGTTCCAGTTGTGTGCAAGTTTTAAAAATTTTAATTGAAAAATTGAATTTCAATTTTTTTTTACTCATTTTGATTCATTTTACATTTTACATGTAAATTGTAAAATGTATCTTACCTGCCAACCCTGGTTTTCTTTTATCATTCCTGATGCCGTGTCTTGTTTTATTAATACTATACTTGGGAGCGAAGCTGTTTGAAGAAAGCCTTTTTCGGATCATCCTATGATATAAATTAACAATATTGGGTAACGCGTAAGCTCGTACGTCGGTGGCGCACCAGCCTAGGGTTTGAGGAGATGGGCTAATTTCAATCAAGGAGGGAGGCGGGTGCTAGATGAAGTGCAAAAATTAGGAAAACCACTACTTGACAGAATCGCAGGAGGAACCTGCCTCCTTCCCCTTGATGGTTACGTCACTACCGTTAGCCATAAAATGTAACAAAACAAATCAAAATTACAGTAGAGGAAGTGTTATTTATTAAGGACAAAGAACGAAAATTTCTAGAAGGCAAATGACCACCGCAGGTAGGCAGAAACAATGCCATCCGTGGCCCCCTGGTGTTGTGGGCCCTCGCCTTCAAAATATCGATATGCGATTCTGCGCATGTAGTGTTCAAAACAGTATAAGTAAGTCATTTGATACAACGAATTCTCGATGGCGTTATTTCTTGTTTTAGGAAGTCGGGAACTGTATTGTCGGAAATGCGAAGCCTGAGCAAATTTTTGGATATACCTACTTATGGAAATTCATTGTCGAAGAAGCTCATTACGAGGAACATTCTTGACACGAAATCCAATAATCATCGATAAAAAGTAACAGTAAGCCTATAGCAATACCAGTGGCGTAGCCAGGATTTTCCCAAGGATGGAGCAAAGGGAGAAAAAGTCGAAAATTGAGGTATTTTTAAAAAATCACCCCCTCCTTCTTGGCTGCGCTACTGAGCAATACGATGATAATATTCTACCAAATATTGTGTTAAAGTCCAGTTTTTTCTTTCAGAACCGGTTTCGATCAAACGCGACCCTTTACTGGTGTACCGCCTTTGACTACCACCGCCCCAACCAAATCGGCTCGAATAGTCCTGGATTCTAGATAATCGTGGAGAGGGGCTCAATCTACTGGTAAATCGTTTCCACGGCGTTAATAGATTTGCCTATTCCGGCTTCGACGCGGGGCATATTGATTCGAGTAGGTGACGGGTACTGGATCTGGATACCGGTGGCTACGGATTCAGGTACGCTATACTTTACTTTTATTTCGATTTTTATTTTACTCATTGACGTAGGAAGATCTCAGTCTTGGGGGAGGGGGTTGGTGGATTGGGGTCGGAATGCCTTTTGTAAAATGTCATCAATCTCTGTAATTAATGCACTAAAGTACATTCTGAAATGCTTTTTTGACGTCTGGGGGAGGGGGTCTAAACACCCCTTCCGTTCGTATACTGGTGATTTTACTATAATCGACAACGGCTAGACGTTAAAGGTTGAAAGGACGTGACGTAATTTCGTCTTCGTCTACTTGGCTTGTCCTGGCGTGCCACAGCTGACGGTGGAGTGATGATGCCCTGGGAATAGTGTAAACTTTTCTTGTTTTCTTTCTTTCTTTTCGTTAATTCGCTTGTTCTTTCTGACTTTATTCCGATGTACATGTTATACGTACACACGCATAGAAATGTATGTACAAGTAGTATTGTTGTACAAAATTGAAAGTCAACTCTTTCGCGTGAATAATCGATTAAAGAAACAAACTATCGAGATCGCGAGTTTCTCGATTTATTAAAAAAAAAAAAAAAAAAAAAAGTAAGCCTACGATGCGCCGGACTGAGTCAAAGCCAACATTGATGTTTGATGCAATATGTTCACACATTACATATAGACAGACGTGCACATTGCCTAAGGTCCTAAACGTACTTATAGCTTTGATATCGTTTCTTATGTCCATACTACTAGTATCATGCACCGGGTGTCCAGTGAATTTGCCCCTTTTGAATATCTTCCGGACAAAGTATCGGATCAATGGGCAGCAAAAATAGTTTCTCGGTTGGCAAGGTTCGCGGCGTCTTCCTTTTGTGCAAAATATTTTTCGCTTTATGAGGAGGACTCGGGTTTGCCCCTAACCTCGGAATCTGAAAGGAAAACATATCGAACGAAGTACTATCAAAAGGAGATATTTTAGGTCGCCGATTACAAGCATCGCGTCAGATTTTCGATCCGACCCTGCCTTGGGTCCCAAATTTAACTTTTTCTCTCCTTCTGAGGGGCCACGTTAATTTTGCTGAAAAAATTGAATAAGATATCAAAACAGTATTTTGGGTTGCAGATTTTGAAAATTCAGTCAGACTTTCGATCCGAAAGAGATTTGGATGCCAAATTTGACATTTCTCCCTTTCCTAAGGATCCGAACGATTCTAAATTAGGAAATCTACTCGTTTTTCTCCTCGAGATAATGAAGAAAATAAAACCTTTGTTCCATTCTTCGTTGAAAAATAAGAAAAAAATCATCCCTTCCCGTTCGTGAATGAGAAATAGTATAAAGTTGTCCTTATTTAAGGAGGAGGGAATTCGTCGTCCGTACCGCAAGTTCATTCTCCAACACTCATACACTATTGAACGGTGTTCTTCAAGGGGCAGTACTTAGCCCAACGCTGTTTCTAATAGGTATAAACGACTTTACATTGTCCGTTCTTCCACTCATCTCCACAGCACCGTTTGCAGATGAATTCTGCATCTGTATCTATTGCAAAGATCCCAAAACCGGAGAAAACCTTTTTCAACAAGCTGTCAACCAAATTCTAATTTGGACTCAATCCAACGGACTTAAAATTTCACAAAACAAAACCACAACAATTCACTTCTCTAAACATTATAAATAACCTAAGAACCTCCAACTCACAGCTAGCCACCAAGAGCGTGGTATTTAATTTTTAAGTATAATGTTTTTGTTGTTGTTTTTTTCCACCTTCTATGTATGTAGTTACACTACTGTGATTGAAATTTCTTTTCAAAATAGTCTACTGTGTCCCAGTAGCTGTTTCTTCCGCTTCGGCTGCCCACAGTTGCTTCACGCAGTCGCGGATGTAAGCCCTGCAGCTAGGCCTTGAGAGGTCCAGCTGCGCAGGTCGACCATCGGCAAACAGCGGACACTCCGTGAGGATATGTTCCGCAGTCTGCATATCGCCAGATCCGCATCTGTCACACACACACGCCCCTTCATTCTGAAGAGGTATGCCTTGAAGCAGCCATGACCAGTCAATCCCCGGGCTAGGTAAAAGTCCACCCCATTGACTCCCTTCGTACTTACTGTAGGAAGTAGTTTTTTGGTCCACTGGCCAGTGGGTGTACTATCATACCATGTTTGCCAGATTTTGACGCATGATTTTCCCAACCTTCTCCTCACCACAGAGGGCTTGGATAGTGCTGGGGGTAACTCATGCCTATTGCAATTTTGTGGAAGGGGTATTATTTTGCGCCACGAATATGTCACAGCCGATTTTTCTATTGCCAAACGCAGGCGGAGGATACCAAAAATATTACAGGCAGTTAGGTATGGCACAGTTCTATACAACCGGCCGCATGCAATCACCATTTTCCTGTGCATGCTGTCTATTGCGATTTGCCTCGATTCAGTGGGCGAATACTGGACTCCCATAGGACATAATGGCATTAACAGTGCCCTCGATCATAGTCCTACGGGATTTGTTGTCGTATCCATAGGTAGTATGGAATACAGACAGCAGTCGCCGAAACAGAGATTTCGATTTCTCACACATTTTATTGGTGTATGTGTCCCACCTAAGTTCGTTGTCAACAAACAACCCAAGGTATTTTATAACATTCTTACTGTCCAAAACATGCCCATTACTTAATTTTATTGCTTGTGATTTTGGGGTGATCTTATTTTTGATGTTCCCAAAGATGATTACCTCTCTTTTTCTTTGTTACAAGTGAGACCAGCAGCCAGGAGTGTCTCATCTATCCTGTCCAGGGCACCAAAAATGGTCTTTTCAAGTCCGTCACGAGAGTTGCCACGCACCAACATGATTGTATCATCCGCATAACACGTAAGATGACAACCAGTGGTGTGCAGCCCCTTCAGGACAAAGTTGTAGCCAATATTCCAAAGCACCGGACCAAGTACTGATCCCCGTGGGCAACCTTTAATCAGAAAAGTACTGGCATTGCCACAATATGTATATTTCTCTGTTGGATGTGTAATTTTGAATGATCGTGATGAGGTATTCAGGAAATTGGAATCTCTTCAACTCCCTAATTAGGTACCCCCAAATTAAGTTGTCAAAGGCCCCAGATATGTCAATTGCAACTGCTGCCGTATACCATGATAGATGTCTATTGATGCGTACCTGGTCCAGGAAGCTATGCACTGCATCAACTGTGCTACATTTTTGACGGAAGTCAGATTGTCTTGTAGACAGAATATTATTATTGCTAATGTGCTGATTAATTCTATTAACAATTAGTCGTTCCAAAGTTTTTCCTAGTACAGACAGGAGGGTGATTGGTCTGTACGATTTAACCTCATTGGGGTCTTTATTCTCCTTCAGAAGCCACACAACCTTCCCCGGCTTCCAGCAGTCAGGGAAGGTGCAGGTTTGAAGGCACCCTGTAAAAAGAATTGCCACAGTATTTCGATTTGATTTGTTGTAAATTTTCAGTATTTTGTAATTGATCTCATCCAGCCCTGGGGCTGAGCGATTTCTATATTTTTCCACCACATTATAGTCACTTCATTGTCAGTTACATAGCTTCCTGGTGGGGAGCTCCTCACAATGGAATCGAAGCCTAATGAAATCGGGTTTTTGTCATGTTTCCCGAATTTGGCAATTAGAAGAGAATCCTCACTAATTGCCGGAGAGCAAAAGCCAACTTTTTTAACCTGTGTCTTGTAGGGTTTTCCCCAGGCTGAGTCCACTGTGACAAAGTCCCGCCAGGCTTTCTTCTTGGCGTTCTTGATAAGGTAAGTCACCTGCTTCCTCTTTACCTTGCAGCGGTCCTGCAATGCAACTCATAGTGTCATTCCTGATTCTTTGTGTCTTGCGTCGCAGTTTCTTCAGCTCTTGGCATGCAAGCTCAATTTCCTGCGTCCACCAGTAAATTTGCTTTTTCACAGTTTTTGGTTTTGTTAAATGCCTGACTGCCGCCGAGAGGAGGTTTGTAACTCTTTCCGCCTCAGCTTCGCAGTCAGCCATTGTTTGGTATTCTGCAAATTGACTATGAGTTGTCTTCCAGAAATTTTTCTGCTGCTTTTATATCTATTGATTTTATAACAGTTTTCTTCTTACCTAAATTGCCAACTGGTATTCCAAAGGTGATTATGTGGTGATCTGAAAGGGATTCAAAATGATTCTGTACTTCCCAAGCCGAAATGTATACTCCTTTTGTAAAAGTGTAGTCGTTTATTGTTTCCCTCCCTTGGTGGACACAGGTTGGGGTATTGTCACTCTGGCTAGGCCTAGCCTTCTCAGATCATGGTGTCTTCGCCGCGTACGCTCACCGGTTTGGAAGATGAAAATCACCTGCCTGGCCTTGTGGCAACGGCGATGAGACCCCGCCAGCCACATCTTCGTAGAGTGTAGTCGCTTTGCTCGTGGCAGTTCCCCCGAGCCGGTGAACACACTGAACCGTGAGCATGGAGCCTATCTCGGATGCACTATAGTCCGATTGTGGCAATTTGAGGTGGCCGAGGAGCAACGGCGTTCCACGCAGTTCGGGTCCAGCGAAGTCGTTGATGAAAGGGACCCCAACGATCCGGGCTACAACGCAGTAGGGAAGCGAACAGGAGGTAGCACCTCTCGTAGCACGCGCTGGTACCTACGTACTTCCATCACTGATGCCCCCTTTATCTCCCTGCGGGTTCTGTTCTGCCTGGTTCTGGCGAGCATTACCTAACGCCTCCCACGGGAAAATCCCATAAAAAAGGTATTCTGATGCACAAGTACGAATGTTGCGGTACGGACCACGTGTGATTACTAACAATAAGTACTGCACTTAATTAACCGAGTACCCACTGCACTGCCGCTCCCGTGTGTCTACGTTTTGTGTGTTACTTCTGCTCGCGCATTTAACTCGCACTGGTAATTTTATAAACCGGTTGGTTTACCCTCGATTTAATTAAACGACTTTAAAAACAATAATTTTCAGAATCCGGAAATTACGGAAAATTTTAATTATCTTATTATTTATGACGGGGAACCCGGCCATCAGTTGCGAACGTACCTGTATTATGTCGACAGTCATCGTAGTAAATGTACACATATATATAGACATACTGGCAGGGTACTTCATCGCGTACATATACTACAGCTATACATATGTATACTGTAAAAGTTTTACATTCATGTTAGCTTTATGTAGGTAAAGAGTATACGGGGATAAGACTACCCGCTACTTCTGCATTTTTGGTGACTCATATGTGTGGCTACTCATAAAATACTTGGTACAGTAAATATAACGTATTCGGACATACAAGGAGTACTTAATAACTTAATGTATGTATTCACATTGTAAGTTACGAGTATCTGAATTGGTACCTACAACTCGTCTCACGTCGGTTCGGACTCGATTGTCAAGTTCTTGTGATTACGAATATTTACGTGCCGCTCACGCTCTTTCCGCATTTGTACGTGAGTCATTTGCTCGCGTACATGTATATATGAGTTTGTTGTCGAGCTACTAAAATGAATTAATTTTGGAGTTTACAATAATGTTGACACCCCGTTCCCTATATATCGTACAGAATAAGAGAGCTACAAAAATATTCTGTTACCTATGTTTGTGGAATCGTTTCTTGTACCTTTTTTCCTCGTTGGAAATTATACGCCTTTCTTTTATTTGTTAAGAACTAAAAAACATATCTCAGATGTCCATTGTTAGTCCACATAAATTAGGTTCTAACTAGGAAAAAAATCATAGAAAGCTGAAATTTGGCACATTGGTCTAATTAAGTGCCCTGAACAACATACTAAAAGTCCGAACGAATTCGGTGTCGGCGTCATCTCCTAGGGGGCAAAAATGGGAGCGTAAAACAGTTTTTTGCTTATATCTCGTTAATATTTGAGTTTAGAAAAAAAAAAGTTCAATCAAAGTAATAGAGAATGGAAAAATACACAAAAATTATCCTACACAATTTTACGTAGAGTGCGTAATTGTTGAGTAAGTTAATAAGATTTTTCCTCCATGTATACATTTAATACAACTTATTGTAATCGATACGACGTAGACTTGTACGCATCCGAGTAGATTTATTCCAAATACTCGCACCAGTGATGGAATGAAGAGACCCCCCCCCCTTCCGCACTGTCTGAAACATCAAATTACTCCCACTCCATACATAAATCAGAATTGAACTGAAAAAATTCGGAAATACATATAACATTGGCTGTAGGTACTACACAGAAATTATGTAGGTTAAAGTAAAATTGAATTATTCAGGCTCTTCAAAATTCAGTTCCAGTTCATAATTTGAACAATCTAAACAGAGGCAGGCCCCAGAGCAGGTCAGTCCCAGTTTACGGCAACCGCACTTCTCGTCGCAAGTGCCCTTCTTACATGAACAAAAAATTATTTTTAAAATATTTTCGGGCGCTGCAGTTGTGGTAGTTGGAATAGGTATTAATCCATTTTCCGTCATTCTCCAACCCCTCTGGATTCAATCTCAGACCAAGCCAAGCTTGCACCTGGATACGCTCGCAGAAAATGTTGACGCGCAGCCGCAGTAGTGGGGGTAATCGAACATAAGTTAAATTTCTTCTTTCGTATACCTTTTTGGAAACATAAAGTAAAAATTGTCCAATAAGAACTCAGGGATAATTCAAACTAGAGTTTTCCTTCTAACTTTTTGAAAAAGCCAAATTTTTCAATTTCTTTTTGAACTTTTCAGTACTTCATCAAAGGTTTTTGAGAAGTAAGAAGTCCTGCCGCAAATGAACGACGAGCACTCTTGTGAATTTTGTTTACATTTTTCACTGGTAACTCAGGCGTTTCTTTCGTGAATCAGAGTATAACGTCCAATTCATTTTCGACCTCAGACGTATAAATTGTTTCACAAAGTGAATAGAAATTAATGCATGCGCGAGTCTACATTGCATCTCGTATTACAATAAGTTACATTAAATTACAATAGGTTGTATCAAATATGTACACATGGAGGAAACTTCTCAACATTTGATATTAATTTATTCAACAAATACGCATTCTGCGTAAAAATGTGTAAGATAACGTTTTGTGTATTTTTTCATTCTATACATATTACATTTGATTCAGCATTTTTTTTTTCTAAACTCAAATGTTAGCGAGATATAGGCAAAAAACTGTTTTACGCCCCCATTTTTGTCCCCTGGGAGACGACGCCGGCACCGAATTCGTTCGGACTTTTAGTATGTTGTTCAGGACACTTAATTAGACCAATGTGCCAAATTTCAGTTTTCTATGATTTTTCCCCCTTTCTGTACTCTTATTTGGGCTAACTTGTGTGGACTATGTAGTGACTGCCACTCTTTACATTTTTGGTAACATTGAAATTTTTCGACATTTTCTTATTGCCGGTTGGAACATGATGTAGTATCCTAAAAGTATATACTATAACACGCGGGACTTTGCAATCACGGGTAGCTTGGCGCACGTATGTTTTCATTACTCCTAGAAACCAGAGCTGCGGAGAAGCTGGAAGCCGGAAATTCTACCGGTTTTTGAAACAAATTTGGGAGGCTGGAAGCGGAAGCTAAACGGTTTCCAGCTTCCAATCAGCTTTTCGCATTTTTTGAAATTTCTTTTCTTTGTTTTTCAATTTTGTTTCATTTCTTGGCGTCCTGTCGTTTCTGACTTCCTCTTTCTGCATGCAATTCCATAATACATACCGGGTGTTCCACGAAAGTTACCCCCATTTTTTTCCCGAACCGATCGGTGGATCTTTGCCGGACAAATTGCCATCTTCCTGCGGTAAGGTCTAGTTTCTCTAGGGTTTGAAAAATTTTCTCCCCCATTTATGGGGGTCCGGCCGTGGGGACCTGAATTCCAGGCGAGCGCTTAGGGATTGCGGACCTCGGTCAGGTGGCCCTGATAGGACGCGCGCACCGTTGCAAGAAGGAGAAATGGTGGCTCGGGCCGGCCTCAAAGCGTCCCTCCGGTCACTGATGCGATACTCGAAAGGGTAGTTTCCGGGGCCGGGGTGCGGTGTCATAGAGGCCACTTTGGTATGCGTGCATCGCCATACGTCCCACCACACCGTGGGGGCTGTAATGTGCCACCAACTTCGGAATCGTAAATGAAAAGGTATGCCTTTATGCGCATCGCTGGATAGGGTATATCCTGCAAAATACGAATCCGTGAAAAAAATTTCAAAATTCATCAATTTTGGGGGCAAGGGGCCTAAAGATGACCAAAATCCATCAAAAATCAAAGTGTCATACCCTAGCAAACAAACGATTGAAAGAGGGTTTTTCGAGGTCACGGATTCCGAATACACGATTTAACCCGGTTTAGGGCTTTAAAATCCAAATTTTCAACCTAAAATTGGTTTCATATTCACAAATTTTTGACTTTCTGAATGCAAATTATTAAACTGGTTTCACGCACATCGTTGAATAGGGAACTTCCTCCAGAGTATGAATCCATGAAAACAATTTCAAAATTCATCAGATTTGGGGGTCAGGGGCCTAGAGATGACCTACATCTGTCCAAAATTGAAGTATCTTGATTTAGCAAACAGACTACCGAAAAGGGGGTTTTCGAGGTCGCTGATTCCGAATGTCACACGGTAAAATCTCCGCTGATATTTAAGGAATTGCATCGGAATTTTGTTGGGAAAAATTCCAGAAATTTCTAAAGAATTTTGTTGGAAACATCGGGGAAAATATTGGATGATTTTTAAGGAATTTCATCGGAAATTGTTGGAAAAATTCCGATAACGTCCGAAGAATCTCATCGGAAATCTTTAGAAAAAATTTCCAATGATTTCCAAGAAATTTCATCAAAATTCAAAATTTTTCGATAATTTTCGAAGTATTTCTGGGAAATGCTCGGGAAAAATCTCTGATAATTTTTAAAGAATTTCATTGGAACTCGGGAAGAATCTCCGATAAATTTTAAGGAATTTTATCGGAAATTGTTGAAAAAAATTCCAATAATTTCCAACGAATTTCTTCGGAAACGTTGGAAAAAATCTCTCCAATAAATTTTAAGGAATTTTATGGGAATTCGGGAAAAATCTCCGATAAATTTTAAGGAATTTTATCGGAAATTGTTGGAAATTAATTTCGAGATAATTTCCGAAGAATCTCATCGGAAATCTTTAGGAAAAATTTCCAATGATTTCAAAAAAAATTTCATTAAACTCTTCGAGAATATTTTCCGATAATTTTTAAATTATTAAACCATTGGAGTATTCTCCCGAATATTTCCTATAACAAGCTTCAAAAATTATCGGAAAAACTTCCTCGAAGAATTTTAATGAAACTTTTTGGAAATTATAGGAAATTTTTTCGAAAGGTTTCCGATGAGATTCTTCGGACATTATCGAAATTTTCTCCAACAATTTCCGTTGAAATTCCTTAAAAATCATCGCAGACTTTTCCAACAATTTTCGATGAAATTCCTTAAAATTTATCGGAGATTTTTCCCGAGTCCCGAAAAAATTTCTTTAAAATTATCGGAGATGTTTCTTGAGTATTTCTCAGAAATACTTCAAAAATTATCGAAACATTTTCTTGAAGAATCTTGATGAAACTTTTTTGGAAATAATAGGAAATTTTTCTAAAGATGTCCGATGAGATTCTATGGACATGATCGGAATTTTTTCCAAAGATTTCCGGTGAAATTCCTTAATAATCATATCCGAGATTTTTCCCGTTTCCAACAAAATTCTGTACAATTTATCAGAGACTTTCCCGAGATCTGATGAAATTCCGTAAAATTTATCGTAGGTTTTCCCCGACGTTTCCGAAGAAATTCTTTGGAAATTATTGGAATTGTTTTCCAACAATACCGATGAAATTCCTTAAAAATCATCCGAGATTTTCCCCGAAGTTTCCAAAGAAATTCTCCGGAGATTATCGAACATTTTTTCTGACGCGTTTCGATAAAATTCTGCAAAAACCATCGAAGTTTCCCCCCCGAATCGTTGCATTTTCTGTTGTCCGTCACGACGCCATAGAGCACCATAATGTTGTGATTAAATCTGAATAGACGGCCATCGTGTGCCCGCTTATTCGTAGAGGTATTATCACGCAACATGCCGGGTTTTCCTATGTTGCAACGAAAACTGAATAACCCTGTATGTCTTGTAAGTCCCAAAATGTCAAAAATTTGTACTTGACACCACCTTTCTCACTCAAATTTCGGATTTCGGGGTCCTAGGATGTGCTGGATATAGGAAAATCACGTGATGAACCCAAACTTTTCTCGCACAGATTCGTCTTTGGGGGAAGTTCACTTTCCAATGACGTGCATTAAACCATTTGGATAATCTGCAATGAGAAATTCAAAAATTTGTAAATTGCAGCACTTTTAGGTATCTGATTTTGGATAGGTTTTGGTTAGGGTTAGACCCTGTCTCCCAAAATTGATGAATTTGCAATTTTTGTTCACGAATTCGTATTTTGGAAGAACTGCCCTATTCAACGATGTGCATGAAGCCACTTTAATAATCTGCATTCAGAAAGTCAAAAATTTGTGAATAGGAACCAATAAATTTTATGTTGAAAATTTGGATTTTAAGGCCCTAAACCGGGTTAAATCGTGTATTCGGAATCCGTGACCTCGAAAAACCCTCTTTCAATCGTTTGTTTGCTAGGGTATGACACTTTGATTTTTGATGGATTTTGGTCATCTTTAGGTCCCTTGCCCCCAAAATTGATGAATTTTGAAATTTTTTTCACGAATTCGTATTTTGCAGGATATACCCTTTCCAGCGATGCGCATAAAGGCATACCTTTCCATTTAAGATTCCGAAGTTGGTGGCACGTTACAGTCCTCCATAAATGGGAGAGAAAATTTTTCAAGCCCTAGAGAAACTAGATCTTGCCGCAGGAAGATGGCAATTTGTCCGGCAAAGATCCGCCAATCAGTTCGTGGAAAAAATGGCGGGGTAACTTTTGTGGAACACCCTGTATTATAGATTACAGTTGTAGGTTATAGGGCTTTTCACGTTTTCTCTGTCGGGTTTGTTTACATGATTTCTTATCTCGCGGTGGAGTTATGTCACTATGTGACGTGTCACAGTCTCACAATTACCAGAAAAGGGCCTTAGTCAATGCTCAATGTCATCAATGGGCCTTTTTCTTGTACCACATTCCTGTGGCACATTTTATTACGAATTTTGATTTTTTTTTTCAGTACTCCACTTAAATAGAGTAGGTACTGAAAAATAAATCAAAATTCGTAATAAAATGTGCCAAAGAAAACATAATGTGATGTGGCACAAGAAAAAGGCCACAGTGTGTCGTTACTATTCAGGCCCTTTTCTTGTGACACATCACATAGTTCCCTAATGATATAATTTTACATGGAGGCGAAACTATAGGGAGTGTGGGGGGTTGAAACACCCCCCCCCCCCAATAATTTGGCAGTCGGCAAATTTTGAAACTGTTCATTTGAATTTTTCATTTTTTATGAATGTATGTGTGTGTTTTTTTCTCAATTAAAAAATATTTCGATTAAAAAATTGGCAATAGGATATCGTCGATCTGTAAGTTCATCGGCTCGAGAAAAAAATGACGTCCGATTTACCTATGGGCCGACGATACCCAATCGTAGGTTCATAGGTTCATAATTCAAATTATCTATCAACCTACAAGATAATTGACATGAAATTCAAACTCGGCCTGAAAAATTGAGTCAAAAATAGTATTGAATTCAACATTTTAGATTTTTTTGAAATTTGATAATTTTTCCATACTATACATCATATTTTTTTCGGGGCAAAAAAATTGTTGGATGGCTTCGGCGTCGGCGCTGGTTTTCGAGACGAATTCGAATCCGTTGTCCAAATTGAGCTAGAGTCAACTTCGGACCCAATTTGGCCACATTGTCGACTGTATCTCGGCAATGGAGCGTCGCCGCTAAATTCGGGCACCGTATGCGAACTCAGCGTAAAAAATTGAGTCAACTGACTCAACTCATAATTCCCAAGTATCAAAGCCAAGAAAAAAGAAAACAAAAACGTTTGACCTTTCGGATTTTTCTAACTGACTCAACTCAAAATTCCCAATTATGAAAGCAAAAGTAGAAAAATATTTTGACTTATTGGGTTTCCCCGACTTTTCAAGTCAATTCTCAAGTATCAGAGGAAAAAAACACAAAAAAAAACCTCAAACTTGTTGGATTTTCTCAACTAGCCTGACTGAAATGATAAATTTTCCCAACTGCTGAGTGAAAAATTCCTACAGAGGAGTAAGTCACCCCCTGCCCCCTATCAGTAAGTCCCTGAAAGTCACCATGTGTTACGGCAGATTATTAGTAAGTTGGCACCATAACATCCGGGTTGATGTCAGCAAGAATCACTATATAGCTATTTTCCGAAACGGGTCTCTTGCTTTTTTGTCCTTCACGGTCAATTTTCAACCGCTCCACACTCCAAGCCCTGCAAATTATGTGGTTTTCCAATGAGTTCAGAGCCCCGAATCACGAATCGCATATGGTATGGTGCTTCAGACAGACGTGATCAATTCAAGAGTCGCGAGCCTGTCTGTGGTCTGGTATGTGTGGCGAACTTCATTCTTTTCAAGTTTGGACGTTCGCCAAACAACTTGGGCAACAAACCGTACGATGGTTTTCTGCAACGTTGGTCATTGAACTCCTTGCGACCCGCCGATCTGTCACCATCGGATAAATGATGGAACTGCCGATATATACATAGGTACGAGTACGTCAGCACTCTATTTTAAATTTTTAACAGTCGAGGATGTCGCGCCTCTTTGGTAGGTTACCTTTCTCTAGTCTTTTATGAATCAATTTTATCCATTTGAATGGTGAAATTTGGATTTTGAGATGCCAAATCGAAATTGCATCAATATCTGATGAAATATCCAAAATTAGTGACCAAACGAACTCCTATTTGAGATTTTGCTTAAAATAGTTGTAATTCCATTTGAACTTCGCAAAATTGATGGTACGTTTAACCTCCATGTTATAAAAAGAAACATTTTCTACTAAAAAAAACAAACAAAAAAAAACAGATTTTGCTGATTCTTGTTTATGTTGCCCCAATCCACTTCGTGACTAAAAAAAAAAATAATAATAATAATAGAAGATGAGAGGGGATGCACTTTATGATACACTCCTTACAGTAGAGAGTAGATGCCATCACTACTGATTAAGTTGTCTGTTAGGCTTTGCTTCACCTATTTCACTGCATGACGTTTTGAATTTGCGAAGTCTTATTTGATATTCCAGCCAGTTTTCTGCCTAATCTTGGATTGTTTGAAGAAATCACTTTATTGTACACAGAAAACCTGTACCAAAAAAGAAGACGATCTTCACTTTCTATCAAAAAATTGTTTCTAAATTTAAAATTGAATTCATGGGAAAGAGATCTAGGTTATTAAAATGATTTCCGGAAAATTTTTATATGGACCTTGAAACCATGTTAAGCTTGAAGACACTGATGGCACGGATTATTCTTATTCAAAAAATCAAAAGAAACCTTAAAATTTATTTTTCACGATGTGAAACATCAGTGAATGACACGATTAGTACAAGTGATAGACTTCTACTCCAAAATGTAATCCATACAGTCTCCACGTCTCTAGCCAATCATATAACAGAGTTTTATTTTCACATTCACTTACTCCAGAAAAGTCGCATTTCTTTTTCTGCACTTCAAAGGGATTTTTGGTGCTCCGAGGGTTTGCATAGAAACATGTCTCCTCTGATAGACAACTCTTTCGTGTTCTTTTTTAAATTTGTTATTGAAAATTATGAGCGATACTATACTTTATAAAGTTTTGAACCACCGGCTTTTTTCGTGTGCATCGTTCACAGCACATTCAAAAAAAAATCTACATTAACCACCTTCACTTTTACACGTACAAAATCAAGCAGAAAGGAGAATACGAATGATAGAAATGAACTGCTGGCAGAGACGAAACTTGACTTTCACTTTGAGAAGAAAAATTTGCCAACTATTATTTTTTTTTAACTAAAAATTCGCTGACAAAATTTTTAAAAATTTGAAAATTTACCAATTTTTGAAATCAAAATATTTTTATTGGAAAAAAAAAATAATAAACCAATAAACAAAAAAACGTTCTTAGAAAATGAAAAATTCAAATGAACAGTTTCAAAAGCTGCCGACTGCCAAATTACGGGGGGGGGGGTTCATGCCCCCATAGTATCATCTCTGCAAATGCAGATTAAAACCTTATCCCCCAAGCACTCACATTTGCGCACCTTAGTCCGGAAAGGTAAGCTGGAAGGATGCTTAAGAATACTTGAGAGGAACACACAACTTCCTTTACACATCAAGGTGGTCGTTATTTACTCTTGGTAATATTTTTTTCTGAATTTTCTCTGATTCGTCTCCTAAATTAATTTTAATTAAAAAAGAAAAACACTACAAAGTTTTAGGTTGATCGAATTAGAGGAATCCGTGCCACAAATCTCCTTCCTATATTCACCAAGACCAAAGCCAACTTTTAGATTTTAATAAAATGTTCAACTTTTTCCTTTCTCACATTTCGGGCTCTAGGTCAAACAGAGAATCTAGTAAAAACAGAATAGTCACTGACATTCGAAATTCAACATTTGCTACCGACTTTAAGGCTTTCGAAATGTCTTCCACATTTCAGCTTTGTTTCAACCTTTCAGATAACGTTCGATACTCAGCTTGAAACCTTCGGCTTTTGACTGACTAGTCTCGGGCAGTAGTCCAGGGTACTTCATTTTCAGAAACGAAATCTGACTTTCACTTTGGGGAGGTAGAGAAGAAAAATTTGCCTACAAATATTTTTTTAAACTAAAAATTCACCGGTAAAATTTCTAAAAAATTTAAAATTGGCCGATTTTTTAAAAGAAATATTTTTTAATTGAAAAAAACAACTGAACTACAAACAAACAAACATTCATAAAAAATAAAAAATTCAAATGAACAGTTTCAAAATTTGCCGGCTAACAAATTATGGGGGGGAGGGCGTTACCTCCCATAGTTTCGTCCCTGACTGCTAGAAATGAACTACACAATAATGTTCGATCAAATTCGTCGAAATTCGAATAAAGGAAGGTGCAGATCGGAGTTGACATTGGCTGATTACAGCAGGTTGACAATACGATTGTCATGTCTGGTAAGATAAGGCATCCGCGCAAATAGGGCGGCCACCCGCAATATTGAGGAATGGATATGATATCAGAGGAAAAATGCCTGAGACGGAGCAGAATTGCCGGAAAAGGAAAAACAGGTGCCACAGACGTGTAGATAGAACGCTAGTATTTCCCCGATCGAATCATTATTACCGTATTTCTTTCCCTACCACCTAAATTACATAATGAAAAAGTCCATAAATATTCAGCCGGGAGACCTATTATGAAATTTTTATCACTATTTGTGGTATCGTGATGTCTCCAGGAATAGACAGTGGATTTGGAAAATCTGAGTTCTCGGATGTGAGAGATGAACATTATTTTCATAACATTTTCAACACCCATGCGAAGAAGCGAAGAGTCTAACCGAAAGCTGCAGCTTTGCAGCCGGCGCTGAGTGCGTCGTTATCAGTTGTCAGAGACATTTTGCTGAAAAGCCTCGAGAAATTGTACGGAAAAGTGGGGGGAGGCTCAGCCCCTCCTTGATAAGATAACGCGAAACGGCGGGAATTTAGCACTGAAAACAATAAAATATAAAAAAGTCTAATCTCAGCGATACTATCAGTTGCTATGTAGTTTCGTAATTTTTTCTATTACATTTTCTCATTACCTCTTAACTGGGCACACTGATGAAACAGGCCCGTGCGCAGAAATTATACAAGGGGGGGTTCACCATATATTTCATGTTAATTAGGTTATAAAGGGCAGTGATCGCCATAAATTATTATATTATCTACATATCAACAAAGGTCAGGGGGGGGGGTAAACACCCCCGGCCCACTATGCGCACGGGCCTGTGATGAAACGTTGTATGCATAAAAAGGAGTGTTAACTTAGAAAATTAAACTTTCGCTCGAAAAAAAATGTATCTAGTTCCGAGTAGACTTCTTTTCGAAAAACACGGGCAGTTATCATTCAATTTCCGAGGAATTTTATCGAAAATATTAAGTAAAAATTTCTGATCATTTTCGAAGAATTTCAACAGACATCACTGGGAAGAATAAAATCTCCAACATGATTTCCAGAGATTTTAATCGAGAATTTTTGGGATAAATTACTGATAATTTCCCAAGAATTTCATCAAAAATGTTTGGGGAAAATCTCCGATGATTTCCAAGGAATTTTATCAGAAATCTTTGAGGACTATCTCTGATAATTTCTGGAAATTTTTCCAAAAAATTATATCGAAATTCTTTGAAAAAATGTTCCGATAATTTTTGAATAGGAAACATTCGGGAGAAAATTCCGATAGTTTTTGAAGAATTTTGTCGAAAATCTTCAAGAGAAATCTCCGATAATTTCCAAAGAACAATTTCATTGGAAATCAAGAAAAATTTCCGATGATTTTAAACGAATTTTATCGGGAATTTTTGGGAAAAAATTTAGAACATTTCCGAAGAATCCGATTGGAAATTTTTAGAAAGAATTGTCAATGTTTTCCAGAAAATTTCATCAAAATTCATCGAGAAAATTTTCTGACAATTTTTGAAAGATTTTATAGGAAATATTCGGGCGAAGAACTCCGATGGTTTTTGAAGAATTTTATCAAAAATCTTCAGAAAAAATGTTCGATGATTTTCGAAGAATTTCATCGGAAATTCCTATTCTCGAAGAATTGAGACTATTCCCCACTCATGCGATGGGATCAGAGATTTTCCCCGAAGATTTTTCGTAACATTTTCTGAAAATCGTTGAAATTTTTTCTGAAGATTTCCGATGAAATTCTCTGAAAATTTGTGGAGATTATTTTCGAAGAATTTCATCAAAAATCTTCGGGAAATATCTGGAATTTTTCACCCAAAAATTGCCGATGAAATTCCTTTAAAATCATCGGAGATTTTATTTCTTCTCAAAGATTTCCAATGAAATTATTCTCTGGAAATAATTGGAGATTTTTCCTGAAGATTTTCCATAAAATTCTTCCAAAAACCATCAAAGTTTTCCCCCAAATATTTCCGATGAAATTCTTCATAAATCATCGGAAAATTTTCCTGAAGATTTTTGAAGAAATTTTCCTTGGAAAACATTGGAATTTTTTTCTGAAGATCTTCGATAAAATTCTTCCAAAAACCATCGGAGTTTTTTCCCCAAAAAATATTTCTGATGAAATTCTTCATAAATTGTCGGAAAATTTTCCTGAAGATTTTTGAAAAAATTCTTTCGAAAACATTGGAAATTTTTTCCGAAGATTTCCAAAAAAATTCTCCTGAAATCATCGGAGATTTTCCTCATTGATGTCCGATGAAATTTTTCAAAAATTATCGGAAATTTTTCACTAATATTTTCGATAAAATTCCTCGGAAATTATCTTTGGAAATCATCAGAGATTTTCCTCGAAAAATTATTTCATCGTTTTTTACGTTTGGTGCGTTTTCCACCTGTACACCACCAGACCACCACCAACATCTTTGTCTTCGCTTCTTTGAATGATTTTCGATTTAGAAGAAGTTCCTTGAACACATACGGTGGCTGGTAACAACTTGAGCAAAACGTTATTTTCGAAGCACTCGCTTCATTTTGTGGAGCATTCGCTTTGAAGTGAAAGAGAAAACTTATGCATACGGATTGAAGCAAAACCTCATATAACCTATGAGATGACCTCTACATCACTAACTTCCTTGTTCTGGACGACTTAGAAAACGTGATTCATATTTGGAACTTTACCTTATGGCTCGAAGAAGAAGAAGAAGAAGAGCTCAGTACACTTGTTGAATATTCTCCACTACCTAGGTACCTTTAAACTAAGTATTATGAAAAATAAAGAAAGAAAGAAAGAAGGAAAGAAGAAAAAAAAAGTATAACAAAAAAAAAAAAAGAAAAAAGAAATGCTACCTCAATATTCTCAGTTTCTGGAGAATAACCCAGGTGCTAATACGAAGTGGTGAGATATAGTAAGTGGTGTTCGTAGTTTTTACAGTATTTGGTACCTATTACCCATCGGTAGGTGACAGAGGTAGTGGGTAGGTGCGAGTACCTGTAAGTATAAGAGTAGACATATCGTCGCATCGTGTCTGGACGGTACAAATATGCTGGTATAGGGCTGGGAATGTAATCGATCCAAATCGATTAAAATCGATTTCGAGTCACCTTATCGATTATCGATTCTGACTAGCCGTTAACGATTAAAATCGATTTTTTCCATTTTTTGCGTTTTTTTTTGAGTTTTTGCTTTAGGCTTCTCGTACACGACACGTTCTACTAGTTCTACCGGTCTAAAGTCTGGTTCAGTTAGGACTGGGAATGTAATTGATCAAAATCGATTTTAATCGATTTCAAAGCTCGAAAAATCGAGATCTTAATAGATTTCAAAAATTATCGATTTTCCCCAGCTTTATGCTCGTAACAGCGATTCCGAATAGAATAGCTACAGGATGAGCGCCCAGTTCTCGGCGAGTACGAGCGCACCTAGGCTACGTTGAAATAGCGACGATGTAGTTCGTTGAATTAGTCTTCTACCGACCAGAAGCGCAAGCAGGAGGGGTCGAGGTCTGGATCCCGTCTTTGCGATTTCGTTGAATTTTAGCATCCCGTCTGATGCCCCCTCTTCCGTTGATCAAGACTAGACCCCCTTTAAACACTAGGCTGGCCACACTACTGCTACCGACTACCAACTGTCGTCCGTTACTTGTCGGTGGTACCACGAAAATCGAACGAACGAAACTAGTATACTTACCTACTGGATTTGCATTCGCATTGAAAAGTGGGTCGTGCGAACAGAATAACGCGTAGTAAATTGAAATGCTCAAAATTAATTTCAGAAAAGTGCTCATGGTGCTTGCGACGGAATCAGACGGGCTACGCAAAAGTTTTGTTAAATACGAAAAACAATGGTCGAGATACTCCGGCACTGATTGACAAGATACGACACGAACTGGACGCGAACGCGAATGCGGAACAGAAGGTAGAAGGGTGGACGTGATACGTCGCTTTAAAATTACTAAAATAAAATGAAAAATTGTAATAATAACGAGTGGAAGAAGGAAAATCGCGGGATTGCCGGCGAACTAGTTCGAGGCGCGAGTACCACGATCGACAACGAACAGGTCCAGTCGGCACTCGGCAATCGTGTTTGCGCCACTATATCGTTCTGTCCGCTGTGAACTCCCTCTCACCTGTTCCTCAGTTTCCTCTCACTCTTTTCCATTTTCCTCTTACTCGCTCCAATACAACTTTTCTCATCGCGTCTCATTTTTTTTTACCCTGTTCTTTTCTGTCTCAGTTTTCACCATCGAGAGTTGCAGGTACGTGCACTTGGTACATCAATATTAGGAAATTAGGTACGGGTAAGGTTGGGAAAAATCTGAATAATCGATTAATATCTGCTTGTTTGATGATTAATCGATAGGCAGGCCCGTAGTCAGCCATCTGCAGTAGGGGAAGCTGACTGTTTACCAGGGGGCGGGGGACTTAAGGATACACATAGTATACTATAATGTGAAGATTTCTAGAAGGCAGTGGTATAGCCATGGGGGCGAAGGGGGCGAATGCCCCAAGAGAAATTTATCGCTTTTAAAACATGTTTTTTCGAAAACTTTTCGCTCGAGCAGTGATTTTATGTTCATTTTCATAAAATGGTCCTCTAATATCGGTGATTTTTTTAAAATACCTCAATTTTCGACTTTTTCTCCATTGAAAATCTTTCTTAGCCCCCCCCCCCCCCCCGGGAAAATCCTGGCTACGCTATTGATATAAACCAAACATTCTGGGGGAAAATAGCAAATTTACAGTGTTAAGCCTCGTTCACACGATACAAAAGTAGTAAAAATGTTAACAAAAACTGTAGGTAAAAACTGTCTGTGGGCGGAGCTAGCGTTATGAAAACGATGTGAAATAACGTTTGTGTGGAGTTGAACGCGACCAACTCCACACAAACGTTATTTCACATGAGTATGCTAGTTCCATAGGTAGACTTCTCCAAAAACCTAGTTTTCCAGAAAACGTAAAAAACTGTTTCTCAGCCAATGTTTGGGCTTAATGGTTGGATATAGGTGCGATGGATCACTTTTTGTGCTCACATTGAAGATATAGGTCGAAAATTTTTTCAAGTAGTCCGATTCGTGTTCAAAAGGCGTTCAAAGATGGAGAAGTCTGGGTTTGACACGATGTTTTGAAATTGCTTATCAATTTTTGTTTATTATTGCTATAAAAGGCTGCAAAAGAGGAATAACATGGAAATTTATTATCAGTTGTTATCACCTTTCAAAATGAGACATTTTTATTATCAATACGCAAAAAATGAAAACGCAACATGATTCAGTTTTTGCTATATAGTTATAAAAAATTGAGCAATAATTGAAAAGAAAAGACTACTAATTGTTTTACATTAGTACACGATGACAATAATTCATTATCAAAAACACAGTTTTGTAAACAAAACAATAATCGTGTCAGACCCAGACTTCTCCATAGGATAAATCTACCTATGATTCTAAACCAATTTTCGTTTGCATACTGGAGCGCTTCTGTTGTTGTTTTTTGAAAATCGATGACGTCACGTTGTAGGCAGTGTTGTACAGTAACCGAAACGATACTTAACTCAATTTCCCTGAATTCGGAGAAGTCTACCTATGGAACTAGCATACTCACATCGTTTTCATAACGCTAGCTCCGCCCACAGACAGTTTTTACCTACAGTTTTTGTTAACATTTTTACTACTTTTGTATCGTGTGAACGAGGCTTTACAAGAATAAAAACATTGAATTCGGAGTCCGCAACAAAGTGGGCGGCATCTAGCGGACGTTTTTATAACCAACAAAAGATAAGCGATGATAGTAGAACGATACGAATTTCCTGAATTCGCGTGTAGACGTTAAAGAGTCGCTCTCTAGCGGCTATAAAAACTGAAGTTGGGCTCATCTGAAAGAAAATGATAAGGGCTAACATTTCAGTTCTTTTCAGTTTTCCATAAAAAGCAATATTGAAGATGCTACACCTCATTTTACTTGTACATCTTTTTGTGGTAAACATACCCTGATCATCTTTTCGTCCACGACACTAGCTCATCTACAGGAGTGTCCAAACGCGAATATTCTCCATTGGTTTCGTGTCCGTTTTAGTTTGGTGTTTCACTTTTCCTTACACTTCACTTCTGATTCTTTTACTTTTATTCTGCAACTTAGTAATGATTTTGTTATAATATTACGAATAACTCAGCAGTTTGGCTGGACAGTTTTTGTGTTTTCACTCGCAAATGCTTATAAGAAAATCTCCCTGACGTTATTTTAAAAATAAAACGAAAAACCATAGTAAAAAATCACAAATCAGGAAATCAGCAAGAGTAAAACAGTAAAACCTCCTTGATCACTCTTTCATTTTCTTATCAGTAAGACGACAGCAGCGCGCCACGAGGCTTGCGAAATCCGAATTTGGCCTCCAAATTCATGGTCAAAAATGGTAATTCAACTTTCCGACAATTCACTGAAAAAAAAAAATTGAATATATCGCGTGAAAAAAGTTTACCACTTTTACAACGATCAAATTGTCGAACTTTTGGAATTAGAAAAATTCTATTTCTGTGGACTTATCACTTATCAAGTCATCAGTTCTCGAACAGCCATTCAGGCATCTAGCCATCGATATTCAATAATATGTGAACTGGATCGCGAGCCTACCCCTGTGTTTATGAATTGTAATGTGACACAAGAAAAAGGCCTGTGGGTCATTCTTCAAAAATGTTGATATTTCAGGTATGTATTATAAGGAGAGTTGATAAAGACATACTAACCTATTAATTTTTAGAGGATGAACGTCTATCGTTGCATAAAGATGACCATGCCGAAGGACACATCTTTTTTAACTCTTAATTTTAGACAATAATATGCGAATGCACGAATCTCGTCGTTAGAAAACCGGGTATTAATCTTTGAACGCATGAAAGAATTACACAAATTCCTCGTCTTGGACATCAAGTGTTCACCTAATATTTAGTACGGCCACCCTTGGCTTCTACAATAGCTCTGAGCCTACGTGGCATCAACATTATCAAGGTCTGCAGGTAATTGAGAAGCTTTGCCCATTCTGTGGAGGTTTGAATAAAGAAGCAGCAGGGACGTACAGATGGGGGAGAGGGGAACTTCCCCGCAGGAAATTGTTTACTCAGCAGTTGGGAAAATTTACCATTTCAGTCAGAAGGGGTTGGGAAATTTCAGTAGAGTTGGGAAAATCCAACAAGTCAAAAGTTCTTTCTTTTTTCTTTCCTTTTGCTTTGACACTTGGAAATTTGGAGTTGAATCAGTTGGGAATACTCCCCCCCCCCAGCCAAGAAAAACTCTCGGTACGTCCCTGAGATAGGGCTACCATCCATCCAGAAAATCCCGGACATGGCTGGATTTTGAGCTTCAGGGGAAATGTCCGCCAGAATTGCAAAAAAAAACCGGAAAAACTTTAAACTTTTACATTTTTCACACATTTTGTTAAGAGAAATGACAATCAAAGGTATTTTTCAACGTTCTTCTATGTTTGTGTACGTTTTTTTACATTTTTATTCTTAACAGAAAAACCTTTTTTTTTCTAGTTACGAATGTGTCCGGTTTTCCTAATATTCAGATCCTCTGGGAAGCAGATGGAAATGCACTGGCGGATGGCTATTGGCATGAAAGTAAAAACACTGATAGGGGACGCCTTCGGTAAGTACACGCCGACGAGTTCTCAATACGAGTGCTCGATAGATGTCCAAGGTATCTAACGGTCCTTCTAGTCCTGCTGGTCCTGAAAAGTACGTACTGCTTCTTGCTTTAAGGTACTGACGCCCTGCAAAAGTCCTACTTTTAAGTAGAAGGTCCTACTTTTTTTCAAATTTGAAACCCTATCACTCCGTCAAGCGAAAATTTAACATTGAATTTGAACGCCTATAAATATTAATATTTCCAGATAGCGAAATCGCGTCTCAATTTTCTAGATACAAAAAGATAAACTCGCTCACACAATTACGTATGGTTTAGGTCCATATTTTCGAAAAGAATTATTGGATATTATTCAAAAGAAGACTGTTGTGTGTTTATCATTCGAGTTTGAATAAAGTATGTCAAAAAGCCCAGATGGATGTGATGATTAGATTTTGATTGGACGATGAAAATGGGGTTAGTACGCACTACCTCACTAGGGTTTTCCCAAACCGATGTACAGTAGAAGAGCTGTTGAAAGTGCGGTAAAAGATGCACAATTGAATTTTTCTAAATATCGTTCAGTTATCCATGATAGTCCTAACGTTAATTTGAAGGTGTACTCTCATTTTAATACGCAGTCTCGAAGAAAATGACTGTAATAAAATGCTGATTTAACAAAGTCTGAGTATTTCCAGTATTAGAGGGGTTGAAAATGGCAGTGTTATTAAGAAAGCTTTAACTGGACACAGAGCCACAAAACACACGTGGTATAAAATAGGAGTGGCGAAAACAGCTCCTGTAAGCACTGTGAAGAGGAGGAAACTTCAGTTCACACCATATGCCTATGCCCCGCTTCTCACGCACTAAATTTACAAAATGTAACACAGTATTATGCTACACTGATTAAAAAAAACTGTTTCCCAAGTTTTCAATAATACAGACATTTACTAATGGTATTGCATAGTGTAACCAAATAGCACACCATCGTTTCAGGGAGGAAAATACCCTTATATCACGAGTAGGAATATTTTGGCTATTTTTTACGTATTTCGGAGGCTAAAATTAATGATATACAATTTTTTTTCGAGGAAAAATGAAAAATCATGTGTGAAAGGGTTAAATTATAATTGCAGAGAAGAAACCAACATGACTTTATAGCATTTGTTTTAATTTCTTCATGTGCCGCAGAGCACTACACAAATGACTCTGTGTGATGCAGTTTGTGTACTCCAATACACTTAATGCCGGCCGTCGGGCCATGCCAGAATATCTGCCTTATGATAAAACAGTGTCATTAAAGCATCAGTTGCTTTGAATCCTCTTCAGTAAGCACAGTGCGTAACTGGTACAGGGTATTTCGAATGAGTTTTCTCTTTTCTGGATTCTGAACACCATTTAAATGCTCTAACCAATTTTCACGCACATGCCAAGTGTATAATAGGTACATCTCAGGTAGTTCCATATTACACAAGCCCAGGCATTTACAAATATCTGTCATTAACACTTCAGTACTTGGAGTGTAAGTTAAAAGAGTTTTAAGAACACCACAAAACACCTTCATCACATCAGTATCGCCCTTATTACAAAAACAGTAACCTATAGGAACATCATTTGAATATTCAACAACTACCTACTAGCAAGGAGAACAGCTGGTATCGGTAGCTATTAAATCTATGCGTGTCGTTGATGCATACGTTCTCATTACCAAATAACTAAAGCATATTTCAAGTTGGAATTCTGTGGCTACTGTAATCATGAAATCATCAGGGCGTAAGCAGTCGTATTGTTCACAACGGTCAACCATATTTCCTATAAAATAGGACAGGAGAGTTAGTACCATACTTCAACTTCATATATAATCAACCAACAAGTCAACACTAGTAGAATCATCTTCATGTCTTCGAGCCGTACAACCTACAAACAGCAATATACACAGTATTCAGATTTGTTGCTATAAAATGGTGCCATTCTTTTACTAGAACTTATTTAACTAACCTAAATTTTGTTTAATATTAAGAATATCCTTTCTCTCCAGTAAATGGACCCGTTTAATGTGGCCAATAACGGCAAAATCTCGCATATCATTAAGAATTCTCTCAACTTCTTCTCCTTCCTGCAATTTCCCTATTAAAAAAAATATATGTAAGTTAATGACAGTAATATGGATTAATTATAAACTTCACTTTGCAATTAGATGTACCCCAACTGAAATTGAATATCATCCTACCTGCTATCTGATCCCGATCCTCTTGACTTAGAAAAACATCTCCTAAACCCTGGCTGTGGCCAATGTGAGTACTGCAAACTTCTACAACAATTTTACCATCTGCATATTTCTTTACACTAAAACCAGCTGGGCACGCTTTTCCAGTTTTGTATGTGCCTACAAAGTGAATAAAATGTTCGGTAATTTATATCAGTCCAACAAATGATATAATCATAAGACTGAAAAGACCTCAGACCTGAACTTTTCAATCGTCTCTTCCTTTTATTAGTGATTCTACTTCTGAATTCGTATGATCTATGGCATACAAAATACCGTAAAGTGGATCCGTCCAGCATTCGTTTATTGCCGCAATTCAATACATAGGAAGACAATTGATCTTCCTCAATATCACGTTTCCATTTTATAAAATCTGCGACAAGAAATGGAACACATTTACCTTTCCTTAGGACAAAGTGTACAAACGATAGGTTTGCACGAAAATAAGAGATTTCAATATCGTAGGACATAGTGTTCAAGCGCAGAAATTACCTTCCTCATTGTCAAAAGTAATTTTTTCAGTGATCAACTCAACATTGTGAACATTTGTGATATGTACACGCAAATCTGCATAACGTTGAACAGTTTTGTTACACTTAGGGCAGATCAATCTTTTACCACGCTCAATACGACATACATGTACTTTCACATGACAAAGTATATCCTTTTTCTTCAAGCACTGAAAAGAACATTCACTGCACTCATAGCAGCTTTTCGGTCTACCAACCCGAACATTATGCACTCTACGATTATGCTTCAGCAGAGAACGTCTGTTGGAAAAATTCTTTTCACAAATTTTACAATAATCCATAGTAATTAGTTCAAATTTGAGAAACAACAAGAAACGACTCGTATACAATTATAAAAAGAGGACGGCCGGAACACCCGAACAGACACACAAGAACTGATAACAGCTAATAACAGTCGGTCTCGAGAAAAATTCATCTCAGGAGGTAGACGTTCGTGTTGATGATGCCAGTCTGCCAGATTGTAGTCACTGGCGCATGGCATGTGATAGCGTAATTTTCAAAAACTCTCGGGAAAAAGAAATCCTTGAAGCTGTTTTGTCGGTAGTCGTGAATCAGTGCTTTCGCCATGGAGAAGATTGCTATCATCGTGGACAGAACTCGTCCTACCCCTAATTTTGATGCTTCTGCTCTGTAAATATATCGAATAGTCTCTACTACACATAAACTTAGTATGGGGGAGGGGGATCCAACTAAAACAGAAATGCCACCTTGACATTTCGTTTTTGGAGAATGATGCAATGATCCGTTTTGACATCAACTAGAATACATTAGGCCCTTGGGAACGCAACTTTGCGAAAGAAAAACCCCGTTTTTCGACCACCCTACATGAGTACATGACTATCTGGATCAGCCATAGCTACCTATTTGTAAAATACTGATCATCGATGAAAAAAAAAAACCATTTTTGAGAACCATTAAATTCTCAATCGACGGCGAATACAATATTATAAAACATTACACGTAGTGCGTTCATTTTTCATTACATGAACTATCGATCTAAGCAACTAGAACATGCTATCATTTATATTCGTATCAGAACACTATCGGCATCAGATTTCAAATCGATACAACGTGACATACTGAGAATCTATCGTAAAAATGAATTCATCCTAGTAATTACAAATTTCCGTTATGATAGCGTCATACTGTACTTTTCTCACCTCAGTTAGTCGGATTGATAGAAATCAAGATCGAGAGACAATTTTCAATCGACTGTACCAGACAGCGAAATCAAATGAAACGAATTTTAAAACTATATTATACATGCTGCTATTGATCACGACTGAAAGGAAACAACGCGAGTGCACGTCAATTTACAATTTGAACAGATAACGATCACGTTTTGGTCGTACTACTGGTACTGGTAACATTTTGCACCTTATCGCCGGACATATTAGACTCGAACTGTTCGCGTTTTTTCTCGTCTTCTAAATACTTGGAATCCATGTCGCCGGCATCAGTAGCGGAAGCGTACAGAGAAGGATACTGTTTCATACAACTTTGCATTTGGGTAAATGCATCCAGGCAGTCGCCACCCTTTGGATCGGCATTACTATAATGGAAACACGAAAAAGCTTCTCTGAATTCTAATCCGCAAGGGCCAGTAGCCATTCCACCGAGACAAGGACAGTTCCAATTAATAGAACCGTCGGGTAATACGACGCCGGGTGGCCGTTCCGGCTCCGGCAATTCGACTGTGCTCGGTACTCGGTGATTTTCCTTGGTCGCAAAAATGATGGTATCTTTGCCCTCTTTACGACAATACGACATGACGTGTTTGATAAGATACCCCGATAATTATAAACTGGCTAACGCTAGGGCACGATCGTCCGCTTCTCTCGCGATACTTCATGCACGATAAAACAACAACGTCGATTGAGATACTCTCCCGTTAGAGTAAGAGCCGCTCTAAATCTTTCATAAAATGAATCTGGACATTGAAGGGTACCTCGACCATTCAAATTATCGTATTCCACAATGTCGATCGGGATGCACGTCCCAAACTGAAATTAGAATTGAACCAAAATTTTGTTAGCTAAAGACGCTAGTCGTAGAATATACACTATTCATGAAAATATTCGTATCTAATGAATACTATCAATTACGTGTAACATTCTTACTTCTCCAAAAACTGTTTCAACTCCGTGTAATACGCAACTCTTGAATGTCTCCCTACTCACCGTCAACTTGGAAACGTCGTCGAACTCTCTAAAGATTAAAAATTGGATTAGCTGTGTACAAAACCGATTACTTGTTCGTTAAGAATATAGAACATGATCGATTCGACCGGTGAGGTGTTTGGAATCGACCGGTGAAACTGAAACGGCTGTTATATTATCCGGATAATATATTCTCACACCAACGATAACAGTATCAGATTTATTCCTATTTTTACGAAGCAAATCTCCACAAGAAAACCGCGTTTCCGGTTTCTAGTGGATGATATGAATCAGATTGACCTGGTAGGTTATACGCGAGAGAAGTCTAGATTAATCGGAATTACGCTACAAATTAATGAAAAATAAATTAAAAAAAAAATGTAAGAAAACATTGTAATACTGACAGAGATACATCCAGGTAACGAAATCCTTTCATCACCACTCAATAATTCCATGTGCAAGTAATAAATAGAAGTAAAAAGCATGACGGCTTCTTCAAAGATATGTGATAATGACGATTCTGATACTGACATCTGATAAGGTGTGATGCAGTGTTGGCAAATTTCTGGAAATGAAATTTTTGACCAGGAATTTTCAACTAATTCCCGGGAACGGGAATCCCAACTGGGAATCGTCTGCAATTTGGATTCAATGCGTTAAAAACATCATTTTTAGACCATTGCCAAACCTTTTTGATAGTAAATAGATCTTGATTCCCGAGAGAAAGAGAAAACAATAAACAAGTATAGATTTGCTGAAAAGTTGCTCCAAGTCCAATGTCTAAGACTCCAGTAGCTGAATGCCGGGTTTTTAAATTCAGTGTTCTAAATTCTAATCTTTACTGATTACTGACGTCCGCACATAGAATTTATTTCTCTACTTTTTTTACTTTTTTTTCAACACAGTATGCAGAATCCAGCCTACCAGCGATCAATTCATGAAAAAAAAATTTTTATTCCCGAAATTCCCGAAAATTGGGAATTCCCGGCCAAAATGAACCGGGAATGAAAATCGAATTCCCGGGAACTTTTTCCCGGGAACGGGAATTGGTAATTCCCAATGCCAACACTGGTGTGATGCAAAAAAAGTGATACCTAGGCGATAGTTGTGATAGATGGCGATAATTGATTCATCGAATGGGGACTTTGAGTCGGAATCATCTCGAAATCGCAAATCGCAGTAGGTGACACCTAGCGGTAAAGTCGAGAACTGTGAGTAATCATGTGACTCTACATCTGTTATAGTTAGGGCTCTATAGTTTCACCTGGGTATACTAAGCCACCATTTTGGTTCATACTGCGCCCGT
Organism: Acanthococcus lagerstroemiae; assembly: GCA_031841125.1. Taxonomy (NCBI): domain Eukaryota; kingdom Metazoa; phylum Arthropoda; class Insecta; order Hemiptera; family Eriococcidae; genus Acanthococcus; species Acanthococcus lagerstroemiae. The sequence continues at coordinate 39,996,196 of CM063113.1, read as the reverse complement.
CGATGCCGAATTGACTACGCGTTACGCTCCGCATAGTCGGATTCGGCATCCATGGGCGCAGTATGAACCAAAATGGCGGCTTAGTATACCCAGGTGAAACTATAGAGCCCTATTATAGTACGGGTAAAAATGGCGGAAGAGTATCCCTTGGATGCCTGATAAGAACCTTGGAAACAGGAAACAGGTTGTGTTTGTTGTGTAACCGCGCACGTTATCATTACAACAGATAATGGTCGGCAATCATATTCATGTTAAATTAAATCTTTAAGTCCCTGAGTTCTGTTCCGTCTCTTCCTCATCGACCAACACCATCAGGAATGCCTAATGTGAGTGTGGATTTTCATTAGTGAGTGCTGAGAAAAAGTCTAAATGTTCCGTGTACCAAATTTTTGCAGTAGAATCAGTTGCGCGTTTGGTTCGCATTTGCCGATTTATCGAGTAAGCGATTGCTAGCCTGCACTAGTCTCCGTAACAGCAATAAATTGATATTATCAATATTAATCATTTAGTTAATTAATAATGCTTGAATGTACGATACGTTCCTGGGTGAGGTCTTGTTCTCGCAGAATTACCGGTATGCAACGACGAAGAAACGGTATTTCTTTATTATAATACTATTCTCACGAACGTGTTTACCTTGGCTGATTTTATTTTAGAAAGGCGAATTGGCGGTGAATTCAAATTCTTGGTGTCGTGCAATTCTACGGTGTCGGAGATTTGCATCAACCTCCGCGGTTCCAACGAACGGATGCTGCATCGTAAAATTAGATACGCCCGAATTTTACTCAATTTTTAGCCCGGAATTGAAAAAGTTGGGATCTATATTTCATCGGTACGGGTACGAACTTCGAATCGTTGGCGGTGCAGTGCGGTAAATGAATCGAATTTTTCTTACTTTAATTCCTCTATTTCCTATCAACAATTACGTGTAGGTGTCTCCTTTCAAGTTAGGCTAATTTTTATTCGTTAAATGCAACAATTTACAGGAGTACTTAATGGCGCGAGAAAACTAATCTTACCCGACTGATCAGTGACCCCATCCTTACCTTAGTTCGCATCAGCCGTACTTTCTTTTTCTTTTTACACTAGACGAATACTTGCTAGGTACCTGCTTCTTCGTCTTCTCAAGCCAGACTTCTCCCTCCGAGTCATTTTCCTGATTCCTGATCTCGGTAACTCGAAAATATAGGTATAATGGGAAGTGAAACTCCTCGTTTTACTCCGAATGCAGAACTAATAGTTTCACAATCGCGTGAAGTTTAATAATTTGTTCTCTCAAATTTCTAGCGATCTTTTAAATGGAAAGAAACCGGTTGATGTAGATTTTGCTACCACAGCTACGCCCGAACAAATGAAAGAAATGTTCGACATCGAAAATATACGGATATTACATAAGAAAGGTGAAAAACATGGGACTATTGCAACGCGCGTCGATGATAAAGAAAACTTTGAGGTTATTTCACAAATTTTTTGCGTAATGTTATGCGGTATCATTATCATTATTAGTGTATACCAGGCCTATGTAGGTTCCTACTACTTACTGCATGGATGATGTATGCCATATTTGTGTAAACCGGCATTATGTGATCTAATTTTGATTTCGATACGAAAGTAAGCTTTTTCAAAATGAAAACAAACGTACCGAGTACACATAACCCGCAGATTTTATACCGTATATCGGATGCTATCTAATCGTACTCGCGTCGCTCACCATGACGATCATCTGGAATTTCTTTCTCTACACCCTGACCCAATCACCATCAGAAGGGTTTGTCTTCAGTTGAGTTTCTCACGATGACCGTTTCATTTGAGACAGACCGAAGTATTTGGAAAAGTAGTACGCGGTTTTAACTGAAGATAGATAATCATGTTACATTTGAAATATAACGTCTATTTTCAAGCGCGTCGAATGGAATTATGGAATGCGATGCCTTCTAGAGATACGCATCAGAATCAAGTTGGGTCCCGTTCTGTATTGCCAATCAGCTTCTCCGAGTCCTAAAGCCCTGAATACCGAGTCCGGTGCGCATCTCTAGTACCTCCGTATTTTGCCAAATTTGTACGCGAAAACCAAATACCGAAGAATCTGGAATCTCAAACGTTGCCGTACGTCACACTGCCAGATATTCATTCGTCTCATGTGCGTCCGCACGTGCGAAGTCTATGCAGTCTACACTCAAAGCTCCATGTCTAAGCAGGAAACCGGAGTTGACTTCAAAACTGGAGCCACTGCGACTTCGCTCCAGTGGCGGAGCCAATTGAATTTAATTCCGCCCCGGCTTAGCTCCAGCTAAAATTCTTGAAATTGGCTCCGGCTAAAACAAAAATGTGGTTTCGGTCCCGGCCTCGGTTATTGTTGTTGGGGCGGGGGGAGGGGGGGCTTGAAAGGCCGAACCAAAATCGGAGCTGAGACTAGAAATTGGCCAAGGTTCTGTTGAAATTCTCAGATTAGCTTCAAGCTCCGGCTCTACGTCCCTCATCCTAACACTTCCTGGTGCTAATATTATTATTTTTTAAACTAAAATTTAATTTTAGTAAATCCCAGACCACCCTAAAAAATTAAAATAAATTTTGAAAAAAAATCGAATTTCCGTTTCCTGAAGAATTAGTAAATGTTGTTGATGTATAACTATTATGATCTACAATAATTGTAATGAAAGCCCTTCTAGCCAATGCTAGAATAGATAAGATAATTAAATTTGAAGTAATAGCTTATAGAGTTTGAGGAAGGCGGTCTCCTAAATGGGATGGGTGTCGGGAAATAATGAATCATGGGCAAAAGTTGCCAAAGAACAGTGTCTCGAGTCGTGGCCGCTTCCCTCAATGTCTCCGAATGGTTTGCATCGTGTTCTTTACGCGTTGGTACGCTCATCGATGACGTGATTCGATTCGGAAGCTGCTGCGTATACGCTCGAAGATTATTCGTTTAATAACGTAAATGATTAGTCTTCTCCTAGTAAAACGCCATTTGGTAATTCAATGCAAAGTGGCTGACATCTGGTGGCGAAACAAGCATCTGTAAAGTTATGGTATGAAAAATTAATTGCTCCTATAGAAAATGTTCAGGCGATGGTCCGCTATTTTAAAGTTCTTTAAAATTTCTGTTTCTTGAACGTAGATATTAAGTAAAAACAATTTTGTGCCTCATCGATTATGAATAAAAATAATCTTCCCAAAAGAATCGACGTTGAATGTTCGTAAAAGAGGAGTAATCATGGTGACCATAGCTCCCCATGTAAAAAAAAAAATAAAAAATAGGTGAAATCAATACATTCCGGCCTTAATGAATTCTTATGTTTGTTAGCGTTAGCGTGTATATTACAGCTGACTGTAGCATTCTTAACAAGTAGTTCTCTCAATTAAGTCGATCCATTTCTTATTTTCTAGATTACAACGTTACGAACTGATGTATCAACGGATGGTCGACACGCTCAAGTCGAATTCACGACCGATTGGAAGATAGATGCCTCCAGAAGAGACTTGACCATCAATTCCATGTACTTAGGTTCGCCCATCACATTGTTGTTCGACTCGGTGTAGGCTAATTATTTGTACCTACCTCTAAGGACACTTTAGTAAACGTTAGGTGTGCTCAAGGGATAAAATGAAGCCACCCTGTACTTTTATCATTTGGCTCCATGGCTGCGTCACGGTCAATTTTAAATTATAAACATCGATATGTTTCGTCGGGTCAATGCGATTTGGAGGCAAATCCAAAATAGCTAATTTTGCTACCGAGGGGAAAGAGAGTTCCACATCAAGAGTATTACTGACCAAATTGGAATTGATTAACCAGATATCAGGAAAAATAAATGAAACATTGTACGCTGCATTGAATATAATATTTCATTCGAAGCAACGTGAAATCACCTTTCCAGTGATACCAAAATCTCATTTTCGAGAAAAATTAGATTTGCTTCCAAATTACTCTGACCCGACGGTTTCACTCGTTCGCTATTTTTCGTTCTTTAACTCACCCGTCGGAAATGAAAGAACTTTCTATTTTGAAAACAAGAAGTCCTAGGTTTTGCACACTCGGCTTTTTACGAATTTAATTTTCCGTCGAGTATCCGACACTTCATCAATGTATTTCCACTTAATTTTACTACGTAATACTACTCAGGGATTTAACTTATCTTACTTATTATCGGCATCTTATGGATTTTTCAGATCTGAATGGAAGAGTGTACGACTATTTTCACGGCTACGAAGATTTAAAAAATAAAAGAGTGGTGTTCGTCGGTGATGCAAGAAAACGCATTCAAGAAGATTATCTTCGAATTTTACGATACTTTAGGTACGTCGGTGATATAGCAACTGACCCAAATATTGCTCATTCTTGTTATCTTTGAGCGATGGTCGAGAATTCCTCTGCAGTTTCCATGATCGTGGCTAACCATGCCAGTCGAAAAATATGTTATGTTCGAAAACTCCTCAGCTGTTTCCATTGTCGTAGCTAACCATGCCGGTGGAATTTCCACAGCAGTGGCTGATGGATTTGGATTACTCCTTCCCCCTCCTCCCTTGATGATGAATTGAGCCGAATGATATCATTACTCTTCGGGACACATAAGTAGTCTATTCCACTTTAAAAAATGTTAAGGAATTATTAAGTTTTTAAAACCTAAATTTAAATTTGTCGAAATGTGGCTATTTTCAAGGAATTACCCAAAATGAAAAAGAAAAATAGGGCAGAAAGAGAGAAAAGTGACAATGGTGAATTTACTAGCGTGCACTCCTCTGGCTTGGAGTATTCGTATTGCAACTATTTGTACTCGTACTTGTTCCTGGTACTCACTCATACTCAAATACGTCAATCACCTTAACAGTCCAGAAGACGCATGGCAATGGAAGCTGTAAAACGGAAATGATTGTGACAAAGGATAAATAAATAAAACTTGAAAAAATAAATACAAAATAATAAAAAATGAAATGAATGAGTAAAATAAAAAATTTCCAATATTGTGGTAACTTTTCTCTGCCCTGTCCGGCCATACTTTAGCATTGCAGAACCCATGAACACCCCCACTTTCTTCTGCTCACCCGCCCACCGGGCATCATCCATAAATCAAACAACTGGGATAATGAAACATAAAAACAATTTAAGCTTAGTTAAATTTACATAAAGGCCGCGTATTAAACTTTCTTAAATGTTAGTAAACTATTACAGGCCAAAATATCAATTTCTTCATAGTTAATGTAATTTTATCATTCACCTTCATAATGCTGTTGATTGGCAAGTTTCTGGGGTAGTTCGTTCGCGTCATAAGAGTATCAAATATTTCCTTATTGCGACTGATGAAAGAGGGGATTAGTATCCTTATTTTTCCAATGGATGCCTGCTTCGATATTCTCCCGTTTATAATGAAATGGACTAAAAACAGTTAATTTTAATTTTTTTTAAATTATTTTTTGAATATTGAAAATGGACTACCGTCGCAAAAGTTGTCTACATGTGCTCAGATAACAACTTTGAAATTTATACAAAAACTTTAAGTTTTTCTGTTCGCGCATTGACCTCTAAAGCTCCGCTGATACCATAAATATAATGCGTTGATGTACACATACGCTGCATCATTTTCTGGATTTTCTAAGTTCATTACTGAACACAATGTGTCAAGACCCATCTCGATAGCATTGGTAGACAGAAACAAAACTTGGCTTTCATTTTTTTTGGGTGGGGGGGGGTGGAGAAAAATTTGCCGACTAATATGTTTTGAAAACTGAAAATTCGCCGACAAAATTTGTAAAAATTTACAAGTTTACTGGTTTTTCAATCAAAATATTTTTTAATTGAAAAAAAAAATGAACAAATAAACGTTCTTCACAAATGAAAATTCAAGTGAATAGTTTCAAAATTTGCCGTCTGCCAAATTATTTGGGGTGGGGAGGGGGTGAGGGGTATGAACCCCGTCCCCATAGTTTTGTCCCTGTTGGTAGATCATCGATAGCGTTACATAATGGATTACGAATACGATATAAATTGATTCGATCTAACAGTTCTGCGCGGATATTTTTTTGTATTTACAGATTTTTTGGTAGAATTGTCGAAGACCCGAACACGCACGATGAATATACGTTAGCCGCCATTCGAGAGACAGCGTCCGGCTTAGAAAAAATTTCCGGTGAAAGAATATGGTCGGAATTATCGCGCATTCTAAGCGGGCCTTTTGTGCTAGAAATCGTGCAAAAAATGCTACATTTAGGTCTCGGACCGTATATGGGTAAACACCATTATTTTTGTCGTACTTCGTTTACGAGCCCACTCGTGCGTAATTTATTCGTCCGATATCATATGAACTTTTCATTTCGAGTACCGTAAAAGTTGGTAACATGGGACAGGGATATAACTCGGAACCAATGTTACATTTGTCTGTGGAAGCCGCGGCAACACTCGTTGCGTACCCAGGTACCCACTAGCGCTCTACACAGTGTAGAACACAACCACTTTTTTTTTCAAAGCCCTAGCAGGCAGGGGTTAATATTGAATGAATTATTTATTATATTAAGTTTGGAGCTTCAATCGGGAAAGTCTCACACGACGAGTGAGTGAAGAGGAAGAGGCAGCGCGTCTGGCTGCGGGGGACCTGAAATTTCCAGGCGAGTGCTCTGGGAGCGCGGACCTCGGTCAGTAGGGAACCCCGTGGTGGCCCTGGCAGGACGCGCGCACCGTTCCGGCCAGGAGAAATGGGGGCTCGGGCCCGGCCCCAAAGCGTTCCCCTCGGTACTGATGCGATGCCCGAAAGGGTAGTTTCCGGTGCCGGGGGTGCGGTGTCTCAGGGGCCACTTTGGCATGCGTGCATCGCCATACGTCCCACAACACCAAGTTTTTTTATAGTTTTATGATTTCGTGGTGTTTATATTCGATATCGATTTAATTTAATGTTAGATTTAATATGAAAAATATTTTTTTTAATTTATTAATTTTAATTATTATTTATTATTTAATTTTATTAGTTTAAAAATTTTTAAGCCGTTACTGATTGGCTTAAACTTCCGCATTGGCTTATAAGCCATTGGCTGTTGGGAATCAGCTGACGAATGGCTTTTCCCCCATATTATCAGCTGCTATTAGCCGTTTATGGTTGGCTAACGGCTTAATTGGCAAGTTATATGTATATCAATTCAGTATAGAATGAACCAAAGCCTCCAAACTTGGTGACTTAAGTCTTTCTCTGAAATCATTGCTCAAAACTAGTCAAGTAGCGTTCTTGAATAGAAAATCACTTCTTAAATCGAGTTAAGCATTGCTTAACTCTAAGCATAACTTAAGACAAGTTCTTAAATACGGGTGACAGAGTTCAAAAACGTCACTCTTTTGCATCATAGATTATACTGATTCACAGAAATCTCATCTCTAAAACATTAAATTTGACTACCACACTCCAAAAAGTGAGCCATAGAAAATTGAAGAGAAAAGGTTGAAATTATCATGTTCGATGTACTGACATTCGATTTAAATCAGTGTTGTTAGACATAACAAAACAAAATGACCGAATGACAATTGAATTTTAAAAATTTTGTCATAATGACAAAACTATTCATCAGTTTTGTCATACAACAAAATCAAAATGACATAAAAAATGAATCAAATGACAAAACAAAATGACAAAAAAATTATGGTATGACATTTTGTTTACCGTCGAATGATGAATTATGCTAAACGACGTAATAATTGATAACAGATTATGCTAAGCGACGTTGCTATTGACAGTAGACTGTGCTAAGCGACATTGCTATCAACAGTATATTACGCTAAGCGACATGATAAAAAGGCAGACAAAATGACAAAATAATTTTGTTATGACATAATAAAACTTCGAAAAAACAAAATGACAAACTCTGAAGATGACAAAACTTATGACATAACGAAAAATGATGAAATGCTCCCGTGACAAAATGACAGAATGACAAAAAATCGTTTCGTCTAACAACACTGATTTAAATCCACTCATTAACTGCGGTCATTTACAACTTTATGAGTAATTTTCTAATTTTCGCCGTCTGAAATGTTTGCACTTTCGCTGTATGAGTTGAAAAAAAAATTCCATTGGCTTCTGCTGCTTCGAATATTTATCGGCCTTTGATTGGCTTACTGCTTTTGGAAAAGCTGGCTAACGGCTAGCTTAAAAAGCCGATCAAAGACGGCTGCTGCTGCTAAGCCGTTCATCGACTTCGGCGTATCACCCCTGCTGGCGGGTACGAGCGGGTACCCAACCAGTGTTACCGCGGCTTACACAAAAAACGTAACATCTGTCCCGAGTGATCAACGTTTACGGTACTTCGGTTCGACTCAAGATTACTAGAACTAGAACAGGTTGGTCCACTGAGCAAGGTGCAAATACTTCAATAACGTCACTGCGATGAAACTCATACAGGCTGCTTACGGGAATACAGCTTCTTTTGATCTTTACTCATAATTGATGTCCTCAACATATTTTTCTATTATTTTTACCATGTATAGCATTCAATTTCCTGTCGTTTAAAAAAACGAGCCCTCTACAGCAAAAATTCAATTTTCACATTACTTTCTTATGAAGTGAATTTCGGCGCGGGTGAGACGGGAAGAATTGTTGCGGATTGCATACCCGAGTGGACCAACCTGTTCCAGTTCTAGTAATCTTGAGTTCGACTCGTCTAGATGTCAACCAGTTTCGAGTCTCGAAAGCTGATTTTCTAAAAGGTACAACTCCCCCCTCCTCTTCTGTCTTCCTTCCTTTCTTTCTGTTACGTAGGCATCTTTGGTCTGTTGTCTTCAGCCGGATGAAACAGCAAGTCAATGGGATTATTGTCTCCAGCCGGTTGAAACAAGTCGGGTTATTAAAGAACGCAGTACTTTTGTGATGTGCATTTGCAGAATCGATTTACGTCCGGCGTTATCAAAACTCCGTAAATTTGTTGTCAAAAGTAGGAGGTTGATCTTAGAATTATGGGTGATTTAGCGCTGTGCCTTTCATGCGTAATGAAAACTCGAAATTTCGTTTTCCTCGGTTCTTGAGTACTCCGCAGCAGAGTACCTAAGCAAGCCCCCTAATTGTACATAAGTAGTATCTCTTTTTATTGCTCTCACCCGAGCCCTGAAACCGCCCCTTCGAGCATTACCTCAGGAACATCGGGGAGCCTTTTAGGGCTGCCTTAGCCCTTTTCTCTTCTTGTCGGGAATCGGCGTAGGTCGACTGCGCTATCTTCCTGTCGAATACCCGTATCACTAGCCCCGTGGTTTATAACGGTGAGTTCAACGAGCATCGGCAAATAGCGCCTTACCCACTTACAGCTTTCAGATACTGGCGACCGATTACACACTTCTCGGAAGCCTCTGCTGTAAGTGCTTGTGACTCTGTGTACGTTATCAGAATGTGGTGTTGGAATGTGTGACGAGCTCTTTCTTGCATTGCTGATAACGATGCCGACGTTGGGAATCGAACCCGGTGCCTTCGAGTTATGAAGCCGAGTTCTTACCGCTACGCCACAAAGCGTTCCGGGGGAGTTGTATCTTTTAGAAAACCAGCTCTTGAGATTCGAAACTGGTTGACATCTAGACGAGTCGAACCCAAGATTACTGGAACTGGAACAGGTTGGTCCACTCGGGTATGCAATCCGCAACAATTCTTCCCGTCTCGTCCACTTGAAGTAACATTGAAAGAAAATTAAATTTTGTATAGGAAAGGGGGAGGGGTTATAAGTTTTTCCGATGAAACTGTGTTTGGTTCCTGGGAACTCGATATGGGTGTGTACATGTAATCTTGTCCTCAAAGTAAGATACGATTTGAAATAATGAAAATTACGCTTTCTCCAATCCGTATTAAAGTTGAAAAAGTGAGCTCGAATAAAGATACGCTGTGAATAACAACACTTGCAATAGTCGTGCACGCTCCTGATAAGATTTGACGAATCTCCCGCCAAAACCTTTTATCATAGCCTATCATAGCTATCTTGACTTGAGTATTGTCTCAGTCTGTCATTTGCTCGAAAACATTTTTTCTTTGTTTCAGCGAATTGTAGACTTAAGTGTTTACGGAGTGGAGGAAACAAACTGAGACGGAAATAAGGGTGAGAAAATGCACGACTAAAAATTTACCCCAACTTTCTGAGAACGTTAAAAAAAAAATAATAATAAATATATTTAACTCCCTTTTCCAACAGCCAGATGGCCAGTTACAGGGAAGAGCGTAACTAACTTCTAATTTACGGAATAGCTAAATCTTGAAAAACACGTGAAAAATACTCGATTTGTAGTTACGAGGTGCTATCCACAAGTTCCCGGACTGATGCTCCAGAACACAGAAAATTTAATCTTGGTCTTCGGGATGAGTTCCCTTCTGCATCTATACTCGTACACCAGTCCCAGCGTTTTTTCCACTGTTGGAAGATTTTCTGAAAGTCATTTTCTGTAAATGCGTCGAGTACAGCCTGCGACTCGGTTTGAATTTCTTCGATCATCTCAAAGCGTCGTCCTTTCAACCGAATTTTTAGTTTGGGGAAGAGTCCTATGTCGCAGGAAGCCAAATCAGGCGAGTAGGGTGGGTGGGAAACGACAGTCATGGAATTTTTGGCCAAAAAATCTCGCATAACGAACGAAGTGTGACATGGCGCATTGTCGTCATGAAGCACCCGAGTGTTCTCTCGCCAAAATTCTTCACTCAGTATTTGTTGACATGTTCCATCACCTATTCCAAACTTACTAGCAATGTTCTGAATAGTTCGACAACGATCTTCAGGGATGCATGTTTGAATTTTGAGTAATTTTTTTGCGTGGTGGATGTCGCAGGTCGTCCAGATCCATCCCACCTGCTTTAAATCGCGCGTACCACTCAAAAACTTGAATACGACCAAGGGCACGATCCTTAAATACTTCTTGAATCATTTTACGCGTTTCACTTGCACCTTTCTTCAAATTAAAACAAAATTTAATGCACGCACGTTGTTCCAATTTCTTATTCATTTTGAAAATCGCAGAACGCTATCAACCTTACGTCACATAAACACGCATAGAGCGGCTTGTAATTAGTGATGTGTCGGTAGTTCATGTACTAGTTCATTTGAACTAAACATCACGTTGAACTAAATGACCGAGACCTAAACGTTTAAAGTACCTAGTTCACAGAATGAACTGAACTACCGAAATTGACCGAAACAAACTGAATGAAGAAAGTAACGAATGAGAACGAAACCGAAATGTGAAATGAACTGCGGAGAAGACCGTGTATGATCGACATCGATGTTCGGTGATCAGAATGATCAGATTACCGAGATTGAAATAGGATAATGAAGGGTGCGTGCCAACTCTCGCGCATACCTATATTCTTCTACCTTCATCTCCATTCACACGTTCCAGGAGAAATGTTTACGTAGAACAGTATTTAAATTCCATGTTGTATGGGTCCTTTTTCTAGGGCGCGAAACCCATTTTAAGTAACTTTAATACAGATAACTTAAATAATGATCATAAAACCTGTAAATCAATATTAAACAAACAAAACACAAAAGAAATATTAAAAGAGCAAAAGATTACTACTGAAAAAGTTCTACCAAGCGGAAGACAGCACACAACAGGTTAAATCACCGTGTGGTGTAACTACTACTGCTTTGTGAATGTGTTGACAGATTATTCAGTGCGTTTCGGACAGTTTGAACTAAATGACCTAAATGACCTAAATGAACTAAACATTTTACCTAAACATTCTGAAGACCGAGACCGAATGAACTAGACATACTAGATGACCTAAAATTCCCATCACTACTTGTAATGAACCAATCAAGTTGAAACTTGTCAGGTACACTCCCAAGACTTCTACGCATCCCCACTTATCGGCACGTTTTGGTACTATCAGAGCTCTATAACTTCGTGTGAGTACGATCATCCGCCATTTTGACTCCAACCGCGTCCGTGGATGCCGAATCCGACTATAGTCTATTCGGCTTCCACGGATAAGGTTGACGTCAAAATGGCGGATGATTGTACTAACACGAAGTTATAGAGCTCTAGTACTACTTCATGTTTCCATTTTAGAGCATCAGTCGGGAACTTTTGGATAGCACTAGCACATCGTATATGTATAAAGTTGGCTATCAACATTCGGAGACGCCTCTAAAGAGTGATTAAACGGAGCTTCTAACCAAATTAAGGAATCTTTCAATTCTGAATCGCGCAAAATAATATTGGCAGTTTCAATATTGCCGCACAAAAGAATCTGGTGTTGCCACTCGGAGAGATTAACTAACCCATACTGTCAACTGGGGTAATATCGGACACGGGTGGTAAAATCGGCCACTTATGATTTATTATAGAAGCGCTAGTATCATTAACAATCAAGTCAACTGGGGTAACATCAGACACCAGTGATAATATTGGCTACTCATGATTTGTTGTAGGAGCGCTAGTATAGTTATCAGTAAACAAATCATGAGTGGCCGGTATTACCACCGGTGTCCTATATTATCCCAGTAGACAGTAGTCTTGAAAGTGTTTTTCTCACTCATCTTCATTCTCCTTTTTCTTAACCAATTTATAGAATTGAAAATTGTACATATCAGTCGAACACGATTGGGCTCGTCAAGTATCATTCTTGCGTTTTTGTTTTCATCGAACTCCATGTCAATAAAACTGAAGTATTTTTACAATTACTCTTGTAGGTATGGGCGAGACCGAAGAATTAGATGTTCCATGTTTTATCAGAATTTGTCAGTTAAGCGACGAGTACGCTTTTAAGCCGATTTCTTATATCGTGGCGCTATTACGTGATGAAAATAAAGTAAGCCAGTTCAGTAAGCCAAGATAGTTATTCTTTCTTTTAGATGTATTCGTTTTATTAGTACCTGTAAATGAGGATTTTTGCCGCAAAATTCAACAGTTGGTTTTTTTTCCGTTTAGAAAATGGACAAGTGCGTTGTACCCCTTGTATCTTCTTTTTTTAGCCAGTGATGTTGTTATACTCCTTAGTCTCTCGATTATATAGAAGAATAGGTAGACGATGGCGGTTCGGTGGATCATTTTGGACAGCGGCGGCATTTTAGAGCAGTCGAGTATTTTTGGCAAAATCCTTACGTAATTTCCACGTTACACTTCGAAACCGATGGGGGATGGATTGATATTAATTTAAAATATCTAAAACATTCTGTAGGAACATACCGCCTGCACCTACTTGTAATATCTTATTATTACATAATGCGAGGTAACTGCTTGTAGATCAAGAGCTACTCGTATAAGTTTTGTTAATCTGCAGTCTACATGTATGTTCTAGTACTTAAGCCATTGTAATCACACGTCGTTCGAATAGCCTGTCTGATTAAGGGAGACTGATGCTGCTTCGTTTGCCCGTAGGTGTTGCACTTCCACGCTCGTGTTAGACTGTCCGGTTACGAGCGAGATTTAGCTCAGTTTATCACACAGTATAAATCCGTCGACGTTTCTGTGCCGATTGCGACTCGTTTGAGGTAAATTTGAGTGCAATTCGCGTTCGTAATCGTAACAAATTCGTTCACCTACGACCATCTAAATGTAGTAAGAAACAGAAACGTTTCATTGAGACGAATTTGTTTGTACTCACCGTCTATTAGCAATTAATGAAATAACGTTTTTCGCAGACTGTTTCAACGCATTATGGCTTTTACCCATATTCGAAAAGAGCATATGCGCGAATACATCACGGAGCTGCTCCATTTCAACGATGAAAGAGAATTATTGACGCAATTTGAATCGTGGCAGCTCCCTACATTTCCCTTTGATGGAGCGACTCTAAAGCGCCAAGGAATAAGGAGTACGTAACCGCTAATCGTATTTCGTCTTCATTTCCTGCCTCTTGGTTTCTCTTTACGTTAGTTATGTCTAATGCTTCTGCAGAAGCAGAAAGTTCGCACCTCGAGCCAACTAAATCTGCGGTGCCAGTAGTTGAATACTTTTTCATAACTAATGTTTCACAGCGAGACGAACATGGCTACATTTGTGATGTTGATCGAGTATCATACCTTTTGAGCGTCTAACTTGTCCTCGAGCTGTGCCCATGATCATTCCGAATAATGCGACTAGATGATTAAACATCACCTGTAACTTACCTTAGTTGCTAGGTTCCTGCTTTCTGTATTGGTGACTTACTGCTGTCAATCACGCCTGACTACCATATACAGCATTTTTTTTTCTCATGTAGTGCTCAACTTGGTTCAACTCTCTTCTTCCCTCTCAGAGTCTTTTGAGATACTTCTACCCTCCCCATACACCTTCAATTTTCCATGTGGTGCTCGAAAGCTTTTATTCATTAGCTACTAGAGCCTGTGAGCGCCGAATGTACTTTCCGATCATATGATGGAAAAGGAATGTCCCTTATTACTTCCTCTGCTGCTCCTAGCTCTTATGAGATATTGCTTTTTTGGATGAAATGTTGAAAAAAAAGTGCATATGTAATGTGCTACTCGATGAATGCAGCAGTTGTGTTGCAGCCATCCCCTCTAGCTCATGTTGCAAACTCACAATCGTCGTATTTTGAATTTTTCCCTTTGGTTACATAATGTACTGTACTAATTCGTTCATAGCGATTCAGAAGCGAATGAAAAAAAATTAGCATACTCGAGCCAATCAATTAATTTTTCTCAGTCTGATGAGTGCAACGAAATACTCAAAATGATTGATATTGATTGGTGTGTAAGTGCCTATCTTTTTGACTACCGCAATAAGTCCCCTTTTAGTTCTGAGAAAAAATGACTAGGCAATATAAGATATAGTTGCAACATCGCGTCACAAGGAAAGATGGTGGACATCGTGGCACAGACAGACAAGGCATAGTCGGCCCCGTATTCCATGACAGACATAGGAACGAGTTGATAACCATTTTAACTCGCGGTAGTGCATTTAATGCATACGAACGTACACGTATAGTTCAAAATATACTGAATAAGTCGCTTTCGACTCCTGCTCAAAATTTCTTACTCATGAAAAGGCGTTCTTTGTTCCTTTCCTTCCTGGTCGCGTGATACTATTTTATTTTTCGATACCTTATATATTCTGCATGAAGCATGTGAAGTGGTTTCCATGAAGATCAGCTTAGTGATTCGTTTTGTTCTCGTATTTTCAGGTAATAAAAAAATTCGGATTATATTGGATAAATTGAAAGATTTATGGGTATCTAGTGATTTTCAGATGACGGCCGAAGACCTCAGCAATCGATTACCCGATATTATATCCGAGTTGAACAACAATAAAATGTGAATGAAACTTTCATATTTCGATGCAATTATTTGGTGAACAGTGTCAGAAAGAAACCTTATTTCTGAAAGCTAAAAGCCAAAAAAGGAAAGCCCTACAGTATCAAGACACAAAAATGGTCGAACGGAATAACAGGTTAGATTCTCGTTCTATTCCTTGTAGTTTTTCAAAATTGATCACGGATGGCGGAAAGAATGAATGGAACCTGAACCGATTATTTTACTGAAGGGAACGGATTTTGTAAAACCAAAAGAAGGGTTAAACCGTGCATTGAACAGTTTCCGCGCGTGTTTGGCGCGCACTGTCTCTAACGCCAAGGTCTATGTAAGGAAGGTAAGCCTGGTCCTGTTCACCGCACCAGCTGCACAAGGTGTTAGTAAAAGAGTAACAATGTGACTAATCAAATCGCACGACGCTGTACTATTGACAAAGACAATATCTTTTGAAGATGGAGGTGCAGGTGCTCTACGCATGTGTGGCATGGTGATTGCTATCGCTAATGGCGTAATGGGTTCTCTTTGATGAGAATGGCATCCTTCTTTTGTTCTTTCTCGTATTCCGGAATTTCAGATCTCAATAGAAATAAAAACAAGTCAATAGAGCGCACACATTTTACTAAAATTACCGAGCTTGACTACGATGAATTTAATCCTCACTTCGATCGCTACGGTTCCTCTTTTAGGACCGAAGTTCTCCAAATGCCAATTTTCGTACCAATACTTCTATATTTTGGATTCACTAGTGCGTTTGTCATTAGGTGGATACTGTGTTCAGTGCTTAACCTTTTTTTGTGTGGAACCCAAATCGAAATACATTCTCAGTTCATAGCTTCATACGCAGGTCGGAGAGAGCTATACGCCTCCCTGGTCTTTACAGAATGAGAATGGTCGTATTGGTATTGCAGAGTTATTACAGCAAGCAAACGATCCTAAATAGATCAGATGAATGTATGACAAAGATTTTCAGAGTTTATTAATCTCACGTCACGCTCCGTTTCCGGCCGCAGACAGTAGACTTCGGGCTAGTTGAGAATCAAAATGGCGGCCTATTATACCTGTGTGAAACTATTGAACCTTAAATCAATACTGTCCGTGTAAGGATACTATAGTTACACACGGGTATAATGAGTCGCCATTTTGATTCGCACCGCGCCCGTGAATGTCGAATCTGGTCGAATCCGACAACGCGAAGCGTACCGCGTAGTCAATTCCGAATCGACGGGCGCGGTGCGAATCAAAATGGCGGCTCATTATACCTGTGTGTAACCTTCGACCATACATGTATGGTCGAAGTGTGTAACTAGTATCCCTAGTCCGTGTTCAGCACTGTTCAAGTATGGTGTGATAAGAGGCTAATAATTAATTTACTATTATTTAATTATTGATGGAATTTCAATTTATTCTAAATTACATCATTCTAAATTACAATGCCAGTGTTGGAGGTAGGTCACCGATTCTTGACTGAAGTATATCCTGATAGCTGCTCCAGTTGCAAAATGAACGTCCAGTTATCAGATTTCTCTTATCAAAGAAAGAGATGAAAAGTGATTTTGTTGGGGATTTATTAGTTTTATTAATACTTTGCGCAGGTTAACCCGTAATGGAGAAATTAGTTACTCAGAAGCTAAGCTGAAGATCAGTATATACTATTTTCATCTTCATAATGGCTTTCGCCACGTCTCCGAAGAGGGCCGATGGTGGTTCTAAAAGAGTAATGAAAGAAAAAGTTGTCCAGATTTACGAGCGTTTTTTTGAAGTAAGTGTACTGTTGTCCATATGGATATCGTGTGTAAAGCATACAAGATTCAACGAGCAACTGTGCGAGTAAAATTGTATTTTGACTAAATAAGGCGGCCTCGATAGTTTCAGCCAAAGTACTGGAAATGTTTTCAGCACCAATGAGAGTAAACATTGTGGCTGAAACAATTTACTTGGAAATCTTATTATATTCTCAAACACAATTGATTTGACAATCAAATTTTCGACGAGAAGATGCTATCGAAGAAAGTGGCCATCGACGAAGTTTCATTATAAGGACCTACGTGTAAAGAAATACAAGGAAAAACTAATTAAGCCGTTTGTAAGCGCTTCTGTTGATTTACTGCAGCGTTATAAAGTGGTACTGGTTTCAGGGTGAAGATCCGACGCGAGAAAATCAACATTTTTGGGAAGAACTATTTTTGTTGAAGCCGAACGTTAGTATTACATTTTCATTTATTGTAATATTTTACGAGTAGAAGTATTTTGTTCAATTAGGATGTAGGTTTTTGTTTCGAAAACTGCTGATTCTATTTTCACCTGTCTAATTTATGAACTTTTTTTATTGGCTTTTGACGTGAGAAATGGATACTTCTAATCTTAAATTTCTTCCTGAATAATTAGAGAGTTAGGGATGACATGTCGAAGATTGCGAGATAGACCTGGTCGGATATTTTACGTGTGATAGGGAAGGAGTGACTCTACGATAAACACAGTCTTCAGGTCCCGGCGAAAAATAAGTACGCCAGGTATCGTGGAAAAAGTATGAGTATATTGAAGAAATGAAAGAAACTAAGAAAAAGAAAGTTTAAAAAAAAGAACATAAGAAATAGGACGAGGAAAGCTAATGATGAGCAGTGGACTCTCGGGGATTAGGCTATACTTTTGTATGTCTCACGCTGAAGCCGCTCCGATTCGATTCCTGCTGTGAAGAAAATTTGAATTTTTCTTATAGGGGAGGAGGGCTTGGTTCCGACTCCATATCCTCTGGAAAATGGGCTGATCCGGGGCTTCAGTGTCTGCTACGGTATAAATGTTTTACTTCTTGGTTAAGTTTTCTTTTCTACTCGAAGGTACATCAATTACAAGCGGAAATACTTCGACTGAATGATAACCAAATCGCCGAATTAAGAAACGGCATCAACAAATTTTTTGCAGAATGTGTAAGAACATTGGACCATGAACATCATATACGAATACTATACGCTTTACAGGTAGGTCGTTTTTTCTTCTCATCTCATCTATTAGAAGAGTAATATGGCGAAATTTGAGTGTTGGTACGATATACAAAGCTAGTGTGGTTGGTTCTTCTATCAGTATTGGTATTCGTACTCAAACTTGAACTGTGGCTGACTGTAATCTAAATACTTCTGACTATACCTGTCAAATTAACCAACTTATTGTGAGCTGATGGTCGAAATAGGGTCGACTAGAATAGTCGTAAATTAATCTGTTGTTTTTTTCTCTGCTGTACAGACTTTGTGTGCTCTTATTTCTGGGATGTATAAGAAAAATCATGGCGATTGCGGTTTCGATGTGATCAATGCTTTGATCGGATTCAATGTTGCTGAAAAACGTATGCATCAGCTTTTGAGTCGTTGCAATGATTTCTTAACAGGTAAATTTGTCTCGCGCTTACTTGCCGATTCTATCGTTTTCATTTGACGAGTAACATTACTCCACGTTGAATTATACTTGATCGACGAGCAAGGGTAGAAAAGCAATGAGAGTATGAGTGTTTTCCCCCTCTCACTGAGGTTGGTGGAAGGTGAGGTCCGGTCAGTTAACTCTTGAATTCGGTTATGCGTTACTGTTACATGTTTATTTCTTCCGTTTCGGTTCTGACTTATGCTTCAAACATTTCATTTCAGGCGAATGGCCGTACAGTTTGAAATCGGTTTGTCTTAAACTGTTATTATTGATCGTTACTGGCACGGATAACGTCAGTCAGAACACGTTGTTGGAGTATTTAATGATAGATAATATTTTCGAAACTCTGATAAAGGTAAGTGAACTGTCACTATTCGTCGCTTACTCATTTGTTCTGTATTTTCTCGACCATTTGCTAAGGATATACAGATGATACGTTTCTAAATCTAGTATGAGATGATTTTTTAACATTATATGTGGACGTTATTGTGATAGAAGTGTTCAAACGCCATGAATATCAAATGATGTATGCTGATAAACGATGAAATAGATGTCGTTTATTATATGTACTTTGATTGTGCCTCGTAGCTCTTTTTAAATTGCTGCTACGCTCCGCATACTGGGTCTGTAACTGTACAGTACTGAGAATTGCGAAACTTTGTTTTGTACAATTACGTGTGATTGTAAGACATACCCAGGAGCGGATATAGATAGTGACCACAATTTAGTAGCAATAAAATGTAGGTTCGAATTTAAAAAGATGAATAAGAAGAAAGTAAAACCAAATGGAAGTTAGAGTTATTGACTGAGGTAAAGAAAAGAGAAGAATATCAAAAAGAGATAACGAAAGAACTTTCTAAATCACAAGAAGGAAATGAATATTGAACTGGAGTGGATAGCACTAAAAAAAAAACAAAAAAAACCAATAAATATGCCAGATAGGAAGAAATTAGTTAATTAAATGATAGAAAAGAGAAAATCACGACTATAGAAGAAAAATGGATTAATCAGAATTGTAAGGCAATTGAGGAGCAAATGAAAAGAGGAAATCCCGATCAGGCATTTTATTCATTTACAACTCTGATTAGAGGGTAGGTCACCCCTAATCCGCCCACCGTGAGGCATGAGTCTCCGATACGGTTCTCCGTCTACATCTGTCCAGCGCTATGCTAGTACATTGTGGCTGTACTAATCTTCTAACTTCATCCACCCATCTAGTGGCCGGTCGTCCTCTTTTTCTTTTGCAATCGATAGGTATCTACGATGTCACCGCCAAATTCCATTTCTCGAAGGTTTTTTCGCTCGCCATGTGGCCCGCATATTTCATTTGGATTTTTTTGCATATGTACCCCATACTTTTTGTTTGTGCCATTTCTTTTATTTTTTCGTTTTTAATTTTATCCAACAGTATGATCCAAGTAATTTTCTTAACATGGCATTCTGTGTTCTTTTAATTTTTTATATTTGTTGTTTCTTTATTGACCATGTTTGAGCTCCATATGTCAATACCGTGTATACGCAACTTTCTAGCACTCTTATTTTCTTTTTTATATTTACCCCACTCCTGAAAATTTCCTTACGTGACCAGAATGCTTTCCACGCTTTCGAAATTCTCGATTTTATGTCTTTGTCTATTTTGTCCCTAAAGGATACTATTTGCTCTAAATATTTGTATTCATCGACCTTTTCAATTTTAACCCCATTCATTCTTATCTCGCAAAATTCTTCTGTATTGTACATTACTTTTGTTTTCTCCATATTAATTTTTAGTCCAACTTCCCCACATTTTTCTTAGCTCGAGTGCCATTTCTTCAAGTTCCCCTAATTTGCTGCTGATTAACACTGTATCGTCTGCAAACCTCAGGTTGCTCAGATGTCTTCCATTCACTCTAATACCTTTTTTCTCCCAATTCAATTTTCGAAATGCTTGTTCTAAAACGCAGTTAAATATATTAGGTGACAGTGGATCCCCTTGTTTCACCTCCCTTTGAATTTCAAATTTCTGACCTATTTTATCAATTTTAATGTATTTATGCTTCTGCCTGATTGTACAGATTGTGTAAGATTTCGGTAATTTGTCGGGGCACCCCCTGATCTGCTAACGCCAGCCAGATTTGATCGTGATAGACCGAATCAAATGCTTCCTTAAAATCAACAAATATCAAGTATGTTGCCATGTTGTGTTCTCTAATCTTTTCGATTAGTTGCCCTAACGTATGCATATGATCTACTGTTGAGAAATCTTTCCTGAACCCCGCCTGTTCCAGCGGGTGTTGTGCCTCTAATAGCTGGTATAATCTTTCTTTCAGGATCCCCATGAACATTTTGCAAATGTTAGCTGATAAGCTAATCGGACGACAGTTCCCTATGTTAGTTCGGTTCCCTTGTTTAAAAAGTAGTATTATTTCCGAAATAAGCCACTTCCTAAGAATATAACCAGTTCTCAAAATTTTGTTGTAAATTTCTGTCAGGGGCTGGGCGATAACATCGGTCAAAGATTTGAGTATTTCGTTTTCTATATCTTCTGGGCCAGAGATCTTGTTACTTTTTAACTTTTCTAATGTATTTTCGACTTCCCATAGGAGAATGTCTGGCACCTCATCTTTCAAACTCGCTCTTGTACCATTCACATACCTTCAAGTTCGTTTTTTCCTTTATCTTTCTTTTATCTCGGTACGCTTTCCGATAAAACTCCGAGGCAACTTTCAAGATTTCCTCCCTGTCGTGGGTTTCCATCCCATTCTCCTTTGTTCCTTTTGGGAGAAGGTACGACTGCTTCCTTAGCGCGAACCTGATTTTCTTTGTTGATATCCCTTCCTCCAAGATGTCATTGATTATTTTTTCATCATAACTTATATCTAAAAACTGATCAGGCATATAATAAGGTAAAAATATATTTTGGACCAAGAACAAAGAGTACAAATAATTTGACGGATGAAAAAGGAAAACTACAAAGGATATTCAAGAAAAGGGGGGACTGAACGCTTGCTATGAAGAGAACGCAACCCATCGAGCAACCAGCTAGTGGAGGTTGTAGAGCAAGTCCAAAGTTCAAGGCGCTAGCAATAATCTTCCAATGCAAGAACCAACCACACGGAAAACTGAGTACATGAGTTTAGCCTGTCAACTAAAGAGAAAGATTATGAAAATTAATTATTTTTATTCTTTAATCAGTACAGTAATGTTCATTTTTTTCTCTTCAAAATAAGGTCCTTCCGATGCCAAATATTTATCCCGACATAGAATCCATTGTTCGAACATTTTTTGGAATTCACTTTTTGGTAGTTTCGCTGAGAAAACATCGATGGCTCGAAGAACTGCGGAATCAGACGAAAAATGCTTCCCTCGGAATGCCTCTTTCAATTTCGGAAACAACCAGAAATCACAAGGTGCTTCGTCAGAAGGTTGTAAGTTTTGGTAGCATTCTTCTCCAATCGCAAACAATTGAAAGAAGCACTCCGAGGGAAGCATTTTCCGTTTGATTCCGCAATTCTTCGAGCCGTCGAATATGGAACAAGCTAAGAGAGCTTCTTTTTTTTTCAAATAAGTGATATATTTAAGATAAGTAGATTTGAAAGTAAGACTGACGTTTCTTCAAACGTATATTTGAAGTATAGCATTGTATGGATGTGAAACCTGGACAATATGAAAACAAGAAAGAAAGAGGATAGAAGCTTTTGAAATGTGTTATCGGAGAATGTTGAAAATCAAATGGACAGCGACGATCAGGAACGAAGAAGTCGTGAGGAGAATAGGGAGGAAAAGAGAAAAGTGTTAACATGATAGGTCATAATATAAGACATCTAGGGATATATTGTCATTATTACTAGAAGGAATGGTTGAGGGAAAGAACTGGAAACCTAGGCAAAGAATGAGTTATGAAGAGTTGTTAATGAAGGATACAAAGTGTAAATCTTTTTCAGAAATGAAAAGCTTAGCGCAGATGAGAAAAAAGTGGAGAGACGCAGCCCACTGGTCGAGGCACACACACACACACACACACACACCACACCACCTGCGCAAGTTGAATCTTCCTTCCCCCACTTACTTGAAAAAAGGAACTTTGGCATCAATTTCTTACGAAATTTCAACAAAAAAAAATTCCGCTCACCAACTTGTTCTTAATTTTTTCTCCGCTGCTCCCTCAAATTATAAAATTTTATCATGTCGCTGATTTGTGTCATCGCCTTTCTTTAGAGTAACGAAGTATATGTTTCGGTTTTCGATTTTTTGCAGTTACTGTCCGATGCCGAATGCAGGTCGAAGTTCGGTCACGATGTCATCATGTTGCTTACGTTGTTAGCGAATTACAGAAAATACGAAACTTCCAATCCTTACGTAGTGAAATTATCGCTCGTTGATAACGAATTATCGTTGAACGGATATGGTTTGGTATAGTTACTTGACATTTACATTTCGAATTTTATCTGTACAAATTTTGGTTATTTACTGTTACGACGCCTGTCTCCGGCACGTCGTCGATCAGTACAAATAATCGGTTCGCCTGAACACGTTAAGTGCTCTAGCACTGTAAGTTTAGAAACTGGTGCATTTACGCTATCTTGTGAAGGAATCGCGATGTAAGAGTTTTTCCTCTTCATGGATAGAGGGCGATTCCGCATGATAAAATCGTTACCCACCGGTGGGTAACATTCATAGACTCACGGAAGCCTTAGGGAGCGGGATATCTATCTCTCGCCAAAAAAGGTTGGAACCCTGACGAATATACGCCAATTATCAAAAACAGAGATCAGCATAGTTTTTGACATTTTCATGTGTTTGCTTTGGCACATAGAAAAAATTTCAAAAAAAAAAAAAAAGTTACTTTAAAGCAAGGTTGGGAAAGCCAAACTTACGAACTGAGATTCGGATTCAGCTTAATTGCAAGATGGAAGGATCTTTCAGATTCGATTCTGGCTTCAGGAATATCTATGCTGTACTTCCGATTTCGGATACAGCTTCACTGATAATGATTACCTCAGCTTTAGTTTCGGATTTAGCTTCGAGTTTCGACTTCTCGTCACCTGATCATCTCATTCTGTTCTAATACCAATAATGTTCACCAATCACAACTGGACTGACCTGAGACGAGAGGTTCGATCTTTCCGATCGTTGAAAAGTGTTAATACTTTTAATAGTATCCTAGTACTAGTGAGCTTTAGGTACTTTTCCCAGGACATTTTCATGTGGATCGTCGAAATCACGGATCACGGCAGTATGATATTAAGCCGAAACCGAAGCCATTAAAATCTGATACATTACGGCTTCGTTTCAGCTTCCGTAAACCTGTATGTATTATGAACTTCAGTTTCGGCTTTTCCCACTCAAGGTGATTAGACTTGTGCTTTGGATTCGGCTTCAGAGACAGCAAAATTTCTTAAACTTCGAGATTCTGATTCAGTTTCAGATTGCCAACGCTGCTTTGAAGCGTTACTTTAGCGCCGATAACGCTCTCTCGACGAGTTCTGGAGACTTATTATGAAACTTTTATCACGATACCACAAATCGTTACAGTGGTAACTTGATAGGGTTTACTGTACAAGTTACCACTGTAACGATTTGTGGTATCGTGATGAAAATTTCATAATAGGTCTCAGGTTCAGGGGTGCGTATTGGATGAAGTCAATCCGTATAACTTAGCTCTTCATGGTCACAAGTCAGTTCACGATTCAGTTCAGTGGTTCCATTTTTCAGCTCATTTATTTTATTTGCTTGTTTATTAATTTACTTATTCGTTCGTTTATTTTCGTTTTCCGATTCTTAAGTAACAATAATGCGGGTGATTGGTGTGTTGCAGGTGATTGCGCATTCATTAGTAAATTTTTGTCGTTTGTTCATTACAAATCAAGTTGGAGCTCCGCCTGTGAAATGGCTGCTATCGTTGACGAATATGGTCGGTGGTATTTTCCCGTCGGACGAAAACAACGTTCGTCTGCAACATATTAGGTTCGTCGTAGTTCCTTACGTCCTTATCGTGGTTATGGTAACACACCGTTTATGCATTCTCTTGTATACGTATGTGTACAACATGTTGTGTGTAGTGTCACTAGATTAATTAGTACAAGAAACCTAACACTAGATGGGGGAGGGGGCTAAAGCACGATTTATGCTCGCCCCAAGCGATGCCGCAATTCTCTCCCTCACTGTCGTCAATTAGGATTAACCGACTAACTTATGCGACTGGTTTCTCAACACTGATGTTTTTCAAGTAGCGTTAAGTTACATAAGTGCAAGATCGAAGATCCGTTGTTTCTTTCACAATAGGGTCGCAAATTATTACCTCGGCGAGGGGAAAGGGAGGGTTATTACACCGATAAATTTTGACTGGTCTAGTGTGAACGTGATTACGAATTTTGGGAATTGATTTACGTGCGATACTTGTCATAAGTTCGAATATACCTACGTGGATACTTTGGTGTTCTAAGTACATGCCCTCTCTGTCCGACTTATTGTAGGTATTCGCATTTTTTCTATCACAAGTAGTTGGTAGTTACTCTATAACTGAATAGACGTTTGTTCGTCTTATAGAGCGAATAGTGGCGTTTTGTTGGCGTTGTACGAAATAGTGCATCTGAACAGAAATTTCATAACAATTTTGGCGCATAACCAAACGGACACGAATACTATTACCGATAAATGTTGTTCTTCGTCGCCGGTTGAAATTGGTAACGCCAGTCGAAGAACGAACGGTGTCAGCAATGCGATAGCTTCTGCTCCAGCTACCACTACAGCGGCTGTCGCATCCGACGTGTGTGTTTCGGAACCGCTTAATTTACTTATCACCGTTTTGCAATATTGGTAAGACTTATTTTCGGACCCATTTACGCGTATACGAGTATTAAGTGCGCCCTAGTTGAGATTGATCTGTGAATAAGCGCCCTGCCTAAATGTACAGGGGAGTGACCGAACTTCTTAACACGTTGTCTGTAACTTGGATTGCTTCGGGAGAAGTTATGTTTACTGGTATTCGTCTTCTAGTGTACCACGTAGTGCCTAGTATTGGTACATGGATGATGTGAAAGTTTTCGCTCTGCAAATTAAGCTAGATCGTCAACATTTTTTTTTTCGAAATTTCTAACGCGACCCCGATAAATAGTTGCAAAATCTAAAATTTTTTCTTAAATTTGTAATTTTTCCGAAGGGATTTGTTCTTTGAAGTTATGTACTACCTATATTGCTGAAAATTGAATGTTACGTAGCGCCTTGAAAATGCCGGCTATGCAAAATTTTTACGTAACCTTTTCAATAGTATTGATCGCGAACTTTAAATTAGTTCATACATAAATTTCGCCTGTCTGAAATTGAAGGCGCTAAAACACTTACAATACTTTGTTACTTTATAGCGCCTTCAGTATGGCAGATAGGCAGAATTCACATAGAACCGTTGCAGTAGTAATGATTGAGATCTGTAAAATGAATTATGTACAAATTTTGCCTATCTACAATATTGAAGGCGCTAAAGCACTTGAATGTTTTGTTACTTTATAGCGCCTTCAATTTCACAGATAGGCAATATTTATATATGAACTAATTTAAAGGTAGCACCGTGTTGTTTTCATATAATTTCCACAAAATATCGAACGACTATAAATCTATTGAAAATGTTATGTGCAAATTTGGTCTATCTCGCATATTGAAGACAGTAGACCATTGAACAAAAGTACTGCGGTAAAAATCAAAACTTCGGAAGAAAATCGGCATGGGTTAAGATTATTCTTACGATAAAATGTTGATAGATGTTCATTTTTTGAACTAAATGGAACAAAATAGAGTCAGTTTCGGGGAAAATGTTTGAAAAAATCTCTCTCCCATATAGAGGCCATGCAAAAAATTCGTATGTAATATTCGCTCGCTCCCTTTGGTGGAGTTATAATGTGTCTTATCGTTATCTCTCGTATTCTGACGAAAGATAAAGAATGTCATACGATGCCTTTTATTTACGGCTTATGTTATTTTCTAAACTACGCTTTTCTTCTTACTCCCTGTCCTCTTTCCCTCCCTCGATCAGCCAGACAGAGGACATCCGTTTAGTTACAGTTTATGTTCAGCACTCACGAAGATTTACTTTTACTGCTTAGTCAGTTAATACATGCGATTCTTCGACAAATTCTCGTTTCTGTGATTGCGAATGCTCTCACTCCAGTCCGGACTAAACACTTTTTGCGCAAAACTCAAAATTCCGCGGCAGTAAGCGAAGGTAACTTCTAAAGTGTTTGCATTATTATGGAAGCGATTATGTTTACTGCACAAAGATACTAAAAGAATGAATTACAGTCAACTACACTGATTAAATGCATTGAGTATCAATCATCAAAAATGCATAAAAGTAGTAGTGGCTAGGACGGAAGGTGAATATAATAATATCAGCTGAGAGATGAGATGCACATTACCGTACAGGGTTAACCGAAAAGATCCATGCACAGTATCCCGGTACGCAAAATCCCACAAGTTACCCGGGTAACTGAAGGGGAACAAGGGTAATCTGAGAGTAACCAAGGGTAACGAATTGGTAACTTTTCCGCCGCGGGTAATTAGAGGGTAACTAATTGCGTAGTATCCCGCCAGTTACTCGGGTAACTAATGGGGAACAAGGGTAATCTGAGGGTAATTCGAGGGTAACAAATGCGTAACTTTTCCGCGGGTAACTGGGTAACTAGAGGGTAACTGATTGTGCTTCGGGGTGGTTCAAAAAGACACCAACGCTGTATTGCTTTCATAATGTGGTGCGACAAAATGTTTTCGTTTTGTATGAATAATTTATAGAGCGGAAAAAATCGAGTTTTCAACCTCTCCCGGTGTATGGATAACCCCAAGGCCGCAACTTGGTTCTTTTAGATGATCAAAAGGTGGCACTTAACGAGGACCCGAGGTCATCAGATTTTAATCTCTAAAAGTCGATCTTGGAACGTTTAATACTCGTATACTCGTACATAGGTACCTGTGCGGTATTCTTATTCGTTTACTTACCATTTGTCGCGGAATATACTGAACGTACTTATATAGTTCCATCGTGATGCAAGATATCAAATCGGAAGAAAGCGGAGATAACGTTAAATTATGTTTCATTATATTAACTTGCATAACGGAAGACCAGTACGCCAATTCGGTGATGCACGATTTTAATTTAATGTACAAAGTACAGCTCTTCCGAATGCCAATGAGACATCGGCAGATATTGCAAGAGAAGCAGTCGCAACCAGTTGCAGCTACGCTGTTAGGTAGGTATACCTAACTAGTGGTTAGTGCCCGTCGTGTACAGCTACTTGGCCTCCATTATACGTGGCTAGCCCTACCTATCTTGAATGGGTCATTCTCTAGAAACTGAGAATATGATTTTTTTTCATGTGGTAAAAATTATTCAACAACTCTACAGAACAGCCTCTTCTCTTGGGTGATACCTTGCCGTGGTGAGGAGGCTTAAGCGTAAAAAAAAAGACTCTCCTCTATGAGGTTATATATCGTTAAAATCACGACCAAAAGCACCTAGGAGAAGGCAAACTCAGACAGATAAAGCCTGTTAAAAGTAATGAAAAGCTACAACAGTGTCTCTTTCCAGGAAATGTAGGTATTCCAAATATTAATTACTGATCATGGCGTACCAACATGTATATAATTTTTCCGGACGTAAAAAGCTCCCAATTTGGATGTCCGGGAGAGAGCTATTTGAGGGAGCCTCATCATCGGAGAGTTAAAAAAAGAAAGGTATCATTAAAATAGAAACTTGCAATGTGAGAAGCTTGAATGGAGTGCGAAGGTTAGAGAATCTTGAGCTGGAAATGAAGAGGCTTGGACCTAGGAATAGTGGGAGTAAGTAAGGGAAGATGAAAAGAGACTTTGGAATAATAAATACAAATGGAATAAAAGGGCAAGCAGGCGTCGAATAAACAAATAGAGGTAATAAGTTTTAAACAACAGAGTGGAAGGTTAAGCTTGATAAAAATCAATACCAAACCAGTGCTTACAACAATAATACAAATGTATATGTCTACTAATACTCATGAGCACGAAGAGATTGAGGACGTATATGAAGAATGAGAAAGACTTTTATGAAGCATGTTAAGAGGTGAAAAGAATCTTTTTATTATGGGTGATTGGAATGCTAGAGTTGGTAAAGGAAAAGAAGGTAATATAGTTGGGGATTTTAGATTAGGAGTGAGGAATGAAAGAGAGGAACGTTTGATACAGTTTTGTGTGAAGTATAACTTAGTTATAGAAAATACTCAAATTAGAAATCAATCCAGGTAACAAAGGTAGATATCAAATTAATTATATTATTACAAAACAACGTTTTAGGAATCAAATATTAGACTGTAAAACTTATCCGGGAGCCGATATTGACAGTGATCATAACTTGGTAGTTATGAAATGTGGGCTTAAATTGAAGAACCTTTGTAGAAAAGAAGAGGTGAAAAGATGGAACTTGAAAAAGTTAGAAAATATTAATATTAAAGGGAAAGATCAAGAGGATATTGTATTAGAATTAGAGGTTGAAAAAACACAGGAAATTAACAGTGTGGTGGAAGAATGGGGTAAAATAAAGGCGGGAATATTAAAGTCTGCTGAAGAAAATCTAAGTAAAACCAAGAGAGAAGAAAAGAAACCATGGATGAAGGAGGAAATTCTCATAAAGATGGATGAACAAAGAAAACATAAGAATATAAACGATGGGGGAGGTAGATTAGCTTATCAAAGGTTAAGGAATGAAATGAAGAGAGTGTGTAAAAAAGCAAAAGAGAAATGGATGAAAGAAAAGATGAGACAGAAGAGCTTGTAAATAAAGTACAAATAGACTTGGCCTATAGAAGAGTAAAAATGGAATTAGGAGAAAGAAGAGAGAAGGCAAGTATTATAACAAATAAGGAGGGGGAGCCTATATACACAGTTGAAGGAAAAGAGAATAGGTGGGTAGAGTACGTTGAAGGACTATATAGTAATAATGGGGATGAAGAGATAAGAATGGAGAGGGAAGAAGATGTGGAAGAAGTTGAGAGGGGAGACTCAATTTTAAATTGACAAAGCATTGAGAGATTTAAAGAAAGGGAAAGCTCCAGGAGTGGATGAGATACCAGATGCATTATTACAGAACTTATGAGAATATGCACTTGATAGATTGCACAAGTTAGTATGTTTTGTTTATGATAACGGGGAAATGCCCGAGGACTGCTATTGTAAAACCAAAAAAAGCAGGCGCAGATAGGGGTGAAAACTATCGAAACAATTAGTCTTGTTTCGCATGTGTCAAAAATATTAACTAGGAGAATTTATAGGAAAATTGAGAATAGAATGGATACAGAACTACATAGAAGATGGTCAGCTTCGATTTAGAAAAAGTAGAGGTACTAAGGAAGCAGTGTTAACTTTGAGATTAATTGTAGATGGGAGACTCAAGAAGGGACAGGATACATTACCTATACATTACCTATGTATGGCATTCGTTGACTCTGAAAAAACTGACAACGTTAAGTGGGATAAAATGCTTGATATTCTGAAAAAGATAGGAATAAAATTTAAGGAAAGGCAAGCTATCTTAAACTTATATAAAGGACAGAAAGCCATATTAAGAATAGAAGACGAGAAAGAGGAGGCTAATATAAAAAAACGGTGTAAGGCAGGGGTGTTGCTTATCTCCAATATTATTTCATCTGTACATAGAGTGGGCCATAAAAGATGCAAAATAAAAATTTGAAGCAGTTGTCACTATACATGGAGAGCAAGTAAAGATGCTCAGGTTAGCAGATGATATTGTCTTATTACTCGTAGCTGAAAGAAGTTCTTGGAAAACATTTTAAATAGAATGGAGGAGATTTTGAGTAGAGAATATCGTATGAGACTGCATCAAGACTGCATTAAAAATGTTTCTTTTACTCCGCGTTAAACCCTAAACCACTCATTTTCTTATCCAGTTAGATTTGAGCTTTTGAGTTTTCATATATACTTTATAGAATTTTGATAATATTTTCCGGAACCCCTTGCTGAGCTAACGTAAGCCAAATATTGTCATGAAAAAGGGAGTCGAAAGCTTTATTAAAATCTATAAACATAGTTGCCAAATTTATGTTGAATTCGTTGTTTTTTTCTAGGAGTTGACTGAGTGTTTGCATATGGTCGATTGTGTTAAAGTTCTTTCGGAATCCTGGTTGCTCCACTGGCTGTTGGTCATCTAAAATCTTGTATATACGATTTTTCAAAATTTTCATAAACCCTTTCCCAATATTCGAGGACAGGCTGATCGGGCGATAGTTATTGATCTCTGCTCGGTCTCCTTTCTTGTGGAGTAGGATGATCTCTAAATCGCACCATTGTCCTGGGGGAAACCCCGAGGAGAGCACGCAGTTGAATAGTTTAGCCAATGGTTCTGCCAGAATTTTCCCAAATGTTTTTAAGCTTTCGTTTTCAATCCCATCTGGCCCTGGGGCCCGACCTAGTTTTAATCTATTGAGGGTTTGTTCTATTTCAGCGGGGCTTATGGGGGTGATTGCTTCCTTGTTGTACACATTCTCCTGCCATCTGTCTGGGTTTCCCTCTTTCGGTCTCTTATCTAAGAAATAAAAATGAAAAATAAATTGAAAAATCAAAAGTTAAGGTTCAAAATTTGCTGGTAACAAAGTATTCTCAGTTTCTGGAGCATGACCCGCATTTGCTCCGCAGCAATATTTGAGATCGAACTTACACCCTCAGAATACTCGGAGGGAACGAATTACGCATACAGATATCTCACCTTTCCACATACCTATTTATTTTCATAAAGCTGCAATAATTTACGTACACGGGTGCGCGTGCCGCTTTAATCGTAATATTTTGTTTTCAGATTTATTATGCGAATTTATGACGAGTCATTTGATGAAAAGATTACCGACAGAACTGTATCAACTGTGTATCGGCATCGTTCATCGGTTATTATGCTACGAAAAGAAGAGCAACGTTCGCATTAGTTACTGTTGGAAAGAATTATGGGAGGCGTTAATCTTGGTACTGAAATTCCTTTTTGTCAACGAAAGTTTTTTCGCGAAGAAACTTGTCATTTTCAATCTTATCTTACAGGTTAGTGACACAGACCATCGAGCGGTACTGTCCAATATCAGGGTGTCTACTGGAACTGACAAATTGAAAAACTGCGACTTTTCCACTGCTTAATTAGTAATTTTTGAAGCAGGGGGCTCTCTCAACCTTCCATTGATTGGCGAAAATACACCTTTTAATGCTGACTTGTCAAAATTTCAAAGAATTTACTCTCGTGTGGTGAAATCTATTTTAGCGACAAATCTGAAGTGACAGTGATGTTCCAGATCTGGATTATGCTGTATGCAGTTCTGTAGTTTTTAGTTAGTGTTAGTAGTGCTTGTGGACGTAATGGTAGTGAACGACTTCCATGCAGAAAATTCCAATTTTTATTTATTTATTTATTTCTCCACACAGCTCTAGTGGCCATTTATGGGAGATGAAGGGGACGTACAGTTATAGTTATACATATAAGAAAACAATAAAGGATCTTAGAGAAAAAAAAAGAATACTAATAATAATAATGATAAAGTAAAAACAAAAATTAGGATGTAATTAATAAAAAAAAAGAAGAAAAAAAGAAAAAAAAAGTAAAGTACTTGGGCTATAGTGTGGTAAGGGAAAGGCAAGAAACCGAATATGAGGCAAGAGAGAGACAGAGACGGAGAAAGGGGAAAAAAGAGAGAGTGAGAGAGAGGGGCGGAATGAGGAGACGACAGGGATGGAGGATAAATAAAGGAAGGGAGAAATGAAGGGGAAAGAGTTGAACGGCTGTGCTAGGAGAATAGCAATTTAAGGTAGAACAGGTGCCAATCTGAGAGAGAAATGTGAAAAATCGAAGACATTTAGTATTTAATTTAGTAGGGTGAAAAGAAAGCATTCAAGCGATTCAGAATCTCCGTTCGAAATACTGCGAGTGTCATATCGAAAATATCAACTTCAGGAAACTGTGATACTATTTTATTATAAAAACGCGGCCCCCGGACTTGGGTAGGTGGGATTTAATTTTTGATTAGTGTATCTCATTTCTGTGTTACATCTTCTACATACCTCCACAATTTTTTTACTCGTTTGTGTCTTTTCTATATACTTTTCAATTTATTATAAATAATCGAATAATAAAATGATCCGCGTTCCTGCTTACAAGTAATCGAAAAGTCGCGACTTTTATTTAAAAAACTGACTTCTACCCGACTGTATGATATTCTGGAAAAAAACATTACGTTTCTACAGAACACGACTATTCCACGACTTCGACGACCAGTAGACCCCCTGGATATATTATAATTTTACGTATAATAATAATAATGTAATACGATACAGTGTGGTACGATGCGGTAAGAATGCTCGAAGTGGAGCTCGGATCGATGCCCATATTTGGCCGATGAAAATGCGAGTTCTCTCCACCGCTAGGTCACGACTACAAGCTCTCTCGAGTGCTAGCGTTTGCCGCTATTATCAGTAGACCAGGAGAAGTAATAACGATTAATTAAAAATTGAAAATATCGATATTTCAATCTAGAAATATCGAAATTGGTCGGAAAATGCCATAACTTTGAGAGTTTGATGCAGACGAATGAATTGAAAGTTAGACTTTTGATAGAATCAATATTTTATTCTTTAACTTTTAACGTACCACCCATACGAATAATTATACTGACCTGATGTTCCACCAATTTGTAGATTAGGTTTATTGATCAAACATAAAGTTGGTTCTAACCAATTTTTACGTTTGAAATATTTTTCTCAGATGTGAAACCTTCTGAATAGTACTGTAAGAGTTTCAGCTAATAGTTTGAAGTATAAAATATAATTTCTCATAAGCGTATCGACTTTTGCCGCGTGCTTTTCTCTATTAAGAAAATTAATGAAAACGATTGAGTGAACTAGATGAAAGCTTTATAAATTATCACGGAGAATGTTGAAGTGTGTGAAATTTTATTGTAATAGCTGAACTTTTCTCATTTTTATGCAACGGCGAATTTTTAAGAAGTTGGTCTTTTTTGAAAGACAGTTTTCCTACTCTTGATAAATCATAGAACTTTCAAAATTCGGTTCACTCAGTTGCTTTTATTAACTTTTTTAATATTGGAAATGCACGCGGCAAATGTAAGCTTGTGTTTAAAAATGGTTAAAAGTTGAAAGTTGATTAAAAATTATGTTTTATGGCTCAAATTGTTCGCTGAAACTTGTACAATACTGTTCAGAAGGTTTCATATTCGAGAAAAAGCGTAAAGAATGATTGGAACCAACCATATGTCTGATCAGCAAACTTAATCTCCTAATTGATGAAATATCAGTTCTGTATAACTAATTATTCGCATGGGTAGTATGGCTCGCCAGATAATAAGGTGTTTTATCTTAGTAATAATCTTAGTATAGTTCATGAATTCCGTATCTTCCATACTAGTAGGTATAGCTCTCTGCCAGGGCAGAATGATTGTATTAACCTATACCTTATAATTTTATTTACATGTGCCGTGTTCCGCTTGTCTCGCTGGTCCCCTCCTCCTCTACTTCTTTCTTTGGTCGGGGCATAATACTATTTCTACGTTGTTCTCACTGCTCTGTCATCTCACTTTTACGATCTGAAAAGAGTTGTAATACTTCCATAAAATGGAGAAAAGGTCCTACACATGTTTTTACCAAAATGTAAGAGGCATTAGAACAAAACTGTCTGCGGTATTACAAAATCAATATGACATCATTGCAATTACTGAAACTTGGTTACATGATGGTATATATTCAGGTGAAATGTTTGATAACTACAGGGTTTACAGGCATGATAGGAATATTGCAGTGCACGGTACCAACCGAGGAGGTGGAACACTTATAGCTGTAAAAGAAGGTGCTCTTAGTTCGGCGAGATTATCTTTTCAAGACTTCGATAATAAACTATATGACTGTGTGTGGATCCGAATGAAAATACCTAGAGTCTCACAAGGACTATACGTAAGCTCTTTCTACATACCCCCCGGTCTTCCGAGATCAGTACATAAAATATACGATGTAATCTCTTCCATTCGTGAACTAGTTCAAAATGAAGTACTAATATTAGGTGATTTCAACATACCAGGGTATGGTTTACACCATAGTAAAGATATGAACGGCAAAATCTATAATCTTCTTGATTTCATGCAATCTTGTCAACTGGGGCAGTTAAATAATATTCCGAACTTTCAAGGGAAAATGCTCGATCTTGTATTAACAAATCAACCCAACTTACAGGTCCAGCGTGGAGAGTCCCTTCTTCTAAAAGAAGACGCCTTCCATCCCCCTCTCACTATCCATATACCATTACCCGCACGTAAGGGCTTTTCTGATTGGTATCATGCCTCAGACTCGTCATTTTTAAACTACGCTGAAGCCGATTTTCTGGGTCTTTATTATGCCTTCAGAGACACTAACTGGAGCCCACTGTACCTTATAAAAAATGTAGATGAGGCAGAGAAGCATTTCAGCGGGGTAGTAAATCAAATCATCCATACGTGTGTGCCAAATTATCGCAACACAATAAAAACGAAGGAAGCGAAATACCCTCCGTGGTTTAATAAAGAAATAATTTGTAAGCTAAAACATAAGGAACGCGCTAGGCAAATGTATAAGAAAACCGGTATAAATACTTATTTAAACAGGTTTCAGGATCTCAGGAAAGAGACGAAAAAAATGATTACAGAGGCTGAAATTAGGCATGGTACTGACCTGGAAAACAATTACAATAAAAACCCACAAAATTTTTGGAAAGAGATCAATGAAAAAAAGTCAAAAATTGGGAGTTCTGATTTCCTCAAGGATATGAAGGGAATAGTAAGAGAGGGAGATGAAATGACTTCAGCATTCGCTGAATTTTTTCACTCTGTATACGTGTTGGAAGATGTAGTGTCCCCATTCACAGTTGCACCATGGCCTCCCTCTTGCGCTCCAATCTTCATTACCCGTATTTTGCCAAAAGACGTAAAGATGGCAATTTCACAATTAAAAGTAAAACACTCCCTAGGCCCGGACATTGTTCCTTCATACGTTTATAAGGGGATCGGAGAATTTCTGATAGAACCCCTAACCTACTTGTACAACCTCAGTATATCGAACTGTGTCTTCCCTACAGCATGGAAATGTTCTAAAGTAGTCCCAATCCCAAAGAAAGAGACATATGAAAACGTAACCAACTACAGACCAATATCCGTAATCCCAATGCCAGCGAAAGTTTTCGAAATGATCATTTACAACTATCTATACCCCAAATTAAAATGTCTTATATCATCTAGTCAGCATGGTTTTGTAGGAGGACGATCGATAAATACGAACCTAATAAATTTTATAGAATATATAAATCGAAGTATGGACGAAGGTATATCAGTAGATGTTATTTATACTGATTTTCAAAAAGCATTCGATTCTGTAAATCATAAGATTCTGAAGAAAAAGCTCAATGATTTAGGATTTTCAGATAATTTATGTGACTTCTTTTGGTCATATCTTACTGGTAGGGTACAGTATGTTTCGTACAGGGGTCGTACATCGGAAAAAGTTGAGTGCCACAAGGCTCAAATCTTGGTCCCTTGCTATTTTTACTATTCGTTAACGACTTGCCTTCAGTGATCCAAGACTCGGAAATACTGATGTACGCTGACGATGTAAAAATGTACCGTTCAATAAAACACCACACAGATTTTGAAAGCCTGCAAAATGATTTAGATAGACTTGCGCGCTGGAGCATTGAAAATAGGCTTTCGTTAAACGTTGAGAAATGCACTTACACTACTTTCACTCGAAAAAAGCAATACATCGAATACGAGTACGCTATATTGGGAAACAAAACTAACTAGGTCAGATAAGATCAGAGATTTGGGCATCCTTTTGGACAGGGGAGTTGACCTTTCACGATCACATTGAAAGTGTTATGTCTAGGGCGAGGAGAATGGCGTACTTCATTGTCGGGAACTCTGCGAACTTCAAAAAAACTAGTATGTACCTTGAAAATACTATATTTTTCTTTTGTTAGATCACTTCTGGAATTCGGAGTTTTAGTTTGGTTTCCACATACACTCAAAGTCATTGAAAAAATAGAAAAAATACAAAATAGATTTCTGAGGTACATTTATTTTAAAGATTTTGAATACTACCCTGACCCTGAAAACATACCCTATTCTGAAATTCTGGCTGGATATGAAATTGAATCTCTAAGAAAACGAAGAGAAAAAACAGCAATAATGTTTCTATATGATCTAATTCACGGTAACATTAACGATGAAAAACTGCTCTTATAGAAATAAATATTTGGGCCCCAAAAATACAATCTAGTTATAAAAAATACTTCTCTCTGAAAAAATATCGCACCACTAAAATGGAATTTTCCCCATTAAACAACATCATGAAAATTACGTATGATTTTTTGACAGAGTGTACTTGCGCTGACATGTATAGTATGCCTAGATCGGCGTTTAAGCGGTTAGTGGGGGGATGGCGAGCTGTGGGATAGCGGATGTGCGGCACGGAAATGATAAAAGTACTAACATGGCTCTTCAATAAAATCTTGCTAACGGGTAAAGTACCCAAAAACTGGAAATTAGGGGATATCATCCTCCTTTTTAAAAAGGGCGATCGCCATCAAATTGGAAATTACAGACCTATCAGCCTATCTCCTACGATCTCAAAAATCTTTACAAAATTAATAGAAATGAGGCTAAGAAACTTTCTGGAACCCTTCCAACCTCCAAATCAAGCCGGATTCAGAAAAAAATACTCAACCCTGGACCATCTTCATACCTTAAACCAAATATTATAAAAACCATAAGAATATGGCCAAGACATACATATAGCATTTATAGATTACAACAAGGCTTTTGATTCGCTAGAACATCGATATATCCTACAAACGCTTGAATATCAGGGGGCTCCAAAACAATTAATGAACGTAGTTGAAGAAATATACTCAGATTCACAAAGCCGAATTATAACAGATACAATTGGGGAGTACTTCAATATAAACAGAGGAGTAAGGCAGGGCGACCCCCTGTCCCCCTCCTATTTATCGCGGCTTTAGAAGAAGTCTTTAAAAAATTAAACTGGGAGGAAAAGGGACTAACGATTAACGGTGCGAAAATTTCAAATTTAAGATTTGCGGACGATATCGCATTAATAACAGAATCAACAGGCGAGCTTGAGGAAATGATAAACTATCTAAACAAACACGGAAGGGAGGCAGGTCTTACAATAAATTTTAATAAATCCAAAATAATATCAACAGCCACCACCCCCCCCCCCCTCCCCCCCAAAAAAAATTAAGATTGAAAACAAAGAAATGGAACTCGTATCGGAAATAATATATTTGGGACAAACAATCTCTCTCAAAAATGAAATGGAAAAAGAAATTAATAGAAAAGCTACTTTGGCATGGAAAAAATTTTGGTCCCTAAAAAACATTTTTAAAGGAAAATTCAAAAATGCATACAAAAGTGAGATATTCAACATGTGTGTAGCTCCAGTCCTAACGTACGGCTCACCCACCTGGACCCTAAACAAAAAATTGGAAAAAATCATACAAACCACTCAAAATTCAATGATGAGATCCATTTTAAAAATTAAAAGAAAAGACCGCATAAGTATCAAAAATATAACTAAGAAACTGCCAGAAATAAAAAAATTGTTTACAGACAATTAGAAATCTAAAATGGTCGTGGGCGGGTCATGTAGCGAGAACACCTACAAATAAATGGACGTATAGAGCAACATTTTGGTCCCTACGCCACAAAAGCCGCAAACGGGGCAAACAGAGAACTAGGTGGAGGTATGAAGTCGACCAATTCCTGCAAAACAAACTGTTTCACCGCACTGCCCAAGACAGAAGGGAATGGGAAAGGCTGAGGGGCACCTTCGCCTATTATGGGCCGGGGGTACAATCAGTGCAGGCTAAAAGGAAACAAATATATTAAAATAATCAAGTACCAAAATAACATCACATAAATCAAAACACACAAAATGTAAATTTTGAGATTTCAGTTCCCTTTAAAATCTAAGTTCTAATTAAAATGTTAAATTTTTTCAGTTTCATACCGAACAGATTTTCTCAACAATATAGATGTTATTATATCAATATTTACAAGATATACCTATATGCACTGTAACAAACGTACCACTGAATAAAAAGGTTTATTAAATATTGTTTTATTATTATTATTATTATTATCAGTTTTTTCTTCGTTTATTATTACTATTATTTACTTCTATTTTTATTTACTTTTTCATTTTTTATTATTTTTTACTTCTACTTTTATTAACTTTTTTATTTTTTATTATGTTTTACTTTTATTAGTTTTATTCCATTTTTTATTTCTCTTTTTTAATTTTTATTGTAACGGTCCCTCCTATAATTGGCTTCGGCTGTTGGAGGGACCTAAATAAATAAATAAATAAATAAATAAATAAATTTCATC
The DNA here is from genome assembly GCA_031841125.1 of Acanthococcus lagerstroemiae. NCBI lineage: Eukaryota > Metazoa > Arthropoda > Insecta > Hemiptera > Eriococcidae > Acanthococcus > Acanthococcus lagerstroemiae. Next base: position 39,957,161 of record CM063113.1, on the reverse strand, counting down.
CCAAGTCCATTCGAACCTTTGAAGTCAGTTTTCTCTGTTTATTTCGGCATTTCTTCTTTTGAGGACACGGTACCGGTGGTGGAGAAGGCGCCTACTGTCGGTGGGTTGTCGACTCCTGTTTTGCAGTGCGTACCATACTTAATAATTACTTTAAGGTATACTGTAGAATTTTCGTACCGACCTTTTTGTCGTCACATATCTATCGATACGATTGACCGCCCGTCTTTGGTTGCAGATAATTAATATTTTCAATCTTTTCATTACATACGGTGATACATTTCTGGCATCACCTCGCAGCTACGATCTGTTATATTACGAAATAATTAGAATGCATTCTGTGTTCGAAAATATCTATTCTCTCGGTGAGTAAACTTCATTTTATATATTTCTTCATATGTAATTTTTTGTTTTCGTATTATTTTCGTATCAAAGTTCAAATATTACTATGTTTCTTCCTTTCTTCTTTTTTTTTCTCTTTATTTTCATCTCCTTTTTTTCCTTTTCTCCTTTTACTTTTTTTCTTCATTTTTCTTTTTCCTTTTCTTTTTTGTCTTCTTATTCTTAATTTTCTCTTTCCTCTTTTATTTCTTCTTTTTTTTCTTTCTCTTTCTTTCTTTTTCATTTTATTTTTTATCCTTCTCCTACTTTCTTTTTTTGTCTCTTCGTCTGACTGTATTCGATTCGTGTGTTTACAGCGCTCAAATATTCCTCGATCGACGGTGATTTCAAAGATGTGATTGACCAAATAGTTGGTAGCTTGATAAATGTCCGGTGAGTTACGATTGTTATCAAATTATTATTTTTTATTAGTCGCTTTCGTTCGACATTGATTTGCATTTGCAACTATAAAAACCAAGCCTTGATATGCATCCAGATTTTGGGTTATTTCCCCTGAGTCCGTTTCCCTTACAGGTCATTTCCCGGACATCCATTTACCCGACACTACGAGGCCTGACAGTTTTTTCGAGTAATAAAAATTGAAGGAAATGTATTGTCGGGTAAATGGGTGTCGGGTAGTTCCTGGAGAGCGTTATTTTGAAAGTTAGAAACGTGGGACCAAAAATCTTCAGTTTTATTTGCAATTATCGGGATAACAGCATAGTGTGAGCCAAGGCTCTTAGAAATTCAACTTGTTCATCATTAGCCGCATACTCACTCATATTCCGAGACGATTGACCTCAATCGAGTCTGCGGCTGCAACCACTTAGTTCGTGGCGAATTTGTCACTCGCCGGCCAAGGCTAAGTTCGGCCAGGCTGACTTCTGTATTGGCCTGTTCCTTCTGGAGTTCAATAATTGCCGAATACTGATCGGGTTGGTGTTTGGTTACAATTACGCGGAAACGGTTGTGCCAACCCTCACTAACATTGTTCGCTTTTGAGAGTTGGCGCAAACAGCCGAATACTGATAAAATATAAAGGGGGTGGGGTATTTCGGTAGTCCATGTCGGCGTCGCCCTCGTCCGGCATGTTGACTAAGCACGTATGTTTGTTTGAAGTACTCCAATCCTGGCAACATTTTATTTGGAGCATCTTGGACGAAGACTTCGAAAAGTAGATGGAACATGTGCTACAGGAACATGACACTTTTAATGTCTTTACTGCACCCTGGTAGTTCATAACAAAAAAATCCAGGGAAATGGCTTCGGGAAATTGGGTGTCGGGTATAAGTAGATTTGGGGAAAAAATTTCCGGAGAATACCTTCTTGGAGAAACTAGATTCGGGTAACAGTCCTGAAACCATACATCCATACTAGAGATGAAAGGAAATTTTCCACTGAAAGTTTCTGGAAATTTTTGCGGAAATCTTTCGGAAACTTTCCAATCCTTAAATTTCCATGGAAATTTATGAAATTTATAAATTTTTACCAAAACTACGCCCGAGTGCAGTATTTGCATTTGTAATGAGGAAATGCTTGTAAACACCTGGCAAATAATAATTTTGCTAGGTTCTCTATTTTTTTTTTTTTTTTTTTAGATATGATGCCGGTGTTATCACTTTGCAATTCTTTCAAATTTCAATTTAATTTTTAAATTCAAAATTTTCATGTGTTTTGAGTTATGTGTAGTTGAAAAAAATGAAATTTCCTACCAAAGCTGTGTACAAAAATTTCATCAAAATCAAAACACAGCAAATCAATGCTAAAAACAAACATGAACGGTATAAGTGCCGCCACTGGGCCACTGCAATTACAAATTGCTCAAAAATTGCACTCGAATGAAGAAACATCTTGCATTTAAGTTTAAAACATGAAATTATGGAAATTTATAGTTTGTAGTTGACAAATAACATTTTAAAACCGATATTTGTTGAAAATAAGTATGGGATACCGCATTCATAAAAGAAAAATAAATTTCCGGAAATGTACATTTCATTCCACTAATCTTATGACAAATATTTCGTCAGTCTGGTTTTGACTGATAAATGACTTCACTTGCCAAGGGTCGGATAGTTTTAGCATAATGATGTTGACGAGAGGGGAATTACTTTTATGGATTCTCCAACTTCTTTAATAACCTTTTCTGCTAAGTTTTTTTGGATGTCATTCTGGCTTGTTTCGATTGCATTGTGTTGAGATTATCATGTTTCTCTTCATAGTTGTTTTTTGGTATGTAATTGAACAGCTGAGTAACTTCTTCTTGCGACATATTTCGTCCTAAACATAGACACGAAACTTAGGACACACTCGGTATTAATACCAATCATCTCTAATCCATACCCACACAGTGATACAGTCCTTTCATCGTTTACACAGACCAAGACACGAAACTTAGGACACACCCGGATTAATACCAATCATCTCTAATCCATACCCACACAGTGATACAGTCCTTTCATCGTTTACACGGACCACATAGGAAGCCGATGATAACGGTGCAGCCCTCTCTGACAACGGCATTTTAAAACGTCGCGAAGGGTCGATAATTATTCAGAGTTGTTGGCCCGATTGACAAACAGCCGCACTTGAGGCAGTATTTCGAAGGCACAAATGTGTGCCTTGTGGGATTTGGGGCAGAATTATGTTTGGCTTCATTCATTTGATATCATAAAAATTCCTCACGTAGCATGTTTTCCTCGTGTCTGTTTTTTGTTATGCGTTCTGATTGGTCGAAAAAGAGACACTCGTGCCTCAAATTCCAGCTTTGGCATTTTTGTGTGCCGAAGCCTTGCGACCCTCTTTCTGTCAGTCTGGTTGGCCTTGGTTCAATCATTCGCAACTTTCCGCCTTTGTTATGGTAGCTCGGGGACTCTGACCTGGAAACTTTTCGTTATAAGGCCTTACTGAAGGTAACTAACGCGTCTGAATTCTGAATCTAAGAGTAATGTACGAGCGAGGGGTACCGACCGTCCACATGAGAAAATTTTCTGGCATTCAACTAAAAATCATTCCACGAAAAATGTCAAAACCAAACTCGATCTGTTTTGCGATATGCCGACAGTTTTCCATGAAGACGGTTCTAACTTCTTGAAGCGTAAAGTCTGATTTACTAGGGGAAAAAAAAAAGAAAAAAGAATAAAGGTTTCCGAAGAAGGATGTGGTGCTCTTCTAGCCACGGCCGGCTGATTTAAGTTTGAAATGCAAGGTGGCCGCATCCGTAATCGTACCGTTGCTTCATTGTGAGGTATTTTTAAGGATAAGCCTTTCTTCGTAATTATTGACTCATTCATGTTACAGAGCGATCATCAATCATTTTTCTCCGAAAATTGAAAAGTGGATAGAAGAACATTCTTCGTCTCCTACAGAAGACGAGGTAAGTGCACGCGTATTGCGCACTACGCATACTTGAGCCTCAATTCTGATTCTAACTGGGTAGTCTCCGCTCGGCCATCCGAATGGAAGATTTTTACGTCCGGAATTATTATTTACTTTGTGAGTTTCCATCATAATTGACGATGTCACTTCAAAAAGGGCCTAACTGAGACTGTGCAATCGTGAAGAAAATGCGTTCGAAGTTCCGGAAGGAAAACGTGTAGTATCAATGAGATGTTTATGTTCAACGTGTTTATAATATTGTTACAGGTAACCCTGTACTGCACGAAGGAATTACCGCAGCGCTGTAGCACAACTAGAGCACCTGGAAACAACTGAGTATGGACATCCGCCATCTTGAGTCCAACTGCGCCCGTCGATGCCGAATCCGACTATGCGGAGCTAGCGGAGCGTACCGAGTAGTCAATTCGGCATCGACGGGGGCGCGGTTGGACTCAAGATGGCGGATGTTCATACTCGGTTGTTTCCAGGTGCTCTAGCACAGCGTGTTCTTTTTCTACAGCAGTCTGAAGTTGGGATTTTTTAGACCCTTTTCGAAGTGACCAACATTTCCTCCATGCAGTGAAATAAAATGCTCGGAAAAATTATGGGAAACTTAGAAAAATCACTTTTCTAAATACCTCCTGTTAAAGTGTTCCTTTACCCACGCCAAACTGAGAGTAAAGTTGCGTTTTAACAGCTTGTGTATTATAGTGTGTAGTAAAGATGGCGCAGAGTGGTTAGAGTTCTCAAACTTCGAACAGCCATAACTCAACGGTTTTTCAAGGTAGCGAGGTAGGGAAGGCCTCATTTGACGGAGAATTGTACGCTGAACCCGAATCTGCCGTCCCCGTAAAAACGGCCTAAACCTAATATAAGCCCTTTTTGAAGTGACATCGTCAATTGTTGTAGTGGAGACGCATCTCCGGGGAATATACTGATGTAGCTTCCTCTCGCTGTCAGCAGGGTTTATCTGTCGGAGTTTTCCTTCTCTTATGTGCTTTTAGTTTCTCTTGAAGCCCCCTCACCACGCCAAGGTAGCACACGCAGAGGGGAATACTTGAGTAGGATAATGAATACGAATAGACCAAAGCTTTGGCAAACAGAGTCGTTAAATGCGATAAGTCTAACTTGACTGATCTCGACTGGGCCGCCTAATCGGTTATTTATTTTTCTGTTAGATTTTAGATATATTACGAAATAATTACGATTCGCTAACTTTAAAATTGTTGGATGGATTGGATCAGTGCGAGCGGTATTCGGAAAAGCCATGCCATATGTCATTTTTTACATCGCTAGTAAGTATACAGTCTGCTTCTCATATTCGCGTATCATGTTTCTTCCTTGTTTCTTCCACTCTATATTGGTTAACACTATGGATTTGCGAGTTTTCATTCGCCGCGTTTACACAGCTTGCAGTAAGGATCTACATGTGTGCCATCGGTCAAAAATTTTGAAATTAAATTCGCATTGGGTCCCCCACTTTGTTTGCCAAAAAAAAAAATCATTTTCTTAAGAAATTGAATAATTTTTCTAACTTCTGATTAGTTTTTTGGTTGGCATAAATGAAAACTAACATAAATCATAAAAAATAATGGTAATACAAACTATCAAAACAATATTTGAAATTTCTTTACATTCTGTATTTAAATTGGTATATTTATGAAAATGATGAAAATTAATTATTAGAATTATTGATAAACTGTGGATTTTCGTGCGCTAATTGCGTAAAGTTGGAGCGGAATTCAAATGTTTAACCAAAACTTTAAAAGAAATAGTCATTTTATAGATATAATTAATATTTAAAATTGATCGATTGTCTTGCATCAAACCAGTTGAACGTGATGTGGTGTGGCTCCGTTCAGTTGATGCTATCGCCAAATAATTACGTATTTAATTTTACATACTCGAATTTTACTGTATTCTACGTATCGGATAAACGGTGCTGTTATCATTTTTGTTGCAGGTTCGAAATATCATTATCGATACGCGACC